>CM057928.1:0-1200000 GCA_030141595.1 Chydorus sphaericus | reverse complement strand
AAAATATATATTTTTGCGAATATTTTATATTATACGTGTAAAAGGGTGGTGTTTTTCTTTGCAACAACTTGACGGAAGCAATCAATTTGATCTACGCATACCGACGAATTCGGCTTTGATTTGAGCTTCTTATCGAGTTTTTTCATGATAGGCATATTCAAGCCATCCTAAAAATTCACACAAATAAAGGCAGAAGCTATAAGATAACGCTACCGCATTGTCACAAAATATGTGATTAATGTACAGACAACATTGCTTGTTTATAAGTAACAAACCTGTATCATTACGGCGGTTCCAAAACCCTTGACGATGGTAAGTTCAATATTGTCATTGTTTGCCATTTCTTCGACGGAATTTACAACTGGTTCTGGAACGGAGACGGTGATCAAAGAAGTGAGAATTGAACTGTAATAGTTGGTTAAGATCAGAGCAGCGATGCACCAGGCTCCTCCAGCCAGTCGCATCTTAAATGATTTTGGAGCTGCAAATCCAGCTTATAAAAGTGTATTGTATAAATAATTCAGATATTTTAGTTTATTGATTTGATTGACAACTCATATTTTTATTGCCGCAGCCAGCCGCATCCGTACCTTTCGACATAAGCAGGCCAAAAAGAAAGAGCCAATGTATGTCCAAGATAATAATTTCTTTCCGCGCACTGTCATAGACGATTCTACTGTGGTTATACAGCGAGTGGATAAGGCTTAAGAACATTGTAACCGCAATCGATATCAACAATGCAGCCCACACCTTCAAATTTATTATAAGTTGATTTATATGGTGACAAAGGTATAAATTGAAATTAGCAAATAAATTTACCGAATTTTCGAAGGGTCTCCAAACGGAAGAGAAACCTCCTATGGCTCTTTCTGGCATAGGTATAAGCAGGACGAAAGGATTGAAGTCAAATGGGGAGAGAAAGTCAGAATATTTGAATCGACCGTAAGTTATTCGAAATGGCCATGGTGAAATGTGACACAACTACAAAGTTTTCGGAGAAAAAATAGAAAATTAATTGCTTGGTTAATAATAGTTAAAAAGTAAGCAGTGAAGTAAGCTTTAAAGAGGTTGAATTAAATGAGAGAAATAATGGATACTTGTTTTTCCGCGTTTTTTTTTTTTAAATTAGAAATATGTTTGATTACATCTAAATACAGCTGTTTTTCTATATATTTGTTAACTTTTTGGACAAAATAAACAAAATAAGCTTCGTGATTTGAATCTTATAAAATTGCTTCATGTAAAAATTTTATTCAAGGCTGCAAATTGCAATCACTACAAGTGCTAATATTAATTAAAACATCATTATTATAGGCGGGCATAGATAATACCCTCAAGTGAACTTTTTACACCCCTTACATGCGTAAAAGCGGTCGTTTTTGGTAGCTCAAAAGCACTTCCTACGGTTTGTGTGCTATCATACTTTAAAAAATTGAAAACATAAAATTAACGAATTGATGCGGCGATTTCAATACTGACGGAGGGGAATGTTAACGGGTCGGTCAACAAGGTCATTTTTACTATAATTAAGAAATTCTAAATCGCGTGATTATCATTAGAAGCGTCTTCTTTTTTCTCATTTTTCAAACTGCCATAACAGCTTTTCCGCAAAAAAAAAAACGCAAAAGAAGCATTTTTAGCTGCCACCTTGTACTAAATAAAAGACCACTTTTACGTGCAGGCGGTGTTAATAATAAATTGACGTCATTAAAAACACTAAAAAAACACAGTATTAAGGGAGTAAAACAAACTCCATTCTGCTTCAACTGATACAGCGTGGTCCAAACGTCTGTCTTAGTTTCATTATCTCTTGTAAAGGCTTCAGACTCCTTCATAGGAATGCATTCATATCTAGTTCAGCATGATAAGCAACAAAATAAATTAAAAAAAAACCCTTTATTACATTTAAGACAATAAATAATATATAATTTACCACATAGATATTTCAATTGGCCTACATACTTACTCAAAATTCATTGAAATAGAGAGCCAGTCCATCATCTCAATGACAAGTCCGCTCTTGGATATTGTATGACCCGTTCCGTTTCTATTCCAGTCCAGATAACCATCAAACTAAATAGTAACTACAAAACCAATTAATCAACTATTTATTACACATTAGTATACAGGACACAGTACTGTCATACTGCGGTACTGTCATACTGCGGTACTGTCATACTGCGCTATACACCTCAATTGGAAAGTATGTAATCTTGAGAATTGAATAATGTTTTTAGCAGACAGCTATAGGCGTTTGCTTGTATATAATGGCTGCTTCTACATTTTATTTTTTAATTATAAAAGACATTTTTGTATTATACAATAAATACTTTTCCAAGCGGGCTTATTTTTCAAATTCTAAAATACAGCCGATAATTACCGAACGTGGCTTAATAATAAAATAAGGCAGTGGTACAAAACCAATTTAGAAGGCACTGGTAATGACAAAAGCGCTATAACTATATAGTTTTTGCGCTATAGCACCTAGAAATGAACGAAGAACACGATAAATTAAATTGGATTATTAATAACCTGATTGCAGCAAATGTCCACATGGCTTCCGGATACATCATTAGTGATTGCGGTTGTTGAAGCCATCATAGAAACCAGAATGCAGCTGCTCACGATACAGCCCAAAATTTTCTTCTTGCCCATTTAATGGTTGATGAGGCTTGTCATCAAGCCGTAATGCCAATAAGCGACTGAAATGTGCATTCTTCTTATATATGCACATTTACCTAGAACGTTTCCTTGGCAACAAACGACGCTTTCCTGCAATTTTCGACGAATGCAAACATGCCGTTTTAATAAATAAATACCCTATCATAATAAATAATAATGATATAAAATTTTCTGCAGATTCATGTCAAGAGGGAGGGGGGGGGGGGGGCTAGTGTTTTTCCTTAGCTACGCCTCTGATGTCAATTACAGTTCCATAATGCAAGAAATATTTCTAATATCTTATTAATTTCTGTACTCTTAGTTATTCTGCGTGACTGATGTGAGTGATGTCTATAACAATCGATATTCTCATATAAATCTGTCGTTGTGATTCCAGGTAATTTAATTTATTGGTGATATCGCTTTGCTTCTACCTTATTTCTACCTGCTAATAACTTATGATCTTTTTGGACTAGAAAGGGAGTATTTTTAATTGTTATACTATAAAGGCTAAATACTAAAGCCTGAATTCTATGTAAATTTAAAATGTAAGAATCGTCATAATCTCGCTCGTGTCGATATATTGCATCATATTTCTTCTTGCGTTTTGACATCATATACAATATTTCATATATAATATTGCCTTTTAACAATTAAAATATGTTAACTATTGGGTAGATATTATCATTTTTATTATTTATCAAGTCGAAATGTGTTCAAAAATTCATAAATCACAAGTCTTACTAAGTCTAAATGCGAACTTTTAAACAGTTTGGAAGTACGTTTCACTAAATAAAATCTAGATCTTAAATATATTTTAACAACTAAATAGTTTAACTAAATTATGCCATACAAGAAATAGGGATGATGATGATGATATTTTTTCATTCTAAAATAAAATAATAACAAAGAAAAACAGATTTGAGACTCTGTAGTTTGATGTATTATGCTAGGAATGAAATTTTCCGGTACGCAGGGAGAGGTTAACTAAAGTAATTTTTAAATTAACCTTATATATGTGACTTTCGTTCTGATTATATTAGCATACTGACATTTCCCCACTTTAAATATTGATCTTTAATCTATTTTTTTATTGCGATATTTTAAACTATTTAGTCATTATAAGATATTTGATTTTCAAGTACAGTAGTTATAAGACAAAAATAAAAGACCAAATGCACTAGTAAATAATAGGGCTTGTTATTTTGGATCATCAAATCACTATGCACAAAAAATATATGTCAAGTTTTAAGACGTATTTTAAAAATTCGAGAAACAAAATTCCATCTGGAATTTTCTAGGAAGAAAAATATTGCTACGAAAGAGTTTTACTAAGAAAGAGGTTTAGAGGTAGTTTAATACCCAACTTTAAGGACATTCTTAATATTGCTAGAAATTACCTCGCAAGGGATTATAAACGCTCGAACTGAAAATAAAAGTGGGAGGAGTCTATCCTCGACGCTATATATTGAATATGTCATATCTGGTTGGAATTCATTGAGCTTTCCAGCATCGTTGAGTGAACTTCACTTAATAATTGTCTTATATTTATTATTATTGCGCTCATTCGACATTGAAAGCTACATAATATGGTCAGTTTCCATTATTATTATTTATTGTATATATTTTTTTAATATTTAACTTTTTATTAATATGTATATTTTATATATTATAGGATCTAACCGAGGATCTGAAAATCGTCCAAGCCATGCTTAAGGAAGCACATGAGAGAAGAAAAGAAAAGAAGGAAAAGAAGGCCAGCCGTCGTGAAGAGCGTAAACATAAATTTCTATCAGGACTCACCATCATCCACCATCCAGAATATCCAGCTCCAGCACCACCACCTAAGAGGCCCCTGGCCCCTTCTCAAATCATCATTCCTGGCTTTCATCAAGCATCAGCAGCTGTTCATCAAGATTTGGATCTTCAATACCATCCAAAGAACTACGCTAAAGAAGATCCCTACCATCCAGATTACTACCAATCATCTTCATCGATGGATAGTCATAATTCGCTACCATCACCCAAGATACCTCACCATCCAGAGCTGCATCGATCATCTCCTCCCCCGTCGAAGGATCATCTCCTTTCATCAGAAGAATCTCTACCATCCAAGGATGTCCAACATCCAGAGCAGAGCCGATCATCCCCACCACCGACGGTGGATCATCTTTCTGAAGATTCTAAGCCGATTATCGAAGTAGAAAAATGTGATACCGATGATCGGCTTAAGGAACCATCGGGTATTAAGAGGACCTTCCAATCGTCATCGGATGAAGATTCTGGTCCATCAGCTAAGAGATTACACCAATCTTCGGATCAAGATGCCCTTGGATCATCATCGTCACGTGTTAAAAAAGAGCCATCACCTAGAAATCCCGATATCTTTCATGATGTGTACAAATGGATTAAAGATGTTGAGCAGGAAGAGTACCGAAGGCGGAAGCAGATGGTCGAAGATCTGGTCAAACTCTGCAAAGCCATTCCACTAACAGTTCAAATGTCGAACCCACTAATCAATTTCAATGCATTGACTAATATTGATACTGATTCTATTACGACGCAAAAGTAATGAGTTAAATATATAAACGATCATTGACGTATTATGCATATTATTTGTATATAAATATATGTATTTGATGCATATGAAATAAATATCTTTTCATTTTAATTAAAATTCTGAATATTATGAATTAAAAATTAGCCCATATATTTATAATACAAACTTATAGTTCATTTGGGTCATGTCATATCTAAAAAAGTATTATTATATATATATAAGAGAGAGTGTAGCTATTTTGCATCTCTGTGGAAGTCTCTAAAATGTATATTTTAACGAAGGGAAACTTTTAATTTATTAGATCTTCTGCCAATATGATCCATTGACGTCATTATCAGGTGCGCCGCGGCGACCCGGATACGGGATATATACATTATGGATACAGTTAATTGATATTTGTTATTGACACGCCTAATTAACTTACATGTTTACTATTAAATTACGGTTGACATATTTAATTGGTTTATTTTCACATACGTAAACAAGTCGCACGTATATAATGAATGTATCTCGAGAGTGAAAATACAATCGTTCTGATCACAGCATCGCCACAATAGAAATAGAACGATTTTGCATATGTGCTGCCGCCCACGGACGCGCTCTGCCTCTCTCTCTCTGGTCGTTGTCTGCTGACAAAGCTGAGAGAAGGACGCACTATTCATTTTTTCTCCCGAGCTATATTGGAAAATGGTGAGTTTATTACTCATTGCTACATTAGACTGTGACTTTAATTGGAATGTATAGACTCAAAAGCTGTATTTCGACAAAGCTTAACGCATAATGTGTACAGCGATAATGCAATATATATCTGTTCATTGAGGGAACCATGGGGAAACAAAGGGTTTTACAATAGAGATAATCATACATCTCGGATTAAATAAATAGTATGTGATTACTGCATACATTGTCTGAATGAAAATGAGAGCGCGTTCACTGGTTTTCACACGTCAGGCGCCAGCAGAGCGTGATCTCGATATTTATCAGTAGAAACCCTCCGGTCAGATTTCCTCTCATGCTCTCTTTATCTCTCTCTATCGGCTGCTCTCAGTGGCCTTGGAGTCCTTTGTGTGTGTCGTTATAGGCATATCGACAATTTAAATGTACTTATCAACATTAAATAGCAATAATATTATTTATTACATGATTTTCAAGAATTAAAATGCGCAATAAATTTCTTATTTGGACAGTTATGATGATATACATTTGAACAGGTGTTTAGTGACGCATGAATTTTCCCCAAAAGTATAACATACATGCATAGGATTCACTTCAACGCAGTAACCCTTTATTTATGAAATTATAAAATACGGTTTTATCTATGTATAAGATTTTATGGTTAAAGCCTTTTGCTATTGCGGTTAAAAAGAAATATATACATATCACGATGAGTAATGCAACTTATTTTTCAACCTGTCGCAATTTTCTTAGAGATTCGTTAAAGCCTATTTTATTTTCTTATACAAAATGCTCTACCTTTTTGCCAAGTCATTCTTTCTTTCTTGCTCGCAACCTTGGAATCTTCTTGCACGCAACCTTGAATCTCTCTTTTTAAAACTCATTTTAAAGGTATAATTATACTTCATTTTTTTCGCCCATCACGTTTTTGAGGCACAAAGTAGTGGAGTGCCTTTGATCTGATAACTATTATTTTAAGTAAAAGTAGTTTTAATTCCCCGCCATAATAAAAATTGAACTTACCACTAAAGAAACTACAAATGAATGTGTTTTATGTTATCCATAGACTTTAAGAAAATCATGTAATAATCCTTTCATTAAACATTTGTCCCGCAAAATAAGGGTCTGACGAAGAATCAGAAAATTCGGCGCGCTATTTTCTATAAGGAGGTGAGAATGGCGACACGTGAAATCGTAAAGACTCGTCTTCAACAGCAGCGCCACCATCGTCAAGAAGCCCAACCGGTTATTATCAACAACAATCGTAATTCTTACCCTGCCGCTCGAGCCATCCCTTATTGGTCTGTCCCCCGCCGTCGATCCCATCATCAGTGCGAAGATCAACCGTTGATTGAATCATCGGTTGAGGAGGAAACCAATAACCCTGATGATGATTCGAATGATCATTATGATGATTCTAATGATTTCGATCTACGCCAAGTACTTGATAATCATCGAGACGATGATTCAAATGATCAAGGTGATGATTCTAATGATCAGAACGATGGTTCTAATGATTCTGATGAACGCCAAGAACTTGATTATCGCCAAGACGACGGTTTTAATGATCAAGGCGATGATTCTAATGATCAGGATGATGATTCTAATGATCGCCACCAAGTGCATGTTGACCAACGTGCTGGTGGACCGCACCCAAAATAATTTCCCGCTTTTGGTTTGAAGATGCCTACGGGAAATTTGTGGGTGGTAATAAAAAGGGTCAAATTAAGCCTGACCTAAAGGCTCCTCAAGTTAAACGAGTTCGTTTCTCTTTGGATAATGAGGATGCTAATGCTCCTGGACCCTCGTCATCGGGTGTTAATACCCACAGCATGGAAGTAAGTAGTTTTGGCAACAATAGTAGTCGAAAACAAGCTCAACTTCCAATGGCGATGCCATCTGAAGGTAATTATCAAGAGGTATATCGATCAATTAAAGAGATTGAATTGATAGAGTACCGTAGGAGAAAGCAGATGGTCAATGATCTGGCCAAAATGTGTAAGGGCATCCCACTTACAGTCAAAATGGTGAATCCGTAAATTAATTTTAATGGATGGCCTAATTAATAGTGATGATGTTTAGTAACATACCAAATTCCACACCGATGGTTGTGGGAGTTACTGAGAATTCATTCTATTATATTTCAGCGCATATATAATCTTTAAACCTTTTATATTATTCCTTATAACAAACTTTCACCCATTTAACCTACTGGGTGACCTAAGGCACAACAATATTAACCTTGTTATTTAATCAACAACTATTATACGAAATACACTTTCAGCAGCCTTCTTTGCTGATTATCATACTCTATTGAGACTTGTTTTATTTTTTTATTTCTACATATATATATATATATAAATATACAGCGTTGCCGAACGAATAGAGGAAATAAAAGCGAATGGCCAATGATATTAAATTTTTTCCATCGAAAATCTGAATAGAGCTGAAATATGTCTGACTCGATCCACTGAATTTCGTTTCGGACTCCTAGCGAACATACATCGTTACTTTGAACAAAAAAAACTATTGTTTTTCTAGTTAATGTGCTGCGCCATTGTTAAAGACATATTTTTAAAAACAAACTAAAAGTAATCCCGCATTTTCAATGCCCTTTCCGAAAGCCTTAAATATATTTAAATGTGACTTGATATGAATTAACTGTTATTTGTCAAAAATTTTTAAAGGTATCCTCTATTTCAAGTTATTTTGAACGCCACAGAACCTTATACAGAGTAATTGATTTTTTAACTAACAAGCCAATTTTTTAAGTGAAACCTTAAGATTCCCTTTATTGAATCGCTGTAGTTGTAATTAAATCTCTTTCAGTTTGTAATAATTAACGTACCACTTCTTGAACTTTTTGAAAAATGTTGACAGTTATTTTCTTAGCCAAAAAAAAGAGTACAATTTATCAATTAAAACTGACTAAACTCTTTAAATTTTTGTTTCTTCTAAAAATGAACGAAATTCGGAAATGAAATATTGTACTGCTTTTCTAACCGGCAATAATAACGTTCAAAAACAATCTATTCCGTTCTACGGAATACGCGCATCAAGTAAAGAAATTAATCTAGTCTACTGACTAAAACAGATGCGGTGATGCGGATCGATATGAAGAGGAAAATAGAGATAAATCTTGCCTCTGGGAGATACTGAGACTCGAGGAAAGAGCTGACCGAGGGTCACGCAACGCTGTCGGTATGCCTGCCTTCCACTCGCCTTAATTAATTGTATGGCCAAGGGCTCAATGTAAGCAGCGAAAAGCGTATAATAGCATCGTTTTTATGTGTAGAGAGACTCTTGTGAATGCCCCCCACCCCTCCTGTTCTCTATATCATAGTAGTACAGTGGTACGACTCCTTGCAAGTTTTTTTTACATGTTTTGCATTATTTTACTTATTTTACATACATCTGCTGAAGCAAAGTTGCCACAATATTAATAAAATGTTTTATGTATAGGCCTACATCATAGCCTGCTTCACAGAGGGTATGCCATTAGGCATTATGGGCGCAGCCGTGCCGAAAGAAACGAACTATTATTGTGAAGTCAGCTCTGAGCACTACACATAAAATATAATAAATTGTTTTAGAATTACTACTTATTATATAGATATGCATTCAGAATTCAGCGTCTACTAGTGAAATAGCCTAGTAAAAATGGTAACATTTTCATTTTTTATTTGATTTGATAAAAGTATTAAACATATAGATATTTGTTAACATAATGATTTCCCCTTCCTTTAACCAGGATTCAAAAACGCGTATTGGTATATTTAATTAAAGTTTTCTCTTAAATAAATTACTAAATAAACTGCGCTTAATGGAGGCTAATGTGCATCTTTCCATTTTCATATTTACTGTTAAACCTTAAATTAAATAAATGTTCTAAAAAAATACGTTACCTATACCTATACGTTACCTACTACATTTTGGACGAAAGAAAGACAGCTCAAATAAATCAAATAATCAAATTCCAGCAAACGAAATTGATATGTGCAGGTATTGAACTTTTTTGCAACTTCGAGGAAAAATTATCGAATTTCACGCAATAAACATAATATTTTAAGTGAGAGAGACAAATATTGGAGATATTTGGACGATGATTTAAAAAAAAGCATCGACATTAATATTTGTTAAAGTGGTTCCTTCAATACGGTCTTATGGTGTAATGGTTAGCACTTCGGAGTTCGGGCTTGGAATCCGGTGATCCGAGTTCAAATCTCGGTAGGACCTTAGAAGATCCATCAAATTAAAGGCCCCTGATCTTTAGGAATTTGATTGATGGATCATTTTTTACATGTATTTTTATTTATTTTTTTACATTTATTATATATTTTAAATGGCATCTATTTGGCGATTATTTAAAAAAACTGTTGTTTTCTTGATGTATTTATTAAATACTGTTAACACCTCATTATTAAATTTTTCTAATGGTTATTTACTTACCTAGTAAATACCTAGGTAATAATAATCACTTTATAACGTACAAAAGTAAGAATTAAATTTAAGGTAATGTGGGATCCGGGTTCGAACAGACCAACCAGTCCCAGTTTATTTCCCCCATACCATATTTTATATTTTTTAAGGGGACGATTACAATTTATATATTGTAAAGTGGTTTCATCTACATGGCCTTATGGTGTAATGGATAGCACTTCGGACTTTAATTCCGGCGATCCTGGTTCAAATCCCGGTAGGGCCTTCGTTGATCATCTTGCGCTCAATGGTTTCCAATTGAATGGATTGATTGATCATTTTATAACAATTCCACTTTGATAATATAATATATATTTGAAATGTTTGTCTTATCGACGATTTCTTATATAAGTGAACTGCTGTTCTCTTGATGTATTTATTATATAGTTTAATTTATCTTACTGGAAACTAAATTTATAAACAAAAAAAAGAGAAAGAGTGAAAAATTTATTATTATTTAGTATTTAAAAATTCGAATTATTTTTCAATAAAAATTGGCAAGCTTTACAGAAGAACTCTCAAAACAAATAAAAAATGAACCCGGAAAATTTGAATAAAAGACATTAGAGAAAATCTTATTAAAATAATAAATGATCTCCGAAGTGATAATCAACGCGCGAACGCAAAAAAAGAATCAAGTTAAGTGGGAAGACATGTGAGAGAGATACTATGAAACTAACATTTCATACATGTTTTTAACCTATTCGAAAAATTGAACCGCGAATAAAAAACTTCATGGAAGAAGTCTATTATATGTCTATTTCTTTTGATGCTATTTGCTATTTATCAACAGCTTGAAAGGATCTCTATTCAAGAAAGAGTATTGAGATTTATTTCCCCAAGCTCTGTTAAGATATATTCTACTTACAGTGACGATGGTCAATCCTTTGATAATATACTTTTGTGGATGGTCTAATAATAATTCTGGTAGTTTTTTTCATGTTACCTTTATTTCCCTTATATTATAACGTAGTTGAATACAATTTTAATGTCTCACGTCACTCTATTGACGTCACGCGGTTAGACCAGGTGCGCCGCCGAATGGCATCGTCCCGGATCCAGGCCAACAATGGCACTCGGGTCCACGAACGTCTATTGACCATCTATACCACTAACGTGTTGACCAAGTAAAACATTGAATGTATACAACTGTGTAGTTTAATAAGTTCTCCGAGTATATAAGGATATACTTTTCTAAAGATGAGTCAGCGATAATACCCTTGATCTGAGCCCTATTATATCCACAGTATCAGCCATTTCTTTTAACTTAATTTTCAAAATCTCCTTAAATTCTTTTTGCTATCTATGATATACACTACGTAGTCTAGTACAATAAAAAGTTACAACTTAGTTTCTTTTGCGAAGGGAATCGAAGTTATAAGACCCACATAGTCCAAACTCTGAATGGAAGATACTTATTATTTCACATCCACAAAACCACTAACAAATTCTGTTTCTTGATTTTCAACTATCATCGATATAATTTTAATAATATTTGATAAATGATTTTGAAAAAAATCCTTCTCAACTTTTATTTATAGTTAACGATTTTAAAATTAAATAAAACAATGAATTGATACATGCCTCTCCGTTTAAGATAATTTTGTTTAAATTTAAGATTAAATCGTGTCAATCAACTTGTATATGGGTTTTCGAGAATAGTACTGAACTTTCAGCTGACTATAACCCAAACTCTTTCAACTGCTCTGGAACAAAGGTGGCCATAGCCCGCCTAAGAAATAGGTTTAAAAATATAAAAGGTATTATTATGAATAATTTATTTAATTAGAAGAATTTCAAATCGGCAAGTCAACAAGTAAAAAAAAATGTATTTAAATCACAACGGTCATAAAAATTTCCACTCAGCACCAGATGAAGATGTTTGGACTTTAAGGTCCTACCGAAACTTGGACTCGCATCGACGGATACAGAATCTGAAGTGCTAACCATTACACCACAAGATAGATGTATGACATCTACCATATATTATAAGAAATGCATCATTCAAAACAATATTTACATTTGTTTATTGCGAGCCCGAAGGGCGAGCTGTTAATCCAGTCGTTGGAAATTTCACCGCTAGATGGCGCTGGTGAACCTCTACGGGGACTCGATTTGAGGTTTTAGATTTTATTTTTTGTCCTCCTCTCCATTTCGATATTAAAGTAATGCCTGAACCGATTTCCTTTTGCAATACCTCATTCGATTCAGAATGTGGCAGAGATGAGGACAAGAAAATAAAAACGATTTGTTTTTACAAAAAAAACCTTTCCAATATTTATATATTTTAATTTGAGACGGTTTGGCAACGCTGGGCCTGAATTTTTTTTACAAAAGAGAGGTGGATTCAAATGTATTTGTCTGTATAAGTATTTGTTGTTTCTATTCCGCTCTTCGAATTGAATATTAATGCAAAATAGTTTCACGTCACAATAATTTAGTAGTACATTAAATGAATATTGTTATCAACTAGAATGCAATGAACGAATATTGGCCCGCCGCAGGCGCGGGGGTTGGGAGGCAGCGCCCCCCCAGGAAAAAAGCTACTGACCCCCAGCATAATATAATAGATTTATCAAATATTAAATAACTTAAACGGGGGGATTTAATTCAGTCGGAGACTGAATTATTCTAATAAGGGCGAGCCAAAAAGCGAGCTTTTCTATCTTATATGTTATCATGGTGCTGCATGTTTATTACTAGATTCTTTTATTAAATTGAATAATTTGAAGATTAAGATATTTTTAATAATCTCTTATCATTACCAGATATATATTTTTATTCCGAACCAAATATATTTAAAATAAACACATAAACATCGATGAATTAAAAACTAGGAATCTCATTAATTGTGCAACTTAGAATCAGTAGCAATATTAGACGATGCACTGAAAATGATTAGCGGGCCGGCCATTATTTGAACACTGATTGGTATACACTTATACCTCTGAAGAAATTTTCTAGAAACTTGCCATCTGTTGGATTTTTTCCAAATTATTACTTTTCAAGAATTGTAATTCATTTGTACATGATCATGAAAGATACAAGGACTTTTGGGTTTCGAGTAGTATGCGCACCTCCACAACAAGAGCAGAGGCGGTCGTGTCGCCAGCTTTACTACTGCCGTCCTGGACGAGAATATGTAAATATTTCGTAATCTTTCCTTCTCTAATACAAAACATTACAAATATAAAAAGAAACGCAAGACAGTTGAGTAAAATTATTCATTAACATTTTTAAAAATAATTAAAACTAATGAACCAAATGATCCGCAATGAACCAAAATATATCGTAAATATCTTTTTGAAATTAAGTTGCTTTTTACTTCTATTTAAAACATTATAAAAGTACAACAACAACAACATCAACACAAGTTTAAAAATAAAAGAAACAATACAATAAATATAACTGTGTATAACAAAACGATCCATCCTACAATTCCCTAGATATACCTAATGAAGAAGAGGTAATGGATTCTGTAGTAGGTCTTACCGAGATTTGAACTCAGATCGCCGGATTCAAAGTCCGAAGTGCTAACTATTACACCATAAGACCATAATTTTTCCTACTGAAATCTGTATAAATTGTTAACGGCTGTCGGTTTAAAAAAAATTGTTTAGACTTATTTATTTATTTTTTCGGACGTAATGGCTATTCTATAATTAATTTAAAATTACAGAAAATCAACATTTACGGCAATTTGTAGTGTCTTTTTAATCACAAAAATTGCAATAATTTTTTTTTATATTTGGATTGTTAAATCTGCTTTCCAAATATACTAAAGTGACGTAGAATTTTTTAACTCTGTTACATAATTGATTACGCGCAATCGCCGCCGATTCTACTTAAATGACTTGCATATTCGGAAAGAGGGTGAAAAACCCGCCATTTTAATGCAAAATTCATCCATACATCCTATAACGTGACGTTTTTATCATGGGGTCCCGGTTTAATACTATCACTTTAGTTACAGCAATTAATATTAGTGTTAGGTTCAGTAACACTTATCAAACAATGAGATGGCCGCCATACGTAAAAGCACAAGATTTATTTAAATAAATTGCGAAAAATGCAACCGTTTTAACTATATAATACGGTGTATACAATGCAAGCCCTATAAAATAACCCCCAATCAATTTGAAGCTTCCAGCCGATCAATGGAATGGTAATGATTAAAGGTCCTACCGAGATTTGAACTCGGATGGTTTGATTCGGACCATATTCTATCATACAATATTTCAGTGTGTATTATAGAAATACATGGCCGTATTTATTAATCTGTCTCTTTTTATTAAGGGAAGATAATCATATGAGTTCAGAAAGCAGATTCAAAAATAAAAATAAAAGGTTTATAACTTGACTTAAAAGGAAAGCAGAATTAATTGTGTTATGTATGTGGATTAAACCGATTTCGTAACTCTTAAAAAAGGTACAAATAAAATATAAAATACAAATCGTTATACTTAAAACAAGTATTAGTCAAAGTATAAGGAAAAAGGTCCATATATTCATCCGTGCTGATGGACGAATAAAGCTCCACTGATCAGTTACGTAGCGCCTGACTGACATGAGGAACAGAAAGTCCTACCGAGAGTTGAACTCGGAATGTCAAATTCAAAGTCTGACGTGCTAACCATTACACCATAAGACCGTGCTAAATAAACCACCGTATCATATATTTATACCGTTTATAATATTTTCCAAAAAAACATTCATATGGCTTTGCCCAAAGTTTGTAGAATAAGTTTTTATAAGTTTTCCTCGAAGCTTCAAACATTTTCTTTTAAATACACATATTGGAATCGTTATAATCTATTCCAGTACAAATTAAGAATAAATAAAACAGACATTGTGGATTCTAGCTATTCTCATACCCGCTTCCAAGTAGAATTAAGACTTGAAAATGATTTCCGCGTTCGTCAATCAAAGCATGAATCTACATATCCTCTCCTTAACATGGTTCGCACGATGTAATTTGTTTAGCTATAAAGGATAAATATGCATTCAGATCACCAGAGAAAAAGTTATTTTGCTTGTTAACTAGAAACACTAAAGCAAATATACAATTAAATTAGTTTTATCTCGTTACTGTTGCGTATATTATTCTGTATACATCGTATGTATTATTCTATATTTTTTCTATATTCAACAAATATAGAATAAATGTTTTCTTTGAACTTCCTGATGGAACTGGATGGTTCTACTGAGATTTGAAATCGGATTCCCGGATTCACAGATCGAAGTGCTTACTATAGCATGAGAGCGTACTTGTTGCCGACTGAACCATGTATATTCTCCGTTCCTTTTCAAAAATCTTCATAGAGATATCTTCGATTTGTTTACCTAGTCGTTTATTTGTATCTATTATTTGATAAGCTTTATTCTTCGATTCTGGATTTTTTTGAAAATCCATTTATTAATTGAAAATCCTATATATATCTATTTATATCTTTTTTCTATTTGTATAACAATTCTTTGTAATAAAAAAATTATACTGTACATATTTCCAGCTTTTCTTACACTGATGACTCCTATTCTAATAGAATAAGGCTTGAAGAAGACGATTTGTACCGAGATTTGTACGTTCTGCACAAAAGTACGACGATACAAGATGATGACTTCTTGGACGACCATATTTTACCGTATTAAAAGTTAATTTTTAAAATATTGAGATAAAATTACTTAACTAGTAAGTTATTTTTCGAATGAAAGTTTGACCGGTATGACAACAAGCATTGCAAGTTTTTTCGACGATCATTCTAAATAACTTTTCAATTTTTATCATAAAGGAAAAATGTGCTGGTTTATATTAAATTTGCATAACTTTTCTTAAATTCTTAATTTTTTTCTTTCTTAAATGTAGAAAAGGCAAAAAAAGATATTTGTCACTGAAAAACGTGTTTCGCTATATGGCAGAACTAGTGGGGTTGTTGACGTGATATGTATTCCAGGCCCACACTTTTTTTCAATTGCACCGTCAACAGTGCGGGATGCCCTAAGGGATTTTCTCAAGAAACGCAGTTTCCAAAAAGGTACAGGTGTTCAAATTGGAATAACTCATATCTTCCTAAATCTCTTCTTTGTTATAAACCGAGTCCGAATAATTCGAAAATTTTTAATGTTTTGTATATGCCACAGATTGAAATATTGATTTATGATTGTATAGAATTTGTGAATTCGTCAAATATTGTCACACTCTCGTTGTGACATTACTTTAAATGAATAAAATAAAATAACTTTAACTTGAATTTATTAGGGATTTGACAGGGGAAACTTGGATTTATGGGAATAGAGAGGGGAGAAAACTATCAGGCCGTTGACCTGAATTGCTCTGCAGTTTCTTTAAATTACTTTATTGCCCTCTTTTGCATTCTTCTTCTAGGTTAATTGTAGTGACCTGGAATGCCCTTCTTTTATGACTACCTTTTTATTGCTTTGTGAACGTATATAAGCTGTACGTTTTTTTTCAGTGAGAATACACTCTGAGTTTGACAACGCTACAAGCAACATCTCTACGCTTATTTATTTTTGCATCCCCGACCAGAGTGTCGCAGTGGTAGAGAAGCAGATCCTTCCCTGATTATGGTAAGAGATTTTGTTTCAGTTTAAAATTTTTTTCTGTTACCTTGGAAGGACTTTCCAATCAGTCCCAGAGGAATAACAGAAATCTCTATTCCTGACTCTAAAGAAATTGAAGGTTTTTGATATTCCTAATGTACACTTCTGGGTATAAGGACAAGTTTAAAAACTGGTTCTTACGCTATTCAGTCGTGGAATAAGGGATTAAAATTCCTTCAATAAGAGGGGGATAGAAAGAGGGTATATATACAGATATATTCCTAAACAGAAATTTTTTTTCTCTCTCTCTCTCGCCTTAGGCTCGCACAAAGGCACAAAAGGAGCGACGGGCTCAAAAGAGGAGAGAATTTCGTCAGTTGCTGAAAGGATTGACGGGTTCCAAGTCTAAGGAGGACATCCGGCGTGAGTGGGAGAGAGCACAGAAGAAAAATTGGAACTGTAAGGCAAATCAACCCCAACGTCGGATACTTCTGGCATCTACGAATCATCTTCCCACTGCATATACCCAAGGGAGACAATTTCAAAGCCCGGCTTTAAACTTGGCTGCTAGAAGCTCCCTACCAGTACCGTCGAGGCCGCCATCGGAGAACCGTCGAGCGGATATTCGTAAGAAACCTAATTTGGTCCAAACCTTCAGGAAAATTTCAATCCGGGAATACAGGACACGCCAAGTGCTGATTAAGGATAATCCAGAAGTGGAGTTAAAACAGCACGACGTTCGAGTGGTATTACCTTCGGCTGAAATAGAGGACGTTGACGTCACTTCGGAAGAAAGTCCGCTTAAAGGAGATCTGGAGCCAGTACGGGACAACGAGCAGACGGTTCAACAGAAAAAGGCAGGAGAGGAGAAAGAAAATTCGGATGCTGATATTTTAGATAATTTTTTGGAGATTGAAATGGATTTGTAAGAGTTGGTTCAAATACAATTTCGAAGCATTCTTAGCTTTTGAAACTTTTGTCTTAACTCTGGTTTTCCTATAGATAAATGAGAGGCTCACGCCATCTATGATCATACTAGGAACTAGAAAAATCAAGTCCAACCTCAGGCATTTCTTCTCCTATTCTTTTAACTAATTTTAATGAATAAAAACGGGCAAAAAGTACCTCGTTGCAGAGCAAAGGCGGATAAACTCAATAAAGTTTTCGAAAACCTTGATATTTCCAGAATTATTGAGGAGTTGCCGCCACAGGCTAAAGCTAATAGCCAATTTCTTAAAGACCACGATATTTCAGTAATCGACGAATTTCCGTTACAAAATTACAATACTGTAACTCAAGAAAGTTCTCTAGATTGCCTTTCCCAACTCACGGAGGACGATAGGAGATTTCACGAATCCAAGCACAGCTCTTTGGAAAACGTGGTGACAAGTACCAAAGCAACTGATATTGACTTTGATTTAAGTGTTAACGATCACGACAACGCAGAGCCGCTCAATAATTCTGAGTCACTAATACACCTAATACAAAGGCTTGTTAAAAATCCACAAGAGGAGCAACCCAGGGTGAAAAATAGTGAAGAAACTTCTTTTAGGGGTTTTGAAAGAGAGCCTTCTGCTAATAATCAGCTAGCTATTGGACAGTCGGAGACTACCGAGAAAGTACCCTATCTTGAACCTCAGGTTATAATTCAAACCTTTGGGGAGGATTCGATTAGTGTGATAAGTCCTAGACGGAGAATCCCAGAGAGCACTATATTACAGGATTTAGAGAACTGGTCAGTTTCTTCTGCTAGTACTTACAGTGGTTCGGACTTTGACGAATCGGACGAAGACTCTGACGACGAGATGTTGCGCAGAGCACAAATGAAATTTAAAGCGCCACCTGTTTTCAATGAAAAGCAGGATGAAGATGCCCTTCAATGGCTAGAAAGATATGAGTCGATCGGAGATTATAACCGCTGGACGAATGAGGATAAAGCTCATTATTTTCAAATGTCATTGGAGGGTGCCAGTCTAAAATGGTTCAACTGTACAGTATTGCCGGACCATTGGGAGGATCGTGGTGAAGAGAATCCTGGGTTACGCACTAAGTTTTTACAAGAGTTTCAACAAGAAAATTATAAAGTTTTCCAGGAAAACAAACTAAGACACAGAGTACAAGGCCTAAACGAACCAGCTACAGAGTACTACTACGATGTTATCAATCTATGCCGTGCAGTAGATCGAAACATGTCGGAAGAAAACAAGGTGGAACACCTTTTTAGGGGTCTTAGCCCTATTTTGGTTCAAAAACTCTATCCATTGAGATTGAAAACATGTTCTGATTTTTTGGCAGCCTTAAAAATTCACACGGAAGCAGATGTAATGGCAAATAGAAGAAACTGGTCAGATACGGTTCTTCGAAAAGAAGCAAGGGAGGAAACAGTTTCGGTCTCGGTCGTCCGTCCTGTCGAATCAGCATTAGAAACTAAATTGGACGCAATGATGACTCTAATGAAGACTTTATTAGAAAAACAATTGGCTACTCCTGCTCCCGCTGACAGCAAAAAGTTCAACACTTCTCGTTCAAGAGATGGCAAGCCAAAATGTGATTTTTGTAATAGAGTTGGACACTTGGCTAGGGCCTGTTTTAGAAATCCTGAATCTGATAAATATAATCCTGATTGGGTTCCGAGGTTTAAAAAGGCTCCAAACAAAGATGGTGAGTCAAAACCAGAGACTAGTGAGACAAAGGTGAAAGTTAACCTGGTTGGTCAAAGCGAGCAAATACACGAGACTGAAGAGGAAAGGGGGGAGAAAATTGTAGCTTCAAAAGATGACGTAACAAACCCACCTCAGCCCATTTTCTTAATGGATATGACGAAGATGCTGACGGAAGATGTGTATTGTGACGGTCATAAAGTTCAGGCAATTGTTGATACAGGAGCGGGAATTTCAGTTATTTCACCTCTTCTGTTGGGAATGACAAAATTCGAACTATTGCCCTGGAAGGGTCCTAGAATCATTTTGGCCAACGGCTCACAAACAGATCCTTTGGGATCAGCGATGATCAAAATTGACCACAAATCTGGATCGGCAGAAGCCCAGGTTGTGGTAATGGAGATGGATGGTGTTGACTTACTTTTAGGAAACGATCTCCTCAGACAATTCAAGAAAGTGCAGATTGATTACCAATCTCCTGATCATCCCATTATCTTAGGAGAAGTTCCTCTTGCTACAATCTCAGTAGAGAAGGAAACCCCCCAAAAAATTAAAGTAATAAACAAGTCCTACTTGGAGATACCGCCTCTTTTTATGATGAATATTGAAGTAGATTGGCAAATCCCGGTAACTGGTACCTGGATGGTGGAACCATCAAATATCCTAGTAAATGAAAAAGCGGTCTCAACTGGTCACGCGATTATTGACACGGAGTCCAAGACGATCCCGATAACAAACCTTTCTAACCAGAATGTTTGCCTACAGAAAGGACAAACAATAGCTTTTTTAGTTCATCAAATAGAAGAGGATGACATGTTTTCTACCGAGGAAGAACCATGCATCCCAGTATCTTTCTTAAATGAGAAAAATCCTATTACTCAAGAGAAGATGGCAGAGTTCGGGCAACGAATTGAGAAACAGATTAATCAAGACTTACCTGAAAACGATAGAAAAGCACTTTTAGAACTGTTAATGGAGCATGTGGAGTGTTTCGCTTTAGACGATTTCGAATTGGGCCGCTGCACTGTGGCAGAACATTCAGTGGAGACGGGAAATGCTAAACCAATACATCAGCAACCATATAAGAGCGCCTGGAAAGAACGTGCTCTTATTCAGGAATATGTAGATAAAATGCTGAAACAAGGGGTAATTGAACCGTCGGACAGTGCGTGGTCCTCCCCAGTGGTATTAGCGAAAAAACCGGATGGCTCATGGCGTTTTTGTGTCGATTATCGAAAATTGAACGCGGTCTGCCCGCGTGATGTTTATCCACTCCCGAACATTTCTGAAGCCCTCACGAGATTGGAAGGTTCAAAATACTTCTCAAGTATTGACCTTCAAAGTGGTTATCACCAGATAAACCTGAAAAAAGAAGACAGGCAAAAATCGGCCTTCATAACCGCGGATGGGTTATATCATTTCAACGTAATGCCCTTTGGGTTATCTAATGCGCCCAGTACATTCCAACGCACGATGGACGTGATATTAGCAGGCCTAAAATGGTCTACTTGTCTAGTATATTTGGATGACGTGGTGATCTTTGGACCTACAATGGATATTCATAATGAGAGATTACGTAAGGTGTTATCGTGTTTATGGAAGGCTAATTTAAAGCTGAGGATTCCGAAGTGTAAATTCGCTAGAACCAGCTTACTTATTTTAGGCCACGTAGTAGATGATAAAGGGGTTAGTCCCAATCCAGAAAAATTAGCAGCGATCAAAGATTTTCCTTGCCCGGCCTTGGGAAAGAGCCACAGCGATAAAATAAAAAAAGTACAGGGTTTTATAGCCCTTTGTGGCTACTACCGTAGACATATAGCCGGATTCTCTATGATCGCGAGTCCCCTGATAGCTCTGACCCGGAAAGATGCACCCTTTGTATGGGGTCCGGATCAACAAAAAAGTTTTGAGGACTTAAAAACAGCGTTGACATCGGCACCGGTTCTGGCTCATCCAAATTACGATTTACCGATGGAAATTATCTGCGACGCATCCAATTTTGGGATTGGTGGCGTCTGTGCCCAAAAGATTGATGGAAAAGAGCACCCATTAGCCTATGCAAGCCGGCTACTCACGAAAGCGGAGATGAATTATTCAATTACAGAAAAGGAGTGTCTCGCCCTCGTATGGTGCCTAAAAAAGTTCAGAAATTTAGTCTGGGGCACAAAAATAAGGATCGTGACCGATCACGAGGCTTTGTGCTGGCTCTTAACTAAGAAGGATTTATCAGGACGTCTAGCAAGATGGAGTTTGTCTCTTCAGGAATATGATTTAGAGATCGTTCATCGCAGCGGAAAGAAACATCAAAATGCAGACTGTCTATCACGAAATCCATTACCGTTAACAGAAGATTCCGAGACGGAGGAAGATCGCTGCCTCTCAATTAATGCTATCAATATCGTGGAGGAATCAAACGCGCAAAACACGGAAGAATTTCTTAGTAAACAAAGGGAATTTCCACTTTGGAACCAAATTATAGACAGGCTAAAGGCAGGTTATCGCCGTCAGAGTAATTATTGTTTGGAAAATGGTCGTCTATACTGGAGGACAACAAGGGATGGAAAAATTTTTCAACGGCTTTGTTTGCCAAAAAGCCACAGGAGGCAGGTCCTAAAAGCTTTTCACGACGACATGATGTCAGGTCACCTTGGGATGGATAAGACAGTAGCAAAAATAAAAAGTAGATTTTACTGGCCAAGAATGGAGAGTGAGATAATGAATTACGTCAGATCTTGCCCAAGTTGTCAAGGAAAAAAAGGAGTTCCTGATAAACCAGCTGGTCTGCTACAGTGCATAAAGGTGGACCAACCATTTGAGACAATCGGTATCGATCTTTTAGGGCCATTCCCTCTGTCCAACTCGGGTAATACCATGATTGCAGTAGCAACAGATTATCTAACTAAATGGGTAGAAATAAAAGCATTACCTACAGGAAAAGCCGATCACGTTGCGGACTTTATATTGGATCGAATAATTCTTCGTCACGGTGCGCCAAAGAAAATAATTTCCGACAGGGGAAAATGTTTTTTGGCGGAAGTGACGCAATCATTAATTAAGAAAATGAAAATGACTCATAAGACGACTGCCTCGTACCACCCGCAGACAAATGGTTTAACAGAGAAAATGAACAATTTAGTGGCTCAAATAATTTCAATGTACGTAAGCGGCGATCACAAGGACTGGGACGAACTACTGAAGTTTATACAGTTAGCTATCAACACCTCCCCCCAAGAAACTACAAAATTTACAGCATTTTATCTAATCCATGGGAGAGAAGCTAGTTTACCGATCGATTTGGAATTACAGGCTGATCCAAACCCATTAATAGACAACGAGGAAGCTAAAATCGATTACGGCACAAGGATACGGAGAAACATACAAAAGGCAATGTTAATCGTAAAAACTCGGATCCAGCAAGCTCAATGGAAACAGAAATCAATTTATGACCAAAAACATAGGGATCAATCATTTAATAAAGGCGATTTGGTTCTTCATTATAAACCCTTTCGGGTAGTAGGCAAGGCAGAAAAACTTCTCCACCGTTGGCTGGGCCCTTATATAATTCTTCGCCAAACTACACCAGTTAACTACGAAATCCAGCTGCCATCAAACAGGGGTAAGAAGCACATAGTTCACGTTAGCAGTTTGAAACCGTTTTATGAACAGATTCAAGAAGCAACTGAACCGGTAGTTTTGAATGAAACCGAATCAGAAGTAGCTGAGCAGGGGGTGGAACCCCAAGAGCCAGAAAATAGGCAGGAGGTTCAGCAATCTATTCCTAACAGATCGGAGGAAAGGGAAAACCGACCGATTCAAAACGGGATAGATCAAGGTAGACAACTACGCCGTTCTACTAGAATAAGAAGGAAACCTTCAAAGTTGCTGGCCCTCTTTTTACCTTACACATTTCTGGGCTTGTTAATGATGACAACAAACGTAGCATCGAAAGTGACAATCAAGGATAATGCCATTTTTCAACAAAAACCAGGAATCGTTTTTAGTGAGTCTTCATGGACAATCATTACGGACTTGAATCTAGAACCAGCAGAACATACTATACATGATTTGGAAGACAGATTTGATGATGACCTTTACTATGTAGCTGCATGGCGAAGCCCGGACGCAACCAAGATTCAGCAGCTAGCAGCAGAACGGTACTTCTCAAGAATCAAAATGTGCAGAAGAAAACTGGAGAGTTCCAAGAAGAGAGTAACAATTTTTAAGAAGGCAATTGGAGAAGGAAACAATCGGCGCCGCAGACAATTAGCAGCGGGCGGCGGGACGCTACTAAAATGGCTTTTCGGAGTAGCGACACAGAAGGACTTGGAAGGAATAAACGAACAGATTACTGGTCTCACAAGTAGACAACGGGAGATTGCTCATATTCTACAGCAACAGGCTACAGTGGTCAATGAATCTCTTTGGGAAGTCAAGGAGGCGACGAAATTTATTATGGAAATGAGACGCCAGTACGATGTTTTAGAGGGAGTTGCGAAGAACCTTTCCAGCCAATTACATCAACAACATATGGAAATGTGGAATAACTTACGATACATAATACAATTGGACGCAACATTCGACGCAGTCAATCAGCTCCTCGAATGGTTAAACCAGTTTACAAGTGATTTAAGTGCAGGGATGAACGCATTGGCAAGTAGTCGTTTATCCCCACAACTATTACCCCCGGAACAACTAGAAGCGGTATTGCTCGAAATTAATCAACAATTACCTTCGGGTTGGGCCATAACCAGCGCAGAAATTTGGACGATGTACCAGGAGGCAAGGGTGGCAGTAGCAGCAGCCGGAAATCGTTTTCGACTTTTTATTCGAATTCCGGTATTCGACCACGCTCAGCGTTATACTTTGTTCAAAATAATCACCCTTCCGGAGGCTACCGATAATGGTACGCATGGTGTGGTCTACGACAATTTGCCGGATTATTTAGCAGTCTCTCCGGAGCTGGAAAATTTTGTGGAATTATCGGAAGCCGATATACGAGAATGCAGTCAGGGAGAACAGCCCTTATGTAAATTCCACACTGGGTTAAGTAGACGATTTACAAGAAAGTCGTGTGCAATCCCTTTATTTATGGAAGACGGGAAGAAGAAGAAGGAACAGTGCAAAAAGAGATTCGTTGAATGGAAAGGTTCGGAGGTGGTGTACTTAGGGAAAAATACATGGGCATTCTCAGCAAGTCAACCTCACGAAGTGGTGATCGCATGCCCAGCAGGAGACGCTCAACCCTTATTCAGGACATTACGACTACCACCTGTGGGTATGTTTGATATCCCGGCCGGTTGCACGGCAAGAACGGACGATTGGATCTTTCCAGCAAGCACGGAAGGAAAATTTGAAATAACCTTAAAATCAGTTACAGCACCGACTGTAAACATCTCGTTTCCAATCATGGGCAATGAAACGGGACCAAGTGCGGTTATTGAACTCCCAAGAAATGGAGGCTCCACCCTGAAAAAGCTTGGAGACCTTCTACGTCGAAACGCAAAAACTGTTAGCACTACGGGAATGACAGGACAGCAGATGGAGCATCTACTGGACGAGGTCGACAAGGTAACTACACGCTGGGAGTCTGACCAGTATCCATGGGAACTGGTTGTGGCGGTCCTACTACTCACAACGTTATTGGCCTACGGAGGTTACCAGCATTGGCGCCTCCATCGCAGGATGACGGCCCACGAGAGGTACGAACTGGAGCTGGACGACATCGCCAAGACCCGGAATACTAATCAACACGTCGAGGACGCCGTCTAAGAAAACCTCAGCCCACCTTTAATTTTTTTTTATTTTTTATTTTTTATTATTATGGTTTTGTTTTCCCATGTCTTCCTCTATTGCTTCATGTTATCTTCTCTCCTAGTTGTTGGTAACATACAGTCGGGTCGACTGCATACAAGAGGGGGGAAAGAAATCTATAATCTTACAATTACTTTAGTGAGCTCAGTTTTACATTTTTTTTCAGGGCCTAATGAATTTCACGTTTTTTCTTGATTCGTAGGAAATCTTTTGTTTGCTAGGACAGTCGGGGTCGACTGTCATCGAGAGGGGGGAATCTGTCACACTCTCGTTGTGACATTACTTTAAATGAATAAAATAAAATAACTTTAACTTGAATTTATTAGGGATTTGACAGGGGAAACTTGGATTTATGGGAATAGAGAGGGGAGAAAACTATCAGGCCGTTGACCTGAATTGCTCTGCAGTTTCTTTAAATTACTTTATTGCCCTCTTTTGCATTCTTCTTCTAGGTTAATTGTAGTGACCTGGAATGCCCTTCTTTTATGACTACCTTTTTATTGCTTTGTGAACGTATATAAGCTGTACGTTTTTTTTCAGTGAGAATACACTCTGAGTTTGACAACGCTACAAGCAACATCTCTACGCTTATTTATTTTTGCATCCCCGACCAGAGTGTCGCAATATTGATTGGTGATAACTTCATTCAATGTTGAAATTGTTTATTATCCCAAACGGCCCTATTACAGTCTTTTTAAGAGAAACAGACATTTTCTTTCTTTTCTTCTCTCTTCATCAGCGTTGATTTTTAAGGGTGACATCGTACCGATTAGGTATTTAAACAAAATTATTTTTTAAAATATATTATGTTGCCTCCTGTTGTTATAAAAACAATATTAAATTCAACGTCTGGTAAAATCACATTAGTAACATAGTAATTACCACATTTCTCCTTCTTAACCATTTTAATAGTTCTATCCTTGCAAACGGCTTTTTTTAGAAAACAAAGATTTTCATAAGTTCTTCCGTTGCTCCCACAAACAGGTTGATATAGTTTCTTGTTGCATATCCTTTTTCTATAGATGTGGCATTTGATACTCATGATACTACTAATGTCCAATGTGTCAACTACTTTGGGCTCTGTGAAAGATCGGAATTCAAACCCTCTAATTTTAATGATTGTAATTCAAGGATTTTACTAATTTATATACTAGAACAAACTCCTTTATATGCCAGAAACAGTGTAGAATTCGGATCTTTGCAGGCTTCAATTCCGAGAAAGCAACTGTTGGAATAGGTCACTCCATCACTTCCGCAAACTGGGTCGAACATTAAAGGGCACATATCTGGGCATGTGTCACCAGCCTTTTTACCATTTCTAGATGTGCTTTTGGCCAACACTGCATGGGTAATTGAAAAAAAAAATGAAAAAATGTTTTCAGAATAAAATAGTGGTCATTGCATTCAAACAATTTATGCCTACAGGATGTCTCTTAGGGTTTAGTCTTTGTTTAAAACTAAGCTTTATTACCAGCATAATTTTTGCTACAGCACACGTTTTTGCTCCTTTGATTATCTGGATTGATGTACCAGACGCAATGTTGATATTGATTTAGAGGTCCTTTGGAATGCCAATTTACGCAATCTCGATTAGATTCACAATCATTCGGCTGGTCCGTGGTAAACAAGCAGTCGCTTTGATCCCCATTAGATGTGTTAATATAATTAACAATCAAATTGGTCAACAGCATCAAAATCCAGAACTTGTGTTATGCATAAGAGAAATCGGGGTTAGTAATTCCCATAAAAAAATAATTTTCGTTTTTTTTGCACAGAGAACCCATTGGACTAACTACTTAAATCATGCATTTAAGAAAAATAACTTACTTGAACTGACATCCTGATTGTGTCTATCGAAGTATGGATTGCTTATAATCAACCTGGCAATTGAAGAGATAGAAAGAACGTTGATTGAAAAATAACTGTACTGATCTACTAATTTTTGCGTCGAACGAAAAATGTTATGGTAATAACCACTTACTTTTGTATAGCAATACGACTTTCTTGTAGTCCTAAAAGAGTATATAAATATATTGGAGATTAATAACAATAAATAAAGTTTAAATATTGTATTCTAACGCGCTTACTTGGTAGTGTGAACTGAATCGACTGGCGCCAGTTCAGGCTTTATTATATAGCTACTGCATTGAGAATTGGCAGCATTGCAACCGATCAAGTTTCAGGATGTAAGTGTTTTCTTGTTTTAATTGTAATATAATAGCTTGACATTTCACTTGATATTTCGGGTGTCCTTTTCAATTGTGAGTTTGTGACACAGCTTTATAACTTTTAGATTAAATTTCAATTTTTTCCACAAAATATCACTATTTGCCCTTTGGAGAATTTTTTCTTTCATAATTCATATCATAGTCACGAGAATTCATGGAATCTTAATCTTCACTCTTAAATTTCATCTCTCTAACGCACCACATTTTAAGTTTGAACCCAGTTAAGTAGTAAAATACATTTTACAACGTCAAGGAACATGTTCCAATATAGGAAAATATCAGACAAAATCATTTCAAGCAATTTTTTTTATCTTTTTACCTGGTAAACTTACATCCTGTTAAGAATTATTTTCAAAACCCCACTTTTACCTCTACGTGTTGGAAAAGAGTCTCTTCTGCCCGAAGGGTAGTCCACTCTAAAATCAGGCAAGCGCGTAAGGCAAAAAGGATAAAAAGAAAGGCCAAAAGACTAAAAGAGACAAAGAGAGAGGAAGAAAAAGTGACCTTGGAGGCTCTCCGCCGTGAAAAGGATAGGCGAAAGGTTAACCTTATCGCTCGAGGGCTTTCTTTTTCTCTCTTTTTCTCTTGTCTCTTCGTCTTTCTTTTTAGAGTGGACTCCCCCTCGCTTCTGCCCTCTTCATCAGCAAAACTCCTTAATGTCCTTTTAGCTCCGATCTTTAAATGGACCGGCAAATACAATCCATCTCAAGGGCGGCCAATTACAACCTCTATAGCGTAGGCAAGAAAAGAAGCTGCCTAGGGCCAGCTTAGATCCTGGTTTATTCTCTCATCATCTTTTATCGACTTTGCAAACTCACTCTTTGATTAGCTACCAAATAAGAAATTGAAACCACCACCAGCTCTAGCATCTTCATCCTTTTTTGTCGTTTAAAGTGAACTTAATGCTTATTCTTTGGTTTCTATTTTAAAATGATAAAAGATGAATTGTATTTTGAAAACTCAATCAAGTAATCATTGTAGTGGTTTTTGAAAAGATGATAAATAATTTATAACGATAATGGAATAAACGCCATCTTAAACACCTCAGAAGTAAAAAAAATTATATTAGCTATAAAAAATTATTAACTACGTGTTTTAGAATCACATTTTCAGGCACACTGGTAACGAGTATGAAAGCCTTGGAAGCACCTGAAAAGCAAAAACTAAAAAAATATGTTCCACGTCACAGGGTTTCATTGTTTTTTCTCAATTTTGTTTTCAATTTTTTAATCCTAGCCTTGAAAACATCGTCGAAGCTAAATATGTATGTACGTCACAGTATATTGTTTTGTGTTTACTCGATTTTGTTTTCAATTTTCATCTCTGCAGTGTTATTCAAATGGGTTTTGGCTGTAATGAGACAAAATAAAGGATGCTGCCATATGTTTCACTCAGCTGTAAGCCTTGTAGACCAGAATCACATTTTAAACCACACTAGTAACGTGAATGGTAAGTTTGGTTGCCTTGAGAACATATGTGAAGCTAAAAAATGTTTTACGCAGCAATTTCTAGAATTTTCCTCATCCTTTACAATAAACTTTACGAGCAAATAATAGTTTGAGAAGCAAACATTATCCGAAAACAAACTTCTTAGATAGGATTTGTTTGGACTACTCCGACCAGGTTTGGGACCCGGTCATGATTTTTTTGTTTGAAAAATCCATTTCAATGAGAAGTGAGAATGTTTTTTTTTTTTAGCTAGGCTAGCAAAATAACCATTCCACCTTGGTCATCCAGCTAGATAACATATATAGGGTTCTTGGTTAGCGAACGCATTGGATAACCGACGCTCCATTTAGCGGTCGCCATCTAGCGGTAAAATAAAGAACGACGACCAGGCGAAAGCTTACCCTGAAGGAAGAGAACAAATATAGGCGAGGTTAATCCCTATGCTCTCTACAGCCGTACTTCCTCCTTATATTCCTAGCTCCGCGCTTGTGGTTTCCAGATCGCCTTGCACTTTCACGACCCTGCTGCATGGGATCTGAAGATATCTGATTTGAATCTGATAGATTTCGTTGACCTGCAGCTTATTGTTGAATTTAACCCAAAACTCCAAGTATATGGTTTCGGAATAGACGCGGGATAGTGTAGAAACCTCTCCTAAAATTAAAAAAATTCCTTTCGCTTTTTTTTAGCTAGAAATAAGAAAAAAAAAAATTCTCGTTAAAATTGCTTTAACGCACGTCTGGACCCCTCCCTAGCTCCACCTACGAATCGCTCCTCGTTTAGGGCTCTCCTTCAACAGCATGCAGCTTGTTGTGAATTCTATTGCTCGATGGCGTCACTATATAATATAATATTATAATGATTGTTACTCTTTTAAATCACCTAAATTTTATTGAGGTCGTCCTTGGAAGTAGAGCCTTTTTACAATATTCTAGCATCTTCAAACCAAAAGCGGGATCCACGAAATGTTTCATGAGAATATTTAACATGGCCTTGGCGACTAGAATCTAAATATTTTCAACTAAGTTTTTAATTACGTCATTCTAAAATTTCAAAAGTTTAATTATAAAATGTCCGCATGTAAAATACTTAGAAACTTGAAAAATGAAAATATTTCAATAACGATTTTGAATGATTGAGCAAAAAATGCTGCTACTAGTGTATTTCGTAATAATTTGTGATTGGATGAAGTTAATAGACTTTTAATATTGTAGGTGTTAAATACATTAATTTTTTTAATTAGTTAATATGAGATTAGTTCCAATATAATACATACGTTAAATGTGCAACAGCAAATTCATAAACCGTCAAATAAGCAATAGTTTTAAATACAGAAGGCTCCGCTCAACAGTTTCCATGCTTTATATGAAGCTAACTGTTCGAGCTGAACCCAGAAAATTCTTTTCGAGATTTGAACTCGGATTGCCGGATTCAGAGTTCGATGTGCTAACCATAACACCTTAAGACCATGCTTTATCCTCCACTTTACCATATCTAATGCCACTTACTTTTCAAAAATCATCATCAAATGCCTCCGATTTTTCTGTTTCTAACCCAAAATCTTTTCGTTTTTTGCATGACGCTTGATAAACCTTAATGGAAGATGCAAAATGTTTATTATCAATTCACATTTAAAACTATCTATGTATATTCTAGAATTAGATTTTTTTATGTATTGTATATGTCTGATTTATTTTGTTCCGTATGTAGAATAATATTTTATTTTAACTTTTATGTGATAGTTGTCCGTAAGTTACTTGATGTAAAGTTGTTGCTGCAATCCTACTTCCTCACAAAAAAATGCTCAGTCACATACCATTATTTTGCTTAACTTTCAAGTTGATCAGTTCAATTTTCTTTTTCTTTTTTCTTTTACAGGGCTCAATTGTATTCTTGCATATTTGAGGTAGGCACAATTTTAACTGTATATAATCCATTTTAATCAATGTATAACATAGTTTAAAATAAATATCCAACTACTCCAAGTAGATTTTTATACGAAAAAAGGGTTTTACGGATTTGTATAAGAAGACTTGATTCATTGAAATATAGCTCATGATTTTTCTTTGATCATGACTTTCATTTTTCATTCATTAAAATAAGATGAACGCAAGTAAATAAGAATATGAGACTTGGCTACTAGCTGTAGGACAATCTGCTGTGGTGCACGCGACAGATTTTTGCACGAATACACAATAATTGTAATAAATAACCGCTTCTTCTCCTGATAGTAGTATAAATCAAACTACTGTTCCTGTCCTCCCCGTTTATTCTATAATAATATGTATATAAACTGCGTATTGGTACATATTCCTGAACACCTCCTAGTTGATTAATATACCTTTTTTATTGAAATATAAACCCTTTGAGACTAAATCTTTTATTACAATAAATAGAAAACATATTTTAGGCAACACTCGACCCTCGAATAGATCATATAATAAAATATATAATAACATATAATGTTTTTTAAAAATGTCTTTCAAATTTCCTTTTTACGTAATGACTTTGCAGTAAATTATTTTGAAACTTTCAAATGTACCCGCCATCAAAAAGTATTATTACTCCATATTGAGATTAGTATATTACTATAGATAGAAGAGCAATATTTTTCAAATTGAATGTTTTGTGGGTCGATTCAATAGATTCCGATCATAATGATCCGACAATAACGAGATAAGTTCTAATACATACGTTTTAAGAAGAGCAAGCATTTTAATAAACCTTCAAATAAGCAGTGCAACTTATTCAAGCGTAACTTATTCAAAAAGCTCTACAGTTTCTGCAAGAAACTGCAAGCTAAGTCAGGAAAGGTCCTACCGAGATTTGAACTCGGATTGCCGGATTCAGAGTCCGAAGTGCTAACCGTTACACCATAAGACCGTATTTCCACTGGCTTTTTAAATATCATCTTACAATACTGGTATCCTGTGAAGTAGGCACGATTTTAAGTGTATACAACCGATTTTAATCGATTAAACATTTGGAGTAAAATACCAATCATTCAAATATCAACTAACATTATTTATAAAATAACTATCAAGATTTTCGTTGTTTTATTTACTCTCCTTTCCACAATTTAAACAATGCGTAATTTAATGTTAGTGTATGACCATACCTTATCGAACTGCGATATGAATATATTTTTATTTTTTCCGATCATCAGAAATGATTTGTTTTTAAATTACCAATATATACATATACAAGTCAAAGAATTTGAACTCATTAGACAATGCATTGACACATCAATTAGTGGGTTCGATATTTGAACTGTTGGCGGGGTGGTTTTGCAAAGTGTTACTAGATCTTTGACAACCTGCTTCCGCCAGCGATACTCTTCCTGCTCAAGATCTCAAATCCATTTGTTCACATCGGAAAAATTATCAGGACTTTTAGGTAATGGTTCCGTTTTAACACGCAATGATGACCCAAGGATATCTTGATCCAATGATCCATGTGGTAATCTTTTATTCTATGGTCCATCATATCCATTCGATGGTTGGAAGGCCTCATCAACAGCTGGTAAGAGAAGCTGTTGATCAACCACATCATCGTTTTGTAAAAAAAAAATGCAGCGATTATTACTATTGAAATCGAAATATTGGTATTGCTTTTCCCTATTCATATATGTTGCCCTGGTGCACAGCCAACTTTCATATGCTGTAAAAATGAGCATTACTCGATATCAGCGTCGAAAACAAACTCTATCTCCGGTAGTACAATATTACCACTGTTATCGTCTCAAAATAAATTACAGCCATTCAAAAAGTCATTACTATCAGCACTTCGGACTCTGGGGCCATTTATTTAATTACTTTTATTCTTATGTTTTGAATTCAAAATACCACTGAGCTCTCTGTAGTCTTCTATATCAACAATCACTACAGAATAGTCACAATATATTTTTTTATTGATTTAATACGCTTATCTTTTAATTGTCGGCTTACTAATATAGGAAGTCAGCTGTAGTTTCCTTATACGCTCATAGCATATAAATGTTCTTCCCCCCATTACACAACAGTAGCTGTAAGAATTGGGTAGACAAACATAAAACCAAATGCACTGCTAAATAATAAGGCCTGTTATTACGGATTATCATATCATTATGTACAAAATATATAAAGTTTTGAGACGTATTTTCAAAATTCGAGGAATAAAATTCCATCTGGACTTTTCTAGATGTTGCCAAGAAAGAATAATATTACTAAGAAAGAGTTAGGATTAGGGGCAGTTTCATGCCCAACTTTAGAGAATGGAAATAGAAGCAAAATAGATGACATTCTTAGTATTACTAGAAATGACCTCGTAAGGGATTACAAACGCTCGAAATCTCGAATAGAAGATTAAAGTGGGAGGAGTCTATCATCGATGGTATATAAAATGAACATGTCACATCTGGTTGGGATTCATTCAGCTATCCAGCATCGTTGAGCGGAGTTCACTTCATATTTTTTTAAATAATAATTATTGCGCTTATTGGACTGCATTGGAAAATATTCTTACCGATATGGTCAGTTTCCATTATTATTATTTATTGTATAGTTTTGTTTATTTGTTTATATTTCATTTTTATTGATGTATATATTTTTTCTTTTTAATTATAGGATCTCACCGAGGATCTGAAAATCGTCCAAGCCATGCTTCAGGAAGAAAAGGAGAGGAGAATAGAAAAGAAAGAAAAGAAGACCAGCCGTCGTGCAGAGCGTAAACATAAATTTCTATCAGGACTCACCATCATCCACCATCCAGAATATCCAGCTCCACCACCGCTAACTAAAAGGCCCCTGGTTCCTTCTCAAATCATCATTCCTGGATTTCAACAAGCATCAGCAGCTGTTCAAGACTGGAATCTTCAATATCATCCAAAGAACTACGCTGAAGAAGATCCCTACTACCCCAAGCTCCTCTCAACATCCTCATCGAGCCACCATTCTTCACCACCCAAGATGCCACGCCATCCATCATCCCCTCCACCATCGAGAGATTATCTCCGTTCATCAGAAGATTCTCTACCATCTAAGGATTCTCAACATCCAGCAGAGCAGCATCGATCATCCCTCTTGAAGGATCATCTCCGATTATCAGAAGATTCTCCACCATCCAAGGATGCTCAACATCCAGAGCAGCACCGATCATCTCCATCACCAACGGAGGATCATCTTTCTGAAGATCCTAAGCCGATTATCAAAGTAGAAAAATGTGATAACGATGATCGGCTTAAGGAACCATCGGGTATTAAGAGGACCTTCCAATCGTCATCGGATGAAGATACTGGTCCATCAGCTAAGAGATTACACCAATCTTCGGATCAAGATGCCCTTGGATCATCATCATCGCGTGTTAAAAAAGAGCCATCACCTAGAAATCCCGATATCTTTCATGATGTGTACAAATGGATTAAAGATGTTGAGCAGGAAGAGTACCGAAGGCGGAAGCAGATGGTCGAAGATCTGGTAAAACTCTGTAAAGCCATTCCTCTAACAGTTCAAATGTCGAACCCACTTATCAATTTTAATGCATTGTCTAATATTGATGCTGATTCTACGACGCAGAAGTAATGAATTAAATATAAATAATCATTGACGTACATGCAAATTAATTGTATATAAATATCTGCATTTGATGCATGTGAAATAAAAAACATCGCTTCTATTAAAATCTTGAATATTATCCATTACAATTTTATATTATTTAATACGAACTTGCAGTTTATCTGTCTGCTAATAAATCATATTAATACTGCTTTTTCATAGCTCATATTGCCACGTACTGCTATGAGTGTTGAGTCGTTATTTTGTGTACCATGTTTTTTTAATAAGAGAAAGTGTAGCTGTTCCATATCTCTGTGGCTTCTAAAATAAATACAAAGAAAAAAAAAGATTGCGCATATTATGTGCTGCCGCGGGCGTAATAGGAACGGACGCTCTGCCTCTCTCTCTCTCTCTCTCTCTCTTCCCCACTTCGAGCGTTCAGTTGCCTCCTGACAAAGTTGAGAGAAGGACGCACCATTCATTTTTCTACCACGCTTTTTTCCCATATGTTCGAAAATGGTGAGTTTATTGCTTATTTCTGTATTGAACTGTATACATTTATTTTAAATCTAATGTATATTATGAAATGTATAGACTCAATAATTGTATTTCGACTAAGATTAACGCGTAATGTGAACAGCAATATATCCCCTTGTAGAGGGAACCAAGGGAGAAACAAACAAAGGGTTTTAAAAATAGAGATAATCATACGTCTCGCATTAAATAGGATGTGATTACTATGCCTACATTGTCTGAATGCAAATGAATACGATTACATCGGTGCTAGCAGAGCGTGATCTCGATTTTTATCAGTAAAGACCCTTCGGGCGGATTTCCTCTCTCTACTCTCTCTCTTAATAGGCTGTAGTTAGTGGCCTTGGGGGTCCTTTGTGTGTGTCGTTGTAGGCTTATCCGACACCTCGACCATTTTAAAAATGTATTTAATAAACATAAATAACGTTTATATTATGTTTTACATGATTTTCAGTAACTATACCGCTGCGCAGTAAATTTCTTATTTAAACAGTATGATGAGATATGTTAGAACAGATGTGCTGACGTATAAATGTTCCAAAAAAATATAATATGCATATGGTCCACTGAAACGCAGTAACACTTTATTTATGAAATTACAATGCGGTTTTATCTACAAGTACAAAACTTGTGGTTAAAACCATATTTGTTATTGCGGTTTTAAATAAAAGAATCTGGGCATAGAAGGAAATCAACATGGATTTATTATCATTTCAACCCGGATGTAAGATTTTATTTGGGATTTACTGCGAAATATTATATAAACAATATTTCAAAAGAGGAATATATATATATATATGTACAAGTCACGATGAGTAATGCAACTTATTTTTCAACATGTCTACTTTCTTATAGAGATTCCGAGAGATTCGTTAAAGCTTTTTTTCATTTTCTTTATCCAAAAGAAAATCGCCTTTCAGTTGCTAAATCTTTGTTTTCCTTTTTTCTCTCTTGCTCGCAACCTTGAATCTCTCTTCTTGTTGCTGTAGGCCATTTCTAAAAATTTTAAGGCATAGTTATATTTCATTTTTTCGCCCATCGTGTTTTTGAAGCCCTATAGTGGTGGACATCCGGTTTGAAGCGGAGAGGCGCTACAGTTTGCTTAAGTTAGGATATATGTTCCACTGACTGTGGCCACCAATTCGTATACGTTTATAGCGCCTTTGATCTAATAACTGCCGTTTTAAGTCAAATTAAATTATTAGATTCACTATGAATAACTGAATGTATTACTAAACAAAGATACAAATAAATCTATCTAATTAGTGTTTTACATCATATAATGGCATTTTCATTTACTTTTACCGCAATATTAGGGTCTAACGAAGAATCAGAAAATTAGGCGCGCCATTTTCTATAAGGAAGTTAGGGTGGCGACACGCGAAATCGTAAAGGCTCGTCTTCAGCAGCAACGCCATCATCGTCAAGAAGCCAAACCGGTTATTAACAATGATCGTAACTCTTATTCTGCCGCTCACCGAGCCATTTCTTATGGGTCTGTCCCTCAGCACCGTCAATCTCATCATCAGTACCGAGATCAACAACAGCTGATCGAACCATCGGCTGCGGAGGAACCCAATAGCTCTGATGATCAAGAGCGTGGTTCTTCTCGTAATCATTATGATGATTCTAATGATTTCGATGAACGCCAAGAACTTGATCATCATCGAGACGATGATTCTAATGATCAGGGCGATGATTCAAATGATCGGAATGATGATTCTAATGATCAGGATGATGATTCCAATGATCAGGATGATGATTCTAATGACCAGAGCGATGATTCCGATGATTCCGATGAACGCCACCAAGAGCATGTTGACCAACGTGCTGGTGGACCACCCAAAATAATTTCCCGCTTTTGGTTTGAAGATGCCAACGGGAAATTTGTGGGTGGTAATAATAAGCGTAAAATTCAGCCTGACCTAAAGGTTATTCCTCAAGCTAAACGAGTTCGTTTTTCCTTGGATAATGCTGAGGTTGCTGCTGCTCCTGGACCCTCGTCATCATCAGCAGGTATGGAAGTAAGTAGTTTTGGCAATAATAGTCGAAAACAAGCTCAACTTCCAAGGACGACGCCATCTGATCGTACTAACCAGGAGGTATATAAATCAATCAAAGAGATTGAAATGGTCGAATACCGTAGGAGAATGTGGATTGTCAACCATCTGACCAAGATCTGTAAGGCCATTCCACTTACAGTCAAAATGGTGAATCCATTAAAAAATTTCAATGGGTATCAATAGTTTTGACTATAAACTATATAATGGTGATGATGTTTAGTAACATTCCAAATGCCAAGTGATGGCTTTGGAAGTCACTGAGAATTCATTCTATTATATTTCAGCATATAACTTTAAACCTTTTACTATTCCTTATAACCAACCTACACCCATTTAACCTACTACATTACAGCATTACTACAAGGTATACAACAGTAGTAACCTTATCTAATCATCAACTATTACGAAATACACTTGCAGCAGCCTTCTTTGCTGATTACCTTACTCTATCTAAACGTGTCTTTTTATTATTTCTATTTTATCTAAACGTGTTATTTCTATACATACACATTACACATAAACATATACATATACGCGCTATATATATGTGTAAATTAAACTAGTTAAAGCCCCGTTTATAAGTTGAAAAAGACATTTTAAAAAGACATTTGTTATTTAAATGCATTGTGAAATAGGTAACAAAATTATTACAAAAAAACTCAACTTATCAGTTACAATCATAACGATGAAGTTGAATTTGGAAAGGTCCTACCAAGATTTGAACTCGGATTGCCGGATTCAGAGTCCAAAGTGCTGATCATTACATTTTAAGACCGTTATCAAGGTCTACCAGCATTTGCCGCTTCGCATCCGGCATATATCCGTATATCTTCATCCATATAGTTTTTCTTTTTTCTTTCTTTCTTCACATGAAGCCATTCCATATAATTTTACAAGCTTTATTGCCCAAAGCTTCAAAGTTAGTTCCACATATTTGAATCAGTAACATGATCCTTCATAATAAAACATGAAATGATTGTGGATTTTTTCATCTTTTCTCATACGGGCTATTTAAGTAAAATAATGGTGTGGTCATTTACTTTTCAAAAATCGTCATTAAAAAAAATAGCCTGCGTGAGGCCTGACGTAGTCTTTTTATCTGCTCATTTTAAATATGCATGATAATTGAAACGAATCGGTATTTTAAAAAAGTTTAAATATGAAAAATTACCGTCCTTTAAAAAATCAAAATTTAAAATATCTTATAACTAGTCGGTAAATGGGCCGGCAAACTATTGTGCCTATACAAGGCAGTCGGAAAAGCAGTATGCCTGGTGTTGCGGCCGGCAAATTAGTCAGAAAAGTAACCGGCAAACTGGTCGGTTCGATCGGGCCTGCGGCCGGAAACTTAGCCGGAAATAGATGACATCATTTTAGCTCCTTAAAAAAATTTATCTCGAAAAAATGACCTTATATACTCTCTGGGTTGCAAAACTACGCTTGCAAGTAGATGACGTTCCGTAAGATGTCGTTGACACTAGCGCCACCGCTATTTTTTATTGCATTTTAATTGATTTCATTAAGTTAAATGCATCATGTTTCAACCAAATTACAAACCACAACAGCGCCGAATTATTGCGCATTTTTTAAAAACCAGATTCGTCAATTTCTTTTAAGTTGGTCGGCAGTTGTTGCAATTACAGATACACACACAGACAGACAAATACACAGGCACGTTTTTTTTGCTGATACGTGGATTAGAAGCTCCGCCTACGCGACGCTGCGGCTCGCAATTAAAACCTTACTCTACGTTGTCAAGGATTTACTTCAGTTGTCAAGGAGAGTCAGGAATATTTATAAAAAATCGTCCTTTATTGACAGGATTTTCACTAAAATAAACGCTACTTTGGCGTGAAACGTTATTTTATTTCCATTTTTGGACGTGCAATCAAGGTTTGTGACTCTGTTAAATTACTTCAACCAGCTCTGTTCATTATCAGCCAGCAAGCGTTTTCCGACCTTTTATAAAGTCAAACATATTTTATTGCATCTAACATCATTTTAATAAACCATCAAATAAGCTAAAGTTTTGAAAATATATATAATAAATTAACTTATGAAAAAAGCTCCGCCTGTCAGTTACCACACTGCATGATGAAGCTGATAAGGTCCTACCGAGATTTGAACTCGGATTGCCGGATTCAGAGTCCGAAGTGCTAACCATTACACCATAAGACCGTGTTAGATGGACCACTTTACTATATCTAACACTTCTTGCTTTTTAAATGTAATTTCCAATATCTCAAATTTTGTTGTTTCTTGCCCAAAGTCTTTTTATTTGTATCATTAACTTGATAATTTTTCATGGAAGCTGCACAAATTTTATTATCTAATTTTCGATGCTTCTTTGGTTCATTTTCCTCCAGTTGACCTCTTCAGTGTAGTTCTTGTGATGGTTTTGGAAGATTTCATTCTTAATGATCAGCTGTTGCTTGATTGTGAAAACCGGGAATGATGATTTAAGAAGGGACTAAAGACTTCGTAGGTGCTCCTGCAGCTGGAGAATCTCGATGAGGATGGATGATGATGCCAATGAGTACTGATTGTAGACGGTCTGCACGACGGATGACCCTTCCTTCTTTCCTAAGCATGGCTCGGTAGAGAGTGGTTTTCTTACTAACCAATTAGAATGAAATATCAAGGAACGAAGAAAATTAATTAGTGTAATCTGAGCGAATTTCATTTGAAAAATAATAGTAATCCAAAAATAAAAATAATAATAGAAATATAGAGCTGGAGAAACCTTCCATTTCCGTATATATATAGACAGTTTAGTTATCCGATAGCAAATAACAGAAATGAAATTACTTTAGGCTACACAATGTTTAAGTGAATTTCACACAAAGATGCCAGAAGACTGAATGTTATCTAAACAGACATTTTATGTTCATTCTATTGCATTTAATAGACTCCTTCCTCATTACCCTTTTTATCTGTAAACATATAGCCCTATTATTATTCTCATCTTCGGTTTTCTATGCAAGTTCTTTAGTATTGTGTATAAAATGGCTCTAAACCTATTTAACTCCCTATGGAGTTTAGTGGGTATTTGGCATGCTATCAGACTCTGGATTATTTTTTTCATTTTTTAGACGAAATAACTACGCCTCAATTTCCCCTTATATTACCTTGCTGATCCTACCTTAAAATCCGTGATAATAGTTCTTGTTGTTTTATATTTTTTAAATTATTCGGCTTTGCCCGAAATGATTTTAAATTTGTATTAGTTGGTGCCTAAGTGCATACATTAATTCGCAGTGTTACAACCCGTAATAACAACTATTTTGCATTTGTTATTCTACCAATTTGGCATTTCTCAGGCGGCCTAAGCGGCCACCTTCGTCCAAGGACTTAACTAAGATTTATTCGCAACTCGAGAAAACAGTGGCCAGTAGAGTTTTGTTCTACAAAACATGTTTACGCAAGTTAATCAACTTGTTTTATGACTAGCTTTAATAGGGTTAGCGTTGATTACGTCACTCATTTTTCCTTAAGTACTAAAACTACATTTGCAAGGGAAAAGTTCAACTGCTTTAGCTAAGCCCCTCCCCCTAAAAAAATTGGACCAATCAGGAATTTCTTGCCACCGACAGAACGGCAATTTTCTTGTTTTATAGATATATATTATTAATTATGTAAGGAGGGAACCAATAAGAATCAACATGTAAAATACCTACTCTTGTTATTATATCTGTAAATCAGTAAATCTGCTTCATAGATATGATTTTAAAAAACATTTTTAAAAATAAAAAATTAATGGATGTGGATAAATCAAAATATATTGCTGCAGTGGGTTGACATTCAGCAGATTATAGACTGCTGCTATTATGTTTGTAAAACGACAATACATCGATTACTATGTTACCCGTTTTGATGATAATCAGAATAGAATTAGTAGGGCATATAGTACGGTATAGAATGGATATGTAGTGAAAATAAATATTTAAATGTAGGGCGCTGAATGCATAGAATGCATTGGTATTATTGTTACGACTATTATTCTTCATTTTTTAATGAAAGGATCGCCACATTTCTACCCAAAAATTCTGTGTTATTTGTAAAAACTTAAATCACAATATATAATTATATATGCGATATTACTTGGGCGCTAATGCGCTATCGATGTTAAATCTTTTTTACCCCACGGTTTATATTTGAGCTCGAAGCTGAAAGCTGTTGAAATTCATACTATTATCGAAGGTGTTTGGCTGATCATCGCAGTTCCAGGGCCCGCCCGAGCCAATGTTCTCAAGCGTGCAAAGTTGTGAAATGCCGCCCCAGATGGTTTATTTTTCTAGAAATAAAATCATATTAAATGAGCGAAAAAGGATAAACAGTAGATTTAATGTAGCCTTCTCTTTGTATTTCTTTAAGATTGACTTAAAAGGATATCTTGATTAGAATGTTAGTATACAAGTATACTAGACATAAAAACAACCAGCGATATTTAACAGACTGTTACGGTTATATGGGAATCCATATATCAACCAGAAAGGCAAAGAATTCTGACAATAATTGTTTAGAGAAGAACCTTTCGGGATTTCTTGGCAGCAAAAGAATCAATAGCTGAATCCAGATTAAGAGAAATAAGTTTTTTCGCAATTTCAAATTCGATCGAAATAGTCGCCAGACCATCGAGTCTTTCTTGTCCCATGGTAGAGCGTAGATCGTTTTTGATGATTTTCAGTTTAGAGAAATTTCTCTCGCCTTCAGCGACTGAGACTGGCAGAGTCAACAAAATGCGGAAAGCGATGGTTGCATTGGGAAAAACTGACGCCAATCCACTTCTTACGAGGAATTCCAGGGCAGCCATAGGACTGGTTTCCCTGCTGGCAGGATCTGTAGGAAATCTTCTTGAAAGAGACTGCAACTCGTCAACTAGTTCTAATGCTCTAATATCTGATTTCCCATCAGTATCACTAAGAGCTGTCTCCAACTTTTTGCAAAAACCTTCAAGTTCTAGCCTGGGCATGTTTTTATCAATGGAATGTTGTATAGAAACCCAAAAATTTTATTGCGAGAGCTGAGTAGCTGAAATCGTTCTTGTACTGCAGTTTTTGCTGTGTCCAATACGTAGTTGAAGAACTCAACCCGAAACTTCTTTTCGGGATCAAGAATCTGAACTGCACGAGTTTTGGTTCCAGTAGCTCCGGTCAACTGCTCATCTTCGGCGATGTCAATCAAAACATCGTAGACTAGACCTGCCTGGTATCTTAATGGTGCAATCGCATTGATCCGGCTCTCCCAGCGAGTATCACTCAGGGGTTTCAACGTCCAATTTGGTACTCGTTCCGCCAACATGCCCCATCGCTTAGTCGATGCCGCAAAAAAGTTGTAAAATTCTTGGACGATTCCAAAAAAGCTAACGGCTGCGACACAACAGCTGGCTGCATCGTTAACAACCAAATTAAGAGTATGGTTATTACAGGGCACGTAAAAGGCTCTTGAATTGATTTCCTGCATTCTAGTTTGTACTCCGGAGTTGCAACCACTCATATTGGCTCCATTATCGTATCCTTGTCCCCTCATGCCCTGTACAGGAATGCCCAACATCTCCAGATGTTTGAGGATATCATCTATTTGAATAAAACTATGGTCAATTGTACTGCAATTTAAAATAATTTGAAGTACTGAAAATTTATCTAGTAGACAAGCTGCCGTGGAACTTTTAGCGATTACAAATCCAAGGAAATGCTCACGTATCTTGACAGATCCTGGGGATGTACTAGAAGGTTCTTCGATGTCAATAAACCGTATGATGAGACTCAACTGTTCTTTATGGCTCTTGTCCGGAGTGCAATCGGCGATGATTGCGTAGTACTTCGCAAGGTGTACGCGTGACGTGATGTAAGCTTTGATTAGCTTTGCTATGATAGCGATGACCTCATTTTGAATTCTTTTTCCTAAATAATGGGGTCGCAGTTTGTGGTCTTTTGAAGTGGTTCTTTCAATGTGCTGCTCCATTATCGGGTCGTATTCAGCCAGAAGTTCAATAGCTTTCAAAAAGTTGCCGTTGTGAGGTGTGTTAACGTGTTCCGATGAGCTTTGGAAAGCAAGATTCTGTATACCAAGAAATAGAACGACAGAGAAGATCCGCTTCAAAACATTCCGCCAATACTGAGTTTCTTTTTGGAGGATTCGCTGGTTTGTTTTGTCGATGGTAGAGCCGGTCAAAATACGGAGGGGCACATAATTAAACTGGATACCTGTCAAATTCATTCCCAAGATTTTCAAGATGATAATGATCCAAAATCATACATGTATAATTGTATATAGACTGGAATTCTCGATTGAGACACCAAACTTAAACTTGCTAAAAACTGGTTTTTTATGTAACGTTTATATATTTTTTATAGTAATAGTTTTATGTAACATTTATATAATTTTACTCTTTTTCATCTCTCTGAAATCAATCATAATACTTCTCTTGTGATCTTTTTTAACAAAAATAATTTTTATATTATATATTTTATTACCACACTCGTGTAATTCATATTTAAGTTATAACGAGTCATTCAAAAATAGTAGTTTTTAATCAACATCTGTACAAATGTTGAAAAGTTGATTTCATATTCATTTAGAATTCTCCTGGTATATTACACTATAACTTGAAATGTGGCCCTTATAGATAAAGCTATTCTTCATCTATTCAATTCAATCTAAAGGTTTAAGGAACCTTTGAGTCACTCTGTATACTGCAAAACTTGTTAATTAGTTAGGTTCCTTTCATATTTCCTTGTATCTAAGTCCAATATTTCCAAATTGCTATCTAGATTCAATTTTTTATGGTGTAGATAAAGGTATTCCAAAATCTATTAAAACCAATCTGAGGTTTAAGGACTGAATCACTCTTTTTAATTCATCCTTAATTCTAAATTTTTGAATTAAATGACCGAAAGGGATTGTTTCTCTTTTATTCGTATATATATATATATATATATATATATATATGATATGATCCGAGTTTCTGGCACGGCGTTCTTAGCTGCACTGCTAGACGGCAGACCCACACGGTCGCGGAGAGGAGACCAGGCCCACTGCTCATGCGCAGTTTTCTTTGCCCATCGAATGGGATGAGCCCCACCCCCTGCTCTTCTCAAACACAGCTCTCTTGTCTGGCTCCACCTTCTTCCAATCCATGTGCCAAAGCGAAGTCTTACTACTGCTTCAGCGCTTCCGGGAGACGGACGTTAGATTTTTAAATGGAAAAGGGAGGAATTCCTTTCATTCCAATAGATGAGCTTTATAAAAGTAAAAAAATTAAAACATAAAGTATAATGAGTTAATTATATATAAATTAAAAGGCAATTCAATTAAATAATGTGAAAGTTCCATCGAATAAAAAAATATTAATATTATTAATACAAATAATCCATAAAAAGAGTAATAAATTTCATATGTTTTTAAAAAGATTTTCCCATAGACAAATTCCATGATACATTGGACTAAAAAAACATAGATTAATCCGTAATTATGTGATTATTATGTTTTCAATCCATGATTTGATAACCATTTGCTAAAATTTTCAGTTAAAATAGCTATTTTTTTAAATTTCTTAAAAATAATTTTAAAAATATATTTTATGTTGACCTATTCGTTGGCTCGATCTAGATATTAGGTTACATCATTTTTCATGCTCATATAAGGCGAATTTTCCAGTTACACCAAGTAAAGGTTATCAATATAGGAAATGCCTGCATTACATGCTCCACAGCTGCATGAAAGTAAAATAATACGAGAAAAATATATAATTTTAGCATTTTTGGTGATGATATGATCTCACTTGCGACATTTCATTCGATACATGAACACGATGACCTTTTAAATCGGCACGAAGCTTTAAAATTGAAATGTCAACCGTTTCAATTTACTACTCGTCATGCGAAATCATAACACAATAATATATTTTTTTATTTGCGCCAGTATGACTTTTAATTTATTTGTATGAATACAATAATAATAATATGGTTATGTATACAAAACTCGTATTTGTCATCATTTATTTTATTTTAGCTTTTATAATAGCTTTATTAACTTTATATTAAAAAAGTTCATAGTTTTTCTTCCTGGTTTTGAAATACATGTCTCTTCTTCTTAAACGCTAAATTAACAATGAGAATTCTCTGACTGGAATGCTTTGAAGCAGGAACAGGAAAGAGGTGGAGCCTCAAAGGAGAGCAGGAGAGCTCAAAAGAGAGCTAGATGCGCATTCACAGGGCAGTGAAGTAGGGAAAAAAGAACTGCGCATGAGCAGAGGGCCTGGGCCTCGGGCGGTAATGCGGGCTGCCTTCTAGCCACCTCTCTTCTCAATAATAAACAATTCAATAAATACTACTATTAATAATCAATAACCGAAACAAGAATAACTAATAATAAAATCGTGTATATTCATAATTCACTGTATGCTTATTCGAGAAAATTTTAATTTTTGCGTTCGTGGCGATGCTATGATCTCATAGTTGTTGACATTTCATTCGAGATGATGGACTTGAATGAGGAATTTTTGTCACGTACACAACTTTAAATGTCATATTTGGCGAACGGTGGTAAAAATATGTTATAAAAATGAAGTCTACACAAAGGTTAGGTATTCTATATATATATCTTGATGAGAAATCATCACATCTCAAATGAAATATCAAGCTATTATTATTATAAGTTTAGAACAAGGATTTCATCATGGTACAAGATCCCTCCCGTTTCGGTACATTTATTCGGGCTAGTTTTTGTTTCTACATCAATAAAAATTTTAATTCTTTAATTTTAAATCTTAATTCGTCTGCACCACAATTATTAATAAGCGGCAACACATTGCAGGCCCCCTCCTCTGTTACGAGGGGCTTCGTTCGGGTTGCAGTGGCCCCATAAGAGACAACAGGAGGGGGCCTACAAAGCGATGTTTCCAGTAATTAATAATTGTGGTGCAGACGAATTCCCACAGTCTCTAGTCCTAATGTAGTTCTTAAGATAATTTATTCCCTATCTGACAGGTATATTTTTCGTTCAAAAGTTAATTAGATACATTAATACATTATACATAGCAGGAAGTATCACATACCAATATACTACTTTCATGTTTTATGTGAGAGAAAAAAATGGTTTTACCAAATGCTCTTTTTAACGGTCATCATATTAAAATACATCGTACGATTTTTTTTGCCAAGCAAGCTGTAATATATTACAGCTTGCTTGGACACAACGAAATTCGCAAAACATACAAATGGGGATCGCTGATCGCATCATCAATATTATTTTTAGAAGCGTGTGTATTATCAGGAAGGACGACCGTTTGTAAGGCATTCCTCCGCGTCTAGCTACGGAAGGAGCTTTTACTGCGCACCCCCTTGTGTAGAATGTCTGAAGCGAGGGTCCGTCACATGTTTTGGGGGGTTTGGGAGGGAAATCATGGATACGTACTACGGCGCTTATGGGAGAGCTACATTTTTTCTCTTGTATTCAATATTCTTAGAAGTTGTAGACTAGATTTTTAGGCTCATGAAAGATATTGAATTTTAGAATATTTAGAGACAAAAATTGAACATAAATTCTGGTTCACAGATTTTATATTGATTTTCAAAGCATTTAGTTTATATGCGTTGCCATTGCAACGGCACGAAAATAAATACTTTAAAAATCAGTAGAAAATTAATGAATCAAAATACATATACAATTTATGTCTCTAAAAATTCGAAAATTTATTATCTTTCATGAGCCCAAAGATTATTTCTTTAGCTTCTACAGATATGGAGTACAAAAGAAAAAATGTCTCTTTCCCATAAGCGCTGTAGTACGTATCGCTGTTTTCCCCCAAAACATGTGACGGACCCTCTCCTCAGGCCTCAGTACACAGTAAAAGCTCCTTCCGTAGCTAGACGCGGAGGAATGCCTTACAAACGGTCGTCCTTCCTGGTATTATATTGCAGGATATCTGTTGGATCAGATTGATGTTTTTTCATGTTTCATGTTGACGTAACGAAAAATCTATTGATGAAATAAAAAGTCGATCCCAATTCTGCAGGGTCCATCTGGATAGCTTAAAAATGAAATGCAAAAATGAGAAGTAATGCTCTGGTTTATATGATACCTGTACTAATAGATACTCGACCCGTCCGAAATGGCATGTCGAGAAGTGCTACCAAACACGTACACTCAATCCTCATTTTTTTTTGTATCATAGATTGGTCTCTCTCATTCTTTCACATCAGTACATCAAACCAATTTAAAAATAAATAAATAATAAAATATAAAGATTTTTGGGTAGCCAATCGTTTATTCAATTGAAGTTATTTTCAAATTCAACACAAACTGGTTATAAATGGTATGTCTGCCAATCGGATATTTAGTTTAAAATGCCAATCAAAAATCAGGAATAAATGTCAAATAACATTCTCATTTAATTGTTTTTATTTACGCGAAAGCCCTTTAAGTGCATGTAAATGTGGTTATTCTCACCAAAAGGGTTTTTCGATTGGTAATTGAACAGGTTCACCCTGTCACCTGTATTCAATGTAACACGAGCAATATTTCTCACGAGTGATGAGAGCGAAGGAATATTCACTTCTTCACTCCACTTAATTTTGACGCCGTTAACTTGTAGGTACATGCCTTCCGCAACATGGGCTTCAAACATATAAGAACCTTTTGACGGGACAGTAAAAATGCCCGAAGCCAAGTTCAACCCCTCTCGATAGTTCCAGGTAGACGAGTCAAAGGTCACGACTCGGTTGAAAGTGTACGGCGCGGTTTTCCAGTTGTACATCTTAGTCGCGTGAAATAGATAGTCATCTTCAATTGGTTTTGCCGACCCGTCAATCACCGATTCCTGGGAAACTGGAATAGATTGCATATTGTTTAAAATAAAATAATAATAAATCAAATGACAACTACTACATTATCTTAACTTAAGTTAGAACCAAAAAGGTAATGTAAAAGGAAGAAGTTGTATAAAGATCTACCGGTATTTCCAAAGAGGCAGAGGGCTGTCTGAGTCTTGTTCGTTTCCGGATTGTTGAGAAGATAAATCCCATTGAAAGAATGGCCCCTGATGGCTAAATCCCTGCAAGATGACGGTGCGGTTGTTTTGGTTGGACTTTCACACTCCTCTTTAGTGAAATGTCGCTCGCAGTAAGACCTTTCAGTAGATTGCAAGAGCTCTTGTGACGATATCATTGTAGTGTTCAGGTATTTAATATCTTTGTCTTGTTGATTGTTTTTTGATTCCATTAGTTTTATCTTCAAATCAAATTCATTATTGTTTCCTTTGAGTACGTCGAATCTTTCTTCATTCTGGGTTTTCAAGGCATCTATTTTTTTATCATTTCCACCGCATTTCGTTTCCAGTTCGGCAATCGTTTTGCTTATTTTATTGTTTTCTTCATCTAAAAGCTTCATTTTGTCTTCATTTTTCGAATCATTTGCGGTAATTTTCTTGATAGCTTCATTGCATTTTGTCTCTTGTTCAACGTTTCTTTTTTCAATATTCTTTATTTTGATATCAAAATCGTCGTTCTTTGCGGTAAGAATGTCGATTCTTTCCTTATTTAAAGAGCTGTTTTCCTTTAAAAGTTGGATTTGCTCGTTATTTTTGCTCAACTCATCCGAAGGTTTAGGTTTGGTTTCGAGTTTGGTTTCATCCAACTTTGTCTTTAGTTTCTCAATTTCCTTGTCCTGTTTTTCATTGGTTGCTTCAAGAAGATGGATTGTCTTCTCATTTTTGGAGTTCTTTTTCTCTAGGTTACCAATTTTCTCTTCATTTGCAGCGTTTCTTGCCACCAGGTGACGGATTTTTGCTTCAAGGTGACCAATTTTAACATCATTTTCTGTATTTTTAACTTGAATTTGGTCCAGTCGAAAGGTAAACTTTTTCTGTGGGATAAAGAAATATAATCTATATATTAAAATAGACACTTCAATTCTGAATGTGGAAAATCAAATAAATTCTTACCAACAGTTGATCCTGTGTTTCGGCTGAGCTGCTGGCCGTTTTTGATTCCGCGAACAGTAGAGCAGCTACAGAAGATAGTACGAGAAGAATCTTGTGAATTGGGAAAACCATTTCTGCAGAGAACAGAGAAGTAACCGAATGTTCTCAAGGCAACAGTCAAAACACAAATGCCAGCGCTTTTCCCTCTGTTTCTTTTCTTTGCTAGAAACCAAAGTTTGAGATCGGTCTCAAGTGTCTCTGTAAGTTGAGTTACAGCTGCAGTTGTTTTCCTGTTATTTCCCGCTGACATTTACCATTTGTTCGTCATTGGATTCTTGATGAAGTGCGACTTAACCTTTCAAAGTTAAACATGATTCTGTTTTAATATATTTGTGACGTGCGACTTGACCTTTTGCATATATTCGAAATAGATGGCTGAATAAAATTAAAGGATATTTACGTGTCCTTTTTTGGAATTGTTGTATATAAAATTGCATCGTACGATTCTAGAAGATAAACATGAACTTTTTTTTTAACCTTTTCAAAAGGTCAACCAAATTTTAATATTTAATTCCAGCTATAACATTTGTAACAACAGTCGATAAGAAATAAAAATTAGGTTAGTTAATGATTCATAATCATACATGTATATAGACAGGAATTTTCGATTGAGAAACCCAAGTTTAACTTGATAAAAACTTGTTTGTTTCTTTTATTTAAAATCGTTTATTGGTTGGTGCGATAATATTTTCCTGATATGTTATTAATTTCAATATTTGAAACAATTCATTTATAATTTTACTCTTTTTCATCTCTCTAAAATCTATCATAATACTTTTTTTGCGATGTTTTTTAACAAAAATAATTGTATTATATTACTAGTAGCACACTCGTGTAATTCATATTTAAGTAATAATGAGTCATTCAAAAATAGTAGTTTTCAATCAACATCTTTACAAATGATGAATAGTTGATTCTTATTGGTTTATTCAATCAACAAAAACCAGCGCTTAAAAATTTTATCAAGTTTACTTTAGATCAAATCTTCGTCCACAAGCCAACCACTAAAGTGGGTTTGATGTTCGCTGTCATCGTAGAGCACGCCACCGTTTCCAGCATTGAGCAGATTCACCCTGTCGCCTGCTTTCAATCTTAAGGAGGAACTCAATGAAATATGGTCGAAATTTCCCGTCGAAGGAACTTGACTTAAAGCATAGACGATATTTTCACCATTGACTTGAAGATAAATCCACATTTAACGGACATTGGGATCTTTAACAGCAGAAAGTTGGAAGTGGTAAATTCGCGGGACCGGGCGGTGAATATTCCAGTGACCTGGTTGAAAGCTCCGCCTTCATTCAATCGCGCCACGTCAAAAGGGATGACGGCACCAAAAGTAGCAAAATTAGAATTTCTCTGGACGTAGAAATGGATAATTTTCGTCTTGACGTTACAACTTCCGATGAAATCTTGCCAAACTGCAACCGATTTTTGAATTATTTATTTAAATTGTAACCAAATTTTAGACGCTTTTTTATTACCAGAAGGTCCAAAAGAGCAAGAGACTGCTTCGATCTTCTTTGAGCTTGAATTCTTGATGATAAAGAGGCCATTAAATGACTGGCCACTGGTCGCTAGATCACTGCAGGACGATGGCACGGATGATTCTGTCAAATAAGAAGGTCTAGGCGTTGGGTTGGTTTCGATATTGATATTATAATCTTGGCCTTGAGTTTCTGGATTTCCTTTTCCTGTTTGGCAATTGTTGCTTCATTTTTCGAATTCTTTTCCTCGAGAAGGCCAATTTTGACTTCAGATAACGTATTTTGACATCATTTTCAGTATTAGATCTTTCTATGGGAAAAAAAAGAAAGATATAACCGTTTTGTTAATCATCCAAAGAATAACATATAGATATCTTTCAATATAACAAATTAATACATACCAGCTGGTCCTCACTTGTGCTTGGGATACTCTCTGTTGATTGCACGAAGAGCAGAGTATAAGCGATCGAAGATATGAGAAGAATCCTCTTAATTTTCAAAACCATTTTAGCGGCAAAGTTAAGCAGTGAGTTGAATTACTATAAGAATTTGGGAGACTTCGCTCAATAGATTGCAAAGAAGAGCTGTTGTAAACGCGACAGTTCTAGATAGGAATAGAATTGACAAGAAAAATTTTATGCGTGGGAACTAGACGAAATTCACAATGAAAATGCTCGCCCTTTTGATCGTCCTTGTGTTTTATAACCAAATTGCTAAATTCAGTAGAAACCATGGCGTGATAATTTCCTTAAATTACATCGCCGTGTTGCAGTTTTTTTTTCATTCGTTGACATTTGAAATTTGGTCGCTAATATTACCAAGTATTGATGACGCACGACATGACCTTTAAGACGAACAGAACTTATTTTATTCGTCGGTTTAAGATTTTTTTTTTTACATTCGAATGAACTTCGCGTTTATTAAATTCAACGACCACGCTTCAAAATTATGAATGTTTATTTTTTTATTAAATGATATAGTGTAAATTCTTCTATTCTATGCGAGTAATAGGCCTAAGCAGAAATCGCTTAACTTTATATATTCATTTTTCAACTAGGCTTTAATAAATTAGAGAAGTACGTGATCATCTTTTGGATTAAATAACTTTATTTAATTAACTTAACTCTGTATTTTTTCTTTTCATTTGTCACTATTTAACAATATTTTTACAAATATAAAACAAAAGGTCACTAAGGTAATTTAAATGCTAAGTATTCATTTGATTGCCTATGTATATAGGCCTTATAATGTGAATAATCGAGCAATATTTCGATCGATAGAGTGGTGAGCCGCTTCTCTCTCTGCTCCCTAGCAAAGTACACCGAGGGAAAAGCTTCTATAGGCGAACTCTTTGTTAAATTATTTTCCTACCTCTCTAATGTGCTCCTCGTCCCTATATAAGACGAACTGTTTTACTGTGCGATCATGCATTTATCCTCGAAATACACCTTTGATAACTCCATTGCCACAATGCATCACTGTATGATAACCTGCTTCATATCGATCATTACATTTTTTTTTGAATAATATTCAAGACTTTACTTGACCAATCATCGGTGCCACTTTTTTATATCGATTTATGCAACATTTTTTAGGTTGTTCAAAGAATGTGGTTAAAGATGAGATAGGTTTAAAAAAAGGCATGTATTAAAATTAATAACTTTATATATTTATTAAAATCACAACTGGTTTTTAAAAAGCTACCTTCACAATTTCCTTGCGCATTGACGAGTGTGAGAGAGCATTAAGGTCTTACCGAGATTCGAACTCGGAGTGCCGAATTCAGAGTCCAAAGTGCTAACCATTATACCTAAGACCGTGTTAATGGCTTAACTGAACCATATATAAACACCGTTGCTTTTCAAACATCTTCATTCAGATATCTGCGATTTTATCCACTTTCTTTACCTGAAGTCGTTTTTTGTATTATATAATTTGATAATAATTATTCCTATAAGAGAGATGAGATCTATATGCAGTTTTCGTCAGCGCCTGACGGTTTCATCAAGCACAAATGAAAGCTCTTCAAGAATATGATATCCCTACCTTGCAAGGACTGATCGACAACGCCAAAGGCCCAATTGGCCAATTGTACCTTAAAAGCTAGTATGCCGAATTATGATCTAATATACTACAAGGATTATTTGCAAAAAAAAATAAACTTTAATATTCGTTTTATAAATGCTCTTTTTAAATGAATAGTATTTCAGATTTAACTGTACATAAAATTATAGAACTTATTGTACACATGCATCAAACACAGATATTTATATTCAAATCATATGTAGCACATGTTAATCATTCCTCAAGCTAAACGAGTTCTTTTGCCTTGGATAATGACGAGGTGGCTGCTCCTGGACCCTCGTCGTCATCAGGTATGGAATTAAGTAGTTTTGGCAATAATAGTCGAAAACAAGCTCAACTTTCAAGGACAACGCCATCTAATCGTAATAACCAGGATGTATATAGATCAATCAAAAAGATTGAAATGATCGAGTACCGTAAGAAAAAGAGGATTGTCAAGTATCTGGCCAAGATCTGTATAGGGCCATTCCACCTGCAGTCAAAATGGTGAATCCATTAATCAATTTCAATGAATATCGATAGTTTTGACTAAACTTATAATAGTGATGATGTTTAGTAACATACCAAATGCCACACCGATAGTTGTGGGAGTTACTGAGAATTCATTCTATTATACTTTTTGTATACTCTTTAAACCTTTTATTATTCATTATAACGAACCTGCACCCATTTAATCTACCATTACTACAAGGCACAGCAATAGTAACTTAATCTAATCTTCAACTATTACGAAACACACTAGCAGCAGCCTTCTTTGCTGATTACCTTACTCTATTGAAACGTGTCTTTTGTTATTGAGTTAAAAAAGAAATAAATGTCTAATGAAATTAAACGCTTCTGAAACCTCAAGATTCTATTTATTGAATCATATTAGTCATCAGTTAATGTTTTTTAGTTTGTAATAAATAAGGTTATAAAGTACCACTTTAAAAAAAAAATTTACGTTATTTTTTTATTTTATATATAAAATATGTATTCAGTATTCAGCGTCCATTAATAGTTCAATTTTCTATCTCAAAGAGCCTAGCAATAGACAGGAAAAAATTGTGACATGTTAATTTTTATTGGTATTTAATTTAAGTTTTCTTTAATAAATTACTAAACAAGCTGTTTAGTGGAGGCTAATCAGCATTTTTCCATTTTCATATTTACTGTTGAAACCTTAAACTGAATAAAAAAAATCCTTGAATCACCTTAATTCCTATTTTGAATTGACGCCATTTATTATACTTTTAACAGCTTGAAAGGACCACTATTTTAAAAGAAGTATTGAGATCACTATTTGATTACAATATAGATAATAACGCACAAATTCCGACTTTTTTTGGTCGAAAATTTACCCTCTTTTTAACAGTGCGAACCATTAGTATGGCGGAGGAGCATTCTGTGATTGATTTATGATGGTTTTTAACATATCATTTATAGCAGAAGAACGCTATATTCCATTCCAGAAATTGAGCAAGAATTAAAAGTGGACTACAAAAAATATAAGATCATTAGGTATGAATATTTTCAATACGTTGTGTCGGTACCCAAATAGATATAAACTATTTCCTGAATAGTTCGTGAATTGTAATTATATATATTAGCTGCTATTAGCTTTAAACTGAGCTTTCCAGAATCCAAAACAAATCTTGGTAGTTATTTTATGAATAAGATCCATAAAACCATAAACAAATAAAATCCAAATGAGCCAATGAGTGAATTTTTTTAAAACACGTTTAATCGATTTTAATCGATTGTATACAGTAAAAAAACGTGCTTATTTTGCAAACAAGAATACCAATTCACTATAAAATAAAAATGAAAATAATTTTAAATTAAAGCAAAATAAAGTTTTGTTGCGAGGATCTTCAGCAACAACTGTACAGGCTACAGTAAACCTAGAGAAAATCGTTCTTGGCAATCTATCACATCCAATTAAAATAACATATTGTACTACATTTGGGACGAAAGAAGGACAATTTCGATAAATAAATAAATATAATTTAAGAAAAAAAAATATTTTTCTTTTGAAAATGTGGATTGAAAATATCTCTTTGTGGAATTTTTTTTTTTTGCAGCTTCGCTGAAAGTTTATCAATTGTCATTTTCAAAAATAGAATGCGGGTATGAAAGAGAGATATTTGGATAATGATTTTGGAACTGGTTGGATATTTGTTAAAGTGGTGGTCTTATGGTGTAATGGTTAGCACTTCAGACTCTGAATCCGTTAATCCCGAGTTCAAATCTCGGTAAGACCTTCCAAGTTAACAGTCATAATTCCCTGTTTCTAAAAAAAAATTATTGGTGGGTCTTTCTAAAACTCTTCCTCTCATTTTATTATTAACATTTGTTATGTATTTAAAATGGGTTTCTATTTGACGATTTATTCAAATAACTGTTGTTCTCTTGATATATTTATAATATATTTTAATGTTTAATTTATATAAAAAAACCGAAAATATTATTATAATTTACTACTGAATTCTAATTAGTTTTTAAAAAAAAATTGAATCTCAATTTGAATCGTTTCACAAAAAAAGTTGAAAAACAACGCCCTTCTAATATAAAACTCTTTAGGAAGTAAGATTTAGTAGTTTTTAAAAACCCAACCTGAGAGAGAAAGAAAATATTACATGAAAGGAGAAGAATGTTGCAAGAAAGGGCCTCCAAAGGGATACTAAGCGCCGAAATAAATAAAAAAAGTGGGAGAAGTTTATTATAGTATATGCTTTAAATTTAAAAATGAATATCTCATATCTGGTGGTACAGGTAGTATCCAAATTCCAACATCGTTGAGTGAAATTCATTTATCCCGGAGGGATTCACTTTAGTAAATACCAATAGGTGATAATAATTACGCCATAAGCTATAAAATCAAGAATTAAATTTCGGTTGTGGGATCCGGGTTCGCGATCCCACCAAGCAGTCTCAATTTATTTTACCCGTACCATATCTAATATTTTTTAAATAGACGATTATAATTTTATATATGGTAAAGTAAAAACATAGATTAGTATAAATAATTGAGGAACAAATAAATATGTACAACAACTTCCAAGGAAACATGGAGAGACAGAATATAAGGTCTTACCGAGATTTGAACTCGGATTGCCGGATTCCGATTCCGAAGTGCTAACCATTACACCATAAAACCATATTTTTTGGCTACTGGACCACGGTTTTGGAAAACTTCATCGAGATATCTCCGATTTATTTTCCTGCAATCGTTTCATTGTATCATAGAATATGATAAGCTTTATTCCTTGAAACTGGAAAAAACTCTTTTCAATCCACTTATTTATTGTAAATATTTATGACAATCCTATATAATATTAAGTTTACAGTTCAGAAAAAAAGAAACCCGTCAACAAGCACGAACAACGGCACAAAAGTAAGACCAAAGCTCAACTTCTCTGAAGAAGTTGAAGGTGAGAGTGATGGTGTGATTGACGAAAAAATAGTCCACGAGCTCTTCAACAACGGTTTACTCACCAATGATTAGTATACATCTTGGGGAAAAGGAGCATTTACTTTGAAGTTGGTGATTGATTTGTTGATTTATTTTTAAAATTTTAGATTTTAAAGAGCATTGCTATTCTTTTATATGTAAAGTAGACACGATTTTACCTGTATTTAATTGATTTTAATCGATTAACCATTTTGAATAAATACCGATCATTCGAATATCAACTAATATTGTTTAAAAAATTACTATTAAGAGTTTCGTTGCTAATAGCTTATTTTACAGCAGTTCGCGAATTATTCAGAAGTTAGTTTAACTTCTGTCTACTTTGGGTACACCCTAAATTGTTTGGGTATTATAAGGCCTTAAGATAGAGTTTAGGCTTGGGTATTTAAAACTAATAATGGGGAGAATCTAAAAAAAAGTTTTAATATGATTTCACTTCTTTATAATACCAAGGTATCCCTGACGTAGTAAAATGTATTTTACTACTTGAGGCTTTACTGGGTTTAAATGTGGCGCCCTAGAGAGTAGACCCCCACATCTTTATATGGTCCAACAGTAGCGACATCTACCGAAAATATATTATTTGCCATCTATATTTGTCAGAAGCGCCATCTATGTTTTAATTTATCAACAACTATATATTTTTTAAATAATTTTATAAAACTTGAAATTTTGGTAAGGCTAAAAATTTAAAGTACAATATCTGAGGGAGACCTGACGCAATATTTTCTTTTGTAATAGTCCGTGCACGGTTTTTGTATGGGCCGAGGGAGTTTTTCATGAATTGAATAGGAACACACTATACGTTCCGAATTACGATTGATATTTTCAAGTAACTAACTTTTTTATGAAATTTTATTCGCAATTTCTTTGGGAATAAACAATATCTTCACCACTTCACGCCACTACCTTTTTTATAAGAGACTTTTAAAGATATGTTTCTATGGTTTTTTCCTTATTAACATCCTAAAAAATGAATTATAAGATGTATTACTTAGTTCTACTTTTATGCGCGCATTTGAAGTGGCCTAGTGCTGGGAAAATGCGCGTTACAAATAAATATCAATTCAATTCAATACAGTAATCTTATATATAGTTATACGTATAGTACACTACGTAATATGGAATGTACTTTTCTTTCTTTTCGAATCTCGCATTTACTGATGTTAAAGATGTTGTCGTTTATTTAATTCGTTTGTTCAAGGTTTTGGTCATTGATAGTAAATTTCTAAAACGTAAATAATAATAAATTAAGACTATTCGGATTGATTTTTTTTTTGTAAGCCTATTTTCCCTTTTATTTTTCACTTTTATTTCATAATAGGGAATTAACATGAAAAATAAATTTTTGAGGTACGGGTACAGAAAAATCAAGAAAACAATCTTGGTTCTAAATATATACAGGACTCTACATTAAAAACGTGAATTGGCTGAGATATTCACTCTCAAAGTCGGCCGTAGCCGCACCAGTCAAATAGGCGCAGAGTCAATTGTCATGAATGCATTTTTCGCAAAAAAGGCTTGAAAAATTAAGGTCTTAAATGTCTTATAATAGGGGAAATAGCAATACCTTATTACAGTTATAATGGTTTTCCATTTCAATTATAACTATAATACCCTTATAATAGGTTCGACAAATTTAGAGTGTACCGACAGAACGTATTGGAAATATGCATGCCTGATAATAGAAGTAATCCCCTTTTTAATCTCGACTCAATTGCTGGAATCGAGTATAGCCTACTTCCGCTATACTAGATAATACGTTAAAAAAAAATCATAAATGTATAATAGAATGCTCCTTCACCATACCAAAGTTATGGTCAAGAAGCTACTCATCTGAAGAAGAAGTTGAAGGTGGGAGTGATGGTGAGTTAGATAAAACAATAATCCATGAGCACTACAAGAGCGGTTCTATCGCCAATTATTCGTATATCACGAAAAGAAGGAGCATGCTCCGTCCTCAACAGCAAGAGCGAACTCCACCTCCAGAAGTGCGATTTTACCACTGTTACCCTCAAAGAAGTTACAACCAGCAAGTTCAATGGAGTAATCCTTGTCGGCAGGAACAAGTTGGGTGGACAGCGAATGGTTATCGAGTAGTATGCACACCTCCATAACAAGAACAGAGGCATCCATGTCAGCCTTTCTACTGCCGTTCGAGAATGCTACTGCTAAGAAGATGTCACAAACAGGGTTCACTTGGATGTCGAGTTATTGAGGCAATCGCTATCCCGTGAATGACTGAAATCAATCTTACTGTTACTGATCAATTATAAGCTTGTGATGCAACTTTTTTCTTAATCTTTTTTTCTCTAATAAAAATAAATGAAAAAGTGTAAATAATCTATTAATACATATATGTACGCATCGCTCAAGTCAAGCCATAAAAATATATTATATGATTTTAAATGAACTCAGTGTTACAACTTATTGCAACTTGTGAAAAATTATTTATTTTAATAAAAATTTTCAATGTTAAATTCTGGGATTCCTAAAAATGATAAATGAAATAATCACAAATCTTTTGTCATTGTTTTTCTAAATGTTTCCTGAACTTTGGACTCAACTATTACAAAGCTTTATCAACTAAGTAGGTTATTGGTCAAACGCAATTGCGAATCATTTTAAGCAAAGAAGAAAAGTCTATTTCGTAATAATGGATAACTAGATCCAGATGAGTTAATTGAACTTGTATTGTACTACTAAACTAATTAGTGGTTGAATATTTTTGAAAACATAATGAATTCTCAGCTTTAACTCAAACTGCCGTGCTTTAATTGTACAGCGTTTGGCATCGCTTACTTAACATAATCACTTTTATTAGACCAACTATTCCTCTATAAGACTATTTCGAGGGTTTACCATTTCTACCGTAAGTGGATTCAAATGAAATGAAATGTAAATAAAATCAATCAAATGAACTCCTTAAATACGAATTCAATCTTATCGATTAATGGATACATATGCATCTGCTCTTAAATTATCATCAGATGGCGTCGCCCTTGAAGGTTTAGACCTTCATTCTTTCAAGTTGTTATTAATACTTGATAATGATGGTCCAAGAGCAGCGTCCTCATAATTACACAAAGAAAAACGTACCCGTTTAACTTAAGAGGCTCCCATTGGAATTAATTGGACGCTTACGACCTTTAAGATTTCCATTGGCATCTTGAAGATGCCATCTTCAAACCAAAAGCGGGACTCACAAAGTGGATTACCAGCATATTACCATGGTCAACATGCAATCGCTGGCGTTCATTGCAATTTTTTTGTCATTAGAACCATCACCCTGGTCATTCGAATCATCATTCTGATTTTCTGAATCGATGACCATCATTAAAATTATTGGGCTAATTTTTATCCAAGGGGTAATATTAGAAGAAAAATTATGCAAAATAATTCAACGAATTGGTAAGAAATTTGCCAAGTTGACTAGTGGAAATATGAGTTTACTTAGTCTTTATCACGATTTATATGATGAACACATGTGAATAAGGACACAAAACTTGGTCACTTAGGGCAATAGCGGAGAGAACTTGCTTTTAGATACCTGCTGGTTGGCAGTTGGCACGAAACATTCTCGCATGAAAACATAGTAAATTTTGTATAAAATAACCAACCATTACTACTGACAGTAGTCTAAAATAATCTACACAGTTCCTGTCCTTCCCCATCATTTCAAACTGTGTACAGCCGTACCTGTTGCTGTATATACCTACATTTTATATTGCTATATTATTAGTATATAATACGTAGAAAAATGTCAGTTAATTCTTCCATTATCTTTTCCAATTGAATAATATTCGAGCTTTTAACTTGACCGATCGTCAGTCTATATTTTGCGATTTATTTACCACCGTTTTCTTTTTTTCTTTTTTGGTATATTTATGAATTTGGAAAACGAAGAGTTAGGTTAAAAAATAATTAATAAATTTAAGCTAAATTTTTTTAAATAAATTGGGCAATCGGCAAGCAGTTAAAAAGTAAATATAAATATATATATTTAAATCGCAACTGTTTTAAAAAGTTGCATCCAGCAACTTACCACAGAGTTGGCAAGATGCTACTAAGCTACTTTAAGGTCCTACCGAGATTTGAACTCGGATTTTCAGATTCAGAGTCCGAAGTGCTAACCATTGCACCATAAGACCATTGTTTTGAGTCTACCGTGTAATACATCATATATATAAGAACCGCAAAAATTAAAACAGTATGTAAGTTTGTTAATTCATGACCATAGTACCATGATGCTGCATTTTTATCACTTTTAATTATTTTATTTTAATGAATAATATTTTGAGAATGGGGATATTTTTAATATTGTCTTACGTCATATATATATTTTTTAAATTCATACACCAAATATATTTACAATAAACACATACAAATCTATGAATTATAGGGTATGAAGCTCATTAATTGTGCGACTTAGAATCGGTATCAATTTTAGTTATAATGCATTAAACTTGATCATCATCGAGATGATGATTCTAATGATCAGGGCGATGATTCAAATGATCGGAATGATGATGCTAATGATCAGAATGATGATTCTAATGATCAGGGCGATGATTCTAATGATCAGAGCGATGATTCCGATGATCCCGATGAACGCCACCAAGAGCATGTTGACCAACGTGCTGGTGGACCACCCAAAATAATTTCCCGCTTTTGGTTTGAAGATGCCAACGGGAAATTTGTGGGTGGTAATAATAAGCGTAAAATTAAGCCTGACTTAAAGGTTATTCCTCAAGCTAAACGAGTTCGTTTTTCCTTGGATAGTAATGAGGTTGCTGCTGCTCCTGGACCCTCTTCATCATCAGCAGGTATGGAAGTAAGTAGTTTTGGCAACAATAGTCGAAAACAGGCTCAACTTCCAAGGACGACGCCATCTGATCGTAATAACCAGGAGGTTTATCGATCAATCAAAGAGGTTGAAATGATAGAATACCGTAGGAGAATGTGGATTGTCAACCATCTGACCAAGATATGTAAGGCCATTCCACTTACAGTCAAAATGCTGAATCCATTAAAAAATTTCAATGGATATCAACAGTTTTGACTGTAAACTAATAATAGAGATGAAGTTTAGTAACATTCCAAATACCACATGATGGCTTTGGGAGTCACTGAGAATTCATTCTATTATATCACATTTAACTTTAAACCTTTTACTATTCCTTATAACCAACCTACACCCATTTAATCTACCACATTACTACAAGATATACAATTATAGTAATCTTATCTAATCATCAACTTTTACCAAATACACTTGCAGCAGCCTTCTTTGCTGATTACCTTACTCTATCTAAACGTGTATTTTGTTATTTCTATACATATACACATACACGCTATCTATAAATGTAAATTAAACTAGTTAAAGCCCCGTTTACGAGTTGAAAAAGAAATCAATGTCTAATAACATTACACGATTCCAAAACCTCATCAAGCTTCCCCTTATTAAATTATAGTAATTATCGGTCAATTCAATTCAGTTTGTAATAAAAAACGTTATAAAGTACGAATTTTGGATATCCGTGGAAATTTTTTGACAAAGTAACTGGCTATAACATTCAAAAGTAATCCCGTTCTACGGTATATGACACATCAAGTAAAGGAATTAATCTAGTAGGTGACTGACTATAGCAGATTCGGTCATGCGGACCGATATGAAGAGGAGATAAAGAGAGAGAAATCTTACCTCTGAGATCTGATGCCAGTCTTTCTATACCGATATACTGAGATCTGAAGGAAGAGACCGAGGTCACGCAACGCAGTCGGCATTCGTGCCTTATTATTCACTCGCCATATATCATTGCAGCCGAAGGCTCAATGTAGGCTACGAATCTTATCGCAGCGTTTTTATGTATAGAGAGACTCTTGTGAATGCTCCCTTTCATTTTTCTATTTCAAAGAGCCCAGTTATAAGCAGGAAAAAATGCCGACATGCTAATTTTCATTTGTTTTTAAAAAGTATCAAACGTATAGATATTTTTCAACATAATGATTTCCCCTTAGTTTAATCAGGATTTCAAGATGCATTTTGGTATTTCATTTAAGTTTTTTTTTCTTTAAGAAATTACTAAATAAGCTGTTTAGTGGAGGCTAATCAGTGTCTTTCCATTTTCATATTTACTGTTGAAACATTAAATTGAAAGAAAAAATCCTTGAATCACCTTAATTCCTATTGCGAATTTATACCTATTATAACTATCTATAGTATCTACAACTTGAGAGGATCGTCAGTATTCAAGAAAGAATATTATTAAGATCGCTATTTGCTTACAATATAGATAATAGCGCACAAACTCTGACCTTTTTTTCGGTCTAAAATTGACCGTCTATTTAACAAGGCGGAGGAGCATTCTGTGATTAATTTATGAAGCTTTTTAACGTATCATTTATAGCAAAAGAAGGCTATATTCCATTCCATAAATTGAAGTGAATTGAAGGAACTTAAATTGATATTGAATAAAAACCATAAATTGTAGGAATTAAAAGTGGATAACTAAAAATATTAGATCATTAAATATGCATATTTTATGTGTCGGTACCCAAGTAGATGTTAAATTAATTCCTGAATCGTTCGTGAATTGTAAAAACATATATTAACTGCTATTAGCCTTAAATTGAGCTCTCCAGAATATGTTGTGATGTTATGATGTTGTTTACAAATAATTTTGTGAAATATAGCTGAACAGTAGTTATACACACACACGGTATAGATGTGAGCGCATATGATTAAATTAGCAGCATACGTTGTATTTGGCTACTATGATTTACGGCTAGTGAATCATATTGCCCCTGTATGCGCATCTCAGAAACAGCATTTTATTACCCGGTGGATGGATTAATGTTGTTTTCAAGCTAGCTCTATTTAGATTTGCATGGATTTGCGATTGAGACGAATTTTAATCAATCATTATATGTATAAAATACATATCAATCTTTTTATTATTAAAAATTTGTTGTTTTTTTTATAAAATTTTAGTTTGTATGCCTTTAGTCTATAAATTACTATAAATATACAAATATGTTCATAGATAAATAAATTAAAAAGATAAAATTTTCCATAAAATAGTTATAATAGAATGGTGAACGGTCCTACCGAGATTTGAACTCGGAATGCCGGATGGTTGGTTTGCAAGGCAATTAAATTGATAATATAGGGATATATACATTTGTTTCACTTTGACCAGTTCAAACCGGAACAACCAGATAACTTGATTTCAATGTTGACTTGTTATATATTCATCGAATATAATAATGGAGGATGAAATTACTTCTGCTGTACTACTGCTATACAGCAAAAAATGATGCATTATTGCTATCAACGATGAGTTGAAAAAAAAACAGATCATAATATTTTCCTGAAGCGCATTTTTTCTCTCGTAATATAAATGATGACAAACAATTAAAATAAAATAAAATGAATAAATTGATTATCTGCTTACTATGCAGGCGCTAACCAACTAAGCCACGGGAACCTATTGGTGCTGATTATGTTACGAAGATATAATATACCGTTTCTATCTGGATGATTTCATCCTGGTTTTACGTTACTTTTTCAAAAAGTATTGGAAATGAATGTGTAATATCGAATAACTGGAATCGATATAACATTATAGAGTATCGAATAAAAACAAGGATTATATAAGAATATAAGTATATATAAGTATTGTAATGGGAATATAAGTATTGTTCCTTGTTCGATTTTTTTATAGGTTGAAAGTATACTTTGCCGAACTTAAACTTATTTAAGCCAATAAGGCCCACTCTAAAAATAGTTCATTGAGATGCCACCTAAGAAACGTTCAAGATCCCCTAAAAGGTCCAGGAGCCTATCAAAGACGAAGAAGCGAGCCTCTAAAAAGGTAAAGAAACCTGCGAGATCTAGAAGCAGATCACCGAGTCCAAAACCAGTAAAGAGAAGGATTGTTTCCAAGCCTCGAACAAAGAGAACTGCAAGCTCAAGAACCAGATATCCGAGTCCAAAAACAAGGAAGACAAAAGTTGCTTCTAAACCCACTGCAAAGAGAACTGAAAGCCCGAGAAGCAGATCTCCCAGCCCAAAGACAGGAAAGCCTAAAGTTGCTTCTAAACCTACGGCAAAGAGAACTGAAAGCCCGAGAAGCAGATCTCCGGGTCCAAAGACAGGAAAGAAAAAGGTTATCCCCGGTACTGATGAAAAGAAGAAGGTAGCTAAACCAACTAGCCAGAAACCTGCACGCCCAAGTCCACCTTCAGGTAGTCCAAAGACAAGGAAAGAAAAGGCTCCTCCCGGTGCTGATGACAAAAAGAAAATGGATAAACCTTCTGGCAAGTCAACCGCTACAAAACCAACCAAAGGCAAGGAATCACCGAAGGAGCCACCGAGTTCGAAACCAAAAAAGAAAGTGCCGCCGAAAAATGATCCTGATGATGACCAAAAGCCCAAGCAATCGACAGACAAGACGAAAGAACCTTCGGATAAGCCGAAAAAGAAAGGGTTTTTCTCAGGTATGTTTGGCAAAAAGCAAGGTGAAGCTCCTCCGGCACCCATTTATGAATCAGCTCCTGAACCTGAATACAGTTCAGCTTCCGAACCGGAATACGAATCAGAGCCAGAATCAGAGTCGGAATATGAAGAACAACCTCGGAGGACGTCTCGAAAGAAGAAAGAGTTGACTCCTGCTAAAAAGTATGTAGAGTCTGCTTCATCATCAGAGTCCGAGTCTGAGTATGAAGAAGAACCTCGTAAGTCGTCTCGAAAGAAGAAGAAGCTTATTCCTGCTAAGAAGCATGTCGAGTCTGCCTCATCAACCGAGTCTGAATATGAAGAGAAACCTCGTAGGTCGTCTCACAAGAAGAAAAAGTTGGTTCCTGCTAGGCAAAAGAGTGAACCAGAATATCCTTCGACCGAAGATGAGGACAAACCGTTTAAAATTCAGAAAAAGAAGCCCCGTAAAAGGAATGAACGAATCGACCTAGAATACAACAGTTCAACTAAACATCGTCCCATCAAGGTTCGTAGAGAGCGCGACTACTCTGAAGAAGCTGAAGGCGGGAGTGATGATGAGTTTGATGAAAAAATAATCTATGAGCACTACAAGAACGGTTCTCTCGCAAGTGATTCGTACATCATGGAGAAAAGGAGAATGATCCGTCCTCAACAGCAAGAGCAAAATCCACCTCCAGTAGTGAGAATTTACCACTGTTATCCTCCAAGAAGTTGCAACCAGCAAGTACAATGGAGTAGCCCTTATCGGCAGGAGCAAGTTGGTTGGACACCGAATGGTTATCGAGTAGTATGCGCACCTCATTGTCAGCCTTTCTATTGCCGTCCGAGACGAGAATGCTACTGCTAAGAAGATGTCACAAACTGGGCTGCTTGAATGTACAGTTATTGGGATAACTGTAATCCCGTAAATGATTGGAATAGATCTTACATTTACTGATCAATTATAAGCTTGTGATGCAACTTTTTTCTGTAGTAAAACAATAAATCAATGAAAAAGTGTGACTTTCATGTTTATCAATGAACATACATGAACTTCCCTTAAAATCAAGGCATAAAAATGTATTTTATAACTATAAATGAACCAATTCTTTTACGAATGATGAAAATTTGAATTTTAAAATTCTCAGATTTCTTAAAAAGTAAGAAATGAAATAACCATAAATTTTTTTCTTATGTTTTTTTTTTTTTGTTTTTGCTGAACTTTGGAGTAACTATTACAAAGCTTTATCAACTATACGTAGTAAATAGGTTTTGAAGGATTTTCAGCTCTATTTTATTATATTTAATGGGAAAAAAGTCCCGTAAATGTTGGGTGATTGCATTAGTGTTTGGCATGTTACTAGCATCATTACTTTTATTAGACCATTTATCCTCCATAAGGCTAATTAGAGGGTTTACCATTTTTACGGTAAGGGGAATCCAATGAAATGAAATTTAAATGAAATCAATCAAATGAAACTCTTTCAATTTGAATTCAATCTTATCGATGAATTGATACACTTCTCTGTCTGTAATTACCAACAGATGGTGTCGCCCTTGAAGGTTTAGACATATGTACATTCTTCCAAATCTTTATTAATACCTCATGAAAGTGATGATGATGGTAACTACTGACAGTAGTAATGGTAACGTAATAGTAACCTAAATCAAACTATATAGTTACTGTCCTTCCCCTTCATTTCAAACTGCATACAACCGTACCTGTTTGTTGTGTTGCTGTATATAACTACATCTTATATTGTTATATTATTAGTAAATAATACGCAGAAAATGTTAGGTAATTCTTTCATATTTCATTTGTTCATGATAATGGTAAATTATTATACTATGCAGCAGTAATTTTTCATTAATGTATTAAAAAGGAAGATAAGTTATAATTTCATATTTTGGTACGAATAAGTTGGTATACTGTACATCATCGATCATTATCTTTTTAAATTGAATAATATTCAAGCTTGAAGTTGACCAATCATTGATACCATATTTTGCAACTTATTTATAACACATTTTTCCTTTTTTTTGCTTTTTTGGTTTGTTTGTGAATTAGAAAAATGAAGAGACAGGTTTAAAAAATAAATACATTGAAATTAAAATATTTGAAATAAATTGGCAAGTAGTCAAAAAGTATTTAAAATATTTTTTTCTACTCGCAACTGTTTTTAAATAGTTCAATTCAGCAACTTCCCTGAAATTCCAATGAAGCTGTAAGGTCCTACCGAGACTTGAACTCGGATTGCCGGAGTCAAAGTCCGAAGTGCTAACCATTACACCATAAGACCGTTCTATCGTGTCTACCATATAACATATCATTTTCTAAGAACCGCATAAGTTAAAACAACATGTAAGTTCGTTTATTTATGACTATGTTATCATCATGCTTTGAAAAATATTTTAAATATGGGGATATTTTTAATATTGTCTCATCATTACCAGATATATATGATTTAATTCACGAATCAAATATACTTAAAATAAACACATACACGTAATTGAATTACAGGTTATGAATCTCATTATTTGTGCGCTCGCTAAAAAGGGTTTACTTGAAAATGTAAGACATACTGTATGTCTTGAGTGCATTGAGTGCATGTAAGACAAGTGTTTAAGTAAATAATAGCATAGAATACATTTTAAAAAATTTACGGGTTCGCCATTATTTGAACTGAGAGTGGTATGGCTTTGTAGAGTTTTACTCGATATTTACCATCGGTAATGGCACTTTTTTAACAGTTCGCAATGAAGATGGTCAAAGGGTATCTTGATCCAATGATAGGCGTAATCTTTAAACTGATGCTGATACGGCATCTCCATCCGATGATTGGAAGGCCCTCTTAATACCCGACGATGATGTTTCTTGAAGCCGATCATCGGTACCCATCATTTGATACCAATTAAAATATTATCATTATAATATATAATGAGATAAGTTCCAATATAATACACACGTTAACCATATACCAGATATAATACATACTAATTCCCCTGGGACCAAAGAAGCGAGGGGCACGTTGGGACAAGAGTTGGCCACTTTGCAATGATCAAACAACTTTGGTTGTTTGTATCATTTCAAACTGCCAGATTCCCGCAACGCCACCTAGTAGTTTTCTTATTCTTGATCCAAGTACAAAAGCATTTTAATAAACTGTAAAATAAGAAAAAGTAATAAATAATAATAATAATAATAAAAAACAAATGTAATAAATGTTTTTTTTTAAGTGCAACTTATACAAAAAGCTTCACATAATAGTTTCTTATCCACTGTTATGATGAATCTTGAATGTCCTACCGAGATTTGAACTCGGATTGCCGGATTCAGAGTCCGAAGTGCTAACCATTACACCATAAGACCGTATTACACTATCCACTTTACCAAATCTAAAACCACTTGCTTTTTAAAAATCGTCATGCAATATCTCCGTTCTTTTTCTGGTTCTTAAACGAAGTCTTTTTTGTATAATGAAACTTGATAATGTTTCATGGAAGCTGCAACAATTTTATTATCGATTCACATTTTATTGTTAAATATTCTAGAATTTGATCATTTGATTTGTTTGAATTGTCTCATTTCTTTCGTTCAGAATGTGTTGCAGTATTTTATTAAATTTTTTTTATGTGATAGATTGCCGCCGAGAACTATATTCTCTAGGTTTACCGTGCAGTTGTTGCTGCAAACCTACTTCCTGGCAAAAAAAAAATATTTTCTCAGTCATGTAATTTTAAAGTTTCAATCAAACTGTATTTTTCTTTAGTCTCAAGTTGATTTATGATTGTTTTTTTATTTTTTATTTTAAGGCCATGGTATTCTAGTACAATGTACATGGAAAGTAGGCACGATTTTAAGTGAATATAGTGATTAATATAGTGGATTTTAATCGATTAAACATCTAAAATAATAGTATCGACACAACGTATTGAAAATTTCATTCCTGATGATCTTACATTTCATTCATACATATTATATTATATATCCACGAATTATAATCGAAGCTGTATGACTCTATAATCAAGCCGCCGTCCCGTATACTATATACTTACACGTCATGCCTGCTCTCGTCTAGGCTATACAGCGAGCGAATGCCCGATAACTCTACGGCGGCAATGCTGGGAAGGGCTCTTTACTGCACTGAATGTATTCAACATTAGAATTCTTAAAATATGATTTTCTTTTTAAGATTTGATGTTTGATTTCGAGTCTTACAATTTATATCTTAAATTTTTATGTTAGATTTTAGTTTTTAAGGTATAGTAAACAGTTTCCGATTGGCACCCCATATGTGTTGGTGCCAGAAGTTTGCAATCGAGGTATTCAAAGACTTAATTAAGTATGGAGAATGTTAATAGACGTAACTTATTTCAATTTAACTTATTATTCCCAAAACGTCAAATTTCAATAAGTTATCTTTTTACGACTCACGATGGCCTCGGTCTTCCCCGTCTTTTGTACCAGATGCCACAGCACTCCTTCGCTCGAAGTTTTTAGACTTCGTTGTCAGTACTCGGCCGAGTCTTCGAGTGAAAATGACGCATGCAAAATAAGATGTAACCGACTATTAGTTTAAAGGGGATGAAGGCGTGAGGTAGCATATATTTTCGTGATACATACAGATTTAAATGAAAACTGAATACAGACAAACTAAATATAGGCCCTTAAAATGATTGAATAAATTATGATAGGCTAATCAATGTAACTTTATTATTTATAAAGCGGCATCACTTTTCTACCAGTCATTACTCCTTACGCGATGACTCATGAAGTCATGATTATACCTCTGTCTAATTACGCCGTATCCTTTCGATCTTTTTTCTTATTACGACTTGCTAAGAAAATATATGACTTAGTCGCTGGCCTGTTTCTGCGTCAGTTACACGTATGTATTCGCGCCAATAATAAATATAAGTTTTCTTCAGTATAATCAATATTTATTTTTGGAATGCCGAAAAAATTTAAATTACTTAGTAAAAAGAAAACCTTATCTGTAATAGTGATAAAATTTTTGTTTAGTTTTAAAGGAGATAAATTCCATTAAAAAAAATAAAAAGGGATAAAAGGAAAAGTGTGCTAAATCAAAAGCAACCAGCAACTATCAAGATGGTCGAACAGAAAAGTCCAAGAAAGAGAAGTGCTACAGAATTGGAAGTACCCGCGTCTACAACTACTACTACCCTCTACAAGTCAATGAATTATAGGATATGAATCTCATTAATTGTACGACTTAGAATCAGTATCAATATTAGACAATGCATTGAAATTGATTAGCGGGTCCGCCATTATTTGAACTGTGAGTGGATGGCTTTGTAGAGTTTTATTAGATTTACCATCTGTTTGCGCCTTTGATACTATCCCTGCTCCATTTTTACATGATCATGAAAGATATCGGGACTTTTGGGTGATGGCACTAATTTAACAGTTCGCAATGACGATGATCAAAGGGTATCTTGATCCAATGGAGGGCGTAATCTTTAAACTGATGATTCAGCATCTACATCCAATTATTGGAAGGCCCTCTTAATACCCGACGATGATGCTTCTTGAAGCCGGTACTAATTTGTATACCTTAATAATCAGCTTATTTAGCTTCGCCTTCATTTTTTATTATACAGCTTACTGGTATACTGATACTACTGATTCAACCAGCAGGTTAGATGTAGTAACCCTTATCGGAAAGAACAAGAGCAGCGAATGGTTTTCGAGTGCACTCTAAATGTTTTGGGTATTATAAGGCCTTAAGATAGATTTTAGGCTTGGGTATTTAAAACCAATAATGGGGAGAATCTAAAAAAAAGTTGTTATATGATTTCACTTCTTTATAATACCCAGGTATTTTAAGGTTTCATATATTTTAAAACAAGCACCCCAATGTATTTTCTATATATCTTAACTTATGCCGCAAAATTGTATCAATTGGTGCAGAGTAGAGTCGTGGACTACCAACCCCAAGATCGGAGGTTCAAGTCCCTCCAGAGTCAATTGTCGTGAATGCATTTTTTTTTTCGCAAAAAGGCTTGAAAATTAAGGTCTTAAATGTCTTATAATAGGGGAAATAGCAATACCTTATTACAGTTATAATGGTTTTCAATTTCAATTATAACTATAAAACCCTTATAATAGGTTCGACAAATTTAGAGTGTGGTATGCGCACCTCCACAACAAAAGCAGAGGAACCAGTGTCTCCGCCAGTCTTTCTACTACCGTCCGTGACTAGAATTTTACTTCCAAGAAGAGGGCTCAAACAGGGCTCAACTGGTTGTTAGTTGTTGGAATCGGTCTTATCGTTAGCTATCTTACCGATACCTATCTTTCCGATTCATTATCATTTGAATCGAGGCTTTAAAATGTGTTAAGAATCAGTTGAAATTTAAATTAATACATAATTCATTACCAGCGAAAAGACAATACTTGTGTGTTGCTACACTCAATTATAATTAAAGTTAACTCACTCAACATCGGGATACTTCCCTTTATCAAAGAAATTTACTAAACCCTAATACACAAGGTACGGGATTCCACCCCTACAAAACTTGAAACATGGTAAATTATAGTATCGAAAAGTCGTTAACTCGTTATTAAAGAGAAATTTTAATAGATTTATTTTTATCGTTTTTTGTTTGTTCATCTGTATATACAAATTATGTGTTTGCCAAAAATATAATATATATAAAAATGGATTTAGCTTGGTAATTTTACTTTTCTACAGTAAAAGAATTTTATTTAATTAAACGAGCCTATAGTTCAGCATCCGAGTACATTATTTACAAGATGAAGCTCATTCTGTTGGAATTCCGTAAAATATAATAATTTAAAACCAAATTTAGAGACATATGGACTCAGATAGTCAGATTTAATCAATAATAAGATTCTATAAATAATAAATGAACCCAGCTAATATCTTGTGTGCTGCATTTTTATTCATCTTCATCGGTTTATTTTTTTACCTCCAAAAGATAAATATGTCCAAATATTTAGAAAATTATAAATATAAAGAAACAAATTTCAATAACGAAGTGTAGTATTCATTAACTCCAACGGCCGTGCTTACATCGATCGCCCTTGTCATTAAAATCTTCATCCTGATGATTATGAACAGCACAAGTTTAACAATACTAGAAATAATTTTAAAATGCTACTATCTTACAAAAGAATCCATCATACTATTGTTTAGCTACACTGCTACACTAAAGAGAGAAATACGCGAATTCTGGAAGGTCCTGCCGAGATTTGAACTCAGATTGCTGGATTCAGAGTCCGAAGTGCTAACCGTTACACCATAAGACCGTGTATCAAGGCCCACTTTACCACATCTAAAGCCACTTGCTTTTTAAAATTCGTCATGCAATATATATCTCCGTTCTTTTTCTGTTTCTTAACTGAAGTCTTTTTATTTGTTTCATGAAACTGATAAGATTTCATGGAAGCTGCAGAAATTTTATTATCGATTCACATTTGTTTTTAAATATTCAATATCCATCAGTAATTAAATATTCATCAGTATTTTGGATTACAAAAAAGAATATAAATAAGTGTTATTCTTTCTTTTCAATAAGTATACATAGACTTTGAATTAAGGTCACATTCTCATAAGTATTTAAAAAGATCCAAGCTATTCTTTTGTAGTTTTATTATCGCAAATATAGAATACATTCACTTTGGATTCCATCATTCATTTAATTTGCTTAAATTATTCAAATTCCTTTTATTTACTTAATTATTAATCTCCCCACCCAAATTCCCAACCTTTTCACGTGAATCATTGCAAGATTTAGGTAATTTAGATTAGACTTAATTGACGAAAAAGCGTAGTTAGTAATGATCATTATATTCCGTAGCCAAGTTAATGCAACTGTTTATGGGTCTGTATGCATAAGTTAACTCTTTTTGTATATAGACCAGGGTTACTGACATGGTTTTACCACGACAACAGGACTTAAAATAGTCAACGTCAATAAATTTAAAATAGATGAAACAATCAATTTTTTAATTCAAAAAATTTAAAGTGTATTAAACAATCCAGCGTTCTATTTTTTTTTGTATATGTATCAATCCGATTGATATTTCAAATCGATCAAATAAATAGAAAATTAATGAAAATCGCTACAAATAACTAAATTTAAAATAGATGAAACAATCAATTAAATAAATTACTTTAAAATTGATGGATCATAAATCAAATAAACTCTTTATGTTTTTGATTTGGGCTGATTTTTATCAATTCATAAAGTTCAAATTAATAGCACCTTATTCATTCGTCCTAATTTTTTTTTAAATGAATAGCGATTACTTTTTGAGTTGTTAACTTTGAGTTTTTCAGGGTTTTTTTTGTGTGTCGGTGAAGTTGGGAAAAATCAACTATTCGTAATGCTTGGTTTAGGGCTGCCATATAAGATTAAAATACAGCCTGGACACAGATGGCAGCAGACGTTACAACCAGCTTGCGGATGACGGCCCATAAGAGCACGTAGAAAGTAGCGCCACCGCTAAATTTGGCGGTGGCGCCACCTACCGTTAGCCTGGCCTAAATTAGTATTTATACTAAAATAAAATAACCTTACCTGACCTAACCTAACCTAACCTATCCCGCGTGACCTACTAACAAACCTACCAACAACAACCTAACCGTCACCTACCACCTCACCTACCTATGACGTAATCGCCTACCAGGACCTATCCGGGGCTTTCTAGTCCCCTATTGGTGGCAAATTAATTATAATAATTTTTAAAATATGCTAATGAAATGCGAAACCAATAAGAATTCAGGAAAACCCAAAACCAATAAGAATTCAGCCAAAAAAAAGCCAATAAGAATTCCCCGGGATCGGGTCCCGAACCTTCCACCCCCGGTACCTGCTGGTACCGGCACCGGTGCTGCGCACCGGCATAGAGTATAATTTTATTGATAAAGATGAGTATGATTAAAAAATACGAAAAAAGTAATGGTTACGAATAAAATCAATTTTTGGTTAATAAATATGGTTTACACTCACAGTCTCACTAAATAATGAAATAACAATCAAGTGTTTATCCCTGAGGGTTAAGATTTACGTAGTAAATTACCGAAAGGTAGCTAATATTTGTATTCCTAGAGGGCGTCAGCCAGGGAGAGGCTCTGGGATGTTTAATGGCATGAAATATTTTTAGATGGAGCGAGGGCTGACGTTAAAACTACTGAGTATTGAGAGACTTAAATTATATCAATCTTCATGAAAAAATACGCTGCGTGGCATAGGCTAGGTCTAGTAGCAATCAGTTACAATAAAAAATTGACATTAAAAAGATGCGTCGGTGGTGTCATTTAAAGTTTGTAGGACCACTTCAAGTTCTTGAAGTGCTATGTGAACATTGCTGTCTGCTGATGACACTCGGGCTATGCGGCTATGCCTGGGGATCTACTAGCCGGTTAGCCTACTGCCTACTGTCAAGTAAATATTGAGAACAGCTACTTGATTTCTGAATTTGATGAGTAATGGGAGAACTTCAGTCTTCAGAAATATAAATCTGACGCAGTTTTTAAGGTTCTAATGGTATTGTGTAGATTGAAATAGAGTATATCAACTTGGGAAGCTGAGAATTAAGTCATTTTTATCAAAGTATTTAGTTGAGGGCCGTTAATTTTTCTTTACAATACATTACATTTAACTACCATTGAATACAATACGATTTATTTACGAGAGGAAAAAGGCATTGAAGCCAAACTATATTTTTTAAATGTTGAAGTTACATAAACTATTAGAACGAGATATTGACATAGGCTTATAGGGATTACGCTCATGGTGTAAATCTATCATAACTTTTTTTGGATGATCAGTCTTATACATACATACAGCTTGGTTTACAAGCCATTTTGTATCACTAGTGGCGCAGGTGGCTATGAAGCGGTGTTGTTATTAGTTACAGTTGAGAGTTCGACTCTAGCTGGCGCCTTTTATTTCTGGACATTTTTAATTTTTTTAAATTTTTTGGTTGACATAAGTATAGCCTTTGCACAACTTTATAAGGTCCAGTTAAATGAGGCACAGATGAAAAATTCTATTGTTTATTTAAAAAAAAAAATTATCTAGAATTTATGTCAAGGTTTGAACCCAGTGAATATACAACTCTCAATTTAACATTCGGGTTCAATGAAAAAATGGCTCTACACAGTCCATAAAAAGGGCTCACCCGGCAAGTGACTTCGCTTCGAGAGTTTTAAGTCATTTCCATAAAAGTATTAAGTCGACGGCCACTACTTTTTATTTACAACAATTACAATCTACTACCATTGAATACAATACGATTCATTTATGAGAGGAAAATGGCATCTGAGCAAAATTTGATTTTTTAAATGTTTAAATTACATTAACCATTAAAACGAGATATTGACATAGGATGATCCAACGGCATCTTGATACAATGGTAGACGTAATCTTTTGGCTGATGTCCCAGCATCTCCATCCGATGATTGGAAGGCTCTTAAAACCCGATGGTGGTGCTTCTTTAAGCCGATCATCGGTACCACATTTTTCTATCTTGGTGATAGGCTTTGGGAATCATTTTATACGGCAGCTTGGACGATTTGGTAACCATAAATAAACCTCAATTCACGACTTCATCATCCAATGGATCAACCTTAAACCCCATCATTTTTGACTAAGCACTGGGCTTGAAAACAGGCTGTCCATATTTCAAATAGAGCATGGATGATCCTATAAGGCGTTTAATTTAATTGAAAACTGCACACATATAATAAATTTGTTGGTTAATCGGCTATTATTTCAATGCGACTTACAGTTTTTAATTATTGTTACAAATGAAGCTACGAAGGATTAATGAACTGTTGAATACTACTAACCTATTCCAATATACACATCTCAGTTGCTGACTTATGTAAACAAAGAGAAATCGGCTAAGATAAAATTATTACTTCTTTTAACGAAAATTCCAGAAAAAAAATCCAGAAAACGTCTTTACTTTTTACTATATCAACTTACTGATGTTTAAAAAACCATGATAATAGTTCATAATTCATATTTTCTACCAACACATACACGTATTCCTTTTGTCTATGTTATTCAATTATTGTTATGTAAGGGATGGTGGGCATCAATATGTTAAAACTTGTTATTCCTTTATTCTTTTATATCAGTTCTAGGTATAGACATAATAATATATTGGAATCGATATAGATTTAACAAAATTTCAGTGGTTTTAGACATTAATTGATTTTTTTTTATTTGTAACCATACAACTGGGATAGCTTGACAGTGTTTAACTATATACGTCCACCTTTGGCATTCTTTAGGCTTCAAATCTTACATCAAATCTTCTTCTCCACTTGTCCATCGGATTTGGCATCATTCACTTCTTGTTTGTCATCAACTGCATCCTGTTTTCTGTTTGGCTTCTTGCGTATTGGTCTTTTTGCTCCTCGTTTAAGTAGTGCTCGTCGCTTCTTCTTGTTCTTTGCTGGATTACTTGTTTCGGCTGCTCCTGATGTATTACTATCGCTTTCATTTGGGAAAGATGCTGGGCTACTTGCGTTAGTTATTTCTTCGGACACTTCATTTGCACCTTTAAAAAAATAATGACGATGAGTATATATACGAGTTTTATATTTACATAGAAGCGCTTCAACTTTGGCTCGAAAAATAAGATTTTTTTTTCTTGTGCAATATATACGGTGGTACTTTAGTAATAAATGGCCAGTCATGTAGTAAATAATAAAATCTTCTGAAGTTTTGTTACTTTCTGGTTCCTCCGGAGCAAGATGACCATCAGTCGCTAATTTAGTTTTCTTCGCATCTGTTAAAAACAAATTCATGGACATTTATAGATTTCAGAGGTTTACTATCAATTTTTTAACATTACTGTTTGATGAAGAAGCGGCGGGTACTTCCAATTCTGCAGAAGTTCTCTTTCGTTGACTTTCTCGCATGCTCGTCTTGGTACCATTTGCTGGTTGCTTTTGATTTGGCGCATTTTCCATTTTTTTACGGATTTTCTATTTAACTTAATACAGTTTTAATTTCCATTATTCCAGTTATTTTTTTCTTCTTACGAGCTTATTAAAACCTTTTAAACGGGTAATAGTTAATAGCAAAAGTGGTAATTCTTTAGTTAATTATAGAATTATAGATTTCAGTTCAAAAAGGTAATAGAGGAAAATTCTCGAAAATTTGAATATAAACAAGAATGACTAATAAATTACGCTAAAAAAAAATCGAATTTCGGGCTTTTAGCGTATGTTATGCCATGAAGGTGAATGACCGATGTTCAATATCAATATACAATAAATCTTGAGCGTTTGCAGGTTGACTGGATCCAATTATATTGCTGATTAAAGTTTAAATACAAAACGCCTATTACGAAATAGCCTATGAGATGGTTGGAATATTAATATTTTTACGGTCATGTATGCTATGGACTGACAGGGCCATAAAATTAAGACTATGTCAATTTAGGATTAGATTCTACAGGGCACTAGATTTATGGGGCCAAATAGAGACGCAGAAGTAAAACTATTTACATGCTGCACGCGGGTTGACTTTAGTGAATTAACCTTGAAAAGGAAATTATCTACTAATACTTTGATCGTCCGCATATTTGGGTTAACCCTAGACAAGCAAATGGCAAATATACAGGATTACTTAAAAAAAACACTATTAAAATAAGGGATATCCTTACCGGATTAATGGCTAGTTAAGTATAGTATAAGCGCGAATACTTACGTGTGACTGATGCTAAACCAGGCCAACGACTAAGTGCTGGCTCGGTTATCTGATATTACTCTACTATTAGCGGCTACTCGCTTATCAAACCAGAGAAGAAAAAAAAATAAACCGGATACGTTATTGCCCCTATAGGACAAGTATACAACAGATGAATGTGATAAGACAGTGGAGGAAGTATACAGAGCTTCGATGCCTTTTAAAATAATAAAATAAGGTTTCAACTTCGTTATGGTAACATTATCAAAGTTACTTTGATATTTGTACTTTGTCAAAGTACAAATATTCACTCAGGAAATGAACTTTTATGTTAAAGTAATGTGAGTAAATTAATGCATTTGTAATAATAGGCTATTGCACAATAATGTATAGTATACTATATGTTTAAATTTTGTTTAATTTTTTAACTAAAAATGTGGCATGCTTACTTTCATACCGTAGTTTATTTATCAAAGGAATTTAAAGCCAGTAAACCCATCGCTTTAAGGATAGCCCAATAGATGTATATGGTATTGGACTGAGACATTTGGTTTTCGTTTTTACTGACCGGCCCGTTCGGAGCCACTGAGTCATTACTGTAGCAAAAGGGGGAGTGACCTACATACGCCTCTAAATGGAATACCTTTATACGCATTACGACAATACAACGCCGTGCACTATTGAATGCTCTTCCTGTTTAATGCTACAGCCTTTTACATGAAATATAAAACTTTTAATACGAATTATCCTCGGAAGCATTAATATTAGACAGTGTATTGAAATTAATGGGCAAATTAATCCTTCCTTATAATATTTCATTTCTTTCCAAAGTCGGGTATTATTTTTAAAATACCAATTAATACTCCATATTCAGTTTAGTATATTACTATAATAGAGCAGTATTTTTCAAATTGAATGTGTTTTGGGTCGATTCAACAGATTTATTCCATTTTAAACATATAAATATAAAAAAATTAAGTTGTGTTCGTGCAACTTATACAAAATGCTCCACTCAACGGTTTTCATATTGAATGTGAAGCTAGAAAGGTCCTACCGAGATTTGAACTCGGATTGCCGGATTCAGAGTCCGAAGTGCTAACCATTACACCATAAGACCTGTTAATGTACAGTACATTGAACAACATATTAACTTTATATAAATCATCATCAAGTATGTTCTTCCATGTAGCCCTGGTTCATTGCCAACATCAATATGCTGGTTAAAACAATGGATGGATTATATTGAGAGAAAAAAATAATAATAAAAATAGTATGGTTTTAAAAAATGGAATTGTGACTCAGGCGGGGCTAAAATTCCCATCTCGCAATAGTCGCGAATAGCAATAGAGTGTTTCTTAGAATTTTTTTTCCGACGTAGTGCTCATTTAACTCAAATTTTTAAGTAATATATATTACTTCGAAACTTTACTCTTACGCTTATTTGCCCATTTTTTTTTTGTTATCACGATTTAAAGGAGTGGATTACAAAAAGAATACAAACAAGTGTTACTTTTTTTTCTCATAGACTTTGAATTCATGTTATATTTCCATAAGTCACATATTTTCATAAAAATTTAAAAAATCCAAACTTTTATTTTGTAGTTTTATCATCGCAAATATACAATACATTCCCTTTGGATTCCATCATTCATTTAATTTGCTTAAATTATTCGAATTCCTTTTAAATATATTAATATACATTTAATATAGTATACTTATATTAAATATACATAATTATAAATCTCCCCACCCAAAACCCCAACCTTTTCACGTGAATCACTGCAAGATTCAATTAATTTGAATAGACTAAATTGACGAAAAAGCGTAGTTACTAATAATATTCCATAGCCAAGTTAATGGATCTGTATATGGACCTGTATGCATAAGCTAATTCCTTTTGTATACTCCAGTGTTACTGACATGGTTTTGCCATGACAACAGGGCTTAGAGTTCAACTTAAAAATGCGAAAAATTTAAATCTCATCATATCGATTTCAAATCTATCAAAAACATTTGAGAATCGAATAAAATAGATGAAAGTTAATAAATTTAAAATAGATAAAACAATCGATTTAATTCAACAAATTTAAAATGTATTAAACGATCAAATATTCTATTTTCATTTTTTTGTATATCCCACACAGAACCGGCTTATCCCTAGATGACCCTAAACTTGTCCTTTCTCCTTTTGATGTCTGCTATATATTTTTATTAGCCCTAGGAAAATCAAAAGGTGGATAATAATTTAAAATTTTCAATAGTTATAAATCTTAACCTTGTGATAACCATAACTACTCCATTCAAGGATAATATTTTCCATGAAAATGGAAAAATGACTAGGTTTAAGATCGAACTCCGGTCGTCCAAATACGAATCCAACACGCTATCAGTGTGCTATCAGACGCTGAATGTTGAATATACTTATTTAAAAGAGTAGTATTTTTATTATTTTAAACAAAAGACGAGGTTGTTACCCATTATAAATATCTCGTTTTTTTAAATTCAATATATAGATAGGTACATTGAGCCCGATGAATAACATAGAAAATAATTGCATAGACTTCTTCCTTTATATAGGTAACTATGTTTTAAAAATAGTAGACCACAATTGCCAATCCACTGAGGCACTTATGTACTCGATAGTGGCGATGTGTTGAAGTGCGCAGCTCTGCGGCAATAAGGAATTTGAAAAAAAAACCTATTGTGGCACTTTAAGCTATGTACCTATAGAATATGTAGCCATTTGTATAGGGCAGGAGGAATCAATGTTGATTACATTACTTCTTAACTTATTATTATTTTTTTAATGATTGACCCTACTGTAGTCTTTAACTGTCATTACATGCACAATGCACTGTACACTAGCAACAAAAGGCTGTGTGGAAGTAGTCTGCAGTGACGCATTGGAAGAGCACCCGTCCCCCAACCAGATGGATCTGAGTTCTATTCCCGGATAGTACCAAGTGTCTTTTAATTATAAATATAGTATGTATATGTATATTATAAATATAGTATATATATATATATGATGAATCAAATAAACTCTATTTTGTTTTTATTTGTAAAAAAATTAAAGAAGTAATGGTTACTAAACCGATTATGCATATTTGAAAATAATGATGATAACCTTGTTTACCATATTTGATGTTTCCCCTTTAAGATAGTGAGATGCATTTCTATTCTTAGTAGTAGTCTTTCTATATATTTAAAAAAATAAATACTATTAATATTAAAGTTAATAAAATATAGTTTAAAACAAATAAAAAAGCTTTAAAAAAAATGAATGAAACTAAGCTAAATAATAGAAATGTAGAATGGGAGAAGCCATTGTCGTTAAAAACGCAGTAGATTTAATTAAGAGCAGCAGTAATAAAAATGTTGCTCTAATTATTAACTGAATTTAACTCCAAGATGTCAGAAAGTTGAATGATATAAAAACAAACATTTTGTCCTCGTTTTTATCTATAAAAGACTTCTCCCCGCTCCTCCCACCCAACCTGTTTTACTGTTAAATTTCGCGCAAATTAAATTTTTTTTTTACCAAGCCGTTGCCGCTTAAACTTTGGTCCTTTTTTATAGCAATTAGTGTTCTAGTTACACTTTCAATTTAATCAACGATTTATGGGAATTAAATTTAAATTGGGGACCCGTGCCGTAAATATCGTTGTGTGATTTAAATATGACGGAAATAATTATAAGTGCAACGACTATATTTTAAGGCCGACTATACATAGAAAAGAAACTGGAAAGCCATAAGCGATTTTTTAATTGCAAGACTCGATACTAGCGCCAATGTGGCTAAAACAGCGGCAAGTCAGTATTGTTATTTGTTATCTCATCTTATAGCTTCACTATAAGTGTTGTTATATATTATGTGCATACTCATATACTGTGAAGTGACTGGGTCTTAAAAAGTAAGAAAAATTAGGGATTAGATACTGCAGAGCACTAGATTAAGGGGCAAAATACTGGCGCGCGGAGCGCCTAAAAACCTTGAAAAAATTGTTTGGGGTGCGTCATAAGAACAAGGGAGTATATGGTATATAAGCGGGAATACATATGTGTGACTGATAATGCTAAAGCAGGGAAAGGACTAAGTGCTCGCTCGGTTATCGAATATATTACTCTTGTGTGGCGTCCACTAGCTTATCGAACCAGAGAAAAAAAATGAACCGGATATATTAGTGCCTCTATATGACGAGTATACTACAGCAGATGCATATGACAAAATAGTGGAGGAAGTTTACTGAGCATGAGAGTCTCAATGCCTTTTAAATAATCAAATAAGGTCTTAACTAAGCTATGGAGTATACCAGTTTATCAAAGTACAAATATTCATCTAGCACATAAACTTTTTTCAAGTTAGTAAATTAATGTATTTTTAAAAATGGCTATTGCATTGAGCGACGTATTGAGAGACTTTTTAATTTTTGTATTCCATATCACATGTTCTAATGTGATCTCTCTAAATAATTTACCTTATCTGTTGCATTGTTTTCCATAACATTGCCTAATAGTTGACAACTAAATGATTAAAAACCATGAATTCCGCTGAATATACATTATATATGTATATGTGTTTCAATTTATATTATTCCGCACTTTCACTAAGCTCAAGTGGCGGCAGGGGTTTAGTGGAGTGTTTTTTTCGGTTTAAATTACATTTTAATATTTTTAAAAAAAATTCGACGACGGACAAAAGGAGTGATAGTTTGTCCCCAATCTTCTTTGATTATATCAGCTGCTTTTTCACCTACCATTATCTATAAATATAATTATCTGAATTTTGAATTTAATCCAAAAAGTTTTTTTTTTCACAATGCTAAAGAACTTACGGCTGGTGCATTGGTATTGCCAGATGGAACAAGGGGCATAATTGAACAATCGACCACTCGAAGGTTCTTGATTCCCTTGACCCTCAATCGGGGGTCCACGACAGTCGTAGGGTCATTGACGTCACCCATTTTGGCTGTGCCATCTACATGAACCAAAGTAATTGGGTAGGTCCTTACCATACAAGCCCAGTATTCATCAGTGGCATATTTATGGGACTCACATCCAGGAAAGGGTTTGTCGTACAAACGCGATCCGGTGTTTTTTATGGCTTCAGTCCTTAGAAGAGCTAGGGCCATTTTAATTCCTTCAACAGTGACGTTCAAATCGTAGTTCTCTGGATCTGTGAAGTACTTAGGGTCGATCAATGGCTTATCATAAGGGTTAGATGAAGCCAGTCGCACTGTCCCACGTGATTTAGTGCGTTGAGTGTTGACGGCAATCATCCACGTGTCTCGATTTTTTATTGGTACAAAGTATTGGTTCCATTGCACATCAGGCCAGTCGATTGTCGTATCGCCATATTTTGTGGTAACAAATGCAACGGCTTCGAACCCTCCAAGAAGAGAAAACTGTGTCCCACCGTAGGCCGTGTAGTTTAGTACGACAGGAAGTGTAAGAATGCGCGCAGCAAGTAAGCTGTAAGGTTTCTCTAGGATGAATGTCAAACCATCGATGGCAACGGGGTCCTGCAAATTATCTCCAACAGGCAAATCTGCTATAACCTTGATATCGTTTTCTGTAAGGTGATCCTTAGGGCCGACTCCACTCAACTAGTTAAAGAAATGAATGTAAATGACAATTTACAAAATAATTATAGCCAAAACTAGGTTAACACAAAATATTAGACCAAAAAACTAACCATAAGGATTTGGGGAGTGGCAACAGTGCCAGCAGAAAGAATCACTTCTTTACTTGCTCGAACTTGATACATTTTTCCGTTTTTTTTTTGAATTCTACTCCTACTGCTTGGCTTCCGGATGAATCAAACATTACTTTTGTCACGTATGATTTAGTTGTGATGTGCAAATTTTTTCGGCTCCTAATGGGTCTTAAAAAAGCTTTATTGGTGGAGTATCCAACATCATCCTTGTTATTCCCCTGAATGAATGAAAATCCTTTTCCCGAATCGAGTTTCAAATTAAGTTCAAGTTAGTAAACAGAAAAGAAACCCTAAATTAATCATCCTGTTTGGTTTTCTCCATTGTAGTCATTGTTTTTGTAGCCCATTTCTACGCCTCCTTGGACGAAAGCTGCTCCTAATATAGATTGATACCCTGGATTGCTTACCTATGAAAATAATTTATTTCTTATTTACTATTTTTTAAAAATTAGGAATAAACATAATGGTAAATAATCAATACCGGTTGGTAACCGCCAGTACTGTGGTATGGGCTTTGAGCCAAATATGGGTTTTGCATGTCTTCTGATTTCAGAAAGTATGGTAAGACATCTTTGTATGCCCAACCAGTACATCCTTGTTCTGCCCACTGGTCGTAATCGTGTCTATTACCACGGACCCAAATCATGTAATTTATGGCGCTGCTACCTCCCAGAGATTTTCCTTTTGGCCAAGGGCACCTATATTTTTTTCGGAATTTAATTGCCTTTGCAATAAGCATGTCTATTAATTTCCCCTTCATTATATATTCATACTTATTGTCTTTTATTGCTGTGCAAGCAAAACTTCCTTGTGGCGTAGTTGTGTACTGCCAATCAGCAGACGTTTTCTGGAGATACGGGGCAAGGAGAGGAATTTGACCAGAAATAGACTCGTCTTCCCCTGCCTCAACCAAAAGAACCTGCCAGTCTCTAACCTCAGTCAACCGGTTAGCAAGTACGGTTCCGGAAGAACCTGCCCCAACGATAACAAAATCATACGATGCCCCTATGACCTATATTTGAAAAAGAATAGTAACGAAATATTTGTCTCCATTTTTGTGCTAAATAGCATATTAAACAATTTATCGGGATGTTGTGCTCCTGTTTCAAATTCAATTTGATTTATAGAGAAAATATAGAGTAAAAAACATTCGCGATTCAAACTGTACAGCTTTATTATACTATTATTCTAGTATTAGTGAAGCAAAAACTTTTTAGTTGAACCTTGTGTTAAATGGATTACATAGGAGCCAAAATAATACCTTTGCGTCTTTGACTAGTCCTTCGGTATCCAAGAAAGTATTGCGAATAAAATACCAGCGAATAAACACAACTATTGATAATGCCAATGTTTTCAACATGAGTGGCATTTCTCAAACGACTTAAATTTCTACATATAATTTCAAGCAAAAAAAAACCCAACCCGATCTTTTGGAATGAACAGAAGGAATAGAAGCACACTGACGGGAAGGAGCAAGAAGAATGGCAATCAGAGTTCTATTTGCCCAAAAAAATCAAATTTAAACGAGTTTCATTTTCCGAGAATTTTTAACAATGTAGGACACACCATTCCTAAACATTCTATCATCAGGAGATCATTCATTATAGAAGAAGAATACCTGCTGATATTAAAAATTTACTAAAAATTGGTCTTAGCACAATATATGTATGGGTATAAATAATGATTTCGATTTAGGGATGAAAAAAAAGATTAACCACGAGCCAATTATGTTGATCAAGTTTGACAAATATATAGCTACTTGGCTTCACTATCACATATAACTATAATATTAAAACTGTAAAAATATAATATTTATTTTTTGCGAGCAAAACAAAATGTTAAAACAATGTGACAACGAAACATTACTGAAATTCGATTTCATTTATTCATTATTTACTGCGCACATACAGCCTGTAGTTAATGGCAGAGGAGCCTCCTTGGGGTTTCCCTTTTGGCCAAGGACTTCTAGAAAATAAATGAAGTAATATTTAATTGGTCCAGAAAATATCACAAATTATAACACATTTATCAAATTTTTTAAAACAATATACCAATTGTTTTTCATGACCATACATGATCTGTTTCCCTGTGGTGTTGTTGTGTACTGCCAATCCGACTTGGTCAGTTGAAGATAAGAGGCCAGAGCTGGTATTTGACCAAATAACGATTCGTCCTCGCCGGTCTCAATTAGTAAAATATTCCACTCACCAATCTCCGTTAACCGGTTAGCAATTACAGCACGGAATGATTCCGCCCCGATGATGATGAAATCGTACGATGACCTAATACTCTATATTTTATATACGTCCCGCAAGGGAAGAAAATGAATAGAGATAACAAGTTTTTCTGCATCTTTTCTAGGGAAACCACCACCAACGAGCAAACATTACCAAGACAATGGCAAATTCTTTCAGCATCAGAGGCATCTTTCAAGTGGAAATCACAAAGCAGCAGTAAAGGCAGTAGGTAGAGCAAATGACAAATGAACATGAAGGCAAATGAAATAAACTGAAGATGAAAGCGTCGAAACGAACGCATATATATATATATCATTTCCATATTTTTCTATTCAGGTTGCTGAACCGGTCATTTTTCTTTATTGGGATCATTCCTGTCGATAATAACCTGTTTGTGATGAACCAATTGGATGCAAACAGCAGTAGAATGGCATAATATTACGTACTCCAGCTTCAATCAATAAAACATTCAACATCAGGTAAAGCCAATGAGTAGAACTGACGATGAAGATAGCGGAAAGAGAAATATTTTTTACTATTTACCTACTTTTCTATAGGCAGCTGGTAGCTGAACACGTTTACTTATTTATTTTTATCTTTGAAATAAGCAACATTTCGATAACCTGTTTGCGATACGAGTCGATAACCTGTTTGTAATATGAAGCATTCGTGTGCACACAACACAGCTACGCGTCATAGATAACATAATCACTGTGAAGCTACTTTGATTACTAAAAGACGCGGTTCCTTCCAATAATTGTCTTCTATTATTCATAGTTGTTTATGTTTCGCAAATAGAAACTCTAGCGATAAAACGTACGAAGGTATACGTGTCGAATTCATTTCTGCACTTGACAGTATAACTTTACCATCAGACCAGATCTTTTTCTTTTTCGTTTTTTTATCCCCTCTTTAGTTGCTAAGACCCTTTTTCAATTTTTCTTAGCAAATCATTACATCTAATGTTATCTCATGTATCAAAAGATAAAAAGGGAAAAGTAAAGGAACGCAAGGAAATTGTTCATCGTTTGCCTTAATATAATTCGTTCACTTTTTTTCAAAAAGAATGCGAATATCGTTCGTAACTCCGTATATAGTAAAAAAAATTATTATTATCTGACACTTTATTATATGAAAATTCAGCATGATCCCTGTCGATCGACTGGCACAGTTCAGCGTTGTATGTTAATAACAAAAATGGTTGGTTGTTCTTCAAAAAGAGTTTTCAATATTTGATGCAGCACGTTAGTTTCTTATCAATAACATCTATTCATGATTTCTGACTGGAAAATAAAAATGCATTCTGCTGTTGGTCATTTTGTTTTAATTTATTCATATTATTATATATTTTTCAAACCAATGCCTCAGCCCAATCGTTAAATTAAATGTCAAGTCAAAACAAGAAGAAAAAAACGACTAACAAGTCTCATCCAGGGTACTGCTTAAGCTCTTTCCGAGGCTAAGAACTTTTGGGGGAAAATTAGGCATTTAATGGTCAATAGTTATATCCTCTTCGACCAGCCAACCAATAAAATTTATCGAGAGGTTAAAACTAGAAATCGATCCTTGTATGAGAACTAAAGAAACCCTATCGCCCTTCTGAAGGTGTAGTATGGAGACTAAAGCCATCGTGAACCGCCCTTTTTTGCTGGTACCAGTTCCATGTCCACAGGCAATATTTTTATAATTAAGCTGAAGATAAACTTTCGTTTCCTCACCCGAATGGTGTCTGATGCCCGTAAAGGCAAAACAATAAATTCCGGGTTTAGGAGCGGTAAATACACCTGTTTGTATATCAAACGCCTTCCCTATGTTCATTTTCTCAACTTCAAAAGGCACAGGCGTATTAAGGGTCATGTGGTCTAATTTCTTTTGAACAAAAAAATAAACGGGAGACGATTTGATGTCGATGTATCCGATTCGTGTTTCAAAGTCTAGAGAAAATAACAAAATCAGATAATAAGACGTGAAACAGATTTTTAAACAAAATTACATACCTTTTGTTTTCAATGACCTAAAGTCACAGACCAATTCTATTTTTTCATCGGCTTGAATGTGGTAAAACCCATCCAAGACGTGACCCATATCGTACAGGTCTTTACAATTTTTTGGTATTTTTTCCTTCGTGCTTTTATCAGACTTTACCTTGGAGTCAAATGCACATGCCCTGATAGTGCATGGCACAGGCGTTGAATTTAAAATTTGTTTGGTTCCTCTTTTCATGCGGTTTTGATTATTGGCAAACTCGTTTCCTTCGTGTTGAGCCATTTCTAGTCGAGAAACTCTTCTATTCAATTGAGACATTTTGCTCCTTGCTGATTCTTCATTTGTTTTCAGTTCATCTACAATCTTGCTAATCCTCTTTATTTCCGGATTCAACACAATCTTGTCTTAAAAATAAATAAATTCTTAATGAAATACCGAAGTTTTGATACAGCACATATTACTACCTGAATTTTTAGCGTCTGTGTTTTGGTGTTCCAATAGTAAGAATTTTTGGTTTAATTTAGAAACTTCTTCTTCCAAGAGCTCCAACCGAGTAGAAGAAGATTTCTTCATTAATAAAAAAATATTAATATGTTAGTTAAAAATATTAGCACCACCGTATGTAAACAAAACTAGGCCTATTTACCGAATTCACTGTTGAATTCTTAAATGGCATAGATGAGTTTGTTACCAATATACGGGTTTCGATTTCGTTTGGGAAAACTGATTTTACAATGAAAATCAGTAAGCAAATAAATGAAAACTGTTTCTTCTTGGAACGGATCATTCTTCCATGCAATAACTGTCGTTGCTGCTGAGCTTATGAAGTAAAACTGTGATCCTTTTTTGCTTGAATAATCGAATTTATATGAAATGAATTTTATATTTTGGATTGGACTTTTAACGTCTCAAACGCTGCACGTTACAGGCTGGCGCATCCTAACGTGGTTGGAGCATTACCCATTAAACATATGCATAATTTAATGAGCGTTCAGATCGGATGAACTGATTTTTACGAGTTTGGAAATATTTTTAAAGCTTTATTTAGGTTGTTCATTTGTATATTTTAAACTAAAATCTTTTGATAAAAGCATAATTAAGGAAGAAAGAGAGAACAAATGACATTTTTAATATCAACTGGGGCTGCCAACTCTGCCCATACTTTCCAGAGTGAAGCATGGGAAAAATTGCTAGGCCTATGTATTATTTCTCGGACTTCTCGCCTTTTTTCCTCGCTTTCCCTGCTATAAAATAGAAGATATTTTTCACGGACTGAACCACGAGAAATCGAGTGGGCAACCTCTCGAGTATCACTAAGTCTCATTCGCAATCAAACTATCAACGAAATGTTTATTTTAATGCAACACTTTTTTATTAACTATTTAAGTATACAATTTTAAAACCCTGTAATAATTTTTTTACCTGAAGCATGAACAGGATTTAGTTATATTACTATTGTAGCTTTAAATGGGTTATCCTTTATTCTTAAAAAAACATTAAATTAATTGAATAAATGCATACGTGCCGTTATTCATGTAATATTACTTTTGCAATTTTAAAAAAATCCAACTGGTTTGAAATGCGCACAATTGATTTTTTCATCTATTCATTCACCCAACTTCAGCATATAATTTTATATTTTATAGTTTTTGAAACGTACTTGCGTTACAATAATCTAACGGTAATACCATTCAAATACATTTCATGATATGCCGGGATACGTTCGGTGTAAGTGAACTTGGTTATAATATAGTTTTTGACACTATTAACTAGCATCGAGTAGCATTTATCTAAACAAAATCTATAAAACTTTTATGCGCAATCAGAAAAAGTAAAATTTTTCATTTTTTTCTTCGTCAATTTTGTAATCTCTATTATTTATCCCAAATTCCTACATGCTTTGGGTTCCGAAATCATGGAAAATGGTATGTGGAGATAAAATTTTGTAATTAGTAAATTCATAATATTTTGCTTTTTATTCTATTTTTGTTGGAACTGATTCTTTAATTATTGGAGTCAATACGTCTTCGAGTTCATGTATAGAAAGTCCAAAATTATTTGAAACAAAAGTTGTAACCTACTTGATTTGAACAATTTTATACGGATGATCTGTTTTTAAAATATAAATATATTTTCAATAAACTTTTTTGAACCTATAATGTACACATATTCTGGTGCTAAAGATTATTCTTCAAACTATTTAGAGGTTGCACTTCAATCAAACGGAAACCGAATTAGCTAAATAGTAATGCGGGGAAATGGGGAGGCAGTATAACTAACGAATTTTCGAATATTAGAGGAATAAGTCGTTGTTTGCGGTTGAAAATGGGTGACCGAGTTAATCTAAGTAAAAATGGGGCTGGGCTATCTGATGCATATGGTTATCATAGTACCCACTGTACTGGGTCGCTTCTTGAAGAAGATATTGATTTGGTTTAAACATAGCTGAAAAGTTATTCAACGTTCACTTAAACGCCAAGTTCAATGATGTATAAGGAAACTATTTTTGGTGTTGGTTTATTATTTATGTTCAATCACTGCAATGCATTCGAAAAGGAAGTTAACCAATACAATTACAAAGGGAATCAAAAGTCTAAAATCAAATTGTTTTGAAATTAATATTTAATGTTGAGTTTAAAATGGCCAAAGGTGCTGTATTCCTCTATATTACTTATGATATTGGAACAATTTTTATTCTTCCAACGTGATTTCTCACAGGAATAGACAGTCTATACAAGTATAAGATGGCTCGAAGTTATTTAAGGAATTTCTATGATTTTGTACGGAATTTATGTTTAAGTGTCTGGTCATTAAATATTAGAATAAAATATCAGTTAAATCAATCTAATATGAAACTAAATAAGTTACTAAACTTTAATATGAGATTCTGGTGCATCTAATAATGATTTGTCTTCTTCTTTTTGTTAACGGTCTTATCAGAACGGACAAAAGGAGTAATAGGTTGTCCCCAATCTTCTTTGATAATATCAGCTGCTTTCTCGCCAATCATAATCTATTAAACGAGAAAGAATAAATAATTAACTTAAACGTAATAAGAAGCTATAACTAATTCAAATAAAGCTTTAACTCACTGCAGCAGCATTGGTATTGCCGGAAACAACGTGAGGCATGATGGAACCATCGGCAACTCTCAGGCTCTTGATCCCTTTCACTCTCAATCGAGGATCCACAACAGTCGTAGTGTCATTAACTCTTCCCATCTTTACTGTACCACCATTGTGGAGTAAAGTGAAAGTGTAGCTTCTCACATAGCAGGCCCAGTACTCGTCCGTATACATTTTGTAAGATTCGCAGCCAGGTATTTTTTTATCATGGTACCTACTATTTAACTTGCGTAAAGCTTCTGTCTTTGAGAGTGCGAGGGCAATCTTGATCCCTTCGATAGTGACATTAAGATCATAATTGTCAGGGTCTGAAAAATAGTTTGGTTCGATGATCGGCTTCTCAAAAGGATCTGAAGAGGCCAAACGAATTGTTCCACGGGATTTTGGACGTTGAGCGTTAATAATAACACTCCAAGTATCCTTATACTTAATTGGAACAAAGTATTCGTTCCAAAATTGGTCAGTTATTCCGTGTCCATCTTTTACGGTTGCTAAAAATCAATTACCAATGAAACAGGTCTTAAGCAATCTAATTATCTTAGAAGGAAAACATAATTTTTTACGGTCAGAAATGTCACTTCCAGATGCAAAATGGTATTGTAAATCAGGCCAGTCTTCAGAAGCATCGGCGTACTTGGTGTTCACAAATCCTAATGCTTCAACACCACCCGCCAGAGAGAACGGTGTTCCGCCATAAACTGTGTAATTAAGTAAAACTGGGACTGAGATCAATCGTTCTGCTAATAGGCCATAAGGTGGATCGATGAGGAAAGTGAAGCCACCGACTCCAACAGGGTCCTGTAAATTATCCCCAACAGGAAGATCAGCATACACTTTGATTCCCTTTTCTGCAAGGTGTTCCTTATGCCCGATTCCACTAAGCTAATAAAGAAAGTATACATTCTCATCCTATTTTAAGAAATTATATTTTTAAAAGTTTAGTACCATGAGAATCTTAGGAGAAGCTACAGCACCACCTGAGAGGATAACTTCTTTACTTGCTAGAACTTCGTAGATCCTTCCATTTTTCCTAAACTGTACACCAATTGCCTTAGTTCCGTCCTGATCTAGTAGCACTTTGGTAACGTACGACTTAGTGGTAATGTGCAAGTTTTTCCGGTATCTAATCGGGCGCAAGAAAGCCCTATTGGTAGAGTATCGAGTATCATCTTTTACAGTTAATTGAGAAAATCCAAACCCTTGATTAATAAATGATAAATGTGATCACTTTAAAAATTATATTAAGTTGTTTTTCGTAGCTATAATTTTTTTTTTAAAGTAACAAACCTGTTTGGAATTCGCCGTTATAGTCACTTATTTTGTAACCCATTTCGACTCCTCCTTGGAGAAATGCTGCTCCAGTAACTGACCTGTACCCAGAGTGACTCACCTTGCCGGAAAAATTTAAAATAAAAATTATGTTGATTGTATTCTCTCCGTGAAACTATTCAAATATTTTAGTACCGGCTGGTAGCCCCCAGTGCTGTGATACTTGCTTTGCGCGACGTATGGATTCTGATTATCTTCAGATTTACGAAAGTAGGGCAAAACATCTTTGTAAGACCAGCCTGTGCATCCTTCTGCTTCCCACAGATCAAAATCGCGCTTATTACCCCGAACGTATATCATGTAATTAATGGCAGAGGAACCCCCCAACGATTTCCCATTTGGCCAAGGACATCTTTATAGAGCAAAGTATTTTTAAAATTAGCAATTTTTTTTAAAAATAAGGATAAATACCTATTGTTTTTCATGAGCAAACATGCTCTTTTTCCCTGTGGCGTAGTAGTGTACTGCCAATCAGCCTTAGTCAATTGAAGAAACGAAGCAGTAACCGGTATCTGGCCAAGTATGGATTCTTCCTCGCCAGCTTCAATCAATAGGACATTCCAATCCCCAATCTCCGTTAATCTGTTTGCAATTACTGATCCAGATGAGCCTGCTCCAACTATGATGAAATCATATGAACTCCTAAAATTCTAATAGAAATCAGAGAAAGAAAAATAGTGAAGTATTTAGTGAAGCGATTTTTTAAAAGTTATATAATATATATTATTCATATGGGGAAGAGATTGAAAACCGGTTGAACCTTATTCCGGTTGATATAGAACGCTTCCCTTTACAGATTTATCATTCTACACAGAATGTAACGGTACAATTCGTTTATATGGAACAAACCAGTTTGTTTTTATATTTACCACGGCTGGAAAATATGCTACTTTGACCCAGGTGACATCATATCACAGTATCAAACAGCAAATTTCTATAGGCTGATCAGTCCCAAATTGTAGTGAATGATATTGGTTTTCACTAGAATTTTAGATTTAAAAATACCTTAGTGTCCTGAATCCATCCGTCTTGATCAAAAGAGGTTCCCCTAAAGAGCCACCAACGAGCTAGCATAACTAATGCTATAGCCCACTCTTTCAACATTAACGGCATATTGAATAAATAAATGTATTTGTTTACTGTCGGCTATTCTCATCTACACTTTTGCAAAGTGTTTTTATTTATTTTATTTTTTGTATAGAGGAGAAAAGAACACAGAGTGTAAGCAGGTGAGATAAACTAAAAGAACTGAGAAAGAACGCAGTGCGTGGAAAACCAATGAACCCGACACGTTATTTACTTACATATAACCAGTTGCTAACCGAATTTGGACCACCAGGATTCTGTGATGTAGACTAGTAACTCGGCTTTCTGTGTTGTGGAGACTTGAACTCAAAAACTTGTTTCTCTGTTTTTAAAAATTAACTGGGAAATTCATTGATCGATCAGAAATATATTTTCTTTGAATCTATATGGAGAAATGAATTCTTTTCGGTTCAGTTTTATTTTATTGTACAAAACAAAACTCTTGAATTTACGAACTATATATCTTAATGTTATGGTTTTGTAAATAATTTATAAATAAGTAAACGTTGTGTAAGCAAAGAAATTAGAAACTATCATCAAAGCAAAAACAATTAATTTCTACATTAAACTTTCACATTATTCTTCTTGATTTTATTGGCTCTAATATTGGCACCATTTTTAGTAAAAGGGATAACAGTTTGTCCCCAATCTTCTTTGATTATATCGGCCGCTTTCTCGCCCAACATAATCTAAGCACACAAAAATAATGAATAAAAACATAGTAATGGGGAAAAAGTTAAACTATTAACTCACTGCAGGAGCGTTAGTGTTTCCAGAGGGAACAATTGGCATGACGGAACAATCAGCCACTCTGAGATTCTTGATTCCTTTTACCCTTAATCGTGGATCTACCACAGTCGTAGGGTCACTTACTTTACCCATTTTCACCGTGCCCACTGTATGAACTAAAGTAAAGCAATAGCTCCTCACATAACACGACCAATAATCGTCGGTATCAAATGTGTATGATTCACATCCGATTATTTTTTTGTTGTAGTATCGACTGTTAAGTTTTCTGAACCCTTCTGTCTTTGACAAAGCCAGGGCAATCTTGATCCCTTCTATGGTGACTTTAAGGTCATAGTTCTCTGGGTCTGAAAAATAGTTCGGATCTATAATCGGCTTTTCAAATGGATCGGATGAAGCCAATCGTATTGTTCCACGAGATTTTATTTGTTGAGTGTTAACCAAGACACTCCAGGTATCGTTATATTGGATCGGTACGAAATAATCGTTCCAGAATTCGTCTGTTAATCCGTGGCCTTGTCGAACACCAGCTAGAACCAAAATTAAAGGTAAATAAAAAATTTAATTGAGACATAAACGTTAGCTTGCTATACGATCTGAAATGTCACTTCCAGGGGCAAAGTGAAACTGAACATCTGGCCATTCTCCTGAAGGATCGGCGTACTTGGTGTTGACAAAAGCCAAGGCTTCAACACCGCCAACCAATGAAAGGGGTGTTCCACCATTCACAGTATAATTGAGAACGACAGGAATTGAAATAAATCTTTCCTGCAGGAGACTGTATGGTGGGTCAATGAGAAAAGTAAAACCACCAAGAGCGATTGGGTCTTGTAAATTATCTCCAACTGGAAGGTCTGCAAACACTTTGATTCCCTTTTCAGTGAGATGTTCCTTATGACCAATTCCACTAAGCTTTTCAAACAACAGTAATTGAGCCTTCAATTTGTATTTTATTGTAATTTAGTTGATTACCATTAATATTTGAGGTGAGGCTACGGTGCCAGCCGAAAGGATAACTTCTTTATTTGCTCTGACTTGGTACATTCTCCCATTTTTCTTGAATTCTACCCCTACAGCTGCCTTTCCATCTTGATCTAAAATGATTTTGGTTACATATGATTTTGTGGTCACGTGCAAGTTCCGCCGGAACCGAATTGGTCGTAAGTAGGCCTTATTAGTTGAGTATCGAACGTCATCTTTGACAGTGGATTGAGCAAAGGCGAAACCTTTAAAAAATTGTAATCAACTTAAAAGAGATGCAAATGGCTATAAATACGTAGTAATTTATATTTGCTTATTAAAAATGAACCAAATAACAAAAATACTTTTTTTTATCCTGAAAAAGCTGGTATATATGATTATTTGGTCAGTTCTCAGGTGTATGGTTCTATAAGTATCTTTACGATATTGTAAAATATAATTAAATTAAAACATGGCTAGACCTATACGTCAATTTAAGAGAGACCTTAACATTTGTCAGATTTTGTCGTTCAAATATCTAAAGTACCAGTCCTCGAAATATTTTAATATAATATTGTATTTGAATCAAAATTACCAGTTTGGGATTCTCCGTTGTAATCATTTATTTTATAGCCCATTTCTACTCCACCTTGGAGAAATGCGGCTCCAAGAATAGTGTTGTAACCAGAGTGACTCACCTGTGAAATTACATTGTTAAATAAATAGATACCAATCATTGCTTACTTTTTCATTAGTTAAATTATCTTTAAATACCGGTTGATAGCCACCAGTGCTATGATACTCGCTTTTAGCTAAGTATGGATTCTGCTGATCTTCCGATTTGAGAAAGTAAGGCAGGACATCTTTGTAAGACCAGCCTGTACAACCTTCTGCTTCCCACAAATCATAGTCCCGCTTATTACCACGAACGTAGAGCATGTAGTTTATGGCAGAGGAACCTCCTAGAGATTTTCCTTTTGGCCAGGGACACCTTCATAATAAGTGTATATTTATTTCATTTCTTTAATGATTTTTTTATTACCAGAAAACCTGTCGTATAAAATAGAGGGAAAAATAGTATATCTAGCGGCCTACCTATTGTTTTTCATGACCATACATGATCTGTTTCCCTGTGGCGTCGTTGTGTACTGCCAATCCGCTTGGGTCAGTTGAAGATCAGAGGCCCTAACCGGTATCTGACCAATTAAGGACTCTTCCTCGCCGGCTTCAATCAGTAGGACATTCCAATCTCCAATCTCTGTTAATCGGTTGGCGATTACAGCACCAGATGATCCCGCCCCGACTATGATGAAATCATACGATGCCCTAATATTCTATTTAAATAAATTCCAATGGAAGGAATAGGATAATTAATGCAGATAACAAGTTTATTCTTGATTTTTTTTTCCTTTGGAGGTTCTTCAGATCAAGTTTTCTGTTTATGTTCCCTTTTTGAATCTCTTCAGGGATTGAAAAATAGATTATTTTACCTTTTTCCGTAGAAAATAACGGTATAGGGTCTAGACATGAAATCTGGTTTTCCCTATTTATGTATATATATTATGAAATAAGGATGTTCTGAAGTAGTTCATTTTATAATACCATTTTCAAGAACAAATATTTTATTTAATTTTCAGTAATATCTATTTACTGTGTGTTAAATAATTCTAATTTTAAAAGTAGTAGTATTTACACAACTTCTTAAAAATTAAATAATTTGTAAACTACAAAAAATAAGGGAAAAAATGGGATTATATACCTTTGTGTCGCGAACGAGGCCTTCTGGATCTAGGGGGGTACCTTGGAATAACAACCAACGAGCAAACATCACCATGGCAATCGCCATCTCTTTCAACATCAAAGGCATTTTAAGAGGAGATCACAAAAACCCATGCGAGTAGAACTGACGAAGAAGGTTTTCAAGAGAGCACAAGTATACCAATTCCATCAAGCTCCTCGATGGGTAGCTAAACCGGTCGTCTTTCTTTCTTATTAGGATCGTTCACCAGCAGTATTTTTAGGTCAATAACCCGTTTGTAATGGAGCATAATAGGAATGCATCACACAACAGCATCCAGGCATGAGTATTATGTAACATAGTCGATAGTAATGTTGGGTAACCGAGTTACTGTGAAGCTACTATGATTATCAATAGATGCAGTTCCTATTCCAATCGTTTTCTCCGATTATTCATAGTTTTTATGTCACCATGTTAATAGTAAAAAAGAGTATAATCATAATTTTCATTTGTTTCAATTCAGTATATATGTATTGATGAAACCAGTTTGAACTGTAAGCCTATAATCCCTAACTGCCTACACTTGGTATGCATAGGGAGACGTATTTTATTTATTTTTTGATCCCATAAGATAAACTCCAAGACAACGGTGACGTATTAATTGAAAAATTAATATTTAACATCACTGCTGCCCACGCTATCGTTTTATTTAACGTTTACGATGCAAATCTTATATTGAATGAATACACTAAATTGATAAAGTAATTATATAAATTCAATTCTAATTTATTTTAGACAGCAGGAATGTTGATTATCCGCCTACAGAGGATTAAAGGCTCGCTTATATAAGAGCATTGGAAAATATTGATAAGTGTCATCAGTTGAGTTTTAGAACCAGAAAGAAATGCACACATTTCTAGTGGTCATTTTACTCCTCTCTGTCAACATTTTGTTGGCATCAGGTTGACTGAAAAAAAATTTCTATGGTCTTAACCTTGAATAAACTTACTATTTTTCAAAAACAAGGATGTGATAGATGTATAGTTGTCAGCGACGAAGTCACTTTAGCAACTCCAGGATGTGGTGCTCCAGGCGTGGGATGTTCTTGGAGAGTGGCGGCGGACAACGATAAACGTATTCTATTCGTCTCGGCAACCAGCTCTGATGGGGATCTTGATGGCCAAATTTTGGTACATATAAATATGCAGCCTTAATATTACGAAGTAACATAATGATGGTCCATTTATATTTCAGATTTATAACGATCCTTCTGGAAACGACACCCCTCAGATCTTGACTGAATCTGGAATCTACTCACTGAGTGATTTCGCACTCATAAAATATGTTCCTAATGGATCAGGCAGTCGAATCTTCATAAAAGTTCAAAAGGTTTGCCCAATTATACGAATCATTGCACTGAAAATAGTAAAAAAAAACATATTGGTTATTTCAGGCTGCTAAGTGTGGACTGATTAACACAACTTTCGACTGTTATCGAGCCGTAGATGCTATCTCTTGTTATTGCATCACCACTGTTGCTGTATGTAGGCTATAATGTCAGGAAATATTAAATTTCAAATCATAACATTATAAAGTAATTTCCTATTAGTTGCCGTGGGAAATAATGGGCAAATGGTGTGCAGACCACGGCTTGAAGTTGGTTAGTATCGAAACCAGCAGAGAGGACCAGGCTCTGTTCTCCACTTGGGGAAATTACCAAGGTATAGCATGACACTTTATAGGCATAAGAAATGCAAATTTGCATTACTTATTTCATATTTTTGGTTTTAGATATTTGGACTTCATTGAGCCTGTCAGAAAAAGAGAATAATTGGGTATGGAATTCGACGGGACAATCTCTGAACTATTCCAATTGGTGCATCGGTAACCCTGTTCAGAACTCGGATCGACGATGCATGAAACTAGATTCGGGAAGAGCTTTTTGTTGGACCAATGATAACTGCGACAAATACCTTCCTGGAATTTGTGAGATTCAGCCTTGAAAATAAACATAAAATCCGTCTTTATGATATAATAGGATATTTTAAAGGGATTTCTAAATTTCTGCGACCTACAATATGAGTAATAAAACCATTTTTTGTGGCGCCGCTTTTTACTTTTAAGATAATCATTATAAATATATTACCAGAAGCAAACCGTTATTATATTAATTGTCCTCTTGGTTCCATTTGAATATGTTTGGTTCAAGTGTCCCTATTTAATTTTGAAGATATTGAATTAAATAGATAGCTCTTTACGTAACGCATATCCAGTATATACCACAGCATCCATCATTGGACATTCCTTTCACCTATGAGATAAATTAACCATATAAAATTGTGACATCGTGCCTGTCATGCCATCATAATCCTCCAAAAAACGATGCCATGAATATTAATCTCCGATAGAACAAAATGTGATACATCTAACAAATATTTAGTAAATAAGGTTCGAAAACGGATCTCTAACCACTACGCTTGGCAATTATTAACACTCTTGATAACAAACTATTATCGGGATCAGAAGGGATTTAAACTGTCCATCCAGTCTCCGCCAACGTAAAAACCAACAAACAGGATTTTGATATCTGGCTTGAATAGTTGATCTTTTGAAAAGAAAAGAAAACGTAGGCGTAAGCAGTATATAATATCAAGGTTGAATTGATTGAAATCACCTTTCAGTTTTTAACGAAACCGAAGTAAACTAAGACGAACTTGAAAAAAATGAGAAACCTTTTTGGTCTATTTTCAATTCTGCTCTTGGCAGCACATACCTACAGTTTACCTTATGAAAAAGGTATGAAAAAATTAGAATTGCCTTCATTGTAGTGTATATTTATAATTTTATTTTAAAGTAGAAGTTGGGTCTGTGACCTATGTTCATGACTGGAAAACGGTCGACCTAGCTGGATTTCCTCTTACCAAGAGTGGAAACACGGCTATTGGAAAGCTGTTACTCGAGACCCAAGCCGATCGCATCCTATACATTGAAATCGAAAATCCTCAAGATTTAGATGATTTTGGTACCATTTTTGTAAGTTTTTCAGTTTAAAAAATCTTAACAGTTATTTTAAATCTTCAAATTTTGAACTATATAGGTTCAAGATAGCGCTGACACCGTCCCAACTCTGATGAAGGAGACCAAATTCTACTCGAAAACCAATTCTCTTAAGATTCAGTTTATTCCTTCCAAACTGAGAACTGATCTGAGTCTCCGCCTCAAAATTGGAAAGGTATAATTTAATTCCCCAAAGTTCATTCTAGCACAGTTAGAATTATGTATTTTTGATATTTTTAGGCCGTATCTTGTCCATTGAACATTGGTGCCAACACCCAGTGTGGTCGTATTGTTGACGATGTGTCTTGCTACTGCATCAATTATAACAAAGTATATTATAAATGAAAACGTTTCAAACAGAATATTTTATAGTTGGTTCTATAGCAAGAATTTGCTGCTCATCAAGCCGAGTGCAGGGCGCAAGGATTTCCAGGATTGGTCAGCATTGAAACTATGAATGAAGATCAGGCTCTTTTCGCCTCATGGGGGGCCTATCAAGGTACACCACATTTCAAATAAATATATAATAAGGGCCGGAGATTCAACAAAATTGTAACTACTTTTATATTTTTAGATATCTACACCTCTTTGACTGACAATGCCTGTGTCAATAACTGGATTTGGGAAACGACTGGTCAGCCATTGGGTGCCTACTCTAATTGGTGCATCGGCAAACCTAACCTGAACACTGGCGAACGTTGCATGAAACACTGGTCGTCTAAAGCTTTCTGCTGGAGCAATGCTAGTTGCCATGAGCAGATTTCCGCCGTCTGTGAATATCGACCATAAGGGAAAACACCACTCTTTATTTCATATAAAATATGGATTATATATCTTAGTATAAAATGTTGCATTGAGTTAAAACTATAGCTCGAGATTATTTTAGTTTGTTTAAATCAATAAATTTAAGATATATATAATTTTAAACGATTTTAAAATTAAAATATAAATTTTTTGCTGATTAAACCACAAACTTTATATAGAATTAGTTCTTCAAAACAAGATCTTTGGTTGGTTAGTTAAGGGAAAAACTGAGCCGTTAATGTGTATACCAACTATATGAAATGTGGTATTTCATAAGAATCAAGAAGTATTAGAAATGTTTGTGCATGATCTTATTCGCGATGGATAACAAAACCAAATATGTACAGTACAAATAGTAGCCCCTATTCAGTTTGTTTTATTTGATTAAAGATACGACTTTGAACATACGCCCGATTTTAGATCATTTGTGCTAGTTATTATAAAAGAAATCTAAAAATTTAAATAAAATAGAATTTCATGGTGCTTAGGGAAAGGATTATAAGTATAATAATAGTGATGATATCATCAACTATGAAATTAAGATACATCCATTATAATCTTCAGTAGACTTTGCTTTGAAAATTGAAGCTTTATAATCCCAATAAGATACATAATGCTGCCTACGCCTGCGAGCATCGAGACTTTTTCTCTCTGATAACGAAAAGAAAATGGCGAAGTAGTTGCACATCCTTTTACACTACCCATACGTTACCAATTTCATCAAATATTTTTGTTTAACATGTAAATAGGATTCTAAAACATTTGTAATCGATCAATATTTCGCGTATGTCAGCCAAACAAACAAAACTTACTAGCTGCTTTCATAAGCATCATGTGTAGGTGTTGACAGTAGAACTAGATTAGCCACCTACGTGGGATTAAAGGCTATTATAAGATCGTGCGAGTGTTTACACTTTGCATTAGTAGAGCCCTAAAAGTAGGAAGATGCACAAGTTGTTTATCATCACTCTTTCAATTTCACTTTTGTTTGGGATTGTTTTCTCCCAATCGAGTTAGTTACTAAGTTATTGTATTTAAAATTTTTTTAAAATTAATTTGTGTTTATTGAACAGGGTGTGACAAATGTTTGGTCGTTAACAGTGAACTCGTTCTACCGACTGCAGGCTGTGCTGCCCCAGGACTTGGATGCTCTTGGAAGGTGGTGGCTGACAACGATGAGCGCATTTTGTTTATCTCGGGAACCACCTACAGTGGAAGTCTTGACGATAATGGCCAAGTTTTCGTATGTTTCCTAAACATTTTTTAGTATATTCATTACTGATTGATTTGTTCCCCAGATTTACAACGACCCTTCTGGAAATGACACCCCTCAAAAGTTGGGAGAGTCGGGAGTCCACTCACTAAGTGATTTTGCACTCATCAAATTTTCACCCAATGGACCAACTGGTCAAATCATCATAAAAATTCAAAAGGTGCGACTCTTTATTCTAAAATAGTCAATCATTAATAAAAAAATTACAACAAACTTACATTTTTTTAAGGCTTCAAAATGCGACCCCATAAATTCGCTTTTTACTTGTTCCCGACCAGTGGACGCTATCTCTTGTTATTGTATCTCTAATAACATGGTAATTCCATTTATTTACCTATAATAGAATTTTAATTTAGTTAAATTTTTAGTTGTCATGGGATGAAATGAATTCAAGATGCCAGCTTCACGATATGGAACTCGTTAGCATTGAAACTAAAAATGAGGATCAGGCTCTTTGGGCTACTTGGGCTAACTATGAAGGTTAGAAGGAAACACTTAAAAAATATACTCCATCAAAATGTAAATTATAAATAACTATCCTATAATATAGATGTATGGACGTCTTTGCGGCTATCCGATGATGCAAATAACGTTTGGGTGTGGGATTCGACGGGAAAGGAGCCTGGCAACTATGATAACTGGTGTATTGCAAATCCAGACTATTCGAATACCAATAACCAGTGCATGAAGCAATGGTCAAAGAAAGCATTTTGCTGGGCAAACGACGACTGTACTAAGCATTTAAAGGGAGTTTGTGAGAAACAGCCTTGAAACACAAAACATTCCATGTATTTTTTCATACAACCTGCAATATGTTAAATATTTTATGTTAAATTTTACAACAATATGTTAAATTTTATAACAATATGTTAAATTTTACTTTTGGGTGGTACCCAAAAGTAAAATTTAACATATTCTAATACCACTTACTAGACCCAACCTTAATTTTGACATGATCATTCTTATTGGGAAGCATAGATAAAATCTATCACAGTCTATCTACATATTTTGGGGGTTTTAACATGTATTCTTACAAATATAATAAATGATATTACTGCAACTATTATTTTTATTTTTGCAAAAACGAGAACAATATACAACGTACCTTTCAAACATTTAAAGGAACAATAACCCAAGGAAAATAATCTGTGTGCATTAAGATCTTGCGAATTATTGAAATGATGCATTAAGATTCAATTATTTTGTTTGACATAAAATATACGTATATATTGGCAATTTTCCTTTTTTTATATATTTCCATGGCATCGTTTCATAAAAAATTTAGTGCATTATCTAGACTATATTTACTATATAAGGAGTAAATGAGATTAAATGTGTGGGTCTAGGTTTCCAGCAAAGACGAGCCGCCTAGGGCCGCATTGACAATCCTTCTAAGGAATCCGAGTTACGGTGTATGACTTATGTATGTATGTATGTATGTCTCAATTTATATACCGCACTTTCTAATCAGATTCTCAAATGACGGTTGGGGTTAGGTCCCTGGGTCAAGCCTTTTGCCTAAGCGACGAATACTCATCAGCTTTCGGGTCGGCGACTCCGCAGATGTTATAAAACTCTGACTCACTAACAACATGTGACATGTCTATGACTTTGTGAGGAACAGTCCTTACTATGGTAACCCCGGGAATCGAACCCGGACCCTCTGGATACAATGTTGGCGCCTTAACCAACTAGTCTACAGAGGGGACTAGTCGGTCCGATGACGATTGCACTTCTAAAGATGCAAAGGTCTACGAATAGCAGCCCTAGTAAATAAGAGGTGCATGGACTCAATTTGTCTTTCTGACTTAAAACATTTGGCTATAGAACGGTTTAATCATTGAACGAGGTTGATTCTAGAATAAGAAAAGTACCAGGCCAAAGTTCAGCGTTCGCGAGTAAAAGATCGATAAAATTATTGAAATCTTGTAGAATTAAACATATCTATAGTTAAACATTTCATCCAACATCAATTAGATAAATATGCCACCGTGAATAATTTAATCGCAAAATCAAACCTATCATTTTCATAACAGATACACAATTGAAATATGAATTTTTCCACTTAAAATAAACAACTAGTTTTGACCTTAAATATGGAAAACAAGAGACTCGGAATACATCAATTACAATTTCATATCTTATGATTCTGAAAAGAATAAAATTATGGATAGTTATCCTACTTTTCAAGATATCCGCAAAAACTACCGATTCGGCTGATTTGTACATATGTCCTGTATAAGATTACCATCAATATGGTTGCCCTACGGGTAAATGTCTTTCTAGCAGAAATTTCCGTACCTTCCCTATATTTTAGCTATTTCATTTTCTATTGTCATTGCTTTGTCTTAATAAAGAGTATACAATGAACCCAACTAAGTTTTTTTGTGTTTCAAGTGTCAACTTTGTCTTGTGTTATACCTATACCAAATGAAACTTGAAGTAAAGGACGCATATTGGTCTTTATGATGCTGCAGATTTATTAATATTATTATCAATTTTGGCAAATACAGTGTCAAAATCCAATTGTTAAAAACATATTCTATGCTTAAAGAAGGAATTAAAGATTATTGTGATCAGGTTTTCTGAAGTTCTTTCCGAGGCAAAAGAACTATTCAAGAAAATTATATTTAATTACTATTGAAAATATCTTCTTCTTCCATGAGCCAACCGACGAAATTTGTGAATGGAGAAAAGCAAGTAATTTTTCCATCAGTGAGGACCAAGAAAATTTCGTCACCTTTCTTAATTTTTAGCGTAGAGTGCAAAGTCATCGTTAAGCCTCCTTCAACGGGTCTAGTTCCGTGAGAGGTTGCAACGGCTTTACCATTCAGCTGTAGGCTGACAGATGTTTCGCCACCATCCCAATATTTAACCCCCGAAAACGCAAAGAAATAAACACCAGCATTTGGGGCAATGAAAATGCCCGTTTTCGTATCCATGGCCTTTCCCAGGTTGGTTACCTCAATTTCAAATGGCATTGGGGTATTAAGAGTACCATACTCCTCTCCTGTCTTCTGTACAAAGAAGTAGACAGGAGAAGACTTGACGTCAATGAAGCCGATTCGGGTTTCAGTAACACCTACAGTTTTGAAAATCAAAAGTGATTAGCTCACAATTAAAAAAATAAGGCAAATGTATAACCTTTTCGAAAATTACAGAAAATCAATTCAATTTTTCCTTCCTTTAAAACTGGGTAAAACCCATTCAAAACATGTCCTAGATCAAAGAGATCATTACAACTTGCTGGCATTTTTTTATTGACATCTTTTTGGCCTTTTGTGGATTTGAAATCAAATGCACAGGCCCTAATAGTGCATGGTATAGCGGTCGAATTCAAAACTTGTTGGGTTCCTCTTCTTATACGGTTGCCTGCAAACTGGTGCCCTTCAAGGTAGATCATTTCAAGACGAGTTACTCTCTCATTCAATTGAGCTGCTTCTTGGTTTTTTGCTTCATTGTTCGATTCTAATTTTTCTTACAAAAAAATATTTTTTTAAATTTCTGAAATCACATATTTCTTGAATTTGAAAATTTATATAGCTTTTTATGATTTAAGATCATCAACTTTTTTCCTCCGTTATATTTTTGCTAAGGGATTAGTGATTACCTTCTAAGTTTGAAAAATCTGTATTCCTACGTTCCAATAGTGAGATTTTTTCAGTTAGTTTCGAGACTTTTTCCTCCAAGCGATCTAGGCGATTCGCTGAAGATTCCTACGTCGATTAGAAACAGAATATAACTACTAATTACCATAAAATGTATTGTGCTATTTTACCGATTCCTCTTTAGAATTTTGCAAAGACGTCACCAAAATAGAAGATGGACTTTGTAAGATTTCACTTCCTATTTCAACTGCGAAAACTGATTTTTCAATAATCAGAACTAGTAAGACCTGGAAGACAATTTTTGAACGTTTTCTTTTGCTGGGGCTTCCCATCCTTCATGGATGATTTCAATCCTATTCACTAATATATAATATATCTTTTTAAGTCTTTAGTAATGCTTAATTAAACGGCGTCTAAAACTGACCATCGTTGGCGGTTAATTATTTAATCAATTTTTCGTTACTAGACTAAATAAGTTAAGAGGAAAACGGAAAACTAGTGTCAGTCTCTGATTGGGTTTATTCAAACAAGTGGCACGTGTTAGCTCATCACAATATGATTGATCCGAATCACAATGACGTATGAGAACGTCATTCCAGAATAAGTTGTACACGTCATCAATAAAAATAAACCGAGGTTTCACTATTCCACCTTCTTAGAATGCACCATTGTAGTTAAAGTTTCTCATCTCCTTTTAGCTGTTTTTGTTTATAAACTTGAAGTCACTTCCAGGTAGCACCATACATAGCCACAACCCACACAGCACCTGGCTAAGTTAGGGGTGTCTTCCATTTATTTAAATAAAATTTAGTATTATTTTTTACTATCCTTTCATTTAGTCTTTAAATATTGCATTCGTTAATCAAGTTCGTATGGTCAATCCTCCAAAACAACTTAAAAATGTCATAGTACAACCAGAAAATAACTCCATATACCATTCCAAATAAAAATAAGACTATTCGTATTTTAAAGGATGCTCATGATGCATTAATATTAATTTTTACGAAACAATATTTAGAACCAATTTTAAAAATTCCAGTATGCCATTTTCAATTAACAAAAGATTGAATAAGTTTTCTTTATTCGATGAACAATTTTTCGGAAATATGGTGAATAGTATTCATTAATTGATGAAAACGTTTTCTTCTTCCACAAGCCAGCAAACAAAACTTGTAGACGAGTAATAAGCAGTGAACGATCCTACAGCGAGAACTAAGGAAACCTTGTCATCCTTCCGAAGCTGAAGTTTAGAATGAAAAGCCATCGTCAGCCCCCCTGTTGGAAGTGCACCGGCCCCATGCCCACATGCTACATTCTCACCGTTCAGCTGCAAAAACAGAAGAGTTTCACCAGCAAAATTATGTCTGATGCCCGAAAAAGCAAAGTAAAAGATTCCAGGTTTTGGAGCGACAAACACACCAATTTTAATATTTATAGCCTTTTCTATGTTCACTATCTCAATTTCATAAGGCATCGGAGTGTTAATAGTGTTATACTGGTCGTCTTGTTTTTATACGAAGAAGTAAACAGGGGTAGATTTGATGTCGATGTAACCGATTCGAGTTTCCGTGCCTGGAAATATATTAAGAGCAAAGAACAATGAGATTTGATTTATTACAATAAAGGATTTTTAAATATTTGGCACATACCTACTACGAGTCTACTTCATTACTTCGGATAACATGGCATTATTGATTACCGCCGAGGGTTCTCTCGAATTCCAATATGATTGGGCATGAACTCTTATTGATGAAAAATTTACGCTTTTCATTGAAGTTTCTGTGCTTTATATTGATATAATATTTCCATTGGGTGATCTTACACAATAATTTTTAAAGAAAGTATTCAAAACTTGTCACAGTGTGTATTCAAACATGTTTTCTGTATTAAAAATTAAAGGAAAGAATGCACAATGCTGTATACGATGCTGCAGGTTTATTAATATTACAATTATTGTTCAAACCAGTTAGTAATGCCAATCCTTTAATATAGTGACAAGTTCAAATTTTAAAAAAATGTATCCAGTATCATTTTTGTTTCTGCTGAAGTTCTTTCCGAGGCCGAAGAACTTGTTAGGCATAGTATTCCATTTACTTTTAAATGAAAATATCTTCTTCTACGAGAAAACCAATAAAATTTGTCGAAAAACTTAAAGCAGGGAGCGATCCTATTGTGAGAACTAAAGAAACCCTATCGCCTTTCTCAAGTTTTAGAGTAGAGACTAAAGCCATCGTCAACCCCCCTTTGAATACGTTACCCGACGCATATCCAAATGCAATACTTTTACCATTACGCTGCAGATAAATCATAGTTTCCTCACCCAAGTTATATCTAATGCTTGAGAAAACGAAGTTATAAATTCCTGATTTCGGGGCAGTAAATAACCCCGTTTCAATATCTATAGCGCTTCCTATGTTTGTCTTCTCTATTTCAAATGGTATTGGGTTGTTAAGGATATAATGGTCCGCCTTTTTTGAACGAAAAAATAGACAGGAGACGATTTGACGTCAATGTATCCAATTCGTGTTTCAAAGCCTAGAGGCAATAGAATAAGACGTAATGCACCACATTTCTTCAAAATTATTTATCATACCCTTTGTTGTCGATGACCTGAAGTCGCAGAAGACCAACTCTATTTTTTTATTGGCTTGAATGTGGCCATCCAAAACGTGACCCATATTGTAGAGGTCTTTACAACTCTTTGGGATTCTTTCCTCTGTGCTAATTGTATTGGCCTCCACCTTGGAGTCGAACGCACAAGCCCTTATAGAGCATGGTGCAGCCGTTGAATCATGAGTTTGCTTGGTATCTCTTTTAATTCGGTTGCTAAACTTTGAAGCATCGGTTTCTTCGCGTTGCGCAATTTCGCTCCTTGTTACTTCTTCGTTTGAATGCAGCTGATCTACAATCTTGCTAATCCTCTTTATTTCCGGAACCATCTGAATCGTGTCTTTAAAAAAATGAAAAAAAATTGTCTTTAAAATTCTGTCTTTTATATTAATACTTTGGTACGGCACCTAGGTACTTAAAATAATTAGGTACGGCCTATTTTATTACATAAAATGGTGGGATCCGCGTTTTGGCCTTCTAGTAGTAAGAATTTCTGGTTTAACTTGGAGACTTCTTTTTCCAAGAGGTTAAACCGAGTAGTTGAAGATTCCTTCATCAATTAGAAAAGAAATAATTTTTCATGTAACAATTTTCATTTAACAATGTTATACATGTTACTTACGGTCTTCTCCGAGAGTTGGTTTCCCATTTCGGTTCCGAAAATTGATTTTGCTATGAAAACCAATAATGAAATTATTGAAAAATAATTTTTCTTTGAACGAATCATCTTTCCTCGCAACAACTGCCGTTGCTGGTGCACTAATATATGAAGTAAAATATGATATTTTAAACTTTTGCTTCAAGAATCAAATGTATATTTGAAATGATATGCAAGTTTTGTTATTGGGCTTCTCACAACGTACGTGACAGGCTTGAATATCTTAATGTGATTGGTTTCTAAATTCTACTCCATCGAACATAATTGGATAAAATTGATTTTATGAAAAAAAAAAAAATTTATAACCTTGCTTTATGTTACATTCTTTTACATAAGCAATATAGAATACTATGGAACACGAATTCTGTATCATAAAAAAATGTTAACAAAAGGACGGAAGTAAAACACGACTGCTATACATGATAAAAAAAATAGAATACACAAATTGAATGCGTCATAGTTATTTGAATTTTATAGGAAAACGGAAGCGTGATTACTGAATTGAGTTCACGACTTCTACATCTTCTGTTATATTTCTTATTTTTTCAAGTCAATTTTCTCTGCGCTTCTTCAAAACCACTTATATATTAGCCTAAAGGCTACTTTTCCCCAAAACAGTCTAATAGAACTAGAAATGGAAAATAAAGGATTTAACACCTTATTGGCACCGTTTCGAAGTTGAGAAACTTTTAAATGCTAACACCGCGTCCAGGTAAAACCGGGCATATTTGTATTAGTCAATAGTCCTGCACTTAAAATCAGATTTCTCGGGATTTAGCACTATTATTTGTAACTCAATTTCTTAAAATAAATATTAACGGAATGACACACAGTCGGATCCTAACATGATTGGTTCATCCTCAAACCATATCATTGACGTACATTTAGTACGCTTTAGCTTACAATACGTTATTGACTGGTTAATTAAAAAATTATATATTATTTAATATTTTGTATGTTCCGATCCAAATCATCAACTATATATTTTTTCCAACCGAGCTCAAACTCTCTTATCAATACGTGCCATTTAGTTATCATATAAAATATGAATATTTATTTATTTTCTATTTCATTGTCTCAATTAAATTTAGTGTACCTCGTTTTTTCGCTGAAAACTATTCATTTAAGCCCAAATTTAAGTCAAATTTTGAAATACATACAACTGGTTGAGATGCTTATTTAAATGTATTCATATTGTTTAATGTGTACTTGTCAATCCAATTGTTCAAACACATGTTGTTGTTTTTTTAATTCAAAGAAAAAAAGGTTAAATGTTATCAGGACAATTTCATTCTTATCAGAGTTTTTAAACCTCTTTCCGAGACCGAAGAACTATTTGAAAAATCATTAAATATTCATTGGCTAACGGTTATGTTTTCTTCTTCCACAAGCCATCCGGTAAATTGTGTAGAAGAGTAGTAGGCAGAAATTGATCCTGCTGTGAGATCCAAGGACACCTTATCTTCTTTCTTAAGCTGAAGTGTGGAGTGTAAGGACATCGTCAACCCCCCTTCTGTAATTAAACTTGTACCATGCCCACATTTAGTTTTTAAATATTGTATTCGGTAATCGAGTTCGTATGGTTGATCCTCCGAAACAACATAAAACGTATTACTATTTGTTATTTTAAGGATGCTCGGATGCTCCAGATGTATTATTTTTATTTTTTCTCATACAATGTTTAAACCTAATTTTTAAAAATTGCCACTATGCCATTTTCAATTAATAAAAGAACAAATTATTCTTCTAAGGGATTTTTGAATGATGATTTCTGAATCCAAAAGTACATTTCGGGCAATACGGTTAATAGTAAATATTAATTTATAAAAACATTTTCTTCTTCACAAGCCAGCCAACAAAACCTGTAGAGGAGTAATAAGCCGTGATTGATCCTACAGTGAGAACTAAGGATACCTTATCATACTTCCGAAGCTTAAGTGTAGAATGTAAAGCCATCGTCAACCCCCCTGTTGCAATTGCCCCTGCCCCATGCCCGCATGCTATATTTTCACCGTTCAGCTGTAAAAAACAGAAGAGTTTCGCCAGCAAAATTATGTCTAATGCCCGAAAAAGCAAAGTAATAATTTCCAGGTTTTGGAGCGACAAATAAACCCGTTTTAATATTTATAGCCTTTCCTATGTTCGCTATCTCATTTTCAAAAGGCATCGGAGTGTTAAGAGTGTTATACTGGTCGTCTTGTTTTTGTACGAAGAAATAACAGGTCCAGATTTGATGTCGATGTAACCGATTCGAGTTTCCGTGCCTGAAAGCGTATTAAGAGCAATAAAGGCCAAATTTATTTTTTTTTTTTAATTTTAGTTTGTTTTCACATTTGGTACAGTACATACCTTTTGTAGATGACGACCTGAAGTCACAAAATGCCAATTCTATTTTCCCACTTGATTGAATGTGGTAAAACCCATTTAGAACGTGCCCCATGTCATATAGGTCCTTGCAACTCTTTGGAATCTTTTTTTCGGCGCTAATATTTTCCTTCTTTACCTTGTAGTCGAACACGCAGGCCTTAATAGAACAAGGGGCAATCGTTGAATTGAGAACTTGCTTTGTTTATCGCCTATTGCGTTGACTATTATTTTCTTGGTGGCCTTTTTCATCCTTCTGAGTCATTTCTAGACGGGAAATTCTCCCATTTATTTCAAAGATTTCACTGCTTGTTTCTTCTTCCTTTGATTGCAGCCGATCTAATATCTTACTCATCCTTTCTATTTCCGGCGTACATTTTATGGCGCTTTGAAAAATAAAAGATTGTCAAAAATAACTTTCATAAAGTTAAATAAGGCACATCTCAGGGGAGAGCTGGACTATTTGGGACACGACATATTTTGATTACATTTGTTTTTCAAAAATTCAACGTATTCTTCTTCATAACATACTGTACCCCTTCCCGTCTTCTTTCTAGCTCTCCTTTTTTAAAAATTGTATTTCTAAAGGTCGCATTGGTATCAATTGTTTAAGAAAACGGCTCTTTGTCCCCAATAGCCCAACCCTTAGAATATAATGGGACACACTTTAGCGTCATACGGTTACCCACAATGGGTCCAAAAAGAATGATCGTCTAGGTTGAGAACGACATTAAAATCTCAACTGGCTTGAATAGCCTTCGCCCCAAATTACCACGCTCTCCCCTACTACCTGAATTTGTAAGATCCGTGTTTCGACTTTCCTATTGGGAGAATTTCTGGTTCAACTTCAAGACTTCTTCTTCTAAAAATTCCAATCGTGTCACCGAAGAATCCTACGTCGATTTTTAAATATAAATTAAATGATTAATTTCTGAACTATACCTATTTTATTTCTTAATTTATGAGTCCTTAATTCGTAAATTCTTTAATTGCCTTACCTCCAAAGAGGAGTTTATTTCCGTGATTTTCGGTTCCATTTCAGTTGCTAAAACGAATTTGATAATAAAAAGTAGTAAGAAAGTGACTGAAAAATGTTTTTTTCTTGGAACGGGTCATCCTTCCTGGAATGGCTGCTGGTAAACTAATGAAACGTAATATTCGGTTCAACATTTTAAATAAGTAAAAGTTCAAAAAAAGTCAAAAGATAATATAATGATTGTAATTCACTGATTGGTTTCCACGGCTGATTGACGTGCGTTCGACTATAAATATTACTTGTTCTTCATCCAATTATATCTTTGACGTAAATCGACATGGGAAAAGTGGGATGTATTTATGAATAATATTCTCTCTTACTAACAGAATAGACAGATTCGTTATTCTACTTACTCAATAAAAATGTGTATCCGGTTCAAGTTTTTATTTTAGAGGAAACATAAATGAGTCTATTTTTTACGGTTTTATTATTTTTTGAAACATAACTGGGAAGCGTTTTTGTTAGTAGCAGAAAAAAATTATGCATTATGGTTAAAAACTTTTAAAAAGCCAAAAACATGGAAATTCTAGCGTATAGCCCCCCCCCTCCGAGTATTATACATGGATAATATAAACAATAAAATATCAAGCCATTCATTATGATGAATTATGATCTTCCACCACAACCCAGCCAATAAAACTTGAAACAAATTCTAACCAGGGATATGTCCTAAAATTTTTTCGATAAGTGTAATTTTTCAAGGAGAAAAAATTATATCTAATCAGGTCAAGACCGTTCTTATCAGAGTTTCTGGAGCTCTTTCCGAGACCAAAGAGCTATTCGGGAATCATTAAATATTCATTGGCTACCAATTATGTTTTCTTCTTCCACGAGCCACCCGGTAAATTGTGTTGAAGAGTAATAGGGAGTGATTGATCCTGCTGTGAGAACCAAGGACACCTTATCATCCTTCTTTAGCTGGAGTGTGGAGTGTAAGGACATCGTCAATCCCCCTTCTGGAATTGAACCTGTACCATGCCCACATGCTACATTTTCACCGTTCAGCTGCAAATAAATCATAGTTTCCCCAGCCAAATAATATCTAATGCCCGAATAAGCAAAATAATAAATTCCGGGTTTCGGAGCAACAAACACTCCCGTTTTAATATCGATGGCGTTTCCTATATTCGTTTTTTCGATTTCAAAAGGAATTGGAGTGTCACGAGTGTTATGGTCTACCTCTTTTTCGACAAAGAAAAAAACAGGAGCAGATTTGATGTCAATGTAACCGACTCGAATTTCCTTTTCTAGAAAGATAATTATAAAAACACATTAAAGAAATAACATTTTATTGGGAAGTTGGAAATCTACCTTCTGTCGAGTTGGCCCTGAAGTCACAGAATACCAATTCTATGTTCCCGCTGGCTTGAATGTGGTAAAAACCACTCAGAACGTGGCCCATACTGTAGAGGTCCTTACAAGTGCTTGGGAATTTCTTCTTGGTGCCTGTCTTATTAACATTTACCTTGGAATCGAATGCACATGCTCTTATGGAGCAAGGTAGAGGCGCTGAATTATGAAGTTGTTTGGTTTCCCTCTTATTGCGGCTGTTATAATCTGAATAATCGATTTCCTCGAGCCGAGAAACTCTCACGTTCAATTTTGACAGTTCGCTCCTTGTTGCTTCATCCTTAGATTGAATCTCATCTACTATCTTACTTATTCTTTCTATTTCTGGAATATTCTGGGTCGTGTCTTTGAGAGGAAAAAAAATCTTTTAAAACACATACCTTGAATTAAGATTATATTTGGGATGTCTGCCTACCTGAATTTGGAAGATTCATTTGTCGGTGTTCAAATACGGAGAATTTCTGTGTTAACTTGAAGACTTGTTCTTCTAAGTTGTCTAGCCGATTCGCCGAAGGTCCCTAATGTCAATCGTAAGTAATAGTTAAAATATTGTAAGTGAAAAAATCAGTTACTTCATTTAACATCGTAATGTTTACCAAATTCTCTCTAGAGTTCTCAAACGATGCCATTATCTTAGGGGAGCTCTTTTCCTGGATTTTAGCCGCCTCTTCAGTTGTTGAAACTGATTGAACAATTAAAACCAGTAAGAAAATCATTGAAAAACGTCTTATTTTAGAACGTGCCATCCTTCCTTGTGATGGCTGCCACTACCGGTGAACTAATGATGACATTTACTATTTCGTCCAATGGTACGAGGAGAGAGAAGCAAACGATACATTTTTTGTCAATTTCGGATTGGCCTTTTACGTGACTCAATGACACGCTTATGTCGAATCCTAATATGATTGGTACCTCTACTATTTAAAAAATTGACGTAAATCTTTTGGAATTTCCCACAAACTGTGAAGAAAGTTTCATAATACTCAAATACACTCCCTAAACATATACATTTTGCTACATGACTTATTGCGAATATTTAAGACACATTTTAAACAAAATTAACTTTCATTCTTCATATTTCTGTATACAACATTTGAAAAATATTTGAAAAGACAGAAAATTTATTAGATTATTAAATTAATTTCTCATATTTTCTTGGCATATCTTTAAATAAATAAAAAATGCATTACACCCTTTGCCCACGCAAGTATACTATACAGCATCCGCTTCCAGCATCCCATATTAATCCCTTATCACTAGGATATAGAACAGGATTGTTTGTTCTATACTTATTTTCAAAACTGGTTTATAGATAAAACATGTCCACTTTTATAATCCCTGATTATAGTGCAGTTTACATCATACAGGATTTGTATAATGATATGGCGAATATTGGTTTAGCTTACGTGGGCGTGCTTTTATTCCTTTTTACACACTTTAGAGATCAACTAGCATCCCACGCACATCCTAGAGTCTACTCTAACAAAGGAGAGGTTTAAATCTTACAAGATTAAACTTAAATCATTTGTCCACCAACGTAAAAATATACCTAGAGCGATTGTGAAACTATGAATCTTAAAGTTATCGTGGGTGGTTTCAAACAGTATATAATATCGAGATGTTTCTAGATTTTATTCACAGTCCAGTCTTCAAGAAAAAGAGCAAACCAAACCTTTCAGAATGAATAGTCTCCTCATTGAATTTTTCATTCTGCTATTAGCAACAAGTGCCTACAGTTTCCCTTCGGTCAAAGGTACTTATCTTTGATTTTACTATTAACATGCTGTTCTAGCTCATTTTAAAAAATATTTTTCAATTTAGAAGTTGGTTTGGTGGTATATGTCCATGATTGGAAGACTGTAGATTTGGCCGGAGTTCCTTTAACAAAGGACGGTGACGTGTCTTTTGGTCAACTAATTCTTGAGACCCAGTCTGACCGTATTCTTTACATCGAAATTGAGAACCCAGAACATTTGGAAACTTTTGGTTCCGTCGTGGTAAGTTTTTCTCCATTCGAAACGATACGTATTACCAAAACCTTTTAACATGTTAAATGGTAAATATAGATTCAAGACCGTGATGATTCTACTCCAACTCCGTTGAAAGAAACCAAATTCTATTCAAAGTCCAACTCCCTTTTGATTCAGTTTAACCCGTCTATGCTGAGATTTGAGCCTCAGCTTTAAAGTCGGAAAGGTAATTAATACCAAATGAAACCTATAGTTTTTTCCTCAATAACACTATTTTGATTGGTTTTATAGGCCACGGGTTGCCCTCTGAATATTGGCGCCAACACTCAATGTGGTCGAATCGTTGATGCAGTTTCATGCTACTGCATCAACTATAATAAGGTAGCCTATAATGCAGTCAAATAAATATAATGTATTATATAAAATCTATATTTTGTCCAATAATCAGTGTGACAATGCTCGTTGTCGTTGATACAATTTCGTGATCTATCATAGCAGCTGCAAGTCTTAGTGCACATATTCGGGACCCATCCCCGGGAATTGGGATCATCGCAAGCACCTGCTGCGGCCTAGACAGGACAGTTGTTCGGATCTTCATCCCAACACGAATCTTCGGGGTTGCAGTAAAACATACGATTTACCCTGTCTCCCTGTGGTGTAAAAAATAAAAATGTAAGTTTCTTTTCCGAGGGTTCAATCCTTAACCATTTAAGACTGTTGATAATAAAGAAAATCGCTAATCATAAAAAAGTGAATACCGCCGAGTAGTACTTTTAAGCTCTCATGATATCAGGATCACTTCCATCTTTAAAAATAAAGGTTTTGATGGCAGGATCGATTCTTCCATTCCATTCGGAGGACATTATCATAGATTCTACAGCATATATGCATAGTTCATCAAAGTCATCAATTATAAAAGATATTAATGGATCATTTTTACTTCGATCAAGGATGGTTCCATAGGTTGGTCTATTGCTTTTTTGGTACCATCCATTGCTTGCCGCATCGTTCGCTGGTGAATCTATGGGCAAAAAAATAGTTTCGCAATTCAATTGTTTGTGGTTGTACTTGATTTTTACTTGGTTTGATATTTTACCAGTTAAAAGCCAAGTAGTAGTCTCGGTCACGTCGATTCTCTTCGTGATCAAAACCTAAGGCGTGTAATGTTTCATGAATGTCCGGAAGACACCAGTCTTGCATGTTGACGAATTGCTGACCACCCACGCGACCAACACTTGAGTTACAGCTAAATACAAAATAAATAGATGAGTTCACTAAAGTTCATGTATTTATTAAAACATAGTCTTTTATTTTTCAATTACGTTCCTTTCAATTATTATATAAATAATTATTAAATAATAATTCAATTCATTCAATAATTATTTCAATAATTTTCCAAATCTGTAAGTTAGGTAGTCTTTCTCTTCAGTTCGAGGGACAAAACGGGCACAAGTGCTGTTCATGAACGCTTCAAATCCCTTTAATTGTATTGTTTGCCATTTCTAATCTATTTTGAGAGTGAATCATTGAAAAATCACCAAGAAAAAATAAATTTTGAAAAACAATTACAAACTTACTAAAATGATTCCCATTCAGGTCGACGCCTGTTTCGTCAAAATTTTAAGGGATGATTCCGTCGGGCCACTTATTGTTGACTCCATGTTTTTCGTAAAGGAACTGGTGCATGTTTAAATTCTACTTCAATTAAAATACACAAGTTTTGAGCATGAAAAATATAATTTAGTTTAGTTCTAGAAAAAAAACAATTTGCAAAAATCCATTAATTAAATCTTATTGATTTTTATTTGATTAGAAATAAGAGTGTTTTTTACATTTAATATAGAGCTATTTAAGCATAAAGCCATTTTTGAGTGCATGTGAGCAGCAATTCAATTTATAATTCTAAAATGTGATGCATTCAATATTACAAAGTACAACTTCAGATAAACCATTATTGGAGAAAAACAAAGCCATAAACATAAAAAAATGTTTTCGGATAGAACTTAATAACTGTCAAAAGACTTGAAAATATATCAGCAAACGAATTTTTGAGCAGAGCTTGTATCACATTAATGTCAGGAATATTAGTCTTCCATAAATTTGATTTTGCTCGATTTTAATTCTCTTTACTTTCATTCCAAACATATGATAAAGCGCATGACTAAAGCTTTGCTGTGAAACAAGTTTATTTTCCGGCTAAGAATTCATTACAAATTCGGAATGTCTCAAATGTACTAGCAGACGATATTGTCATCTACGTGCTACAAGTCGCAGGCGACAAAACCAGCTGAGAGAGGACCAGCATAGTCCTGGGGGAACCTAGCGCATACCAACCTCTCCCGGTGCCACCCGTCAAACCGCGCGTTTTCAAAAGGCGGAGCTAAATTAAAAATTTCGTGTAGAAAACGGCTATTATCTCGCTAATTACTCATTTTTGAGAATTTTAATAGTGATACTACGACTTTGTGAAATTCTGCATAGGATAGTGGAACAAGTCTCGCATGGCTTACGGGTAGTTTCGAGTTTGACTCTATTTCTATTAAGTTAAATTTTAAATTATATTTAATATGATTAAGTGTCACTTTTTGAGTATCCATTACGTTAAAAAATAGGCAATATCAATCCAAACAAATTTCCTTTATTTCCATTATTAAACATTTAAAATCATATTCCCTTTTTAATAACAAGTTTAGAATACGTATCTCTCAAGTTTAAGTTTGCCGTCCTCTAACCGAGCCTCTAACTATAACCCTTCAAGGCCTCAAGTAATTTCAAATCTGGCTCTCTCAGCTCGCTCCCTTATGGTTCTCTATCTATAACCCTTAAATTTTAAGTAATAAATAACAATACAGTAACTAAATTCTACACATATAAGAGAGCTACATTCAATAGAAAACATTTACTTGCTGTCATTTCTATCGATTTTACCTTCTATATACCACCTTTATATTACTATTACATAGATCATATGTCTATGTCTGTCCTACCCTACATGCACATACTAGCTAGGCTGATTACAGCACGTAGTAGACAACTTTAGAGACCAGAGAAAACGAAAACAAGTCATCATCGTCGAAATGACGCCAGCAAATGCTATATTAATCCTTTGTCTACTAATATCCCTTTAGGCACTTTAAAACGAGAGGAATGAGGATCTTTCCCTATTTGTGCATTAGTTTGACAGCCATTTAGAAACCACCGCCTCATGATAATTTGCAAATTGCATACAACAATTATAAAATTACGATATTAAAAAATATGACTACTGCCAATGCTACAGATGAAGAATCTACATGAGACGAGGCACTTGTTGAATGCCAGTTAAATCACAGTAGAGGTATTTCTCAAGCAGAAACGTGTTCTATTACAAGGTGGCGCTTTTCGAGTGGAGTTTCATGAGTATCATTAGGTCCACGTCCACGTTTTAGTGAGATAATTTTATTTCCTATGCTTATACTGTGGGGTTTTTTTCTGCCGAATAGACTCTCGATTCCGAGAATAACCAGATTTTTCTTCTAATACACCGTCCTCCCCTTCCGTCGTCTGCTCCAACGCTCATAAAGACCTCTACACCCTCGTAGATAGAACAAATTATTCTAAATTCATATCCCTATACCCTAATATTTGGGGATAAAAAACATAATTTTTTTAGTTTACTTCCCTATTTCCATAAGTAGGCTATATAACGTTACATTCAATGATAAGAGAAGTTTATTGCTGCCATAAAATATAAATGATGATAGATTATGTTCTGATATCAATTTGAAGTTTACGGGAAATGCTTGATACTTAGAGGACGCAGAAAAAGAATAAACTTTTGGCAAGAAAACTTGTGTTGCTAGTTTCATTCCTAGTTTTAAAAAACACATCCTAGACGTGATCCATGCTGTCATTAGGATTTTGTGAAATTGTTCTCTTTGCTTTAAATAAACTTAAATAAACTTTTTGCAAGAAAACTTGCCACATGGCAAGAAAACTTGTCACATCACATCATAGACGTGATCCATGCTGTCATTAGAATTCTTTAAAATATTTTTCTCTGGGCTTGTTTTATCAACTTTTACCTTGAAATCGATTAGACATGTTTTTATTTGGCATAAATATACCCTTTGAAATCTTATGTGGCTATTGTACTTTCTGTGATCTAACATACTATATCCAATTGGGAGTTATCGGAATATATTTTTTTGCAACTGTGTGCTCTTCACTGCCTTTAAATAAAATTATCAAATTTTATTTTTAATCTATTTTTAATAATCGCAAATATACAACTATGAATTGTATATATGTCAAACAAGAGATGATACGGATTTAGACCGCTCCAAAAATTTTATCGATAGGCTTGTGGACAATGATTTATAAATATATTCGTCTTAAGCTTAGTCCACATTTGTCGATATACTAGAGTTATGGCCGTTTTAGTGTTACTGAAGGATTTTAAGACAAAATTCTCATACGTAATAAATTCGTTAAAAATAAAAATAACTAAGTTCTAAAAGTGAAGATATCCATATTTAAAAATGCACGATAGGTGGCGGTGAAATTGCCATTTGAATACCATGGGCAACTACGGGCTATTTTAAGAAATGAAATCTCTTCTGTGACGGTGATACCGCAAAACTAACGCTGTGACAATATTTGGGTCATAAACGAAGTTTAACACCTCTTACAACGTGCTATATTCATTAGAAAAATTTCTTACAACAAAGGGATTCACATTTAAACTTTTTTCAACAAAACATTCACATTTGAAATTTTGTCATAATTATTATTCTAATGACAAGTGGGAATCCGACTTTATCAGTCTCAGTCGGTCATATGTTTTCAATCTATATTTAAGCTTTAAAAATTACTAAAATTATTATTATCAGTTAATTTCATGTTATTATTTTTTTAAACTATGTTGTGACCCAAGTCGTTAGTTGAATGTTACTTGAAATAATTGTACTAACAATAACAAAATTAATTTTAAAAAATACATGCAGTCAACTTATTACATAAAAAACGTCGAGGATATAACAATTTTATCAGTGATCTATTTTTTTCTGAAAGCATAACAATAGGCCTATATTAAAGGTAGGCATTTATCAGGAAATTCAATATATTTTCACATATTAATTTCTTTCATGTCTGACACCAATTTAATTATTTAAATGTAAAATTGAAAAGAGCCGAATGATCCCGAGGCCGGATGCATCACAAAATACAGAATGTAATAAAAAAATATGCATTAACTATTTGATAATGATTGATGCACTATCATAGAGACTAAAACAGCCCTTGGTGGCGGCAAGTTTAGGACAGTTGACTGGATCTTCATCAACACATTCGGCAGGGCATGGACTACGATACCCCAATGCATAGCAGGTTCCCTGACAATCTTTAAACATGCCGCTTTCTTTTTTACACCAATCGAGAAGTCTTTTGTCATCCCAGCCGCCTCTACAGACAGAAGAAGAGACATTGTCGGTAGGGATGGGATAAGGAACTTTACATCCGACTTTTTGTTGACACCAGTAGTTACAAGTTTTCATACATTTGGTCAGGATCATGGGTTTGATTTTGACTACAGCAGGGCGCTTACAGATCCCGCAGGACTTTCGGCAGTACTTCTCTACACCTACGGGACGCTGATTGGTACAACCTAGTGTAGCGGCGATGTAAGTACAGTCGTCTCGCTTGTCTTTATTTGGTGGACATTGATTGCATGTTTGGTTGCACCAGGTTGCCCAATATGATGTGCGACAATGCGTGTCGTCGTTGATACAGTTTGCGGATCTATCATAACAGCTGCAAGTCTTAGCGCACATTTGAGGAACCCAATTCGGGTTTTTGCAGGCACCGGCACTGGCCCAGACAGGACAGTTGTTCGGATCTTCATCCCAGCAAGAATCTTCGGGATTGCAGTTAAACATGCGATTGACCTTGTGCCTGTCACCCTGGTGTGTATAATATTCAAAATTCATTAAATTTTTTCAATGGTTTAATTCTTATGCATTAATAAAACACGATTAATATACCTCCGAATAGTATTTGTATGCGGAGTTAATGTCAGGATTGCTTCCGTCTTTGAAGATGAAGGTTCTAATGGCTGGGTTAATTCTTCCGTTCCACTCGGAGGACGTCATGATAGATTCTTCATTTGAAATATAATCAATATGTAAGTCTTTAATCAGATTATGTATCAATGTTATTGTTGAGAATTATAGTAAAGCATATACTTGGATCGAGGATGGTTCCATAAGTTGGTCTATTGCTTTTTTGGTACCATCCATTGCTAGCCGCATCTTCCTCTGGTGTGTCTATGGATAAACAAAATAGGTAAAAATGGATTCTTTTTTGTGATTCTGCGAAATAATTACTTGGTTTAATATTTGACCAGTTAAAAGCCAGGTAGTAATCACGGTCTCGTCGATTCTCTTCGTGATCGAACCCTATGGCGTGTAACGTTTCATGAATATCTGGAAGGCACCAGCCTTGCATGTTGACGAACTGCTGACCACCCTTGCGACCAACACCTGAGGAGCAACTAAAAAATAATAAAAAAAAAATTTTCAACCTTGCATGTTGACAAACTGCTGACTCCCACTGTGACCAACTTTCGATTGTTAACTTAAATAAAGCCACATGTTTGATAAAATTACTTGAATGGATTTACAGCAATAGTAATACTTACGTAGATGTTCCAAAAATGTAAGTTAGATAGTCTGTCTCGTTGGTTCGAGGGACAAAACGGACGCATGTGTTGTTCATGAACGCTTGAAAACCCTCCGTTTGAATGGCTTGCCATTTTTTATCTATTATTATTATTTCAAGATTGAACCAGCTTAATGAAAGAAAAAATAATGTGGGCCTATATTGAAAAATGCTAATAACTTACCAAATCTATTTCCTTTCGGGTCGACGCCTGTTTCGTCAAAAGTGTAAGGGATGATTCCATTGGGCCACCTAGTGTCGAATCCCCCGTAGACACCATTTTTTTCATAAAGGCGCTGGTACATGTAAAATGATGACTGATTATAGCGTAGTTTACCAATACTATTTAGAGTGCCCCAACCAGGAACTTGGGAAAGATAACCTGGTAAGGAACCAAGACAGCAAAGAAGTAAAACTAAGAAGCTTGTTGATTGCATTTCAAAATGATTTTTGAATTGCACAGGGTAGAGATTCTATTCGAAACACTTTCGAGTGAGAATGCTCTGATTTTCAATCAGTTCCACAACCTCCTTATATACGAAAAGATCCAATTTTATTGGCTGAACTTACTTTGCCTGGAAAATATTTTTCTCTTACCCAATACATCTAACATTTTAAAAAATTATTTTTTTTTATATTTTGCCCATAAAAAAATCAAATCAAATAACTGACTATAAATTTCAAAAACATAAAGTATGAAAAAGAAAAACAAGTTCGTATTTCTCTATAATAAATGTCAAGAACTTTGAATACATAAAATAAGTTTTTTTTTCTTTCATAAATACACAAAGAATATGCTAGAAACATGAAAATCACATTTTTTCGAGTGTATGTGAGCAAGCAAGTTGGAAAAAACACACAAGTTTGAATATCAATAAAAAACATTTTAATTCTGGAGAAAAATTCTTCCACGCTTCAAGTTGAGAAAAAATGAAGATAAGAAGTTGGTAATAATAATTTAAAAAAACTAAACTAGCAATTTCGATGTAAGAATTTAAGCTTTATTCGAACATTTTACCAATTTTTAGCTTATTGCGTATCACAGTTCAAGTTGAAAACATTAACTTTTCCTGGTTGCTGTAGACAACTCGTTTCCTTGGGTAAATGTCACATTGTAATCGGAAAAAACCCTTTTGAATATATAAACAATATTTGGATTTTGATAACGACCTTTATTAGTGGTAAATTATCAAGTTAGAATCGGAATATACTATCAATTTTTTTTGTTTATGGTAAACTTAGAAAGAATGCGTTTTTCCTTGATAAACATTTTAGTAGTGCATTAGAAATTATTAAAAAAAAGATTTTTTTAAAAACTTTGCTCTGGAAAATATAAAACGAAATAACTGACTATGAATTTTAAAAACATCTAGTACGAAAAAGAAAAAAAACACGTTCATATTTCTCCATAATAAATGTCAAAAACATTGACACATAAAATAAGTATTTTTTCATAAATACACACAGAATGTGCTAGAAAACATTAAAACCACATTTTTTCGAGTAAGTGTAGGTGAGCATGAAAGTTAAAAAAATATACAAGCTTTGAACATAAAAGAAAAACAGACTTCAGTTCTGGGGGGGGGGGGTCTCTTTCAGGCTTGATGGCATTTTTGGTTTCCTTGCATGATTTTTTCAGTAAGTTAAGAAAGAATGAAGATAATAAAATTGGTAAGAATTTAGATACTATTCGAACATTTTGCCAACTTTTAGCTAATGTTGTATCAAATTTCAATGTGAAAACATGAGCACATGTTTGAGGTTGTTCGCATAGTTGACTCATCTACTTGGGAAAATTTCACACATTTATAATTAATAGAAGTCAGAAATTGCGATAATTAAAAGAAAACCTTTTTAGTGATAAATTCTTAATTTAGGCTAGTTACGCTTAATTATTAAGTTACTACATTACGGATTATGTAGCCATGGGGTATTAGGCTTAAGTTTATTTTGTACTCTAGCTATTATACATCCTTAATTTTACACATAAGATTTATTTTTAAAAGTAATGCTTAATGAAATTAAATTGCTAATCAGTATTGATTTGATTTCATTATTTTTTATTCAACAAAATTAACATGCTTGTGTTGATTGCTCATAAGCAGCAACCCATTTTTCAATTGAAAATTCTACTGTAAGTTTACTTAATGCAAAATACTTTGGTATTTGGTGCCACAAGCTAAGCCATAAACATATAACAAGCGTGTTCGCTTGAGGTTAATAAATGTAAAAATGCGATGAAAACACATAATTCAGAGAGACATTTTCTTTACAGCTGAGAGTAGAGCTGTTATGCCATTAATGTCAAACGCTAAAGTCAGCGTTAAATTTGAATTTTTGGTGGATTTTATACTCTTTTTACGATATTAAACAGAAATCAGGTAAGGTAAGATGGCACAATAGGAGGAAAGTTTTAATTTATCAAAGAACTAAATCATAATCTATAATATCTTATCCTAATTATAGCAGTTGTATTCAAAATCAGCAAACGAATGATTCTTTAATATACGAAATGATCTTTAAATATATCTTTCGAATCTCACTAATTAAATTTCAAAGCTCCCTCTTTTTAAAAGGTGTTTTTTTTTCATCAGTTGCGCCTAGTCACGAAATAAAAATTAACCATTTTATTGATTATTCTTCTCTAACGTATTTAGTTTTTTAGTGAAACGATCAACATATGTTTAGGTTGAATCATTTTCAAAGAACATGTGGCAGCATTTTTCACTGGAAAGACCTGAAAGTAATCTAAAGCAAAGCTAGAACATAGTTTTGTTAGTTCAATAAACTTGGAAAAAGTGTTTTCACATCTTCAGAATCATTTTCCCTTTTCTAATTTCCAGCCATTTCATTTCCAAATGAAAAAGAAGCATTTCCAAAAAATTGTAAAACATTTCGAGCATGCTGGATTGCTGGCCTGTCGGGTTATACAAATTTATATCCTAAAAATGGTCACATAGAAAATAAGAGAATCATTTACATCCGCAACCAGGGGGGGGGGGGGCGTTCACAATTAAGCATACGTCATCAAATTATATTTCTAATTTTAGATTAGTTTATGTTTACATTACAACTTTGATGATTTTGGCCAATTGGAATATGACGCAAACCAATGAACTAAATAAAATGCTAGAAAAAGCAAAGCTCCTAAACAATATTTAGTTGATGTGTACTACATTTATTTTTTTTTATTTTCGTCGATAATAAATTTTCTATTTACAGAATTAAAGACGATTTGCAGTTAAGTACAGTAGTATTACGATATATCAGGAAAGATAGCCTGGCAGATTATTTTTTTAGTTTAGCTGGTGGAAAGTTAAGAACCAATTTTAAGACTTCGCTGTTATGTTAAAATTATGAATACTATGAAGCATAATTAAGTTTATTACATGTTCCCAAAGAAATTGTTAGCAGAAAACAGGGATAATAGTCACGTGAATTAAGAATTGATTAAAAATTTCGTGTCCTCGTATTGAGATTAGATCGTACTTTCAAACCAACTAGAATAAAATAATATTACATTAAAAATTATCAAATAAAATCCTTCGTGTAACCGAAAAAGATTTCTCTAAATTCGTTTGATATTTTATTTTAACATCGATTCCTGCATCCTTTTATGACCACAAAAGTATCGCTAGTCCAAATTGAAATTTAAGTGCAGAGAAATAGTTGCCAGTCTCCCACACTGTCGTTATTATTAGTTTCTCTTTCACTCTCTTCCCTTCTCTCTTTCATTCTAATCGTGGGTTTCTCTCTTTTTGTCCTTGAGTAGGGCTCTCAACCGGGTAAGATTTACGGTTAAGAGGCTCTATCCGTACCCGGCCCGTATCCGTAAGGGCAATAACCGTACCCGGACCGTGTTAACCGTTCCTCACGGTTGACCCGGTTAAACCGGATAACCCTAAAATATGCGGTTAAACCGGTTGAAAGTTACCGGGGATATCCGTTAATAACCGGGTAATCCGGTTGAAAATACACAATGCAGCTGCTTTTCTTTGTTTAACCATTATAATTTAGCTTGATTAACGTTAAATTAAGTTTTCCCTACTTTCTAAGTTTTGATAATGGTAAATTCAAACAAAATTAGGTTTTTTTGTTCTTACCAAAGGGATATTTTTTTCTTGAAAAAGTAAACGGATAAAAAGATAAACCGGTTGACCCGTTGGGCCTAAACCGTATCCGTAACCGCCTTAACCGTACCGAAAAAAGGGCCTACCCGTACCCGTATCCGACCCGTCTTAACCGGTTGATCCGGTTACTAACCGCAAAATACTTAACCGCTTGGGGGCCCTATCCTTGAGATATTTTCGCCGTTCAGTGCATGAAAGTTCTATACTGGTTCATCAAAAGTATCGCTAGTCCAAATTGAAATTTTAGTGCAGAGAAATAGTTGCCAGTCTCCCACACTGTCGTTATTATTAGTTTCTCTCTCACTCTCTTCCCTTCTCTCTTTCATTCTAATCGTGGGTTTCTCTCTTTTTGTCCTTGAGATATTTTCGCCGTTTAGTGCATGAAAGTTCTATACTGGTTCATAGAGGGCAGCATTTTGTAAGAAGACGTTCATAATTATGAATGAATGAACACCATAACAATTTATAAATGTTAGGAACTTATGATGAAGATAATTCCGATACAATAAGAAGCTGCTTTTTGATTATTGGTTGCCGAAGGACCGTATCTGGTCCAACTTCTAGCAAGTACAATAATAATTATACTCCTTTATTAGTCAAGGCCAAGAGGTTTAAAAATATAGAGGATATGTTAGCTAATCTATTAATCAGGATATGATGATGAAGCAATTAGGATTCGTGTCCGGTTCATCTTCTTTAAAATTCAAGTTTTAATAATTTTATTTTTATAGATAACTTTGACAGGTTACAAGGAAAGGTAGAAACGCTAGAAGCTAAAAATGGTCGACTCGAATTAAGTGTCAGAGAATTGCAGCACCAACTAGAAGAAGACAAAAACCTTCTTTCGAAACAAGAACAAGAGATCTCCTGTAAATGATGTTGTTTTTCTGCTCTTTCTGATATGCTCACCGCTATTTCTAAGGCAAACAGGATATGTCTATAAAAAATATGCCACCATACAACGATATATAAAAAAATATTTTTATGTAGTACAAATATATAAATGTATATTTTGTAAGCTTCAGCCGAACGAGACTACAAACCTTCGGGATGAATGATGATAGAGGTTTACGCTACATGAAGCAATACAATTTCAAAACCTTCCAAAGAGGTGTCGTGTTTTCTAAGCCATGATTTCTCTATAAATGACTAACAGCCGCCCAGAGCTTTGTCCCCCACTATCTTCCTGTCACGATTTGAAGCATTATATGCAATCTTTGTCGGAATAGGCCGGAGCCCATTCCGATGAGTAATTTTTGCGTTCAGAGGAAAACCAGTTTTAATACCAACATTGCCATCTCACCTTGGGAAGTAGAACGGCTAAACGTGGGAAAGGCCGTGGATTTTACCACGGTAGAATTTATTGCATCAGGTACCGGCATCTACCACTTTGAATTCGCTGGTAGCGAAGACAGCTCTGGCACATCGGGCTCTTTGCAAATGTATCTTCATAAAAACGATTCCCCTGTTAGTGTTGTTTAAACTTCAACATCTGGGAACGACAACACTTTCTTAACCGCTTCCCTAAAAATGGAATAAAGACGATAAAATAAACATGTAAAAAGGTACAGATGGTACGGATTCACCATTTTTTTTACAACGACCTTCACCACACATACTAACGGATAGCTAGTCGAGGGAAAACTGTAATTTTATTTTGTTGGATTATTTTCATCTATTTTTGAATTACATAATAATACAATGCTAGCCAAGATAGTTTATTGAGTTTGAAATTTTTTAAACAATAAATCTGTCTTGATTTAGGAAATTGTAGTAAAACTAAGTCCAAATCATTTTCATTAATAATAATTTTTGTAGTGTGTGAATTATTTTAACCTTAACCTTACTATAACCACCTTAATGCAATGTAAAACATTATTAGAACGAATGGTTTTGTCCTGGTACAGTGTGCGTTGTATAGAAATGTCCATTACTAAAAATATACATGTAAATCAGAAGTCATAATATCAATAATAATACTAGTTTTCTGTTATGTATTATAACCATAAGATCTAGAAGTCATTCCCATATCCAATAACACAACATGCACATGAATCATGTTAACAATTGTCATCATATTACAAAAAGAATTCAGCAGGAAGGTGTAGGCTTTTTCGGGATTTGAAGTTTCGGATTTTTCGGGAATGTTTCTGATCTTGAATGGGTAGAATCTAAGGCATTAGAGGTGCAGCCAATGCAGCTAAATCTGTTTTGCAAAATAAATAATAAAATGCATATCTATAATGATTGCGAAAACCATACCGGAAACAGTTTCGGCGATGCTACCAGCTTGGGTCGCTAACTGGGCAACCTGGTCTATTTTTTGTAAGAAACTTAGGGTGTTGAAATTTTTTCTCAATGTCTTTACATCGTTCGACAGCTCTGCAAATCGGATAATTGAATGAGGAAGAATTTAAACATTTTCTAGGCTACCTAATAAACTATTTTTTTATAACATACTTGTAGCCTTTGAATAGGCAGTGGTTGCTAAGCTGTATACCTTCTTTGCCAAAGTAGCCCATTTGGGATCATTAAGTTTTGCTGAAAAAAATACCGCCGTAATTTTTAATGCTAATTTTTCCACAATAGGCAACATAAATTATAAATACCTTTAGCCTTATTCAAAATGTTTTGAATTTTCGCGAGCAAATTTGCTACATCATTCTCTAATGTGGATAGGCCTATTCTATCCTCTGCATCACCTGCATTTGCGCCATCCTAAAATTTTAAAAAGGCGTTTAAAACAGATCAGCAGAGAAAAACAAAACATGTTCACCTTGATGGAGTTCGATGTAGCGACAGTAGTCAGGAACAACAAAGCAGCAGCAATGAAGAACTTCATTTTTTTCTATACAGTATACAAGAAAAAGGATATCAAATAAATTAGACCACATCAAAATAATGTTAAAAGAGAAATGCTTCGATTACCTTGTAGTATTTACCGGAATGTATCAGCAGTAATGGTTAAATGACTTAAAATCCTTCAAATTTATATCATCATGAAAGACAGTGGGAGGAGATCTTCCTCCCTCTTAACATAGAACCACTTTCAGTGAGCACAAGTGTTCTTTTTCAATGCCATTTCTCCCGCTCCACGTGCAGGCCGTCGCGAGCCTTTTTGGCGCCCAAGGTCAAAAGTATCATTCGATGGATATCGGGCCACGTGGCCGCGAAAACAATATCAATTAAAGCAAAAATGCGATAAGCATGCAGCTAAATAAAGGGCAAACATAATTATTCTAACCCAATATGTTATGCTTATATAAATGTATTGAATATATATTTGTTAAAAATCCTGATTAACTGCTTATTAGTTTTTCATCGCTAATCAAATGTATTTACTATTAATTTCCTTTCTTTTATTGGTATAAAAAATGTTGGTTTTACAAATTACTTTGACTATCAAATTAAATATTCATTAAACATTATCGATAAAGATATTTTACATGATCTAGTAGTGTTGCCAAGGGCTCAACTATACAAACTATACGGCATCACAGCATGATATGGTAGTCGCACTTACAAACGAAAAATTTTTCAACGACCAAATTATCAGTTTATGTTTTATTTTTTCAAGTTCTCGAATTCATACATAAAAAGATCTCTTTAAAATAGATCTCTCCTGGATTCCTAGAGCTCTCCTGGATTTTTTACAGGGGGCTTGTGTGCGTTCAAGGTAAATGGAAAAAGAAATTGTATCTCAATAACTATTTTAAATAAGACTTCGGAATGAGACCAGCCTAATGAACCAATTGAAATCCTACTAAAAGCAAATCTTCTACATAATATTTAGTTAATCTAGTCTATTTTCCACTTATATTTTCAATTTTGGTAAATTTGATTATTCTTTTTTAAAATGGCGATTTGGAGTAATGTATCACAATATATACGAGGAAAGATAGCAGGCATGGCTTTTTATGGCGTTTTCCAATGGCAAGGTTTTTCAGAGATTTCGGTCTAAAAATCTACTCTATATATATTTTAAAATTTCTTGCCAAACATCCGGAGCAGATTTTTCGAATTTATCTCTTTTTTATTGGAACAACTTTTCCAATACCTAGTACATCCGGTATAACCTTTGATGTATCCTTGGCGGATCTGAAAAAAATATGTCGGTCATTGGAACAACACTGATTTCCCATTGGAACAGTTTTTTAAAATCTATTCTGGATGTGCAAAATCTCTTGAAAATCTTACCATTGGAAACCGCTATTAGTGATCGTGGTAAAAAAAATTCACGTTTTCTATAAAATAATGTTATAATCTTGAAATGCTATGAATGCATGACTTATTTGTATTATTGCCAAAGAAATAGTTAGTAGACTGCAGGAAGAATAGTCACGATAATTAGGAATCGATCGAAGATTGTGTGCATTGTCTTATATTAGATCAGTAGAGGCAGTACTTTCCAACTAATTATTTCAAATCAATTTAGATAGTCAACTAGAAAAATCCCTTGTGTAACCGAAGTAGATTACATTGTATTCGGATTTTTATTATTATTATTTTAATATGAACAGTTATTGGGTTATTCCTTTCCCTGAGGAAAGTTAAAGTAACCCCCAATTTTTTCAAAATTCGGGAATGGATGGTAGGTACCCAATTTATCGGTCAATTGAGGAATTTTTAAAAACTTTTCGATATAGACATAAATTTTTACAGGTAGCAGGAGGGGATAGAGGAAAAATTTCCAAGGCTATCACTGAAAGGGAAATTTCTTTTGTGGCGTACGTCAAATAAGTTATCGAATTTAAAAAACGTAAATTGGTTTTAGTAATTCTAACGAAATGGAATATTTATGGATATTCAATTCAACTGAAATCATTATTTCATTTTTAATATTTGGAAACACAATTGATTTAAGCGTGCATAATAAGGTTCTCATGTAGTAACAAGATTCATAGTTATCAACCTTTCGGGTTGAAATCGTTGAATTATTTTCTCTAATATTTTTAATTGTCAATATAAAATTTTAAAATCAAAATGTACCTTTATGATCTGTCTTTTAAATTATGTAATATTGACAATAGTAGTCTTTGCATCTTTTCTCGTTATTCATAGCAATGCATTATATAATAACTCTCAACCGGCAAACTCCTTCTTCCGCTTACCGAGGGGCCCGGTTCGCGGGTCCCCCCCCCCCTCGGTAAGGTCGAAGTCGCTTGCCTGGTGAGCCCTTTTTAAGGTCTTTGTAGAGCCATTATTTTATTGACTAGAGATGATGGTTTTTATTAAATTAAGTAGTTCAAACCTGACCTAAATGCTATATAAAAATTTCTAATATCTAAAATAAATTATAACATTTTTCATCTGGAATTCAGTTGACCGGACCTTATAAAGTTGTACACAGGCTATAATTTTTTTCAACCGAAAAATAATAATATTAAACAAATCAGTAATGAAAGTTGCCAGCTAGATTGGAACTCTCAACCGCATCTATTGCCTTTAGAGTTCGATGCTGCGATAGCTTAGGCACCTGCGCCAGTAGTGATACAGATGAACCCATAAATCTACCTATATGTATAAAATATATGTATAAAACTAATAATCTAAAAAATATATATATAATTGTTACACCATGAGCATAAACCCTGTAAGCCCAGTCTCGTCTTAGTGTAATTTCAACATTTAAAAATATCTTATTTGGCTTCAATGCCTTTTACCTCTCATAAATGAATTGTATTGTATTCAAAAGTAGTTGAGTGTAATGTATTGTAAAGAAAAAGTAATGGTCGTCTCAGCTTCCCAAGTTGATAGACTCTATTGCAATATACACAAAAATATTAAAACCTTAAAAACTTCGTCAGCTACATTTCTGAAGTTCTTTCATTACTCACCAAATTCAGAAATAAAGTAGCTGTTCTCAGTTTAACAGTAGCCGCATCAGTAGGCTAACCGGCTAGTCGCCCAAGCATATAGCCCAAGTGCCGTCAGCAATGTTTACATAGTGCTTCTAGCGAAATGAAGTGGTCCTAAAAATTAAAATGTCATACCCGACGCATCTTTTCAATGTCAGTTTTTTATTGCAGTTGATTCCTACTAAACTACCCCTACCGGATGTAGAATATTTTTTCATGAACTTTGTTATAAATATAAGCTATTAATACTCTATAGTTTTAACGTTTACCCTCTCTTAGCTGTCAAACTTTTTTTCCATTAAACATCCCGGAGCCTCTCCCTGGCTGACGCCCTCTAGGGATACCAATATTAACTACCTTTCGGTAATTTACTACGTAAATCTTAACCCTCAGGGATAATAGTTTTCCTGAAGGGCGAATGCACGGAACGTGCACACTTGTCGTTACGGAAAAGTTAACTCGTAATTCGTCAATTTCTGATTTGGAAATCGCAATTTCTGATCAAATCATTCATCTCAAACTTTGTAATACTATTTTTATTCGGAAACATGTGAATACTTTAAGAATTTGTAGAGTATTTTTTTTGTTTTACTTACTGCATGTAAAATTAAGTTTTTTTTAATATAATGGATATTATTAAGTTTTATTATTATATACATGTTTACGGTATACGAAATTAGGAATAAAACTGTCGCTTCTCCAAAGTGAAATTTCAGTGCAGAGAAATAGTTGCCATTTTGCCGCACTGTTGTTATCAGTTTCTTTCTCTTTTCCCTTCTCTCTTTCATTTTAGTCGTGGGTTTTATCTCTCTCTTCGTCCTTGAAGTATGCTCACCGTTTCGTGCATGAACGTTTTATACTGGTTCATAGAGGGAAGCATTTTGTAAAGCAACTCTTAAGTTCATAATGAATGAAGAAGATGAATAAACATAATATTTTTCTCACTTCTAATAGGCATAATATACATATATTACAAGTAATATGGTTTTCATTTAATTCAATCATTGTCTACACTACATTTTACTAGGCAGATGTTTTTTTAACAAGTTTGAATTCATCATCACTCATAACGAAACATTTAAGATGACTTATAGAAAGCTGCTATTTTATTTGTTTTCTATGTATAGGGCTTTAGCCGGTTCAACAGCCTACGAGTACACTTATTATGTAGCATACCTTGATAAGTCCAGGATTTTTTTTATTGGCTTTTGTTTCGCTAATCTATCAACCAGGACCATAGACAAATATAAATGGTCCGCGAAAGGGCGCTGCGCGATCATCCGATAGATGGCTACGGAAAACACACGGGAAAGCCCATAAGGCGATCGTCCACCAGAGGGCTACCAAAAAGTGGCACTATTACGCGGACCATCTATATTTTTCTATGGCCAGGACATGACGATGAAGCAATTACAATTCTTGTCCGGTTCAACGGTGAACTGAAGGCAATCTCTGTAAATATTATCTCCTGTAAATAACGTTGCTTTTATGCTCTTTCTGATATGCTCTCCGCTGCTTGTTAAAGTAACCAGGATCTATCTATCAAAATCTATGGCACCATACAAAACTTAAAAATAATTATACACGTATAATAAAATATAATGCCAATGTACACATCTTTTAATGATTTCGTGGTGATATTTATCCTTCAGGCTTATACATTGACAAGAATTCAGTAGTATTTGTACAAATGGGACAGTGTGGTAGAAGAATTGAGAAGGGCGAAAAGATTGTATTCACAGCACATTCCATAAATTGTAGTATATTACTTACCATGTCCAGAACCAATTTTATCGGTTGGCTTGTGGAATAAGAAGACTTATAAACTGATTGCATTTTTTAAAGCTGATGGTTTACTTATGAAATAAGTTTATTATGTATGTATCTATTCATTTATAAACCGTATTTTGTAACCGTGTTCTAAAATGACAGTTACTGGTATATACATTGCTTTGAATTTCAATTGGAAAATTATGACAGATACAAATTGGGCTGGGTGGGAAAAGTGGACTTTTAGTGATTTTAAAAAACAAGCGTTTATTGGCATTTATTCTTCTTGAAATCAGAATTATACTAACTTATTTTTAAAAATAGTGTGAAATGTCACCAGTTCTCCTTATACTTTGTTTGCAATCGAAATATTATTGTTGGCCGAGACTTTTCACTTCGCATTAATTTAGGCATGTAGAAATTAATTTAGCGTAGAAAAAAGTATCATATTTTTTTATTGAGCAATATAGGTATCATGAACGATATTATTAACAGAAATAACTATGTTATCTGTAAATAAATATGAGATCGATCCTTTAAGAGATTAATTAAAGGATTAATCTCCCTCGCGCTGATCTCTAGCATTTATCAATTTTAAGTCAACTAGGACGATATGTACATTGCAACACTCGGTTGTTATCAGTTTCTCTCTCTCCGTCCTTGAGATACGCTCACCGTTTCGTACATGAGCGTTTTATACTGGTTCATAGAGGGCAGCATTTTTAAATGCGACTCTTAAGTTCATAAAAAATAGTGTTCTCACTTCTCATCAGCATGACATGCATATATTACAAGAATGGTTTTGATTTAATTAAATAATTGTCTACGTCCGGTTCAACAGCCAGCGAGTACACTTATTATTATACATTGATTAGTAAAGTATTTTATAAAATGAACTTTTGTTCACTTATCTGTAAACTAGGATATAGTGATGAAGCAATTAGGATCCTTGTCCGGTTCAACGGTTCTCCCTCTGTAAATAACTTTTTTTTTCTGCTCCTGATATGTTTATACCACTACTTGTAAAAGTAACCAGGATCTATCTATAAAAACCTATGGCGCCATACGAGGATAAAAGAAAATATGTACAATATTGGCATACATATATTGGTTTCATGGTAACATTTATACTTTAGAGTTTAGACTTATAGATTGGCCTTAAATCATAACTAGCGCACCCGGAATTGTGCGACTATACAATAGAAGGAGAATCTACAGCTAGGATAAGTTCGTTTCAGTAGCTTTGATTTTCCAGTAGAAAAGTCTTCTGAAAATGATTGGTAAATTAGAGAATATTCTGTTGATTTTGACTGTATCTGCCTTATTGGTGGTTGAGTCTTCAACAAGCAGCCCGATTAAAAATGAACAGATGGTACTTTTTTTGTTGTTTTCATTATTATATTTATATTGCTTTAATTTGAAATCATGATTTATTTGTGTGCACCCAACAGGCGGATCTGATTGGACGATTAGACCTACTGCAAACTGAGGTGAACGCAGTTCGGACCGAAAATGTAAGAACATATTTAATTCATTCAATATGCATAGGCTAATCAATATAATTTAACAATAATATTTAATATAATAACTGGCTAATCTATGCCATTAACTATAAAAATTTATTCATGCAGGAAATTTTGAGCACACGTTTTGGCGATCTACTAGCCGAAAATGCAGAACTCAAGTCAGATGTGAAAGGGCTGAAAGTCCAAGTCTCCAATTAACAAGACTATGAAATTATTCTTCTAAAGAACCATGTTTCAAATCTAGAATCCGCCCAACCCTTTAAAAAGAATTCTTATGATGATGAAGAATGGAGCTTCTGTGGTTGAAGGGAACTCGTCTCCACCATCGTCTTGTAAGGACCTCACAGTTGGCGGTTATAATTTATACCTTTGGAACGGGATCTATCTGATTAAGAACAAAGACACCAAAAAGGTTCAAGCAGTCCTCTGCCAATTTTCAAATGGAAATAAAGATGGTAAAATTTAAGGACCAGTTTATAGAAGAATCGTTATAATTATATTGAAATCAAGTATTTTAAAATTGCATTTAGATTTAAACTAAAATATGTTCCCTTACGGAAAAATCTCATGTGATCTCATACGATCTCACGTGATTCTCACGTGATTTCGTGTGATACTCACGTGATCTCACTTGAGTGATATGATTCTCACACGATTGATCTTTTTTCTCATGTGATTCTCACATAATGAAATCACAATCTCACATAAGAACGATTTCTCATACGTTTTCTCATACGATTTTGATATGAGAATGGATTCTCGCACGGTTTCTCACACGATTTTGTTATGAGATTTGATGCTCACATCAGTAGTACACATTTCATGTGATTTTTTTTAATGAGAATCACATTGAAGCTAGTTCTCACAAGGCCTTTGAAATCTTCACAAGACTCTAAGATGATTTACCGTTCAACTTTTTTGCACTATAAATTTGAAAGATTTATAGTAATGGCGACAACATTTATTTTGACGATTCATCACAATATAAAACTTTGAAAAATAATTATCACGAATATTTCACATGGATTAATCTTCGTAGTGGGAATGTAAATGAAAATTCGTGTTAACAATAATTATATTACTTAAAAAATATGGACGTATTGTAAGAGAGATTTAATATTCATTTTGGTATTAGTAGGCTATATTAATATCGAGATGTGTAAGTTTTAATGACAAATAGTTTGAAAAAATAGCATGAACTTTTGGGAATGCGTTAAGACTCTTCGGAATGCGTTAAGCCTCCACCCTAAGGAAATAAGAAATACAGAAGTTTGACTAAAGTACGTATAATATCTCCGCTGCTCTTACCCAGGAGGAATTTTCCCTCAAGTATTGAACATTGCACTTTGAGGGAACCAAACGAAGTCCTTGAGCTGGTATTATTTCTTATATTTAAGCTTGAAAATAAAAAAAAGATCCATGCATAGACCTTGAGTTTTTATAAGTACTTAAATCTATGTTTAATCCGCTTACCCCTAAAATATGGCAACATCGCATCTTAAAATCATTTGAATCAAACTGGCAACGCAGCGGACGCTTCCTTAGTTGGCATCAGCGTCCTAGCGATGCATGACGCGATGTTGAGAAGTGCTTTCAAACTAATACTTGAAAAAAGAAAGTTTAGTGTACGTTTAGGTTGTTATTTAACGATTACTGTGTCAGCTTTTTAAAAAAAATATGTAAGTAAAAGATTATTGGAAATTTGTAATAGATGTTTTGAATTTTTTTTGTGGGCTTTGGATGTGTGGGATACCACCCATTTGGATTATTTATTTTGGTAAGTTAGTACATTTCAACCTAATTTATTGATAACATTTAGAATCAGTTGGCCTATATATTAATATATCATTTCTTTTTACAGGCTCTCCATCCGATGAAATTACATTAATCTTCAGACCAGGCACGTAGGCGTCCTTTTCGATATCAACATAAGTCCGGCATCCTAACAGCATCAAACATTTTTCATTTTTACAAATCTAGCTGTTTATTTATTTGTTTTGTTTATTATTATTGTCTATGTTATTGTAAAATAAGATTGCCTGAATAAACGAAGAGTTAAATTTATTTACTTTGACAGTTGTGTAAAGTCTTACATTAAATAATCGTGTGATGTGAGAGATTTGGGACATGAGAATCACGCGAGAATCTCGTATAAGTTTAAATGAGAATCTCATGTGAGGTCACAAGAGAAATATTCAAACTTTCTCACATGGTCTCACACGATTTCTCACAAGATCTCGTATGAGATTCTCATGTGATTCTCGCGTCCCAAATTTCTCACATCACATGATTTTTCCATGTGAGATCACGTGAGATTTTTCCGTAAGGGTTGATGAGTATATGCAAACAATACGCTAAATATTTAGCTGTGCTTATTTTTAACGCTTTTAAATTTCAATTATAATAAGGAAAGTGTTTACTGTATTTATCGAAATAATTATAAAAAATATATTCTTAAAAGTTTGTTCTTTACAGTTTCCGAGAAATTGATTGGTAACGTTGATATCAAGACGAAGAGTGTTCACTTCTACGTTCAGAAGAGTATTAGTTTTAATAAGACCAATGCTATCATCCCTTTTGAAGTAGAGCGACTTAACGTTGGCAAAGCAATGAACTTGACTTCTGGCATATTTACTGCTCCGGTTGCCGGAATTTATCATTTCGAATTCTCAGCCCAAGATGATGAATCTATTGGTTCAACTAACGGTTTTTGGAACATTATTCTCCAATTGAACGGTAGCAGTATTGGTATTACTGGAACTTCAAGAGCTACAGATTACGATGGCAGCTCCTTGACTGCTTCACTGCGGTTGAAAGCTAACGATAGGGTGAACCTTTACAAAACGGACCATGGTTATTCCGCTGTTTATGAATACTCCGACGGTCACCACACCCATTTCTCCGGTTGGCTTGTCGAGGAAGACCTATGAACTGGTTTCATTTGTTGAGCTGATGTATTTTACTATTTTTACTATCTAAATACATTTTGGTTCGTATTCTGTAAAATACCACTAATACTTTATTAACTAATTAGAATATAAAATGGTGCTAAAGCCTTCTACTTACTTATAGTGTTGTTTAATGGGGTGCTATAATTAAATAATAAAACATTCCGTTATTCCTTTATCAAAAAATAAAAGATGTACTGTGAGAGATTGTTAAAAAAGGATTAAGCTCTCTTAATCTCTCAAATTTATCAATTTAAAATGAGCCAGGATGAGAGATATGCATTGCAACACTTGTGAAATAAATCGATATCTCACAAGTTGGTAGCACATACATAACACGGTTAAACTATTTCTCAAATTCGACAGCGGTGTAGTCAACGTTTTAGTAGCGGTGTAGTCCATAAAAATGTTTCGTCGTCTCTCTTTAATCTTGTTTTTCGTAATTACCATTACTAGCCAAGCTTCTTTGTTTACTGGAAAACATGGTATCTTGTTTGCCTATCCAATCAAATTAATTACAAATCCTTTAAATTTGTTTATATCGCCAAGTTTTTGTGAGGAGCTCTACTACGATTCAATTGGATGGCCCCAGCAATGTTCAAGATGGTCGACTAGTCATCGAGACAGAACTCAACAGAATCCTATTAATCACTGTTGAAAACGTCGATTCAACCACCGAATGGTCTAGTCAGGACTCTGATGCAACTATTTACGTAATAATTCGCATTCTTCAACCCTTCTAAAACTAACTTAAATGGATTAAACCAACTCAGATTCAAGAAAGAGGTGAAGTTAGCCAACGTTTACTTCAACATTCTTCTTTCTACTCGAAATCTAATTCGGTCATCATTGGCTACAAACCATCATCTAACCGCCTACGTCTTAAAATAGAGAAGGTTGCCAATTACCAATTTTATTCTAAAATATTTAAATTCCCAATTAATGGTTGATAATAGGCTACTGGATGCCCACTAAATCTTGGCCCATCAACCCAATGCGATCGTGTTGTGGACCCTGAATCTTGCTACTGCATTAATTATGAAAAAGTAACCAATAACTTTCTGTTATATATTCATTAATCTGACTTAATTATGCCTATTACTATTATAGTTGACCTGGGACCAAGCTAAAGATTTCTGCACATTTAACGGAATGGAGTTGGTCAGTATCGAAAATAGGTACGAAGATCAAGCAATCTGGGCTTCCTGGTTTTCTCAAGGTATATTTTCAATTTATACCCATAATTGCTAATATGATAAACTCTTAATCACTCATAATATTATTTCTTAATAGACTTTTGGACTTCTTTGACTAAGAGAGGAACATCAACTTGCTCTTCTGTGGCTGGAAACTGGTTCTGGGCTTCCACTGGCATCGATGTAGATCAGCAAGGCTACTCTAATTGGTGCATCGGTCAGCCAGATAAAACAGGGGTAGCCGAGTGCGGCTACAGTGCAGCGGGCAGTTTCTGCTGGAAGAGTGGACTGTGCACCACTAGCTATTTGTCAGCCGTTTGCGAGATTCAGCCTTGATCATTTTTCTGTTGTTGTTGCATTTCCAAATACACTCTTTTTCCATATTTTAGGAACTAGAACGGTAAAATTAATATAGACTCTCGTAGGTGGGTGGGAATATATAATCTGATGCTGATAACTATATTAATGCGTAGGCTGCTCACGTTTGAGCTTATAATACCAGTCTGCTAACAATTGTTTTATCATACCACGACGTTCACTATACTGCCGGCTTATCAGTATAGACTTTGTTTAAAGATATTGTTCTTGACCAATAATGTTAATATTATGCTACGTTCTCAATTGTTACCAATTTTTAAAAGCTTAAAATAACTCTGCGTTTCTCTATTCGGAAAATATCGTATCGTTCAGTATATCGCTGTATATGATCAATGAGATATGGTAAAAGGAGCGTTCATAAATGACTTTACACAGATTTTCGGGATTATTGACCCCCCCCCCCCCCCTAAACGCGTGACGTCATTTTAGAACAGCCCCAAAAACAGATGTTTCATTAGCTACTGTTGCTATGTCCGGAGCAATGCTTTATTTTAATATTTCTGGCTGCATTCGAGTGTAACTAACCTCCTGTGCATGAAATAAAAACAAAACTTGATTATTTATTTGGATAAGTATCGTTAATATATATATAAAATTATTTAATTTTTCTAACCTCGTGTAATTGAAAAATAGAAGAAAAAATTATCTTTTAAATGTCTATGCCAATTGTAGAACCGCTTTAATATGCGCATCAATCGCATTCTAACTTAAGGGTATTTAACCAGCAGACAGTTAAATACCCTTCAATCTCCACCAAGGCATAACTTTTCATCTGTCTTGATTTAGGTCATTGTAGTAAAACTTGTCCGAATTTTTTCCTGGTACAGTGTGCGTTATAAATAAATATCAATTCGTCAAATATATATATATATATATATATATATATAATGTAAATTAGAAGTCAGAATATAAAAAAATAATACTGATTATGTATTATTACCATGTGATCTAGAAGTCATTCACATCGCCAATAGCACAACACGAACATGAATCATATTATGGTGAAATAATGATTATTATAATAAGAATCATGAGGGTGTAGGCTAAGATTTTCGAATCTATTTTGTTGTTGTCGAGAATATTTCTGATCTCGGATTGTTAGAATCTAAGGCGATAGAGGTGCAGCCAATGCATCTAGTTCTGTTTAAAAAATATCATATAAATAAGATAATATAAATTTATAATGATTGTGAAAACTATACCTGAAACAGTTTCGGCGATGCTACCAGCTTGGGTCGCTAACTGGGCAACCTGGTCAATTTTTTGTAAGAAAGTTAGGGTGTCGACATTTTTTCTCAATGTATTTACATCGCTGGACAGCTCTGCAAATTGTATAGTTGAATGAGGAAAGATTTAGGCATTTTAATAAAAATTAAACTAAGAAAATCATTTTTAAATGACATACTTGTAGCCTTTGAATAGGCAATGTTTGCTAAGTTGTACACCTTCTTTGCCAAAGTAGCCCATTTGGGATCATTAAGTTTTGCTTAAAAAAAATAAAATACTGCCATAATTTTTAATGTTAATGTTTTCACTATAGGCGACATAAATACCTTTAGCCTTATTCAAAATGTTTTGAATTTTCGTTAGCAAATTCGCTACATCATTTTCCAATGTGGATAGGCCTATTCGATCCTCTGCGTCTCCTGCATTTAAGCCATCCTAAAAATAAAAATTAAAAGTCATTTAAAAAAGGCCAGCAGAGATAAAACAAATCATGTTCACCTGGATGGAGTACGATGACACAACAGTAGTCAGGACCAACAAAGCAGCAGCAATCAAGAACTTCATTTTTTCCCTCTATACAGCCATACAGTACACAACAAACATGATATAAAATAAATTGGACCACATCGAAATAATGTTACAAGAGAAATACTAAGATTACCTTATAGTATTTACCGGAATGTATCAGCAGTAATAGCTAAATGGCTTGAAATCATTCATATTTATATCATAATGGAAGAAAGTGGGAGGAAATCTTCCTCCCTCCCAACATCGAACGACTTCCAAGTGTTTTTTTTTTTTTTTTTCTCCCGCTTCACGTGCAGGACGCCGTCCACGTGCAGGCAAATATATTGTAACCCAATATGGAATGCTTAATTCTGGTACGTTCTCAATTGTTATACAAATGAAACAATAACAGATTCACAGGGTAATGAACTATCGCTGCATACGAACAATCAGAAATGGTAAAAGGGGCGTTCATAAATGACTTTATGCAGATTTCCGGGATTATTGACCCCCCCCCCTACACGCGTGACGTCATTTATGAACATCCCCAAAGACAGCTGTTTCATTAGCTGTTGCTATGTCAGGAACAATGCTTTATTTTAATATTTCTGGCTGCATTCGCTTGTAACTACGCTGATACGCTTCTGTGTATGAAATAAATTAAACTTGATCATTTATTTGGATCAAAGTATCGTTTTAATATATATGATCATTTAATTTTTCGAACCTAATGTAATTGAAAAATAGAAAACAAAAATCATGTTTTAAATGTCTATGCCAATTTTAGAAGCACTTTAATATTTTTATTAATCACATTCTTTTTTTTCAAATAACAAATTGGATTCACCGTTCACTATAGTACCTGCTGTGTGGATATTTTAACCACGTATTCATCAATATTTAATTAAATTATTTACTTGTTAAATGAATAATTGTAATATGTAAAAGTGTTGCTAGGTTGTTGCTAAGCGTTTTTTGTTTGAACCAATATTCAAACAGATTTTAATTTACCGAATCGCAAATAACATGATGCTGGCTCTTTCTCTCATATTTACGACACAGCCCGGATACGGATCGAGTACAAATAGTCGCACCCATTCCTTGGTTTATTCACAGGTCTCATCAGATTTTCAAGTTTATCAATCTTCAAAAGTATGTCCAATTTGCTGCTCATTCTGTGTCACTGACATGTTTACTAAATCTTATTTATCTAAATTGTATTCAATTTTTTAGCATTGGAGATGAAGAATTTTTCTTTCTTGTCGTTGATGTTCGCATTGAGTAAGTTATTATTAATTTTTTTAAAATCTGGTTTTCAATTTAAAAAAAAAGCTTGTCTAGTGTCGACTCTTTGTGTAAACATTTGAGTAAAACTGTACAATTTGTCTTGACAGTGGCTTTACTTTTGCTGCCATCTGCATCAACGAGCGAACCAATCCAAAATGAGTTACTGGTATGAATGTTAAATGCTGCATAAAAATAGTTTTTCATGACTTTACACTACTAAATTTTACAGGAAATGCTTAAGATGGAACTGGACGATTTGAAAGTCAAAATGGCAGATCAGCAAAAGGAAATAATCGAACTTAAGGCCCAAATGGATGTTAACCCCCCGAAATCTTTCAATAATGATCGTGAGCGTCGTTCTATCAACAATGATGATTTGAGTTTCATCAACAGAAAAAGGAGCTCCAGTGGCGAATCTTCGATGCGGGCACCTTCTTATCCATCAACTTGCGACGAATTGGCGGCAATCGGTCATTCCTTGGACGGGTTCTATTTAGTTAAGAACCCAAACACAAACAAGATGGAAACCGTTTTTTGTTATTTCGCAGCTCCTGGTAAGTGCGGAAAATTTCTCTTTAAACATACACAACAAACTTGTTTTCCCGGGAATTTTTTCTCATTTTTATTTTTTTCGCAGTTTCACAGGACCTGATTGGCATTGTTGATGTCAAGACAAAGATTGTCCACTTTTACGTACAGAGGGATACCCCTTTTAGTAGTGGGGCTCCTGCCGTCATTCCTTGGCAATATGACATACTAAATGAGGGCAATGCCATGAATTTGGTATCAGGGATTTTTATTGCCCCAGTCGACGGCATTTATCATTTTGAATTTTCTGGTGTTAAAGACGCTGGCGCCGATCATTTATACATTCATCTTCAACTTAATGGCGTCAATATTGGCTGGGCCTTTACTAAGGGAGGTACTATTTACGAAACCATTTCCTTAAGTGCCTCCCTACATTTAAAAACAGGTGATAAAGTGAACCTGTTCTACAATGGCGGTCGGCTCGTTGATATGGGTAACCCTGGGTACCGCTCTTCCCATTTCACCGGCTGGCTTGCTGAGGAGGACCTGCAATAAAATAATTTTTATTTATTGGCCTGTTTATGCCTATTTTACTGAGTAACAGTTCAATAAACTTCAGTAATTGATGAATTAAAGATTTATCCCTAAGCTTAAGGAATATCATACATACCGAAGGTTTAGGGATCGCTAAAGCGTCACTAAACCGGGTACTAATGGTCCCCAAAACTTTTATTAGGTGCAAAATTCTAATACCGGATAACGGTAACGTTTTGCAGTAGGAATATTTGCCGAAATAAACCGCTATAAAGAAGTAAAACACGATTTAAAACGTAATCACAAGTTCAGATGGGCCATTTTTTGAGATTAGTCTTATTTTATCAAATGAAAGAATATAAACATTTTTTTTGTTATTTATTCTATGTTCGCGAATCGCAATATGCCATCTTAAGACAAATAATATTTTACATTCCAAAAGTTCCCCGATCCTGAAGGTTCCACACTTGCTTGTTGAATTCACAGTGAGTTTCTTTGACTATACTTATAACATTAACTTTGTAACCTACGTAGATGAAAATAAAATCAATTTTATATATTTAGTCTAGTTTTTAAAGTAGGGAACAATCATATGTTCACATAATTTTACATAAATTCAGTTTAGAACATAGGGTATTATTAGTGTTACCTGGTATTAGAGTTATTTATCAATGGTTTTTGCCACGGCTGGCGTGGAAAATGTATGTAAAAGGAAAAAAACCTTTTTTGTTTGAGATCCACACGCATAAACACGTAAAAGGGCTCGCTTCTTGATTGGCATTGATATTAGCGTCACTTTGTGACACTCTTCTAGACCACCTTCTAATCCTGTTGGTTCTAAAGCTAGTGAATGTGGTGACGCTGCAATTTCTTTCCTCCCTTTAAGTTTCTTTTCTTTACTCTGTCGATTGCTAACTGGAACTATACATTTATTGTGTCGTTGTCTAGATGATGGATTGATTTCATTGTTCCCACATGATAAAACGTACTTCTAGCTTAGAATAATATTAAAATATAGATGTGAATAACTCGACAAAAAATACTATGATGATACCAGGTGCACATTGGGCTATTAAATTTCCGAATGGTTGACTCTAAAACTTGGATTCGTTTTAAAAATAAGTATATTGTGCATAATCGTATTTGTTGTAATTACAAATTATTTTCAAGCTTCTTCGTTTACTAGAAAACATAGGATCTTTATTTGGCAAATAAAGATGCTATGTTTGCTTTCTTGGGTTCAGTAAATAAAATTTGCTGTACCCAACCAAAACTGTTAGGGATTTTTTTTTTAAGTAGTAATGTTATCCCATAAGATTAAACTTGGAAAAAGGAATTAAATTGTTTTTTTATCGTTCCAGCTTTCCTCCTTTAGCGTTCAATGATCCTGCATTATATATATTTATTTACTGAATATTGTGTGAGAAATCCACTCACTGTACACGCCATTAGTGCGGTTAATTGGCTTGGTAATTAAACATGGCACGATCTGTTGAACATAAAGTGAAGATTCCCAATTATCTATGATATTTTGTGTTGCTAACTGGAAACATACTTTTTAATGCGCCAGTATTGAGTTCATTTGCGTTTTGCACGAGTGTTGTCGGATTGCTGCCACGTGCAGCTTGTTAGAACCGATGCTCAATAAACAGATTTGAAATCAATTAGTAAAAAAAGTATTGTATGATGATAGCACGTGCACACCAGACTATTAGATTTAACTGCGTTGTTGAAAACAAAACCCGGATGCTTTGTAAGTATAAATAATTACAGTTATCGCGCTAATAAACGCAGTAATCTAAAGGGGTTCCAGTAAAAATCGACAAGTGTACGTATAACTTCTTTGTACAAAATTATCTCTAAATTATATTTATCTTCGTAAATTACAGAAAATGCAGACCTTTTTCTTCGTCTTGTCCTTCATAATCTTTATGGGTAAGTCTTTATCCGCCTATTACTTTCCGCTCAAAAGACGCAGTTGAAAACATTATTGGGTGACATTAATAGTTTAATTTTTTTTTAATGGCTTAGAGTATGTCTTTAACAAGGATAGGAATAAAGATTAAAGCCCTTAGACATCCCAACCGCCAATCTTTTGAGATAAAGGAGCTGATTAATAAACAATAAAAACAATTATACAACGAACATTGAATACGATACATACAAAGAAAAAAATGATTTTTGTAGAATCTAAAATACGTTAAACCTGAAGTGCTCATGCTTATTCCCATTTCTTTTGCAGCGCCTACACTGTTGGTGAAATCTTCATCAATGCCACAATTCCACAGTGATGAACAATTCATGGTACCACATTTACACATTTATTTACATTCTTTAATAATATTTAGTAAACATTACATTTTATTGTAGTAAGGATGTATGTATGCACCTATTACTTCCTAAAATCTCATTTCCTTCACATTTTCTTTTAAATGTTATTGTTCTACAGGAAGCTGTAAGGAATCAATTAGAAAGTTTCAAACTCAAAATTGATAATCTCGAGGCAAGGAACGCTGAAAATGAGGCTAAAATCATTGAACAAGAAAACAAAATCACCCAACTGCTGGACTTGAACTCTGCCAAACTGCAACCCAATCATGTTCGTGGTCCTCTCCATGCTGAAAACGAACGCCACTTATATAACGACATTAATAACATGAGTTCAACAAGTATGATAGAAAGATCGAGTGGTGATGCTTCGACAAGAGCATTTCTAGTGCCAACATCTTGCAGTGATCTGTCCACCAACGGCTACTCTATGAACGGGTTTTATCTAGTACACAACCCAAGCATAGGCAGAATCTCAACTGTCCTCTGCGATTTTTCAAATAACCCAGGTAATTTTTAATATGAAACATGAAAATACGTCGTTGTTGTAAATGTTCGTTACACTTATTCTTATGTGAAACCTATATAATAGTCGACAAGCAAAAATAATTGAACTCTGTTATGTTTCAGTTTCCCAACAACTCATTGGCAATGTGGACGTCAAAAAACGAATTGTTCACTTTTATGTGCAGAGGACAACCAGTTTTAGCTCACCGAATTCTATTATCCGTTTTGATTCGGTTCGTCTGAACGATGGAGGGGCCATGGACTTCGAAAATGGCATATTTACTGCTCCAGTCTTCGGGCTTTACCACTTTGAATTCTCTGGTCATAGAGCTTCTTCGTCTCCCTCATTGGACATAGCTCTTCAAGTAGACGGCGTTGATGTTGGTTTCGCTCGATCTATACCCTCGCCTGCTGGATCACTAAGCGTGGAAAGCCTTTCGTTGACTGTCTCGTTATGGATTAAACCCACGAGCAAAGTGACTCTGTTTAATGCCGGTAGTGGCGTGCTTTTCGATAGCTTGAAGCGCAACACCCACTTTACCGGCTGGCTTGTTGAAGAATACGTGAAAATTTGATTCATTGAAAGATGGTTTTTATTTTATAATTTTTGGATTGAACGTTTTAAAACACCCTACAGAGATTAAAAAAAAATCACTTTACGGTAGTTTATTTCAAAAGAAATGTCTAAAGGAGAAAATGAATAAATTCAAGGGTATCTGGAATAAAAAATACACCGAGTTTAAACAAGCTTCAAATTCAATGAATATGATTTAGTTTTGAAAGGAATTTTCAAAATCTCCATTTTGTTCAAAAGCATAAGCTGTCAACGCACTTCCTTCTACCTGAATCGATTTGGTTAATTATAATACAATTAATGTTGAATCTGAAATTTAGACTTTGATGACTAAGAAAGGAACATCAACATATTCTTGTATTGCTGGCAATTGGTTTTATGCTTCATCCATTGGCTAAATTAAAATATATCGAATATTAAAGTGTAATTGGTCTAGAACGACAAATTTACAGAGTAAACAGGGTAATGAACTATAGCTGTATACGATAAATGAGAAATAGTAGATACAATTGTTTCATTAACTGTTGCTATGTCCAGAGCAATGCTTTATTTTTACATTTCTGGCCACTCACGAGAAACTCCGCGCCTGCGTATGAAATAAATGAAACTTGTTTGAATATTCAAGTATAAATCACTATAATATGTATATCTAATCGCTCCGATATTTTAATCCTGATGTATATAAAAAATCTATTTTTTTTAATGTCTGATTTGTCAATTTTGTCTCGAATTTTGTAAATACTTTATTCTGCGTATCAATCGCTTTCTAAATGTTGTCGACTTATTTCATTTGCGTCATCCGATTTACTGTTCACTAAGTATAAACATTTTAATCACGCAGCAATACAGCGTCAGTATTTTATTAAAAATATTTACTTATTAATGCGTCGGTGTCAAATTCTATTGATGCTGGGCATCTTAATAACACGTGCAGTACATATGCGTTGCCACCTTGTTGCCTTTTTTCAACCGATATTCATACACGTATTTCAATTAACTGAATCACTAATAATACATAGCTGGCTCTTTCTATTGTTGACGTCACAACCCGGATACGGTTCGAGTACAAATAGTCACATCCATTCGAGCTGGTTAAAATCACAGCTCACTAAAACTTTTTATAGTCACTTCATCTTCAAAGGTATGTACAAATTGCTCGCATTTTCTGCCATTAATGTGGTTTCTAGATGTGATGTGACTAATTATGTTCACTCTTTAACTCTGCAGATGCATACTTCTTACTTTTGGCCCTCTGTGTTCGCATCATTGAGTAAGTTAATTATGTTTCCATTTAAGCTTTGAATCTCATTTAAAAGTCAAAGGACTTTGTCGAAAGGTACTCTTTGGCACTTTTGGTTATATTGTAGAAATAAATTTCTTGACATTTTGCGAACCATTTTTCTTAACCTTCAACCTTTCAGTTCTATTCCTGAATTTAAAGTAACTCATTTTTGAGAAAAATATAAAAATATAACTAGATTGCTGGGAAAACTTATTTAACTTTACACTGAGGAGTTTGGACAGCGCTACCCATTTGAAAAATAATATGTTAAATTAACATAAAACCGTTTCTATGAATTTTGACAGCAATGGGTTTACTTTGGCTCCCATCTTCAATGAGCGAACAAATTCCAAATGAATTACTGGTATGACTTAATTACTCCCCAGAAATTCATTTATTTTATCCCATATAAAAATTATATTTCTTTAAACGACACAGGAAGTGCTAAAGGTGCAACTGGACGGTTTGCAAGTCAAAATGGATCTTCTACGAGCGGAAAACGAAGCTAAAATTCACCTTCTGGAGTTAGAAAACGCAGAACACCAAAATGAAATCATCAAACTCAAAGCCAAAATCGATGCCCAAATAGAATCCAGCCCTTCGTCTAGACATTTCAACGATGAGCGTTCTGATATTCATTCAATTAATATTGATGATATGAGTTTTTTTAACAGAGAAAAGAGCTCTGAAGGCGAATCTTTGGCACGATCATTTTCATATCCGTCATCTTGCAGCGATTTGTCATCAATCGGCCATTCTTTGGACGGGTTCTATCTAGTAAAGAACCCGAACACAAACAAAATGGAAACCGTGTTTTGCTATTTCGCAGCTCCCGGTAAGTCAAATAATAAAATCATTCCTATATTTTTGCTTTACTGAAAGACGGTTGTTTTCCGGTAATTGAAACTAAATCTGACATTTATTAGAAAAAAATCTACATAAAAATCATAAATTTTCCATTGGGGTTATCTTTTTTAATGACATTTGTGGAGAATTTCTTTAAACATACACAAACAACTTTAAACCTGGAAAAAAATATATTTTTAAAAATATTTTTGCAGGTTCACAGGACTTGATTGGCAATTTAGATGTCAAGACGAAGAGCGTCCACTTTTACGTACAGAAGAATACCATGATGCCGGATTCTGTCAATGGCGTCATCCCTTGGGAAGTTGAACAACTAAATGAGGGTCAAGCGATGAATTTGGCATCAGGAATTTTTATTGTCCCAGTCAGCGGCATTTACCATTTTACATTCTCTGGTGTTAAAGACTATGGTTCATCTACTTATTTATTTGTTCATCTTCAAGTTAATGGGGTTAATATTGGCTGGGCTTTAAATAGGGGAGGTGATGTTTTTGATACCATTTCCTTAAGTGCCTCCCTGCGTTTACAAGCAAGTGACAAAGTGAATCTGTACAAAGATGGTGGCATGCTTTTTGATACCGTCATTGATCACTCCACCCATTTCACTGGCTGGCTCGTGGAGGAAGATCTGATATAAAACTAATTTTATTTATTGGGCTGTAGGCCTATTTTTTTACTGAATTAAGATTCAATAAATTTCAGTAATACATGAATAAAATTTGAATAAACCTACCTGTGTTTCCTATATTTTTCCATTCGTAAGAATCCATTAATTTAAATGGGAATTCAATTGCATGTAATAAAAGAATAAATTTATAATTTGAGTTGGATCATATCGATATATATCATATCATATCTATTGACAGGAATCGTTAACTTTTCGACTGGACAACTTACAAGTCAAAGTGGACCATCTTGAAGCAAAAAATGCGAAACAATCTGATGAAATAATCAAACTGAAGGCCAAAGTTGATACCAAACTGGAATGTAACCTCTCTCGTTTAATGAATGTTAAAGAAAGCTCTACAGCAGGTGACTGCACGACAGTAAGAAAACCAATTGTGCCAGCGTCGTGCAGGGAGCTTGCGATTATGGGTCATTCAAACCATGGACTATATCTAGTCCAAAACCGGGACACAAAAGGGATCGAAACCATCCTCTGCGATTTTAGAACTTCTGGTGAGTTTTCTTGTAATAATATAAAATATTTTGGTAAATAGGATGAATAAAAAATAGTAGTAATGCCATACTTTTAACTAATCTCATTTAAAATTTAGTTCCAATAAAGATTATTAAGTAGATTTGAGAAATTACACCATATTCAGTATATCATATTGAATGTCATTAGATTAGTATATTTTCTTATTCATTTAAAATTATTTATCCCTGTCAATCAATTAGTTTTATACATTTTTTTTCATTAAAAAATTATGTGTTTCTTTAAACATTGCAGGATCCCAAGAATTCATCGGAATTATCGATGTTAAAACGAAGAGTATTCACTTTTATGCACAAAGAAATGCCAGTTTTAGTACGGCCAATACCGTCATCCCTTTTGAATTGGCACGTTTGAACGAGGGCGGGGCAATGAACTTAACTTCTGGAATATTTACAGCTCCTGTACCAGGAATTTATCATTTTGAATTCTCTGTAAAAAGTAATGTCTTGAAATCTCGGACAACTTGTCCGGAAAATGGCTCCTAACATTTATTGTCCTGCATCTACGGGACAATTTGTCTTAAAACTCTGGACAATTTATCCGGAAATTTAAGACAATTTGCGTCCGGGAGCCAATTTCCGGACAACACTTTTTAGCGAGATTCTCTTGTGTTGAGGCTAGCACTGCCACTTCATTGTTTATTTTCTTTCAAGTAAATGGTGTCGATATCGGTCGTACTAATAGTAACCAACCTAGTACGGGTAGTTACGATTCTCTTTCCTTTAGTGCCTCTTTAAGGTTAAATGCAAATGACAGAGTTAACCTGTACAATTACGGTGATGGTTATTATGTACTCTACGATAATGAACTCTATCATGATACCCACTTTACCGGCTGGCTTCTTTTGGTATTTGACATTGATTGATTAACTATTTTATCACATATTTTCTAAAACTTTTTATCTTGAATTTCCAAAATAAACAGATTAAATTTATTGAATGATTGCCCTGAATTTTAATCTTTATTTTATGTTTGTTTTATTTATGGATTTAAAAAGATCACTTAAATAAATCTAGCATAAGATAATTAAAAGTTGAAAACGTTGATTCATTTTTCATTCCTGTTACATATTTATGAATGTAACATAATAGCATGCGATATTAACGTCAATTATTTGATAACATGGGATTAACGAAGTGTTGTCAACTATTTATTTTAGCTACTTCTACACGAATTCGGTTCAAGTTTCTTTTTATTTTATTTTACAACACGATCCAATAGCTGAATGGTGCTTTAGCCTATAAATAAAAGACCATTTGTAAGTCCTTACATTTCATGTCAAAATCCCAAGCCTATCTTACGTATATCATGATTAAGATTAATCTCAGGAATATGTTGCTCTACCATATGGCATTTGACATTTCTAGACCTAAATTTAATCCACATGATATCATCATCTGCGTCAGAATGTCTTTTCCAACATCGGATAAAATACTTTGTTGCCTGATAGTGATTTAATTAAACTAATTGACGAAAAAGCGTAGTCGCATACTATAGTTTTACCCAACATATAAGATAGTAAAGCGAGCTTTTCTGCTCGCGGTTAATAGGATAGTTCAGAATTCGCCTGAACTAATCTCAATGAGATGTGATGGATCATGATAGAAGATAATTTAAAGGGGTTGATTTGATAAGGGCTTTTTTTCTTGTATTTGTAGAACGAAGGAAGAGTTCCGGTGCAATTGCTAGTACTAGCGGGACAAAATAACATAAAAATATTACATCGTAATATAAGATTGATTTTGTAAGATTAATCTTTAAAATGTGAAAAAAGTCTATTTGGACAATGGAATGAAGTCATTGATATTGGATTATTGTCTTATAATGAAAAATGTTGAATAATAAGCCCCATGAATTATGTAATATAGAATCACGTAACCTATCCCGCGTGCTAACTATAGCTTCTACCCTCACTCATTTTTAATTGGGCGTATTATCATAGCGTCGTTTTATACGCGCTAGTTGTATATTTAAAGTAGATCTTTGAGGGCTGAAGAAAAGTGAAGTTATGTATGTATATATTATTAATGAGGTGACATAACAATAACTCTGGGAAATATATCTAATGTGGGTAATGTATTGCAGTCTATTATAGATGTATATATTGTTGGTTAATAATATCATGTGTAAGAGAGGCTTAATTAGTGTAATCGAAATAAAGGAGTATGAAAAGAGCGACTAACTTTTGATCGAGTGGATGTCATTTAGTAGCGATATGTCAGTTCGATACACTATGTATACGATAGGCACAGTTCTGTTCATATTTTAAAGTAGGTATAGTCTAATGAGCTTATTACAGAGTTCACTCCTTTTATTTCATTGCAAACATAAATTTATATATGGAGAGATATGGGTTGAAATATGTATGAGAGAAGTAAAAATACATGTATATGATGGTTAAGGGAAAAGTCATTGTTGTTGGCAGATAGGGAGGCCTTTTTGAAGGTATTAATATAAGTGGGAAATGGCAGAGGTTCTTGAAGGACCACTCAAGTCTCCAGCTCAACTGCATGAATGCCATCATCAGGGTAGAACTGCTACCATTGGCTTATGTACATCACATTAGACAGCATCAAGTTCAATAAGGCAGCTCCTAGCAAGTTGACATATCCACAAGTAATGGAATTAATTTCATTCTGTGTGAATGAAATGTATAATGAAGTTTCAAACCTTAAAAACGTGAGCCTCAAATCACTTACTCATGGCAAAGATAAGTCAACTGCTGACAAACAAGCGGCATTAACCACCTGTCCGCAAAAATATAATTCAAATAAATAAAATGAAAAATTTGTAACTGCTTATTTTCGTATTTACATGAATTTGAGTGATTTGACAGAGGGACACGCCATTTCGGCATGTCAACCTCTTGAATACAAAAGCAGACGAATTCAAGGGGGAAAAAATAAACATACGGTTGCCAGGCAACGGAGTTATGCACAGTTGTCGTTAATTAATAAATCAAAATTACTAAGTATAATTGAGATGAAAAGTAAAAATATGATAATTAGATGCCGGACATTTCCTATCGAATGGGCTATCACACACTAATATGAAAAATCAAAGAAAGGCAGGAAGAGCCCGGAGAGCAAACTGCCGGAGGGGTCCAGAAAAGTTTGGAGAGACCATATACTGGCATACTGCTGTATAGTGTATAGGATTCATGTGCCACTAAGGGGAAATGTATAGCAGGGAAATGACTTATTAGGCTCGCTTCGCTCGCAATTAGAATTAATGAGAAGAATGAGCCATTATACATCAGTTATCACATCCAATCAAAATGTTGAAGGTTGAAAACTAGTCAAGACTATTGATTTTTTGTTTTACTTATATAGTCTTCGGTTGAACAGTTCATCTTAAAAACTTTGAAATTGAGAATGAGAGAATAATGTTATTAGAAAAATCCTTATCTAGTGAGACACAAACTGGGTTTATAATGAAAGGAAACGTTAAAGGTTTTCAATATCTATGTACGCAATGTTTATTACTTTATTATGTGCGTCAAAATTGTTGAGATAAGAGAATATATTAATATCAATATAGTCGACTTCTACACATATCCAGGAGATTTAAAAAAGTGGACTGATAAGGAACTGCTGTGTATAAAATGATATACAGTTCACAAGGAAAATAGTTCAGTTTTTAGGAAGCAGCTCATTTACACTTTAAAACCGCAACATTTGAAAATGATTGGTAAATTAGAAATAAGTCTACTTTTTTTAACTGTGTCGGTCTTTCTTGCTGTGGCTTATTCTTCAACCGAGAATGTGACATTGGTATGAATTATATATAACATCCTTTGATTTATATGAATTCGATTAGGCTTAACAAGATGATTCTTTCAAAACATAGGAAGAATTGGTTGCGCAATTCAACAGAATGCAATCCAAAATGGATGCCATGGAGACGAGAAACGCTGTACTTGAAAAGGAAGTTAAGCAATTGACAACCCAAATGTCAACAAAAGATCGAGACATTCTATTTTTGAAAAATGAAATATCTGATCTTAAATCTACTCTTCCTGAAAAGACTGCTTCATACAATGCTGCCAATAAGATGGAGCATGTGTCTCCTAAAAAGAATAGTGGACAATCAACCAGACCCTTAAATTCGGAAATTCCATCTTCATGTGACGATTTACTGACGAATGGCAACTACGCAAACGGAATATACTTGGTGAAAAAAGCGGAAAAAACAAGTATCGAAGCAGTTTTCTGCAAATTTATAGCAGTGAATAACGGTAAGATTTAATATAATTTAAGGGGCTCTAAGGCTCTGTTTACCTAAAATAATTTATTTTATTTTATTTCGATTATCAGCAACCGAAGAAACCATTGGAAAAGTGGATATAAAGTCGGAGAGTGTTCATTTTTACGTACAGAGAGAAAGCGTTTTACCAAGTGACCCAGCTGAAACCGTTATTCCTTGGGAGAAAGCGCAACTAAACGAAGGAAGAGCAATGAACCAGGAATCGGGGGTGTTTATGGCGCCGGTTGCTGGCATTTACCATTTTGAATTTTCTGGTCTTAAAGGAAAAACAGGTCGTAAATTAGATGTTGATCTTCAAGTAAACGGAAAAAATGTTGGTCGTGCTTTTGCGGAAACTAGTTCTAATACTTTTGAAACTGAAGTCAATACCGCTTCATTAATGGCATCTTTAAAATTAAATGCAAATGACACAGTGCGCCTAAACAAAATTAGCGGAGAGCTCTTTGATGATACCGCCGTTCAGTTCAGCCACTTTACTGGCTGGCTCGTCGAGGAGTATTTATAAAAAAAGGCTTTTATTTCTTCGATTTATCTTTTCGTTCTATTTTTTTTTCAATTTTTAATTTGGCTTTTATACAAATAAACATGCATGAATAACTCTTTGGCCCTTTTATATAAAAAAAAATTATTCGTAAATTAGTAAATAGATTTGTTTTTTTGGGTTGATCTTCACTTAAACTACGATGAAAGCACCGATCATTTCACTAGTTTTACCGAATGGCTCCTGGAAGACAATTTGAAAGCATTCGTTCTGAATCAAACTACCTTATTGGGCTAAATTTTTTAAAATACGAATTAGTAGCTGAGCTGCATTGTTTTCACGATTTCGAATATGATTCGTAATATATTTTGAAATTTTAAAATATTTTGTATCAAACTATATGAATAAAAAACATTTATTGGAATATATAGCCAAAGATTGTGCGGTAGTGAAACACATATTTACTGATTTTAAAACAAGTAAAAAGTTGTTTATAATAATAATGTTGAATACATCTTATCCCGCTGTTAAGTTTCAATCGAAACACTAAAGATGGTTGAAAATATTTTACTTGTAAAAATGATAGCGATGATTATCAAAGAAATATATATTAATCTTGTATTTTATTTTCTAACTGGGAAATGTTGTCTAATCACACACATGCCACATCTACATTGCGGCTTTCTCCTCCAGGAGTTAAAAATATGTTCAGCTGAATTTAATTTTAATTTGTGGCGCGAATTTTTTAAAAATAAATATATCCAATAACAGTGTAACACGTTTTATCAGGTGAGATTTAGAAATGACACGGCAGAGTTATTTAGAACCGGCTTGACATATGGAATTGATTATTGTAATAGTCCCAAAGCCAATGGGAGTGACAAGTGTGTACACGTACATTTTACATTACGTGCGATATATAATAGGAAAATTCCGACATAAAAAAAAACGAAATTCAGTTTTCTGAGTTTCACTTAAAAAACGCCAGCATATTTTAATTTATAAGAAAATGAAGAGAAACCCTTTCAAGACTGGCAGTTTATTATTTAGAATTTGGTTGCTATTTCAATTGTGCATAATAGGGAACGGATATGCAGTAGGCACGATCTACAAAGCTGCTGAAACCAAAGCAACTGATCTGCAAAGATGCGATGAAACCAGTTTTAACAACCGAATGACGAACACGGAAGCCAAAAATGAAAAACAGGACAGATAAATTAAAGATTTAACTCATCAATTAGAAGAAAAAAAGACAATATTCAAAGCAGTTGAGTGGCCGCTTATCTAAACTTGAAGCTTCAGCCATCCCAAGTTCCATGGATAGCGACAAACTGTTATTAAGACGACCAAAACGACCTTTGCGTTTGCTTCCACCAATGTAAAAATTTATTATTATTTCTCATTTCATTAGATTCTGAGATTACCGAAATTAAAAAAAATGCTTATTGAATAAGGGGGAAAGAAAAAACCAAAGCTGCAAAGAATCTCCCATTTTTGGGCCCTGCAACCAACTGCAATGAACTGGCTCTACTTGGTTATTCATTAAACGGCTATTACTTGATTAAAACGAGTTCGCATTCAAACAAAAATGGGCAATTTGGAGCTGTTTATTGCAACTTTCAACAACTACAAGGGAAAAAACAGCGTAAGAATGAATAAAAATAAATAAAATAATTAAAACTATAAATATATTTTTATACCTTTTGAGACTTTGATTGGCAACGTTGTCATCAAGACGAAGAGCGTTAACTTTTACGTGCAGAGGAGTTCCAGTATCACCCGGGAAAATGCCATCGTCCCTTTTGAATTGGCTCGTTTTAACGAGGGTGGAGCTATGAATTTAGCTTCGGGTATTTTTACCCGACCGTGACTGGACTTTTCCATTTCGAATTCTCTGGTAACAAAGACAACTCCAATGACGGTTTGCAGATTGCTTTTCAAGTAAATGGCGTCAGCGTGGGTCGTTCTGCAACTCATTATTCTACCAGAGGGAGTTACGGTAGTAGCCTTGACTGCTTTCTTAAGACTGAAAGTAAACGACCGAGTAAACCTGTACAATGCTTATGGGAAGCTCTATGATGACGTCAAACACCACACCCACTTTACCGGTTGGCTCGTGGAGGAAGACTTGATATGAATCCATCGAATGGTCAAATAAGGGATTAAGATGTTATATTGGTATTTGACATTGAAATTAAATAGCATTTGTCATTTAAAACATAATTATGAAAATTTTAAATCACAATGTTTCCAATTTTTTGGTTTGATTGAATAAAATACACAACTGGAGGAGCACTAGTGTGATTTGTTATTTTCAGTAATACAACTGCTATCAACTGTCGTTTTTTTAAGCAGTGACTAAATTTCTTATTCGCACTTTACTCGCTTATTTCTTCGACAACAAGCTTTCATTTAAAAGCGAGCGAAGAGTTTCAAAGTGACTTGAAGAATTACAAAATTACAAATATATATATATTCTCTTTTAGGCATTTTAATATTATAAATTATAACAGTATTTCATTGAAAAAGAGAATATCATGTATGATCAAGTGACTTGATGTTGTGCTTTAATCTGATTGGTTCCTTCATTTGCCATGGCGGTAAGAGAGTCCAGTACAATTTAAACCAATTATTGACCGATAAGAGTTTGAAACACCTACAGAAAGGTGCATCCCCTAAATCTTACGCACATGGTATTGACGTCATTAAGAACGGAAGTGGTGTGTGGCTATTCAAAAAATTTCAACGAATAATATTTTAGAGCAATTTACCATTTCCTTATCAAAGGTTATTTTAAATTAAAAAAAAAACTCCTATACCATCCTGAATAATAGAAACAAATCATTTTGTAAAATATATATCATGTGTTAAGAATATTCATTAATATTAGGTCCATTACTCCTTTATTTTAAATATATTTTTTTAACTTGTTGGTCTTAAACTACATTTTATAAAAATAAATAATTTCTTTCGATTTTTTTTTTAGTTTTTGAGTTATAAAAATGTTGTTTTATGCTTTATTAATTGCCATGGTCGTTTATATTTGTAGACTTTATGTGTCATTGAATAAAACGAATGGCTTAAATTGGTGTGGCAAATTAATAGTAACTACACGTGCCATACACACCTCTGCGCTCCAGTGGCCTTGATTTGAATGGGCTTCAACCAGATAAAAATCCTAAGTATACATAGGGAACGTTACGGAAATCGACGTGAAAAATGAACGAATAAAAAAATATATACATCCACTTTTTAGCTGATTCCGTCGTTCATTTCTCTTGTTTTTCTGTTCTCTAAAAGTTGCATTTTAAATGTTTCCACGAAAGTGGAAATTAGTTGTTTCAAGATGAGCTGGTTCTTACTCAAAATTTGGCTACTATTTCAACTCTATCCTAAAAATGGATTTGCAGAAAAGATAACAAACGACGGAAAACGAGAAATTGAGCTTAGCAGGGGTAATGAAACTAGTTTAGAAGATCGAATGACACGCATAGAAGCCAAAGATCGGCAACAAGAAAGCCAAATTGACGTTTTGAAAATACTTTTAGAGGAAGAAAAGAAGTTCACGAAGCAGCTGAGTGGTCGCCTTTCAGAGCTTGAGGCTTCAGCCATCCCAAACTCTCCGAAAACTGGCAAGCTTTTAGGGCGACCAAAACGTCCCGAACGAATACTTTCATTTGCGTATGACTATTTTTCTATCTCACAAACAAATATGTTTCTTCAATATTATGCATCGTATGTACTACACTTATTTTAATGCCAATTATATACACAGAGAGAAAGAAAAAAAGGATATTGCTGCAAAAAATCGGCAGTTTTACGGCCCTGCAACCAACTGCTACGAATTGGGACTACTTGGTTATACCTTGAATGGATATTACATGGTTAGAAGTAACCCCAATACACAAAGTAGCACGAAAATTGGAGTAACTTTTTGTCAATTTCAACAACCAAACCAGCAAAAAGGATGTAAGAATGATCAGTAAATCGGGAGAAAAATCGTGAAGTGAGAAATTTGTATATCATCATCATTTTGTTATCTTTCACTTAGATAACGAGACGATGATTGGAAACTTGGACATAAGGACTAGGAGTGTCCACTTCTATGTACAGAGGAATACTCTTTTAAGTTCGAAGCAAGATAAGGTCTTTTTTCATTCGGCGCGTCTAAATGAGGGAAATGCAATTGAATTGTCATCGGGAATTTTCACTGTCCCAGTCCCAGGAATTTACCATTTTCAATTTTCTGGAACTACTGCTCTTTCTAAACCTATGTTCGAGAATTTTATAATCATAAAGCTTTTAGTAAACGAGGTTAGTGTTGGACAGGCGTATACCCACTATCTAAATGGATCGATAAGGCATATCGTTTCCTTAACTGCTTCCTTACGATTAAAAGTAAACGACAAAGTTAAACTGTACAAGCATGGCGGAAGGCTCTTTGACGATGGCAGCAACACAAGCCATTTTACCGGCTGGCTCGTAGAGGAAGATTTAATAGAGAAAAACTATTCAGTCGCTAAAACCCTGTCTTAGAAATGCACTGAAGACACGATTTTGGTGTCCAAATTGAAATTGAAAGACAAATCAACGTCTATAGAGTGCATTTTTAATAGAAGAATTTTAAGAAAGAATATATTTGGTTTCACAGTTTATGCTTGTATCTAATTGGCTCTTGTCTTCAAAAACTAAGACTGCATAACCACTAGAAATGTTATGTATCAGATACAAGAACTACTGCTGGTTTTTAAATTGTTCTTGCAAAATATTGGTGGTGGATAATATAATACACAATCAAGCAGACTAGAACTTGCCGTCTTCTGTACTTTCGTTGTTTTACTAAGTTTAAAAAATGCCAAGAGCTGTTGAATAAGCTTCGGTAATGCCACTCAAAATCTGAGAATCATAATGACAATGAGAGGTCATAAAACACAGGTTATTATTATTTTTAAAATAATTTATCATAACGATGATTACTAATATTCTAGGCTTGATTTTTCTTCATTTCTTTACGATGCATAAAAATATAAGCATTAAACATTGAACTAACGTTATCAAGTCTTTATAGATAGCCTAGAAAAAATTATAACTCGTCATGATGATGAGCTGATAAGAAGTGCAAGCTGGAATATGTGAAGAAGAAAAATCGCTGACCAAGTTTGGGAAAACAAGAATTTTTTTTTAAGAACGATAAAAATGATCATATTCTTTATTAACCAATAAATATATGTTTGACCATAGAGACACTATTAAAAAAAGAAAAAAAATTGGTTTCAATTATAAAGTAGTAGCAGTTCAATAACAAAAGCGTGTTTTAAACCATCATTACATACAGTCATACTCATACACTAATACTAGCAAAACTCAAGTCATTTCTAACTACCGTAATGTAAAATCAAGCATGTCAAACTTTTTAAAAATAATACACTAAACACCGACAACAACTTGAATTCGTCATTGTTCGTCTAAGTTTCAAAGGTAAATAAAATGACTTGGGTATTATTTATGCCGATTCATCTATTTTTCATATCACAATCAAACTCAAACAACGATAGCGCGGCGAAGCCTATAAAACCAATAGTGGAAACGTATTTGAAACTAAACCTAAACGACACTTAGAAAAACACGAAACACTCAACCCTTAGAAAATGGTTCGTATAGTTGAAAACGTACTGCTGATTTCTTTTGCAGTTTCTTTTCTGGTGGTTAAATCATTGGCTAATGATGTCCCAATACACAACGACATACTGGTATTTACTTTTGTAATTATTGTAATTAGTTTAATTTTTATTAATGTTTAGTTATTTTTTTATATTATTAGGAGGATTTGAAGGATCAGCTGAATAGCTTGCGAGTCAAGGTGGATTTTCTTGAAGCCAAGAACGTTAAAAATGAGGAAAAAATCTTGAAACAAGAGGAGGAAATGGTTAAACTGAAGGCAAAGGTCGATGCTAAATTGGACTGCGACCATCAGCTTGGACCATTCAACAGCCTTCCCTCTGCCGACAGCAATAAGATAATTCCAATTTACAAAAAGAAAAGCTCGTCTGGCGATTCTTCATCAAAATTAGTCATCCCCTCTTCCTGCAGGGAACTGTCACTGATTGGTCATTCTTTGGACGGGCTCTATCTGGTCAAAAACATCAACACTAACAAGATTGAAACCGTGTACTGCGATTTTGGCGATTCTGGTACGTTAATATGATAAAACTCTTGCCAAATTTGAATTCGCATTTTTTAATGACTCGGGTTAATACAGATTAGATCAAACGCGTATGTAGGGGTTGGTAAGGATTTTATGGTCCCAAAATGATTTTTTTCAGAGCTAAACGAGGAAACAGGGCAAATTTGGAAGAGAGTGAATTAAAAAATGGACCGTACTGATAAAAGTACGAAGACCAGGTTTAGTGCTATTGCACAGTTCCTTGTCGATCGTAATACATCGTATTCAGAACGGCTTTGTATAATGATTCTATTTCTTGTGTGCTTTCTCTTTGCAGTTTTCCAGGAATTGATCGGCAACGTGGATGTGAAGACGCAAAATGTTCACTTCTACGTAACTAGGAGCCAAACTTTCTTCACTTCCAATGCAATCGTTACTTTTCACGATGAAAACTTGAACGAGGGTGCTGCGATGAACTTGACATCGGGCATTTTTACAGTTCCAGTGGATGGAATCTACCACTTTGAGTTTTCAGGCGTCAAATACTACTCTTCTGATTATTTGTTTATTTTTCTTCAAGTAAACGGCGCCAATGTTGGTTACGCTTTGACTGACCCAGTGGGTGATGGGAGATACGATAGCCTCTCTATGAGTGCTTCCTTGCGTTTGAAAGCGAACGACATTGTCAACCTATTCAACTCTGGGGCAGGAATACTACAAGATGACTACAACCATTCCACCCATTTTACTGGCTGGCTCGTAGAACAAGACTTGTGAGAAAATTTCTTTATGACATACTGATCATTTTGTAGTCGAGCAAAGTAAACCTTATAATGTATGCGAATAACACTGATATAATTAAACATCTAATCATATATGCCGATTTCAATTTTTTTCATTGGAAACCGCGGTTTATATTAGAGAACAATTGAGTGTTGCTTATTTAAAACCTTTTATAATCCAAATATCATTAATATTGGTCGATTTACAAAATAGTTGGGTATGATTGGAGATTTTTTTACTAGCATTAAGCATATTTATATTTTACAGCAGATCATTAAGGTATACATAGGCCTAATTTATTTTTAAAGACATTTAATCATTTTAGACTTGCGTCTTAATTTCGTTTAACAGCATAACATACTGTAAACTTTCTTTTATTTTTTAAATTTGTGAAATCTTAATTTTATATATTGATTGCTCGATCACTATTATCTCTTCCATAAAAAACCATCTTGGTAACTTCGATTAGAGCAGATAATGCGCATGTTTATATATATAAATTTGAGATAATGACAAATTTACACTAACATAATAAAAAGGTAGTAATAGTAAATACCTAATACATAAATGATGATGGATAACCTTTTAAAAATTATGTTCATTGATCTGTTGGTTTAGAAAGTTTGTAAAATTGTGGTGGCTATTCGAGCAATAGCATATTATAGACCTTACTTGTCATTTAACATATATATATGTATTATTCCGATTGTATGCTTTAAAACAAGCAACAGCTTACCTTATTATTCCCCTTTATAAATGTATTATGTACTGTATATATATATATAAATCGTTTCAAACATTATTTATTATTCACTGAATGTTCATTTGAAAGTTGATAAAAGAAGAATTTTGAAGAGGTATGTGGTTTATTGAATTGATCAATTTGAAATAAAATCTGAGATAATGTTTATACTGCGTTTTAATTTACGGTAAGTAGGACTACACCAGGATAGGTTAAGTGGTACAACTTGCAAAGTTTTCCTCCATTCCCTCTTCAAATGGCTCGAATGACTATACACCTTTACCGGACGATCAAATCCTCTATTATCAAGTGGGAATAATTCTTTAAAAATGTTGAATCTTCCTCGTTTATAGTCATCCCTTCATAAATGATTAAAATATATATACTATTTTTTGTTTAAATAATAAATAGGTTTATAGATTAATAATCTATACCCAAATGCTTTCGCAAGAATTGCAGTATAAGACGATTATTCAAATCCATTGCCAGAGAGGGGTTGATATTAAACTTGATCCCCAATCCAAGTTCTAATAGGAACGGCCGAGTTATAAGTAAACAGAAATCCGTTTTATGCAAATGATTCGTTCCCCTTGAGTGTTTAAATTCCACGATTAATTTCTAAAAACCACCATCAGTACGTGATGAATACATTTAACATACTTTAAAGTAAATATTGGGCGATCCACTTCTGTAATATCTGTGATTAATCGTTTCAAATCAACTTTTCCTTTACCAATCGTCTGGAATTTACTCATCCGATAGTCTCCCATGTTCACAAAGAGTATTGGTTGTTTTATTCCTTTGTAAAAGTTTAACGGTTCATCTTTTAAAGGATACATCCAAGTGTCTAAAGCTACTCCCGGCCTACATTATATAATAAAACAAATAGTAATTGGTTTATAACGCATCCATAAATGTTTACTTGAATCTTTTATCCAGAGCTAGAGTACGAAGAGTGGTGGCTCCTCCAAAAGAGTGTCCAGCAATGACCAGGTTAGTAAAGTCCATCGATTCCTATAAATTGGGATTATGTTTGATGACATATTATATCTTCTTTTTGTATGTAATACTTTGAATTGGCCCAGCTTTAAAGAGGATAGAATAAGGTGATTGATTGTGAGACCTTCGTTGATTTTCTCAAGGATGTCGAGAGTCCGCCGACATTCATCAACGCGCAGGCAGACTTGGACTTTACGCAATTCTTCGTCACCATCTTCGATGGACCCTTCCTTAAACGGAATAATAATAATAATAATAATAATAATATATTGACATTTATAAAGCGCCCTTTACAATCACTAAAGATCAATCAAAAGCGCTACCAGTGGAACAGAACATAGTCAAAAAGTAAATCTGAAAGATGTGTCATAGGAGGTCTCTTAGTGCATTCGAGACTTGGGGAGGAGGGTCAAACAGAAGGGTTTTAAGAGCGGTAGAGAAGGAGACAACATTGGACAACTTGCGGAGATCAAGAGGTAGAGAGTTCCACACAGTTGGGGCAGCAAAAAAGAAACTCCTCGAACCATAACGTTCCAACCTAACACGAGGTACAGTGAGCAAAAGGTGGTCACCGGTACGGAGAGAATGACCAGGACGATAGGGAGACACCAAATCACACAAGTAGGAGGGAGCGTATCCATAGTAGCACTTGTGAGCCATCTGTGCAACTTTGTAGAGGATCCTTCGCTTGACAGGAAGCCAATGGAGGCGAACAAGCAATGGTTGTGACGATGCAAGACGAGTAGCCCTTGTGACGATGCGAGCGGCGAAATTCTGGACGCGTTGTAGTTTGGTGATGAGGTGGTCAGGTAGTCCGAAGAGAAGAGAATTTGCAAAGTCAAGGTGGGGAAAGACAAGTGAGCATATAAGAGTGTTACAGCTCACCATGTCAAGGAACCTTCTTACTTTGCTAATGCGCCAGAGCTGATAATACGCCTTACGACATGCCTCCCCAACATGAGCTTCCATGGAGAGATGACAATCAAGAACAACACCAAGGTTCCTAACAGAGGGGGATGGTAGCACGACAACATCTTCAAAGTTAAGGGGTAAGCTCTCGAGGATCCTTAGACTAGAAGGCGACGAGGAAGAGATGGACATGTTGACTAACTTCGAGAAGTTGTTTCGCAACCTGTTGGCATCAAACCATTCTCCTAAGTCACGAACGCAGCACTCCATCTGGTTGACAGCGCGACGCTGGTCAACTCCACCGCTGGCCAAACTAAACCCCGTGTAACACTGGGTATCATCGGCAAACAGATGGGCATCTATGCCATGCCTGCGAAGGATGTCATAGATGGGAGAGATGTAGAGGAGAAAGAGTATCGGGCCAAGGACAGCGACGACTGCTCTGTGTCCATGTTGGGACATTACATGATCAAGTGACAAGCTGCCGTACTGTAACCTGATTGGTTCATTCATTTGGCATAGTGGTAAGAGAGTTGAGTACAATTGTAACCAATTATTGTTCAATGCGCTTGAAACATTCTATTGGTGTTTCCCTCAAAACCTACGCACATGGTATTGACGTCATTAAGAACGGAAGTGGTGCAGGCTATTATAACAATTTTCAAAGAACAATGTTTTATATAAATATACCATTTCCTTATTCAAGGTTATTTGATATTTGAAAAAACCTATACTATTCATTTATGTTCATCTACATTATTATTACTAGGCCTATTTACTACTTTATTCTTATCGTAATTCGTTTTTTTTAAATTTGTTAGTCTTAAGTTGATTACATAAAAATATACAATTTCTTCTAAACTTCTTTCGATTGCCGAGTTATAAATATGTATATACATATATTATTTTAATGGTACATTAATTGCTATGGTAGTTTATGTTTGTGGACTCGACTTTTACGTGGCATTAAAACCATCAATATCAGTTTAAAGTGAACAAAAAACTAATGACGTGCAGTGTCCTTGATTTTTGTGGGTTTCAATCCAATGAAAATCCCAAAGTATACATAGGGAACGTTACGGAAATCCACGTGTAAAATAAGAAACGATACGAATTTTTAAAAATAATATATATCCGCTTTTTGGCTGATTCCATCGCTCATTTCTCCTGTTTTTCTGTTCCCTAAAAGTTGTATTTTAAATATTTCCATGAAAGTGGAAATAAGTCGTTTCAAGATGAGCTGGTTCTTACTCAGAATTTGGTTATTATTTCAACTCTATCCTAAAAATGGATTTGCAGTAAAGGTAACAACCGATGGAAAAGGAGAATCTGAGTTAAGCAGGGGCAATGAAACCAGTTTGGAAGAACGAATGGCACGCATAGAAGCCAAAGATCTGCAACAAGAAAGAAAGATTGAAGTTTTGAATGCACTTTTAGAAGAAGAAAAGATATTCAGTAAGCAGTTGAGTAGTCGACTATCAGAGCTCGAGGCTTCAGCCACCCTAAACTCTCCTAAAAATAGCAAGCTTTTAGGTCGACCAAAACGTCCCGCCCGATTGCTTTCATTCGTGTAAGAATGAGTTTGTTTTTATAATTTTATTATTCTTTTAAAGATATCAATTTCTTACAAAGTTTTGCATTTTGTGTTACATGTAATACATCTAATTTAATGAACAAAATTATTTCACACTGCCGACAGACAGAAAGAAAAAAAGAATACCACTGCAAAAAATAATCAGTTTTACGGTCCTGCAACTAACTGCTACGAATTGGCACTACTTGGTTACACCTTGAATGGATATTACTTGGTTAGAAGTAAAGTCGACATAAAAAATAGCACGAAAATTGGAGTAGCTTATTGTCAATTTCAACAACAAAACCAACAAAAAGGAAGTAAGACTACAAAATGGGTGAATCGTATTTGTTTATTTCATTTTTTTAAATCGTTTACTTAGATACCGAGACGATGATTGGAAACGTGGACATCAAGACTAGGAGTGTCCACTTCTATGTGCAGAGGATTACTCCTTTAAGTTTGGAGATGAAGATCGTCAATTTTCAATTGGCGCGTCTTAATGAGGGAAATGCGATGCACTTGTTATCCGGGATTTTTTATGCACCAGTCCCAGGAGTTTATCATTTTCAATTTTCTGGAACTAGTGACGTTTCTGATTCTACAAATAATTATTTAATCATAAAGCTTCAAGTAAACGGGGCCAATGTTGGACAGGCATATTCTCACTTTCGTGATGGATCAGAAAGACATGTCGTTTCCTTAACAGCTTCCTTACGATTGAAAGCAAATGACCAAGTTACAATGAGCAAGTACAAGTATGGTGGGGTGCTCTTCGACGATATCAATAACCCAACACACTTTACCGGCTGGCTCGTAGAGGAAGATTTAATGTAGAACAATTCGATGCATTTTTCCCAATCAATGGTTCTAAAAAATATTGGTAGTCGGTTATTTAATACACATTCAAGCATATTAAAACTTGTAAAAATTAGATAGTAAAAAAGATAATTAAATAACACGCAATGTTCGTTAATGTGAAATTTGAAGCACTGATTTATTTTCATTCTTATTTAAGTAGAATTTTATTTTTTTTAAAATAATTTATCCTAATTCTGATAACTAGTATCCTAGGCTGACGATACAACATGTTTTAATAAGCATGAAAATCTGTACTTTGCATAAAAATATAATATAAGCATTAGACATTGAACCAACGTTGGTAAGTCTTTATAGACAGCCTAGAAAAATGATAAACTTGTCATGATGAGCTAATAAGAAGTGCAAGCAGGAATATGTGAAAACAATAAAAAAATGTTGACCAAGTTCGGAAAAAAAGAAAAATATTTTGAAGAATGATAAACATTTTCAATCATATGCTTTATTCACCAATAAAAGTGTGTTTGATCATAGAGATAATATTTAAAAATAGAACGGTACAATACAACTATCACATACACTCATGTAATACTCGTACAACTCAAGTCAGTTCTAACTACCATAATAACTTTTGAAAAAATACCGAATGAAAATAATACAATTCCGACAACAATTTGAATTCGTCATTGTGCGTCTAAGTTTCGAAGATTGACTTGGGTATTTTCATGCCGATTCGGATTTGAAACGAATTTGAAACTCAACCTGAACGATACCTATCTCAATACAAACACACGTAATGTTTTACTCACAATCTTTACTTTTCAGGATGAAAAATTGAACGGGGGTGCGGTGCGATGAGCTTATTGACATCGGGCATTTTTACCGTACTAGTGGATGGAATCTACCACTTTGAGTTTTCTGGTGTCCAATACTACTCTTCTGATTATTTGTTCATTTTACTTCAAGTAAACGGCGCCGATGTTGGTTACGCTTTGACTGACCCAGTGGGCAATGGAAGATACGATAGCTTTCTATGAGTGCCTCCTTACGTTTGAAAGCAAACGACATTGTAAAACTGTTCAACTCTGGGACAGAAATACTCCAAGATGACTACAACCATTCGGATTCCACTCATTTTACGAAATTTAATCTTTTAACAGTTGGATCTTAATTTAGTTTAAAATCATCACGCATTGTAAACTTCAAACACTTAATTGTAAACTATTAGCCTATAGTGTATTTAATGGTAGTAATAGAAACGGTCATTTCATGCGGGCTTGCCTTTAAATATGGCAATGCCTACTGCCAGAAAATGGTATGATTAACTTAAAGGTCATTTCTGGAATGAAAAATAAGCATGTATTCTAATTTTTGTTAATAGGAATGTTAAATTGACAGTGTTTAAAAAAGAGAATATATTATTTTATTTTAAATATCAATGAAATTCTAATTTTATGTTTGATTGCTCGATCACTTCCGTAATAAATAATATAGATTGGTTGCTAGATCGATTAGAGTAGATAGTGCGCATGATAAGCTATGGTTCTATGCAGCCATATCCATTGGAGATAATGATGACTAATTGAATCCATCATAACACAGAGGTAGTAGGCCTAAATACCAACATAAAGCAATCCATTCTAAGGAATGATGCAAGCACAAATTAAATTCTTAATGATTTACATTAATCTGTTTATTTAGAAAGTTCGTGACACTGATGGCAATTACGTCGATCAATAAGAGATTGTACATCTTAGTTGTCATTTTGATACATACATTATTCCCATTTTATGATTTTAAACAATCAACAGCTTATCTTAATATTCTTTCCCTCTTTCTATGTTGTTTAATTATTTACGTGAAAAAGTCTTATTCTGGCCAATCCTCAAAAGAATAGTTTTGGAGGAGAGTTTACCATAAGAACCTCTGTTGCCTTTGAGAACTGTTGTTGAACCATGGTCAACCTTTTAAAACTGTTTTTTGGTCAACCTTAGAAACTGTTTTTTAATCATTGCCAACCTTAAAAAACTGTTTTTAACCATGGTCAACCTTAGAAAATTGTTTTTTAACCATGGTCAACTTTATAAAACTGTTGTTGAATCGTGGTCAACCTTAGAAAACTGTTTTTTACCATGGTCAACCTTTGAGAACTGTTCTTGAACCATAGTCAACCTTTTAAAACTGATTTATGGTAAACCTAAGAAAATGATTTTTTACCATGGTCAACCTTAGAAAACTGTTTTTAAACCATGGTCAACCTTAAAAGCTGTTTTTTAACCATAGTCAACCTTTGAAAACTGTTGTTGAATCATGGTCAACCTTTGAAAAATGATTTATGGTCAACCTAAGAAACTGTTTTTTAACCATAGTTAACCTTAGAAAACTGATTTTTTTTACCATGGTCAACCTTATAAAACTGTTGTTGAACCATGGTCAACCTTATAAAACTGTTGTTGAACCATGGTCAACCTTAGAAAACTGTTTTTTAACCATGGTCAACCTTATAAAACTGTTGTTGAACCATGGTCAACCTTAGAAAACTGTTTTTTAACCATGGTCAACCTTAGAAAACTGATTTTTTTTACCATGGTCAACCTTAGAAAACTGTTGTTGAACCATGGTCAACCTTATAAAACTGTTGTTGAACCATGGTCAACCTTAGAAAACTGTTTTTTAACCATGGTCAACCTTAAAAGCTGTTTTTTAACCATAGTTAACCTTTGAAAACTGTTGTTGAATCATGGTCAACCTTTTAAAAATGATTTATGGTCAACCTAAGAAACTGTTTTTTAACCATAGTCAACCTTAGAAAACTGTTGTTGAATCATGGTCAACCTTTTAAAAATGATTTATGGTCAACCTAAGAAACTGTTTTTTAACCATAGTTATCCTTAGAAAACTGTTGTTGAATCATGGTCAACCTTTTAAAAATGATTTATGGTCAACCTAAGAAACTGTTTTTTAACCATAGTTATCCTTAGAAAACTGTTGTTGAACCATGGTCAACCTTAGAAAACTGTTGTTGAATCGTGGTCAACCTTAGAAAATTGTTTTTTTTTTACCATGGTCAACCTTAGAAAACTGTTGTTGAACCATGGTCAACCTTATAAAACTGTTGTTGAACCATGGTCAACCTTAGAAAACTGTTTTTAACCATGGTCAACCTTAGAAGCTGTTTTGTAACCATAGTTAACCTTAGAAAACTGTTGTTGAATCATGGTCAACCTTTTAAAAATGATTTATAGTCAACCTAAGAAACTGTTTTTTTACCATGGTCAACCTTAGAAAACTGTCATTGAACCATGGTCAACCTTAGAAAACTGTTTTTTAACCATGGTCAACCTTAGAAGCTGTTTTTTAACCATAGTTAACATTAGAAAACTGTTGTTGAATCATGGTCAACCTTAAAAAAATGATTTATAGTCAACCTAAGACACTGTTTTAACCATAGTCAACCTTAGAAAACTGTTGTTGAATCATGGTCAACCTAAGAAACTGTTTTTTAACCATAGTTATCCTTAGAAAACTGTTGTTGAACCATGGTCAACCTTAGAAATCTGTTGTTGAACTATGGTCAACCTTAAAAGCTGTTTTTTAACCATGGTTAACCTTTGAAAACTGTTGTTGAATCATGGTCAACCTTAGAAAACTGTTTTTTAAACCATGGTCAACCTAAGAAGCTGTTTTTTAACCATAGTTAACATTAGAAAACTGTTGTTGAATCATGGTCAACCTTTTAAAAATGATTTATGGTCAACCTTAGAAACTGTTTTTTAACCATAGTCAACCTTAGAAAACTGTTTTTTTTACCATGGTCAACCTTAGAAAACTGTTGTTGAACCATGGTCAACCTTATAAAACTGTTGTTGAACCATGATCAACCTTAGAAAACTGTTTTTAACCATGGTCAACCTTAAAAGCTGTTTTTTAACCATAGTTTACCTTAGAAAACTGTTGTTGAATCATGGTCAACCTTTTAAAAATGATTTATAGTCAACCTAAGAAACTGTTTTAACCATAGTCAACCTTAGAAAACTGTTTTTTTTACCATCCCGTACGCGAAAGTCAGCTGAAAGGAAAACCGTCAAGCTGGCAACAAGCTTTAAAACTGCAGCTGAAATCCAGCTTTGCAAAGTTCGGAATTTGGGGCAATATAAATTTGAAAGCTACTTCGTACTTATTTATTTTCATTTATTTTTCAACCTTCGTCGAATCAGTTGTTGAAAAGCTTAATAAAATTGAACTTGATTTTTTCAAGCTTCGCATTAGTTCTGAAAGGGATAAAACTTTAACTGTTTAAACATTTTAGCTGGTTCCAACTGGTTAATTGCCATGTTCTTCTGACCTAGTAATAGTAAGCTGATCTCCAGCTTTCAAATTTTGGATTAAACGGATAAAAGTTGCACTGGGCTAAAACTTCAGCTGATCCCTAACTTGCTAATGTGTATGTTATTTTGACCCTGTAAAAGTAAGCTAGTCTCCAGCTCTTAAATTTTTATATATTTCATTAATGCTTATGAAATAATTTCTCTATGATTTTATAGGTATATAATTGCGAGCCAGTAGCGTAGGCGTAGGCGGAGCTAATAAGTCGTGCGTAAGCGCGAATAAAGTTTTTTGCGTAGGGACTGTTCTTTCCTTGACCGTTTCTGTTTGCGCCCGTAAAATGATAAAAATACAAAGCCGAAAAACTGATAAATATTCAAATACACCTTTTTTACGTAGGGACTGTTTTTTTCTTCACCGTTTCTGTTTGCGCCCAAAACTGATAAAATACAAATACACTTTTTCCACGTAGGGACTTTTTTTTTCTTCACCGTTTCTGTTTACGCCCGAAAACTGATAAAAATGCAGAAACACATTTTCTACGTAGGGACTGTTTTTTCCTTGACCGTTTCTGTTTGCGCCCGAAAACAAAATAATACAGATACACTTTTTTATACGTAGGGACTGTTTTTTCTCTTCTAAAAAACCAGCCACAAACTTTTATATATACATTTAAGAAGATGCAACTTTTTTTGCAATCATTGGTTAAAATGAAAATACCTAGCAATCATTATGTCTATAATACAGCTACGCTGGATTACTCTATCCACAAGGCGAGCTGAAAAGCTCTGCTTTACTATCTTAAATATTCCAAGTTATAATTCAATTCAATATTTAAAAATATCATGCGCAATAAAAATGTTTTATGAATCGTTATTTAGTAAGACTTAAATTTTTTAATTTCTGATTTAAGTAAAAATATCAATGAACATATTTCTTATGATCTGAGAGTTGTACTAATGAAAAATAGATAATCCTACAGAATTTTTATTTTGTTTTTAATTGTATTAATAATGGATACATTTGCTATTACAATAATAAAGCACTTTAGAAAAACAGAAAGAAAACACAAAACAGAATTGCAGCGATAATAATTTTTAAACCGCCCTTTTCATATTATAGCTTCATGTAATTTTTTCGGTTACAATAATCGCTGTGATTACGGCATTTCATTTTCATGAGTCAATTAAGTTATATTCTGAACCATTTTCTTCATTTTTAGGTCTGATCCCGGTACCATAATTAAAAATTTACAAAAATAAGGAAGCTAATTTAACCTAAATTTTAAACTGTGTTAAATTTGGATAGAAGAAATGGGGTGCCTGATGTGCCTGATTTTTTATCGTTTTTTGTTGTATTGCAGTCTCTTCCGACTTTATCACTCGCATGCGTTGTTATATTTGTCGTAAATATCTGTCTTTCATCAATAGAGCGCTCCGTAAACCACTTCTTTACTTCGCTGTTCAGAAAAAAAATCAATTAAGTGTATTATGTTATATGAAGACCAGGGATCCCCTAAAAGTATTTTAGTGGCTTATCACTTCCGCGTTCATCGGTCGACCCCTGGATCATCGGATCAAAGTAACTCACTGGCTGGTTACCTATGATTAAGGACCGATGAACACCGGCCTCATAATTATTTAAATTTCTCTTGTTGAAAAATTATAGATGAATTCCCTATTAAATAATAGAAATTATTTTTTGTTTTTATTAATCAAATCTATATTTTCATCTCTATATTCTAATCAAGGCCAATCATTTTACAAAACAAAGCAGTGCATTCATTTTTATTCATTGAAATCAAACATGTGTTTCACATAAATTAATACGATTGGTTAATCAGATTCAAAGGAGTTGACCAAACTTGTAGCAGTGTACACTTCCATCAATGAATTATTCAGCGATAAGACACATTTAGATTCCACACTCAAAATTGAAAAAGCAGTTAGATCTTGTTGAATCCCATGGAGTTCTACAGTATCTTGAGGAAAAGTAGTAAAACTAATAAGCCCAGTACTAGTTTTTACTGGTTCAGGGGTAAAAGCTCGTTTACCTTCAGTGCCAATACTTCTTCCAACAACGAAGGCGCAATCGGGAATTGAATCAAATCGCAAAATTGAATCAATGAACAAATGAATACCATCGTCCATCAGCGCACAATGATTGACTCGTTTTGGCGAAAGCGTATACGAAGTAGTAGTGAATCGAGAGCCCGTTGCCTGAATTTTAAAAATAGGATAGGAATGACAAGTCCCGAAGGTATCTGCATCAGGGTCTATTAAGGAAGGAAGGCTTGATCCTGATTGGGTGAACAGATTTCTAAAAGCTACTTCCTCCTGCATTGTCAAATCACGACTCTCAAAACTGCCAAGCAGTTTTGCTTTTCCTTTATTGATCAATGTACCACTAATATCATCCTCAGCAGTGGTGGGTAAATTCAAGTACTCCCGAAGCTGAGAAGAAACATGAGATGGTAACGAATTTGATTGCATCAACGCCACAACCTCACGCTTTACTTCCTGTCTCAAAAGATAATTAGCACCCATCTGATCAACGATACCTTGGGTTCCATGACACAGCTTATTTAACTCGCCATTAAACCATTCGGGACTAAACGTGCTGGTTGACCAGAGGCATCCCCAATCAAGGACTGCATTTGCTAGATGAGTCAAAAAGTGAATATTGATGCGAACATCTTCAATTCCATAAAGAAACTCAAACTCCCTTACAAAATGCCTAAATAGAATATCGACTTTGTTAATATCTCCTACAGAAACGCGCTCACGTAATAAAAGCGTAATCCCATAAACTAACTGACAAAAATGCTGGAAATATACTATAGGCAAAATCCCCTCCAAAATATGAAAATAGTACAATGTAAAGGATCGGTACATAGACGCTTTCCAAACTTTCAGATTATCAACTCCCGCAGTAGTCCGGGTTACTTCGTAAGGTGGTTCGATGTTGCTTAGCTTCGCATTGATGAGACCAATCTTGTCGCCTATGTACCACTCGTTCTTGCTGTGCTTCTTTGACGTCCATAGTTCTACCAGTAGTTTAAATACACCCTCGCAGCTTGAGTGAAGGTACTCGGGAACTTGGGCTCTCACGTAGTCGAACCCAGTTAGCCTGCTGAGTGGTGATGAGGTCACGATTCCATTGATCCTTTTCTTGGTTCGCAAAACTTGGGTCAAATCGGTTGTATGCTGATCCAGAGTCCTTGAGGCGGGAAGCGGCGATCCTTCTGGAGGCTCTGGGTAGACCCGGACGCCACCTCTACCCTTTTTCACATGCTTGCCTTCAGCCAGGCAAAAGCTACAGCCGTGTAGTCCGTTAAATTGAGTCGTTCCGATGACCAAAGGCCGTGCAACGGTGTCAGTTGTTATAACGAGAACGCGAACTTTGTACTGTTTGCCTTTGACAGAGAAGCCGTGCCCCTGAAGGCGATTCAACTCGTCTATAGAAGCGTCCAAAAATGGTCCCATTGGCGGCTTCTTGTTCCCGTACCAGAGAGCCATTAGAACAACGTAGCTTCGTCGCAACTTATAGCCAGCTTCATTTATGATGCCCATCAATGGCCAAAAACTATACTCGCTAACCTAAAAATATAATCAATCAATAATGGATAATATTGTTTAATCTCTTCATAATATACCTTGTGGCATTCTGCTCCATCTGTATTCAGCTGGAGTGTAATTGTAGAATCGTCAATAAATCCATTTTCTCGTAAAGTACGATAACACGATCCAGAATGGACATCTCCTCAATAATCAGGATCAGAGTCTCGGCTAGTAACAAGGCCATGCTGCTCGATGAAAAAATGAGCTGTTTTTCTATCGGAATCGTCAAGACGAAGCACTCATTTCCTGATGAAACGCGCATCTTTCTTTTATGTCCACAGGGCTGATTCATTTCTGGTTTCCTCTTCTCATTCAAACTCAAGATATAATTGCATTTCGGCTTGCCACAAATAAACTGCTTCTCAGTTTCTATTTTTAGATGGCTGTATTTTGATAGAAGAGTATGGACACTGGAGAGCTGACGAATGTTGGAGTTCTCTCCAAGTCTCAGAATCCGTAGATGATGTCCAAGGGCAACTTTTGTAAGCTTGTCCTTTAAATAAAAGGCAATTGAAAGAAGTGGTAGGTATACAGAGCGAGGGGCTTCCAAAATTGTAAAATTCTGTTGGAAAATAATGAAGAGATTAAAAAATATATTTTAAAAAATGGTTTCAATATTTTCACCAATTACCTGGTTGTCTTTTGTGTCGATTTCTTCAAGTGGTTCAAACAAATCATTTTGAAAACCTTGATTGGTTTCGGGTAATTCAAGGCTGGCAACTGCTGGAGTAGAATCATTAGGTAGTTCGCTGCTTGCTGCTGGACCCTCAAAGAGATTAACTATTGGTAGCACATCATCATGGACCTATTTTGAGTATATTTTTCATTGAATAATGTTGAGTGGATGAAATTTGAAATAATAGGTACCTCTGACTCAAATGAATCATCTCTTTGATGAGGAAGTGGCGATTGAACTCTTCCAGTAGTTTCAGGGAGGCTATTACGAGCCTTTCCAATAAGGTCATCAATTGCTTTTCGGCAACTTTTTTGTTTTTCTTAAGAACAGTCCATCGTGAAGCACAATTGTCTTTCGTTTCTTGATCCCATCGACGTTTCATTTTATTTTATTTCAAATCAACTTATGCAAATGCTGTATATATGATTCCCCTTAAGGAGGATCCACATTTACTTCTGCTAGTTTGTTTACATTCATTACCAAATCGAAGAATCGATTACTATCTATGATGTTCTGCACAAGATTATTTACAAGGTATTTGAAAAGAATATCATCATATCGTAAACCTCAAAGCTATCGAATGTTATTAATGCAATAATTATCATTTTCACAGCTAAAAAGTGTTCCGAAGTACTTTTTAACAATAAATATTATTTAAATTTAAATTTAAAAAAAAAATAATTTATAATTAAAAAAAATTAATTTAATTTAAATTAAGATTCCCGCCAATTCCACTTGGTCCTCTTCTTGTTGGCGTCCTCTCCCTTTATCCAAGTTGTCATCGCCTATTCTCAGTTTTATTTAATTGAATATAACTCGATGTCTCATATTTTCCGTAAGATAGATTGTTACCATAAATCTCTGTGAACTGGCTATTCAGAAAGGTAAGAATGCGAAAATTGTTGCTCATTTAAATCATTTCTATGATGTCAATACCTTTATGCTACTGTCAAAATTTGTTTTTATTTTCTAGATCCAAGTGCTGGCTGAAATGGATGAGGCATTTGCTAGTTTAAAGTCACTTTATGTACTTTTTGACTTTGATGAGCAAGATTGTGGAGTTGGGCATGTCTCTTCAATTAAAAAGCCAGTCCTCCCTTTGGATGAACCCGATGATGCTCTTGCTCTGGTGAAATCTTGGATATCCTCTCAGAAGAAAATTACTATTCGGTGAGTTACTAATATATTAAACAATAATGAATTTATTTTAACCTCTCTTCTTCTTAGATGGCCAAACAATAAAGGTAAGAAGTTGGCAGCAGAAGAGCTGCTGTTTAATCCAGAGATCTACGATCCAAAGCAGAGAAGATCTGACTCCTTGTTCCGTCTTGCTAGAGCCATTCGAATCTCTGGTAGGTTCTCTGAAATTAATTTCAAAGGCATGATATTTCATTTTTCATTTTATTTTATTTATAGAAAATCAGGACGAACTGAAGAAAGAAGCTGCAAACATCTTGAAGAGTCGAGCAAAGGCCAAGAAACTTATCTGCGCTAAAGAACTCTTTCCCAAAGATAACGAGGACAACAATGTCTCTGAAGAAGTGGATCTGTCGAGCAATGCTGACCCCAAACTAGCTTCACCTCTATCAGAATCTAAAAAGAGGAGTCTGTCACTTGAAGAGGTATTTTTAAAAACTATTTTCAATTAGAATAATCAAATAAAAATATGTCTAAAATACTTATAGGAAAACGAGCAGATTCGGTCAAAATTGCAAAAGCTTGAAGAAAACGAAGTGAAATACATCACAACTATTGCAGATATGAAATCTGAAGCTGAGAAAAATCAAGAAGAGTTGACCAGTCTCAGCATTCAATTAGCCCACAGAGAGGATGAGGTCATGGACTTGAAGGAAAAGCTAGAGAAACTGGAACCTGTATCGCTCACAGAGAGTCAGTTATTTTAAAAATTCACTTATTCATTTTAACTTTGAATATACTAATCTGATTTATGCATTTAGAATTGAAATAATCCCTGGGTACTTTGAGTGGATTGATAGAGCGCTGTAAAACTGGGACGATCAGAGGACCATCTACCTCTAATGCATCGGAGTCAATCCAAATGGTAATCTAATTAATGAAATGATTTTCAAACCAAATTTTAATTAATATTTTCCAAACAGATTCCACTTTACGGTGATATCTTGATCGATAAGCCGACTCTTACAGCTGCCACAGCAGGTGCCCTGACTGGAGGTGATACCGAACGTAGTGTTAACAAATTTATCAGTACATTGATGGGAGCTTTCTGGAAACCGTACGAGCTGGCTAATTTCTGCATTTCTGGCAATCCATGCCCAAGCAAGGCAGATAGTGTAGCTAAAGAGAAATTCCCAGCAAACTACAAGGCAGCTTTACAACGTAATACGTCATGCAATCTGATACTTAACATTCTGCCTCTAATTATTTTAATTTTTTTTTTCGCAATTTAGAGTATGCTATTGCCCAATGGCCCATTACTCACAAAAATGAAAAGGCCATCGTTAGTGATGTGGATGTAAACAGAGCTATTTCAGCCAGGCTGCTTTCCTGTCACACAAAGATGAAGAACCTAAACAAGAAGCAACTACTGAAGTCATCTAAGGGAGCTGCTATGCCGTCTACAACAGAATCATCAGGCGCCGGCTCCACTTCTGCTTCGACCAAAAGCGCGCTTGAATGCACCCCAACGAACAAAACTCCCCGTCGTCGACCGAAGAAGAGAACCCCTAAGAACCAAGCTGCAGCCGGAGATGACGACAACAGCGGCGAAGAAGCAGCAGCCAACAACAGCGATGAAAGCCAGGAGGACATGTTTGCTTAATTGTTTAAACATGATGTAGAACTACTTTTGATTTTTTTGGAGAGAGCGTCTTAAAACTTGTGTAAATTTGTGTATCCGAACCAAGCGTGCCTTAATTTATTTAAAAATAAATGTGTGCCGGAATAAAAAAAAAGTTTTCCGATTTATTTTTGAAAGGTCGTAATCAGCTATCATAAAACCAACTGCAATATAGGTAGCTGTTTGTAAGCTGAATTTCAGCAATTAATTAGCAAGGTTATGCTAAAATGTGTTTTAGAAATACAGCTTGTCAGAAGCTGGTCCTGCGTTACTGACTTTAAGCTTAAAAAGGGAATAGTAACCATCACCAGATACTTTTGATGGTTGAAACTGAGCAAAAAAGGTTGAAAGAAATTCAACCATAATCAACCTAAAACGGCCGACTTTGCATAGCTCATTAAAAGCTCAATTCAAGCTGACTTTTACGTACGGGCATGGTCAACCTTAGAAAACTGTCATTGAACCATGGTCAACCTTATAAAACTGTTGTTGAACCATGGTCAACCATAGAAAACTGTTTTTTAATCATGGTCAACCTTAAAAGCTGTTTTTTAACCATAGTTAACCTTTGAAAACTGTTGTTGAATCATGGTCAACCTTTTAAAAATGATTTATAGTCAACCTAAGAAACTGTTTTAACCATGGTCAACCTTAGAAAACTGTCGTTGAACCATGGTCAACCTTATAAAACTGTTGTTGAACCATGGTCAACCTTAGAAAACTGTTTTTAACCATGGTCAACCTTAGAAGCTGTTTTGTAACCATAGTTAACCTAAGAAACTGTTTTTTAACCATAGTCAACCTTAGAAAACTGTTTTTTTTTACCATGGTCAACCTTAGAAAACTGTTGTTGAACTATGGTCAACCTTAGAAAACTGTTTTTTAACCATGGTTAACCTTAAAAGCTGTTTTTTAACCATAGTTAACCTTTGAAAACTGTTGTTGAATCATGGTTAACCTTTTAAAAATGATTTATGGTAAACCTAAGAAACTGTTTTTTAACCATAGTCAACTTTAAAAAACTGATTTTTTTACCATGGTCAACCTAAGAAAACTGTTGTTGAACCATGGTCAACCTTAGAAAACTGTTGTTGAATCGTGGTCAACCTTAGAAAACTGATTTATGGTAAACCTAAGAAAATGATTTTTTACCATGGTCAACCTAAGAAAACTGTTTTTAACCATTGTCAACCTTAAAAGCTGTTTTTTAACCACAGTTAACCTTTGAATACTGTTGTTAAATCATGGTCAACCTTTTAAAAATGATTTATGGTCAACCTTAGAAGCTGTTTTTTACCATGGTCAACCTTTGAGAACTGTTCTTGAACCATTGTCAACCTTTTAAAACTGATTTATGGTAAACCTAAGAAAATGATTTTTTACCATGGTCAACCTAAGAAACTGTTTTAACCATAGTCAACCTTAGAAAACTGTTGTTGAATCATGGTAAACCTTTTAAAAATGATTTATGGTCAACCTAAGAAACTGTTTTTTAACCATAGTCAACCTTAGAAAACTGTTTTTTTACCATGGTCAACCTTAGAAAACTGGTTTTTAACCATAGTTAACCTTTGAAAACTGTTGTTGAATCATGGTCAACCTTTTAAAAATGATTTATAGTCAACCTAAGAAACTATTTTAACCATAGTCAACCTTAGAAAACTGTTTTTTTTACCAAAATGCATGGTCAACCTTAGAAAACTGTCATTGAACCATAGTCAACCTTAGAAAACTGATTTTTGTACCATGGTCAACCTTAGAAAACTGTTGTTGAACCGTGGTCAACCTAAGAAAACTGTTTTTAACCATGGTCCAACGTACTCCAAGTTAAAGGCTTTTTAGGAATCCAAGTTACTCCAATTATGAGTATTTTGGAACCCACGTTACTCCAAGTATAAGGCTTTTTAGAAATCCACGTTACTCCAATTATAAGTATTTTGGAATCCACGTTACTCCAAGTATAAGGCTTTTTAGGATTCCACGTTACTTTTTACTCCAATTATATGTATTTTGGAACCCACGTTACTCCAAGTATAAGGCTTTTTAAGAATCCACGTTACTCCAATTCTGAGTATTTTGGAATCCACGTTTCTCCAAGTATAAGGCTTTTTAAGAATCCACGTTACTCCAATTATGAGTATTTTGGAATCCACGTTACTCCAAGTATAAGGATTTTTAGGAATCCACGTCTCTAATTCTGAGCATTTTTTAATCCACGTTATTCCAATTATAAGTATTTTTGAATCCACGTTACTCCAAGTATAAGGCTTTTTAAGAATCCACGTTACTCCAATTCTGAGTATTTTGGAATCCACGTTACTCCAATTATGAGTATTTTGGAATCCACGTTACTCCAATTATGAGTATTTTGGAATCCACGTTACTCCAAGTATTAGGCTTTTTAAGAATCCACGTTACTCCAATTCTGAGTATTTTGGAATCCACATTAATCCAATTATGAGTATTTTGGTATCCACGTTTCTCCAAGTATAAGGCTTTTTAAGAATCCACGTTACTCCAATTATGAGTATTTTGGAATCCACGTTACTCCAATTATGAGTATTTTGGAATCCACGTTACTCCAAGTATAAGGCTTTTTAAGAATCCACGTTACTGTACTCCAATTCTGAGTATTTTGGAATCCACGTTACTCCAATTATGAGTATTTTGGAATCCACGTTACTCCAAGTATAAGGCTTTTTAGGATTCCACGTTACTTTTTACTCCAATTATATGTATTTTGGAACCCACGTTACTCCAAGTATAAGGCTTTTTAAGAATCCACGTTACTCCAATTCTGAGTATTTTGGAATCCACGTTTCTCCAAGTATAAGGCTTTTTAAGAATCCACGTTACTCCAATTATGAGTATTTTGGAATCCACGTTACTCCAAGTATAAGGATTTTTAGGAATCCACGTCTCTAATTCTGAGCATTTTTTAATCCACGTTATTCCAATTATAAGTATTTTTGAATCCACGTTACTCCAAGTATAAGGCTTTTTAAGAATCCACGTTACTCCAATTCTGAGTATTTTGGAATCCACGTTACTCCAATTATGAGTATTTTGGAATCCACGTTACTCCAATTATGAGTATTTTGGAATCCACGTTACTCCAAGTATTAGGCTTTTTAAGAATCCACGTTACTCCAATTCTGAGTATTTTGGAATCCACATTAATCCAATTATGAGTATTTTGGAATCCACGTTTCTCCAAGTATAAGGCTTTTTAAGAATCCACGTTACTCCAATTATGAGTATTTTGGGATCCACGTTACTCCAATTATGAGTATTTTGGAATCCACGTTACTCCAAGTATAAGGCTTTTTAAGAATCCACGTTACTGTACTCCAATTCTGAGTATTTTGGAATCCACGTTACTCCAATTCTGAGTATTTTGGAATCCACGTTACTCCAATTATGAGTATTATGGAATCCACGTTACTCCAAGTATAAGGCTTTTTAAGAATCCACGTTACTCCAATTCTGAGTATTTTGGAATCCACATTAATCCAATTATGAGTATTTTGGAATCCACGTTTCTCCAAGTATAAGGCTTTTTAAGAATCCACGTTACTCCAATTATGAGTATTTTGGAATCCACGTTACTCCAATTATGAGTATTTTGGAATCCACGTTACTCCAAGTATAAGGCTTTTTAAGAATCCACGTTACTGTACTCCAATTCTGAGTATTTTGGAATCCACGTTACTCCAATTATGAGTATTTTGGAATCCACGTTACTCCAATTATGAGTATTTTGGAATCCACGTTACTCCAAGTATAAGGCTTTTTAGGATTCCACGTTACTTTTTACTCCAATTATATGTATTTTGGAACCCACGTTACTCCAAGTATAAGGCTTTTTAAGAATCCACGTTACTCCAATTCTGAGTATTTTGGAATCCACGTTTCTCCAAGTATAAGGCTTTTTAAGAATCCACGTTACTCCAATTATGAGTATTTTGGAATCCACGTTACTCCAAGTATAAGGATTTTTAGGAATCCACGTCTCTAATTCTGAGCATTTTTTAATCCACGTTATTCCAATTATAAGTATTTTTGAATCCACGTTACTCCAAGTATAAGGCTTTTTAAGAATCCACGTTACTCCAATTCTGAGTATTTTGGAATCCACGTTACTCCAATTATGAGTATTTTGGAATCCACGTTACTCCAATTATGAGTATTTTGGAATCCACGTTACTCCAAGTATTAGGCTTTTTAAGAATCCACGTTACTCCAATTATGAGTATTTTTGAATCCACGTTACTCCAAGTATAAGTCTTTTTAAGAATCCACGTTACTCCTGTTATGAGTATTTTGGAATCCACGTTACTCCAATTATGAGTATTTTGGAATCCACGTTACTCCAAGTATAAGGCTTTTTAAGAATCCACGTTACTGTACTCCAATTCTGAGTATTTTGGAATCCACGTTACTCCAATTATGAGTATTTTGGAATCCACGTTACTCCAAGTATAAGGCTTTTTAAGAATCCACGTTACTCCAATTCTGAGTATTTTGGAATCCACATTAATCCAATTATGAGTATTTTGGAATCCACGTTTCTCCAAGTATAAGGCTTTTTAAGAATCCACGTTACTCCAATTATGAGTATTTTGGAATCCACGTTACTCCAATTATGAGTATTTTGGAATCCACGTTACTCCAAGTATAAGGCTTTTTAAGAATCCACGTTACTGTACTCCAATTCTGAGTATTTTGGAATCCACGTTACTCCAATTATGAGTATTTTGGAATCCACGTTACTCCAATTATGAGTATTTTGGAATCCACGTTACTCCAAGTATAAGGCTTTTTAGGATTCCACGTTACTTTTTACTCCAATTATATGTATTTTGGAACCCACGTTACTCCAAGTATAAGGCTTTTTAAGAATCCACGTTACTCCAATTCTGAGTATTTTGGAATCCACGTTTCTCCAAGTATAAGGCTTTTTAAGAATCCACGTTACTCCAATTATGAGTATTTTGGAATCCACGTTACTCCAAGTATAAGGATTTTTAGGAATCCACGTCTCTAATTCTGAGCATTTTTTAATCCACGTTATTCCAATTATAAGTATTTTTGAATCCACGTTACTCCAAGTATAAGGCTTTTTAAGAATCCACGTTACTCCAATTCTGAGTATTTTGGAATCCACGTTACTCCAATTATGAGTATTTTGGAATCCACGTTACTCCAATTATGAGTATTTTGGAATCCACGTTACTCCAAGTATTAGGCTTTTTAAGAATCCACGTTACTCCAATTCTGAGTATTTTGGAATCCACATTAATCCAATTATGAGTATTTTGGAATCCACGTTTCTCCAAGTATAAGGCTTTTTAAGAATCCACGTTACTCCAATTATGAGTATTTTGGAATCCACGTTACTCCAATTATGAGTATTTTGGAATCCACGTTACTCCAAGTATAAGGCTTTTTAAGAATCCACGTTACTGTACTCCAATTCTGAGTATTTTGGAATCCACGTTACTCCAATTATGAGTATTTTGGAATCCACGTTACTCCAATTATGAGTATTTTGGAATCCACGTTACTCCAAGTATAAGGCTTTTTAAGAATCCACGTTACTCCAATTCTGAGTATTTTGGAATCCACATTAATCCATTTCTGAGTATTTTGGAATCCACAATACTCCATTTCTGAGTATTTTGGAATCCACACTACTCCAATTATGGGTATTTTGGAATCCATGTTACTCCAATTACAGTGGGTACCAGAATTATTTGGACACCCCGACCCTCCGCCGTGTTCCCTAATGGGAAAGTGTGTTGTGCGCCGACGGCTTTTTCTACTCGAAAAGTCGTCGCTGAATTTTTATATTTTTTCCCCCAGAGATTTTGGAATGGGCTACAAATTCTTCAATCTATATGTGTAGCCAATTGCATTCCCCAATGAGTTGCGCAAGCGTCCACAATTATTTGGACACCCCCGCCGGCCGCTATATGCGGTAACGTTAAGGGCCCTAAAATGATTTAATTGACCTTAATTCAATTTTTGTTTACACCAACAGAAACAAAAATCTATTCGTGTTTCAGTGCAACAAGCCCACGTTACTCCAAGTATAAGGCTTTTTAAGAATCCACGTTAATCCTATTATGAGTATTTTGGAATCCACGTTACTCCAAGTATAAGGCTTTTTAGGAATCCGGGTTATTCCAATATTGAGTATTTTGGGATCCACATTACTCCAATTATGAGTATTTTGGAATCCACGTTACTCCAAGTATAAGGATTTTGAAGAATCCACGTTAATCCTATTATAAGTATTTTGGAATCCACGTTATTCCAAGTATAAGGCTTTTTAAGAATCCACGTTACTCAAATTATGAGTATTTTGGAATCCACGATACTCCAAGAATAAGGCTTTTAAGGAATCCACGTTTCTCCAATTCTGAGTATTTTGGAATCCACATTACTTCAATTATGAGTATTATGGAATCCACGTTACTCCAATTATGAGTATTTTGGAATTCACGTTACTCCAAGTATAAGGCTTTTTAAGAATCCACGTTAATCCTATTATGAGTATTTTGGAATCCACGTTACTCCAAGTATAAGGCTTTTTAGGAATCCGCGTTATTCCAATAATGAGTATTTTGGAATCCACATTACTTCAATTATGAGTATTTTGGAATCAACATTACTCCAAGTATAAGGATTTTTAAGAATCCACGTTTATCCTATTATGAGTATTTTGGAATCCACGTTACTCCAAGTATAAGGCTTTTTAAGAATCCACGTTACTCAAATTATGAGTATTTTGGAATCCACGTTACTCCAAGAATAAGGCTTTTTAGGAATCCACGTTTCTCCAATTCTGAGTATTTTGGAATCCACATTACTCCAATTATGAGTATTTTGGAATCCACGTTACTCCAATTATGAGTATTTTGGAATCCACGTTACTCGAAGTATAAGGCTTTTTAAGAATCCACGTTTCTCCATTTCTGAGTATTTTGGAATCCACGTTACTCAAAGTAAAAGGCTTTTTAAGAATCCGCGTTAATTCTATTATGAGTATTTTGGAATCCACGTTACTCCAAATTTCAGGCTCTCTAAGAATCTACATTACTCCAATTATGAGTATTTTGGAATTTACGTTACTCTAAGTATAAGGATTTTAAGGAATCCGGGTTATTCCAATTATGAGTATTTTGGAATCCACGTTACTCCAATCATGAGTATTTTGGAATCCACGTTACTCTAATCATGAGTATTTTGGAATCCACGTTACTCCAAGTATAAGGCTTTTTAAGAATCCACTTTACTTTAATTATAAGTATTTTGGAATCCACGTTACTCAAATCATGAGTATTTTGGAATCCACGTTACTCCAATTATGAGTATTTTGTAATCCACGTTACTCCAGTTATGAGTATTTGGGAATCTACCTTACTCCAATCATGAGAATTTTGGAATCTACCTTACTCCAAATATGAGTATTTTGGAATCCACGTTACTTCAATTATGAGTATTTTGGAATCCACGTTACTCCAAGTATAAGGCTTTTTAGGAATCCACGTTTCTCCAATTATGTGTATTTTGGAATCCACGTTACTCCAATTATAAGTATTTTGGAATCCACGTTACTCCACTTATGAGTATTTTGGAATCAACGTTACTCCAAGTATAAGGCTTTTTAAGAATCCACGTTACTCCATTTTAATGTATTTTGGAATCCACGTTACTCCAATTATGAGTATTTTGGAATCCACGTTGTTCCAAGTTTAAGTCTTTTTAAGAATCCACCTTACTCCAATTATGAGTTTTTTTGGAATCCACGTTACTCCAAGTAAAAGGCTTTTGAGGAATCCACGTTACTCCAATTCTGAATATTTTGGAATCCACGTTTCTCCAATTATGAGTATTTTGGAATCCACGTTTATCTTGGAAACTGTTGTTGAATCATGGTCAACCTTAAAAACTGTTTTTTAACCATAGTCAACCTTAGAAAACTGTTTTTTTTACCATGGTCAACCTTAGAAAACTGTCGTTGAACCATGGTCAACCCTTATAAAACTGTTTTTTACCATGGTCAATCTTTGAGAACTGTTCTTGAACCATTGTCAACCTTTTAAAACTGATTTTTGGTAAACCTACGAAAACTGTTTTTTAACAATGGTCAACCTTAGAAGCTGTTTTTTAACCATAGTTAACATTAGAAAACTGTTGTTGAACCATGGTCAACCTTATAAAACTATTGTTGAATCATGGTCAACCTTTTAAAAATGATTTATGATCAACCTTAGAAAACTGTTTTTTAACCATGGTCAACCATAGAAAACTGTTGTTGAACCATGGTCAACCTTAGAAAACTGTTTTTGAATCGTTTTTTACCATGGTCAACGTTTGAGAACTGTTCTTGAACCATGGTCAACCTTTGAAAACTGATTCATGGTCAACCTAAGAAAATGTTTTTTAACCATGGTTAGTCTAAGAAAACTGTTTTTTACCATGGTCAACATTAGAAAATTGTTATTGAAACATGGTCAACCTAAGAATACGGTTTTAACAATGGTCAACCATAGAAACTGTTTGCAACCGTGGTCAATCTTTGAGAACTGTTGTTGAACCATGGTCAACCTTTTAAAAATGATTTATGGTCAACCTAAGAAACTGTTTTTTAACCATAGTCAACCTTAGAAAACTGTTTTTTTTACCATGGTCAACCTTAGAAAACTGTCGTTGAACCATGGTCAACCTTTTAAAACTGTTGTTGAACAATGGTCAACCTCAGAAGCTGTTTTTAACCATAGTTAATATTAGAAAACTGTTTTTTACCATGGTCAACATTAGAAAATTGTTGTTGAACCATGGTCAACCTAAGAAAACGGTTTTAACAATGGTCAACCATAGAAACTGTTTGTAACCATGGTCAATCTTAGAAAACAGTTTTTAACCAAACTCAACCTTTGAAAACTGTTTTTTACCATGGTCAACCTTTGAGAACTGTTGTTGAACCATGGTCAACCTTTTAAAAATGATTTATGGTCAACCTAAAAAACTGTTTTTTAACCATAGTCAACCTTAGAAAACTGTTTTTTTTTACCATGGTCAACCTTAGAAAACTGTCGTTGAACCATGGTCAACCTTATAAAACTGTTGTTGAATCATGGTCAACCTTGGAAAACTGTTTATAACTATGGTCAACCTTAGAAGCTGTTTTTACCATGGTAAACCTTTGAGAACTGTTCTTGAATCATTGTCAACCTTTTAAAACTGTTGTAGAATCGTGGTCAACCTTAGAAAACTGTTTTTACCATGGTCCACGTTACTCCAAGTTAAAGGCTTTTTTAAAATCCAAGTTACTCCAATTATGAGTATTTTGGAACCCACGTTACTCCAAGTATAAGGCTTTTTAAGAATCCACGTTACTACAATTATGAGTATTTTGGAATCCACGTTACTCCAATTATGAGTATTTTGGAATCCACGTTACTCCAATTATGACTATTTTTGAATCGACGTTACTCCAAGTATAAGGCTTTTTAAGAATCTACGTTACTCCAATGATGAGTATTTTGGAATCCACGTTACTCCAAGTATAAGGCTTTTTAGGAATCCACGTTTCTCCCATTCTGAGTATTTTGGAATCAACATTACTCCAATTATGAGTATTTTGGAGTCCTTGTTACTCCAATTATGAGTATTTTGGAGTCCTTGTTACTCCAATTATGAGTATTTTGGAATCTACGTTACTCCAAGTATAAGACTTTTTAGAAATCCGGGTTACTCCAATTATGAGTATTTTGGAATCCACGTTACTCCAAGTATACGGCTTTTTAGGAATCCACGTTACTCCAATTCTGAGTATTTTTGAATCCAAATTACTCCAATTATGAGTATTTTGGAATCCACGTTACCCCAATTATAAGTATTTTTGAATCCACTTTACTCCAATTATGAGTATTTTGGAATCCACGTTACTCCAAGTATAAGGCTTTTTAAGAATCCACGTTTTTCCAATTCTGAGTATTTTGGAATCCACGTTACTCCAATTATGAGTATTTTGGAATCCACGTTACTCCAAGTATAAGGCTTTTTAAGAATCCACGTTACTCCTATTATGAGTATTTTGGAATCCACGTTACTCCAAGTATAAGGCTTTTTAAGAATCAACGTTACTCCAATTATATGTATTTTGGAATCCACGTTACTCCAATTATGTGTATTTTGGAATCCACGTTACTCCAATCATGAGTATTTTGGAATCCACGTTACTCCAATTATGTATAAGGCTTTTTAAGAATCCACGTTACTCCAATTATATGTATTTTGGAATCCACGTTACTCCAAGTATAAGGCTTTTTAAGAATCAACGTTACTCCAATTATATGTATTTTGGAATCCACGTTACTCCAATTATGAGTATTTTGGAATCCACGTTACTCCAAGTATAAGGCTTTTTAAGAATTCACGTTACTCCAGTTATATATATTTTTGAATCCACGTTACTCCAAGTATAAGGCTTTTTAAGAATCCACGTTACTCCAATTATATGTATTTTGGAATCCACGTTACTCCAAGTATAAGGCTTTTTAAGAATCAACGTTACTCCAATTATGAGTATTTTGGAATCCACGTTACTCCAATTCTGAGTATTTTGGAATCCACGTTACTCCAATTCTGAGTATTTTGGAATCCACGTTACTCCAATTCTGAGTATTTTGGAATCCACGTTACTCCAAGTATAAGGTTTTTTAAGAATCCACGTTACTCCAATTGTATGTATTTTGGAATCCACGTTACTCCAATTATGAGTATTTTGGAATTCACGTTACTCCAAGTATAAGGCTTTTTAAGAATTCACGTTACTCCAGTTATATATATTTTTGAATCCACGTTACTCCAATTCTGAGTATTTTGGAATCCACGTTACTCCAATTATGAGTATTTTGGAATCTACGTTACTCCAAGTATAAGGCTTTTTAAGAATCCATGTTAATCCTATTATGAGTATTTTGGAATCCACGTTACTCCAAGTATAAGGCTTTTTAGGAATCCACGTTTCTCCAATTATATGTATTTTGGAATCCACGTTACTCCAATTATAAGTATTTTGGAATCCACGTTACTCCACTTATGAGTATTTTGGAATCAACGTTACTCCAAGTATAAGGCTTTTTAAGAATCCACGTTACTCCATTTTAATGTATTTTGGAATCCACGTTACTCCAATTATGAGTATTTTGGAATCCACGTTGTTCCAAGTTTTAGTCTTTTTAAGAATCCACCTTACTCTAATTATGAGTTTTTTTGGAATCCACGTTACTCCAAGTAAAAGGCTTTTGAGGAATCCACGTTACTCCAATTCTGAATATTTTGGAATCCACGCTTCTCCAATTATGAGTATTTTGGAATCCACGTTTATCTTGGAAAACTGTTGTTGAATCATGGTCAACCTTAAAAACTGTTTTTTAACCATAGTCAACCTTAGAAAACTGTTTTTTTACCATGGTCAACCTTAGAAAACTGTCGTTGAACCATGGTCAACCCTTATAAAACTGTTTTTTACCATGGTCAATCTTTAAGAACTGTTCTTGAACCATTGTCAACCTTTTAAAACTGATTTTTGGTAAACCTACGAAAACTGTTTTTTAACAATGGTCAACCTTAGAAGCTGTTTTTTAACCATAGTTAACATTAGAAAACTGTTGTTGAACCATGGTCAACCTAAGAATACGGTTTTAACAATGGTCAACCATAGAAACTGTTTGTAACCGTGGTCAATCTTTGAGAACTGTTGTTGAACCATGGTCAACCTTTTAAAAATGATTTATGGTCAACCTAAGAAACTGTTTTTTAACCATAGTCAACCTTAGAAAACTGTTTTTTTTTTACCATGGTCAACCTTAGAAAACTGTCGTTGAACCATGGTCAACCTTATAAAACTGTTGTTGAATCATGGTCAACCTTGGAAAACTGTTTATAGCTATGGTCAACCTTAGAAGCTGTTTTTACCATGGTAAACCTTTGAGAACTGTTCTTGAATCATTGTCAACCTTTTAAAACTGTTGTTGAATCGTGGTCAACCTTAGAAAACTGTTTTTACCATGGTCCACGTTACTCCAAGTTAAAGGCTTTTTTAAAATCCAAGTTACTCCAATTATGAGTATTTTGGAACCCACGTTACTCCAAGTATAAGGCTTTTTAAGAACCCACGTTACTACAATTATGAGTATTTTGGAATCCACGTTACTCCAATTATGAGTATTTTGGAATCCACGTTACTCCTATTATGAGTATTTTGGAATCCACGTTACTCCAAGTATAAGGCTTTTTAAGAATCCACGTTACTCCAATTCTGAGTATTTTGGAATCCACGTTACTCCAATTATGAGTATTTTGGAATCCACGTTACTCCAAGTATAAGGCTTTTTAAGAATCCACGTTACTCCTATTATGAGTATTTTGGAATCCACGTTACTCCAAGTATAAGGCTTTTTAAGAATCAACGTTACTCCAATTATATGTATTTTGGAATCCACGTTACTCCAATTATGTGTATTTTGGAATCCACGTTACTCCAATCATGAGTATTTTGGAATCCACTATACTCCAATTATGTATAAGGCTTTTTAAGAATCCACGTTACTCCAATTATATGTATTTTGGAATCCACGTTACTCCAATTTTAAGTATTTTGGAATCCACGTTACTCCAATTCTGAGTATTTTGGAATCCACGTTACTCCAATTATGAGTATTTTGGAATCCACGTTACTCCAAGTATAAGGCTTTTTAAGAATCCACGTTTTTCCAATTCTGAGTATTTTGGAATCCACGTTACTCCAAGTATAAGGCTTTTTAAGAATCCACGTTTTTCCAATTCTGAGTATTTTGGAATCCACGTTACTCCAATTATGAGTATTTTGGAATCCACGTTACTCCAAGTATAAGGCTTTTTAAGAATCCACGTTACTCCTATTATGAGTATTTTGGAATCCACGTTACTCCAAGTATAAGGCTTTTTAAGAATCAACGTTACTCCAATTATATGTATTTTGGAATCCACGTTACTCCAATTATGTGTATTTTGGAATCCACGTTACTCCAATCATGAGTATTTTGGAATCCACGTTACTCCAATTATGTATAAGGCTTTTTAAGAATCCACGTTACTCCAATTATATGTATTTTGGAATCCACGTTACTCCAATTTTGAGTATTTTGGAATCCACGTTACTCCAATTCTGAGTATTTTGGAATCCACGTTACTCCAATTATGAGTATTTTGGAATCCACGTTACTCCAAGTATAAGGCTTTTTAAAAATCAACGTTACTCCAATTATATGTATTTTGGAATCCACGTTACTCCAATTATGAGTATTTTGGAATCCACGTTACTCCAAGTATAAGGCTTTTTAAGAATTCACGTTACTCCAGTTATATATATTTATGAATCCACGTTACTCCAAGTATAAGGCTTTTTAAGAATCAACGTTACTACAGTTATATGTATTTTGAATCCACGTTACTCCAATTATTAGTTTTTTGGAATCCACGTTACTCCTAGTATAAGGCTTTTAAGGAATCCACGTTACTCCAATTCTGAGTATTTTGGAATCCACGTTACTCCAATTCTGAGTATTTTGGAATCCACGTTACTCCAATTCTGAGTATTTTGGAATCCACGTTACTCCAATTCTGAGTATTTTGGAATCCACGTTACTCCAATTCTGAGTATTTTGGAATCCACGTTACTCCAAGTATAAGGTTTTTTAAGAATCCACGTTACTCCAATTGTATGTATTTTGGAATCCACGTTACTCCAATTATGTGTATTTTGGAATTCTTGTTACTCCAAGTATAAGGCTTTTTAAGAATTCACGTTACTCCAGTTATATATATTTTTGAATCCACGTTACTCCAATTATGAGTATTTCGGAATCCACGTTACTCCAATCATGAGTATTTTGGAATCCACTTTGTTCAAAGTATAAGTCTTTTTAAGAATCCACATTAATCCAATTATGGGTATTTTGGAATCCACGTTACTCCAAGTATAAGGCTTTTTAAGAATCCACGTAATTCCAATAATATGTATTTTGGAATCAACGTTACTCCAATTATAAATAAACCTTTTAAGGAATCTACGTTACTCCAATTATGTATAAAGTTTTTAAGGAATCCACGTTACTCCAATTCTGAGTATTTTGGAATCCACGTTACTCCAAGTATAAGGCTTTTTAAGAATCCACGTTACTCCAATTATATGTATTTTGGAATCCACGTTACTCCAATTATGTGTATTTTGGAATCCACGTTACTCCAATCATGACTATTTTGGAATCCACGTTACTCCAATTATGAGTGTTTTGGAATCCACGTTACTTCAATTCTGAGTATTTTGGAATCCACGTTACTCCAAGTATAAGGCTTTTTAAGAATCCACGTTACTCCAATTATATGTATTTTGGAATCCACGTTACTCCAATTATGTGTATTTTGGAATCCACGTTACTCCAATCATGAGTATTTTGGAATCCACGTTACTCCAATTATGTATAAGGCTTTTTAAAAATCCACATTACTCCAATTATATGTATTTTAAAATCCACGTTAATCCAATTATGAGTATTTTGGAATCCACGTTACTCCAATTATGAGTTTTTTGGAATCCACGTTACTCCAATTCTGAGTAATTTGGAATCCACGTTACTCCAATTATGTATAAGGCTTTTTAAGAATCCACATTACTCCAATTATATGTATTTTGGAATCCACATTACTCCAATTATATGTAGTTTGGAATCCACGTTACTCCAAGTAAAAGGCTTTTTAAAAATCCACGTTACTCCAATTATGAGTATTTTGGAATCCACGTTACTCCAAGTATAAGGCTTTTTAAGAATCAACGTTACTACAGTTATATGTATTTTGGAATCCACGTTACTCCAATTATGAGTTTTTTGGAATCCACGTTACTGCAATCATGAGTATTCTGGAATCCACGTTACTTCAATCATGAGTATTTTGGAATCCACGTTACTCCAATTATGAGTATTTTGGAATCCACGTTACTACAGTTATATGTATTTTTGAATCCACGTTACTCCAATTATGAGTATTTTGGAATCCACGTTACTCCAATCATGAGTATTTTGGAATCCACGTTACTCCAATTATGAGTATTTTGGAATCCACGTTACTCCAAGTATAAGGCTTTTTAAGAATCCACGTAATTCCAATAATATGTATTTTGGAATCAACGTTACTCCAATTATAAATAAACCTTTTAAGGAATCTACGTTACTCCAATTATGTATAAAGTTTTTAAGGAATCCACGTTACTCCAATTCTGAGTATTTTGGAATCCACGTTACTCCAAGTATAAGGCTTTTTAAGAATCCACGTTACTCCAATTATATGTATTTTGGAATCCACGTTACTCCAATTATGTGTATTTTGGAATCCACGTTACTCCAATCATGACTATTTTGGAATTCACGTTACTCCAATTATGAGTGTTTTGGAATCCACGTTACTTCAATTCTGAGTATTTTGGAATCCACGTTACTCCAAGTATAAGGTTTTTTAAGAATCCACGTTACTCCAATTATATGTATTTTGGAATCCACGTTACTCCAATTATGTGTATTTTGGAATCCACGTTACTCCAATCATGAGTATTTTGGAATCCACGTTACTCCAATTATGTATAAGGCTTTTTAAAAATCCACATTACTCCAATTATATGTATTTTGGAATCCACGTTAATCCAATTATGAGTATTTTGGAATCCACGTTACTCCAATTCTGAGTATTTTGGAATCCACGTTAATCCAATTATAAGGCTTTTTAAGAATCCACGTTACTCCAATTATATGTATTTTGGAATCCACGTTACTCCAATTATGTGTATTTTGGAATCCACGTTACTCCAATCATGACTATTTTGGAATCCACGTTACTCCAATTATGAGTGTTTTGGAATCCACGTTACTTCAATTCTGAGTATTTTGGAATCCACGTTACTCCAAGTATAAGGCTTTTTAAGAATCCACGTTACTCCAATTATATGTATTTTGGAATCCACGTTACTCCAATTATGTGTATTTTGGAATCCACGTTACTCCAATCATGAGTATTTTGGAATCCACGTTACTCCAATTATGTATAAGGCTTTTTAAAAATCCACATTACTCCAATTATATGTATTTTGGAATCCACGTTAATCCAATTATGAGTATTCTGGAATCCACGTTACTCCAATTATGTATAAGGCTTTTTAAAAATCCACATTACTCCAATTATATGTATTTTGGAATCCACGTTACTCCAATTCTGAGTAATTTGGAATCCACGTTACTCCAATTATGTATAAGGCTTTTTTTAGGAATCCACATTACTCCAATTATATGTATTTTGGAATCCACATTACTCCAATTATGAGTATTTTGGAATCCACATTACTCCAGTTATGAGTAGTTTGGAATCCACGTTACTCCAAGTAAAAGGCTTTTTAAAAATCCACGTTACTCCAATTATGAGTATTTTTGAATCCACGTTACTCTAAGTATAAGTCTTTTTAAGAATCCACGTTACTCCTGTTATGAGTATTTTGGAATCCACGTTACTCCAAGTATAAGGCTTTTTAAGAATCAACGTTACTACAGTTATATGTATTTTGGAATCAACGTTACTCCAATTATGAGTTTTTTGGAATCCACGTTACTGCAATCATGAGTATTCTGGAATCCACGTTACTTCAATCATGAGTATTTTGGAATCCACGTTACTCCAATTATGAGTATTTTGGAATCCACGTTACTACAGTTATATGTATTTTTGAATCCACGTTACTCCAATTATGAGTATTTTGGAATCCACGTTACTCCAATCATGAGTATTTTGGAATCCACGTTACTCCAATCATGAGTATTTTGGAATCCACGTTACTCCAATCATGAGTATTTTGGAATCCACGTTGTTCCAAGTATAAGTCTTTTTAAGAATCCACATTAATCCAATTATGGGTATTTTGGAATCCACGTTACTCCAAGTATAAGGCTTTTTAAGAATCCACGTAATTCCAATAATATGTATTTTGGAATCCACGTTACTCCAATTATAAATAAACCTTTTAAGGAATCTACGTTACTCCAATTATGTATAAAGTTTTTAAGGAATCCACGTTACTCCAATTCTGAGTATTTTGGAATCCACGTTACTCCAAGTATAAGGCTTTTTAAGAATCCACGTTACTCCAATTATATGTATTTTGGATTCCACGTTACTCCAATTATGTGTATTTTGGAATCCACGTTACTCCAATCATGACTATTTTGGAATCCACGTTACTCCAATTATGAGTGTTTTGGAATCCACGTTACTTCAATTCTGAGTATTTTGGAATCCACGTTACTCCAAGTATAAGGTTTTTTAAGAATCCACGTTACTCCAATTATATGTATTTTGGAATCCACGTTACTCCAATTATGTGTATTTTGGAATCCACGTTACTCCAATCATGAGTATTTTGGAATCCACGTTACTCCAATTATGTATAAGGCTTTTTAAAAATCCACATTACTCCAATTATATGTATTTTGGAATCCACGTTAATCCAATTATGAGTATTTTGGAATCCACGTTACTCCAATTATGAGTTTTTTGGAATCCACGTTACTACAGTTATATGTATTTTTGAATCCACGTTACTCCAATTATGAGTATTTTGGAATCCACGTTACTCCAATCATGAGTATTTTGGAATCCACGTTACTCCAATCATGAGTATTTTGGAATCCACGTTACTCCAATCATGAGTATTTTGGAATCCACGTTGTTCCAAGTATAAGTCTTTTTAAGAATCCACATTAATCCAATTATGGGTATTTTGGAATCCACGTTACTCCAATTATGAGTATTTTGGAATCCACGGTACTCCAATTATGAGTGTTTTGGAATCCACGTTACTTCAATTCTGAGTATTTTGGAATCCACGTTACTCCAAGTATAAGGCTTTTTAAGAATCCACGTTACTCCAATTATATGTATTTTGGAATCCACGTTACTCCAATTATGTGTATTTTGGAATCCACGTTACTCCAATCATGAGTATTTTGGAATCCACGTTACTCCAATTATGTATAAGGCTTTTTAAAAATCCACATTACTCCAATTATATGTATTTTGGAATCCACGTTAATCCAATTATGAGTATTTTGGAATCCACGTTACTCCAATTATGAGTTTTTTGGAATCCACGTTACTCCAATTCTGAGTAATTTGGAATCCACGTTACTCCAATTATGTATAAGGCTTTTTAAGAATCCACATTACTCCAATTATATGTATTTTGGAATCCACATTACTCCAATTATGAGTATTTTGGAATCCACGTTACTCCAAGTATAAGGCTTTTTAAAAATCCACGTTACTCCAATTATGAGTATTTTGGAATCCACATTACTCCAATTATGAGTAGTTTGGAATCCACGTTACTCCAAGTAAAAGGCTTTTTAAAAATCCACGTTACTCCAATTATGAGTATTTTTGAATCCACGTTACTCCAAGTATAAGTCTTTTTAAGAATCCACGTTACTCCTGTTATGAGTATTTTGGAATCCACGTTACTCCAAGTATAAGGCTTTTTAAGAGTCAACGTTACTACAGTTATATGTATTTTGGAATCCACGTTACTCCAATTATGAGTTTTTTGGAATCCACGTTACTGCAATCATGAGTATTCTGGAATCCACGTTACTTCAATCATGAGTATTTTGGAATCCACGTTACTCCAATTATGAGTATTTTGGAATCCACGTTACTACAGTTATATGTATTTTTGAATCCACGTTACTCCAATTATGAGTATTTTGGAATCCACGTTACTCCAATCATGAGTATTTTGGAATCCACGTTACTCCAATCATGAGTATTTTGGAATCCACGTTACTCCAATCATGAGTATTTTGGAATCCACGTTGTTCCAAGTATAAGTCTTTTTAAGAATCCACATTAATCCAATTATGGGTATTTTGGAATCCACGTTACTCCAATTATGAGTATTTTGGAATCCACGGTACTCCAATTATGAGTTTTTTGGAATCCACGTTACTCCAATTCTGAGTATTTTGGAATTCACGTTACTCCAAGTATAAGGCTTTTTAAGAATCCACGTTACTCCAATTATATGTATTTTGGAATCCACGTTACTCAAATTATGAGTATTTTGGAATCCACGTTACTCTAAATATATGTATTTTTGAATCGACGTTTTTCCAAGTATAAAGCTTTTTTAAGAATCCACGTTACTCCGATTTTGAGTATTTTGGAATCCACGTTACTCCAAGTATAAGTCTTTTTAAGAATCCACATTAATCCAATTATGGGTATTTTGGAATCCACGTTACTCCAATTATGAGTATTTTGGAATCCACGGTACTCCAATTATGAGTGTTTTGGAATCCACGTTACTTCAATTCTGAGTATTTTGGAATCCACGTTACTCCAAGTATAAGGCTTTTTAAGAATCCACGTTACTCCAATTATATGTATTTTGGAATCCACGTTACTCCAATTATGTGTATTTTGGAATCCACGTTACTCCAATCATGAGTATTTTGGAATCCACGTTACTCCAATTATGTATAAGGCTTTTTAAAAATCCACATTACTCCAATTATATGTATTTTGGAATCCACGTTAATCCAATTATGAGTATTTTGGAATCCACGTTACTCCAATTATGAGTTTTTTGGAATCCACGTTACTCCAATTCTGAGTAATTTGGAATCCACGTTACTCCAATTATGTATAAGGCTTTTTAAGAATCCACATTACTCCAATTATATGTATTTTGGAATCCACATTACTCCAATTATGAGTATTTTGGAATCCACGTTACTCCAAGTATAAGGCTTTTTAAAAATCCACGTTACTCCAATTATGAGTATTTTGGAGTCCACATTACTCCAATTATGAGTAGTTTGGAATCCACGTTACTCCAAGTAAAAGGCTTTTTAAAAATCCACGTTACTCCAATTATGAGTATTTTTGAATCCACGTTACTCCAAGTATAAGTCTTTTTAAGAATCCACGTTACTCCTGTTATGAGTATTTTGGAATCCACGTTACTCCAAGTATAAGGCTTTTTAAGAGTCAACGTTACTACAGTTATATGTATTTTGGAATCCACGTTACTCCAATTATGAGTTTTTTGGAATCCACGTTACTGCAATCATGAGTATTCTGGAATCCACGTTACTTCAATCATGAGTATTTTGGAATCCACGTTACTCCAATTATGAGTATTTTGGAATCCACGTTACTACAGTTATATGTATTTTTGAATCCACGTTACTCCAATTATGAGTATTTTGGAATCCACGTTACTCCAATCATGAGTATTTTGGAATCCACGTTACTCCAATCATGAGTATTTTGGAATCCACGTTACTCCAATCATGAGTATTTTGGAATCCACGTTGTTCCAAGTATAAGTCTTTTTAAGAATCCACATTAATCCAATTATGGGTATTTTGGAATCCACGTTACTCCAATTATGAGTATTTTGGAATCCACGGTACTCCAATTATGAGTTTTTTGGAATCCACGTTACTCCAATTCTGAGTATTTTGGAATTCACGTTACTCCAAGTATAAGGCTTTTTAAGAATCCACGTTACTCCAATTATATGTATTTTGGAATCCACGTTACTCCAATTATGAGTATTTTGGAATCCACGTTACTCTAAATATATGTATTTTTGAATCGACGTTTTTCCAAGTATAAAGCTTTTTTAAGAATCCACGTTACTCCGATTTTGAGTATTTTGGAATCCACGTTACTCCAAGTATAAGTCTTTTTAAGAATCCACGTTAATCCAATTATAGGTATTTTGGAATCCACGTTACTCCAAGTATAAGGCTTTTTAAGAATCCACGTTACTCCAATTATATGTATTTTGGAATCAACGTTACTCCAATTATGTGTATTTTGGAATCCACGTTACTCCAATCATGACTATTTTGGAATCCACGTTACTCCAATTATGTATAAAGCTTTTAAGGAATCCACGTTACTCCAATTATGTATAAAGCTTTTAAGGAATCCACGTTACTCCAATTATGTATAAAGCTTTTAAGGAATCCACGTTACTCCAATTATGTATAAAGTTCTTAAGGAATCCACGTTACTCCAATTCTGAGTAATTTGGAATCCACGTTACTCCAATTCTGAGTATTTTGGAATCCACGTTACTCCAATTACCATGGTGAACCTTTGAGAACTGTTCTTGAATCATGGTCAACCTTTTAAAAATGATTTTTGGTCAACCTAAGAAACTGTTTTTTTCCCCATTGCAACCTTATAAAACTGTTTTTTACCATGGTCAACCTTACAAAACTGTTGTTGAACCATGGTCAACCTAAGAAAACTGTTTTTTAACCATAGAAGCCAAAGATCTGCAACAAGAAAGAAAGATTGAAGTTTTGAATGCACTTTTAGAAGAAGAAAAGATATTCACTAAGCAGTTGAGTAGTCGACTATCAGAGCTCGAGGCTTCAGCCACCCTAAACTCTCCGAAAAATAGCAAGCTTTTAGGTCGACCAAAATGTCCCGCCCGACTGCTTTCATTCGTGTAAGAATAAGTTTGTTCTTATCATTCTTTTATCAATTTCTTACAAAGTTTTGCATTTTTTGTTACATGTAGGCCCTAATACATCCAATTTAATGAAAAAAATATGTCATACTAACAGACAGAAAGAAAAAAAGAATACCACTGCAAAGAATATTCAGTTTTACGGTCCTGCAACCAACTGCTACGAATTGGCATTGCTTGGTTACACCTTGAATGGATATTACTTGGTTAGAAGTAAAGTCGACACAAAAACTAGCGCGAAAATTGGAGTAACTTATTGCCATTTTCAACAACAAAACCAACAAAAAGGAAGTAAGACTACAAAATCTGTGAATCGTATTTGTATTTTTTAAAACGATTTTACTTAGGTACCGAGACGATGATTGGAAACGTGGACATCAAGACTTAGACTGTCCACTTCTATGTGCAGAGGATTACTCCTTTAAGTTTGGAGGTGAAGATAGTCAATTTTCAATTGGCGCGTCTTAATGAGGGAAATGCGATGCACTTGTTATCCGGGATTTTTTATGCACCAGTCCCAGGAATTTATCATTTTCAATTTTCTGGAACTAGTGACGTTTCTGATTCTACAAATAATTATTTAATCATAAAGTTTCAAGTAAACGGGGCCAATGTTGGACAGGCATATTCTCACTTTCGTAATGGATCAGAAAGACATGTTGTTTCCTTAACAGCTTCCTTACGATTGAAAGCAAATGACCAAGTTAACCTGTACAAGTATGGTGGGGTGCTCTTCGACGATATCAATAACCCAACACACTTTACCGGCTGGCTCGTAGAGGAAGATTTAATGTAGAACAATTCGATGCTTTTTTCCAATCAATGGTTCTAAAAATAATGGGAGTCGGTTATTTAATACACATTCAAGCATATTAAAACTTGTAAAAATTAGATAGTAAAAAATAATTATTAAATAACACGCAATTTTCGTTAATGTGAAATTTGAAGCACTGATTTATTTTCATTCTTATTTTAAAGTAGAATTTTGTTTTTTTTAAATAATTCATCCTAATTCTGATAACTAGTATTCTAGGCTGACGATACAACATGCTTTAATAAGCATGAAAATATAATATATAATAAGCAAAATTAAAAATATAATATAAGCATTAGACATTGAACCAACGTTGGTAAGTCTTTATAGATAGCCTAGAAAAATGGTAAACTCGTCATGATGAGCTAATAAGAAGAGCAGGCAGGAATATGTGAAAACAATAAAAAAAATGTTGACCAAGTTCGGAAAAAAGAAAATATTTTGAAGAACGATAAACATTTTCAATCATATGCTTTATTCACCAATAAATGTGTGTTTGATCATAGAGATAATATTAAAAAATAGAACGGTACACTACACTCAAAATACAACTATCACATACACTCATGTAATACTCGTACAACTCAAGTCAGTTCTAACTACCATAATAACTTTTGAAAAAATACCGAATGAAAATAATACAATACCGACAACAATTGGAATTCGTCATTGTGCGCCTAAGTTTCGAAGATAAATAAAATGACTTGGGTATTTTCATGCCGATTAGGTTTTGGAACGAATTTGAAACTCAACCTGAACGATACCTATCTCAATACAAACATACGTAATGTTTTACTCACAATCTTTACTTTTCAGGATGAAAAATTGAACGGGGGTGCGGTGCGATGAGCTTGACATCGGGCATTTTTACCGTACTAGTGGATGGAATCTACCATTTGAGTTTTCTGGTGTTCAAAACTACTCTTCTGATTATTTGTTCATTTTACTTCAAGTAAACGGCGCCGATGTTGGTTACGCTTTGACTGACCCAGTGGGAAATTGAAGATACGAGATAGCTTTCTATGAGTGCCTCCTTACGTTTGAAAGCAAACGACATTGTAAAACTGTTCAACTCTGGGACAGAAATACTCCAAGATGATTACAACCATTCGGATTCCACTCATTTTACGAAATTTAATCATTTAACACTTGGACCTTAATTTAGTTTAAAATCATCACGCATTGTTACTAACTTCAAACACTTAATTGTAAACTATAAGCCTATAGTGTATTTAATGGTAGTAATAGAAACGGTCATTTCATGCGGACTTGCCTTTAAATATGGCAATTCCTACTGCCAGAAAATGGTATGATTAACTTAAAGGTCATTTCTGGAATGAAAAATAAGCATGTATTCTAAATTTTGTTAATAGGAATGTTAAATTGACAGTGTTTAAAAAAGAGAATATATTAATTTATTTTAAATATCAATGAAATTCTAATTTTATGTTTGATTGCTCGATCACTTCCGTAATAAATAATATAGATTGGTTGCTAGATCGATTAGAGTAGATAGTGCGCATGATAAGCTATGGTTCTATGCAGCCATATCTATTGGAGATAATGATGACTAATTGAATCCATCATAACACAAAGGTAGTAGGCCTAAATACCAACATAAAGCAATCCATTCTAAGGAATGATGTAAGCACAAATTTAATTCTTAATGATTTACATTAATCTGTTTAATTAGAAAGTTCGTGACACTGATGGCAATTACGTCGATCAATAAGAGATTGTACATCTTAGTTGTCATTTTGATACATACATTATTCCCATTTTATGATTTAAAACAATCAACAGCTTATCTTAATATTCTTTCCCTCTTTCTATGTTGTTTAATTATTTACGTGAAAAAGTCTTATTCTGGCCAATCCTAAAAAGAATAGTTTTTGAGGAGAGTTCACCATAAGAACCTCTGTTGAAAGCGTTGAACTGTTTTTAACCAAAATTAACCTTAGAAAACTGTTTTTTACCATGGTCAACCTTAGAAAACTATTTTTTACCATTATCATTCTTAGGAAACTGTTGTTGAACCATGGTCAACCTTTTAAAACTGTTTTTTGGTCAACCTTAGAAACTGTTTTATAATCATTGAAAACTGTTGTTGAACCATGGTCAACCTTAGAAAACGGTTTTAACAATAGTCAACCATAGAAACTGTTTGTAACCATGGTCAATCTTAGAAAACAGTTTTTAACCAAAGTCAACCTTTGAAAACTGTTTTTTACCATTGTCAACCTTTGAGAACTGTTGTTGAACCATGGTCAACCTTTTAAAACTGATGTATGGTCAACCTAAGTTTTTTAACCATAGTCAACCTTAGAAGCTGTTTTTAATCATAGTTAACCTTAGAAAACTGTTTTTTTTTACCATGGTCAACCTTATAAAACTGTTATTGAACCATGGTCAACGTTAGAAGCTGTTTTTTAACCATAGTTAACCTTAGAAAACTGTTTTTTTTTACCATGGTCAACCTTATAAAACTGTTATTGAACCATGGTCAACATTAGAAGCTGTTTTTTAACCATAGTTAACCTTAGAAAACTGTTGTTGAATTATGGTCAACCTTTTAAAAATTATTTATGGTCAACCTAAGAAAATGTTTTTTAACCATGGTCAACCTTAGAAAACTGTTGTTGAACCATGGTCAACCGTAGAAAACTGTTTTAAGAATGGTCAACCTTTTAAAATTGATTGATGGTCAACCAAAGAAAATGTTTTTTAACCATAGTCAACCTAAGAAAACTGTTTTTAACCATGGTCAACCTTAGAAAACTGTTTTTTAACCATGGTCAACTTTAGAAAACTGTTGTTGAATCGTGGTCAACCTTAGAAAACTGATTTATGGTCAACCTCAGAAAATGTTTTTTAACCATGGTCAACCTTAGAAAACTGTTTTTTGACCATGGTCAACCCTAAAAAACTGTTTTTTAACCATGGTCAACTTTAGAAAACTGTTGTTGAATCGTGGTCAACCTTCGAAAACTTTTTTACTATGGTCAACCTTTGAGAACTGTTGTTGAACCATGGTCAACCTAACTGATGTATGGTCAGCCTAAGAAAAAATTATTAATTAAAACAATTATAACAAATATAACTTAAGATCAATTGGTAATCAATCCCCTCCCCCTCCCCTCAACCAAAAAACAACTTAAGATAACCATTGCAACCATCTATCAATTCATTATGATATGCTACCTAGTGTGCTTCGTTAAACGGGCACCATAGTTCGATGTTTATCTTTTTATTCGTTTCTACTTACCCTTTTTCTTCTTTCTTTCTATATCATCAGCAAGAAGTAAATGTTTGCATATTTTTATTCTCATGGGTGCACCCGTGTGCTAACAGTTTTAACATTGCCAACCTTTAAGGCCGCCCGAAATTAAATGAGTTCCTGATTTACTATAAAAAGGGGCGGATCCAGACATCGGTCTTGGGGGGGGGGGGGGCAATTTTACGTAATCCCTATCACTCCCATGTTATTTTTGAGGGGGGGGGGGTGGGGGTATCGCCCCCTTCCCCCTGGATCCGCCGTTGACTAGGTAACTCCTTAATTATGTTCTTGTTAAATGTTTTAAAGTATGTTTGTTATACCCTGATGGGTTAAATTCTTAAAGATGTATATGTATGAAGTAAGTAGCGCTGCGATGAACGATGAATTTCGGTATTGGCGATAGGTTTTGGAGAAATGGCGATAATCACGCGATGGTTTCAAAAATGGGTATCGGCGACTATCAACTTTTGTCATCGCAAGAAGAAAATGGCGATATTGATAGTTTTTGAAATTTTTTCTGTTGGCTTAGTATAAACAAGGTTGTTTTCTATTAGTTTTAAATTCAAGTAAGCGTAGTAATTGAATTTAAAAAGCGTGTTTTCCTAGATTGGAAACATTATATCACTGACCAACAAAATAAGGAAACTATTTCACTGTTTATCCTATCCGACGAAAAAGAAAAAAATTCTGGCGGAAGTACGGAACTGTTCGCATAGACAACTATCAAAGCAAACTAGAACTCAAAGAATTCACTAGAATTTAAAATCATTCAACAAATAAACACCATGGGCTATTACATTCGTTTAAAAAAGATTGAATCACTATCTCTAAAGTAAAATAGGTGTAAAAAGTGCACCATTACCTCCTTCCACCATGAATTTCATTTTTTTGGCAGGCGTATTTAATCTATAGAACTTGCATAACAGAAGATGATTTTTTAAATATTCTAATCCTAAAATTTTTAATCTTTTTGAAACTCTTCACTAGTTCTTATCATCGTATACATTGAGTGTATTGTATATTATGGCTCCTTTAATTTCTACTTGATAAATAAGAAAAATATCGGTAAAATAATTGCAGCAGTTACCGCCGATGGTTTTTGCTGCGATTATCGCACGATTATTTACCGATAGAAAAAATAGGGACAATCGCCATCGCAATCGCCGATACCGAAATGCAGTATCGCTTCCTGTGCCTGACACGGTATGGCTTGAATACTGTATCGACAGGATGAAATAGGCTAGACAGGATGTTGCGAAACCACCTCCGTCGGGATGGACAAGAAGGTTTGCAACACTGCCCTGAAATAGAGGGAAAAAGATTGAAAAGAAAAATTTTGCTGTCGAGATTCTCGATATTCCCAGGGGTAGAAAGGATTATAAGGATACTCTTGAAGGCCAAAAGATACTCTTGACTAGCTGATCCATTAGAATCCCAAAGCGTCGTTGCTTTTGTGGGTCTTGCTCCATGCTGGCTCTTGTAGATTCCATGGCGGTAAATAGACTGCTTACAATACCACGGCTTGCAGTTCGTCTCACCAAAAGACGGGCGATGCTTTAATGCTGATGATGAGGTGGTTTCAGCATGCTGAGGCTTAGCCAAAAACAAAGGAGAAAGAGAGAGTGAGGCGTCAACTGGTAAAAGTTACGCAATGATGACGGATTTGGTTTGTTTCACGTAGACCTAATGCTCAAAATGAACAGAGAAGGCTTCTGCCTGTCGAAGGCTAGCCACGTTGAGGTAGACTGAGGATGCTTCGGCCTGTCGGAAGACTTTGCTGCAGTAGAGAGATGTTTTCAGTCTTGGGGACCTGACGGTTCGGTACCAATCGTGAACTTTCAGTGGATAGCGCTCGTGATTCTGACGACGCTGTCACGCAAGCCTACACTGAAGCTGTTAAGTATAATCCTACGCTCCCTAAAGATGTTCTCACTTCCGGTGAGGCGTCGCGAAGTTGATTTCAAAAGAAGGGTGGAATAGGGCTAGACAGGAGGTCTATGACCCCCCCCCCCCTCTAGTTCTAGCGCAGCATTCTTGTTCTCGATCGATATCTATAGTGTGAGTATTTTAGTTCAGTTTAGAGAAAAGACAGTCACACAACGCAAGGAATAACTGTTAGATTCGTGACATTTATTTACTTATATTCAGCTATGAATTTAAAGTCATAAAAACATGTGCATATGGAGGAAAATACAGTGCATTATGCAAAATTAATATTCTAGTTTAACGTTACTTTATGTCTCCATGAGTGTAGCAAAAAGATAACGTTAAATTTTATGTCAAAACACGGACATCCAAAAAAATTAAAAATTGTCAAAAATATCCTATTTTTTGGCAAATTCTTGACAAATTAGTTTGAATAATTTATTTCTTTATCGGGTTTGGTATCCCTCCTGTAGTTGTGCAATGCATTCAACTTACAACTTCAAGGCTACTAACCTCAAATAACTGGATTTGGTCCTTACTTTAATATTTTTTCCAGAAGCAAAATATAATGGTCGTGGTGAAAGCAAGGGCCCACGGAAATAGTATAAAATAGATGGGCAAATCGTAGAGAAAACTAATGCAAGTTTCGTACTAAAACGCAATTACGGATAACATTTGTATATATATATATTGTACTGTACATGAATTAAAAACTCGTTGCACCTCCTCTTTACTCTACTAAGAACAGTATGTATTGACATCTATATATATAGTTAACAAACCAATACAGAACACAAAAGGAAGGAATAAGGGAGAAAAAAAGACGTCCGTTCGCAGCGAATATAAAAAATGGATTGATGTAAAAAAAAAAAAAAGATGATGCCCATTCTCCGAAAGCAGAATCAATGACTTGGAGGTCTGGGCTAGAACAATTACAAGTGATGTGGGAAATAAATCAAAGGGTTTCTGTGATACTTGTAATTTGTAAATATAAAATGGTCAATAATGAGTATAGTCAAGACGAAAACGCCTACATTCCACATACTACACATACATCAATCTTTTGGGATTACAAATAATGGTCTGGAATTCGATCTCGTCTTTGGTTAGAACGATGCCATTAACTTCCGGTGGAGATAAATTTTTCCAAAGCTTCGCGGAGCTTTATTTCTGCCCACAAACATTTGATCTTCCAACATTGGCATTCATCCTTCTTTTGAAGAACGAGCAACGTCACAAGAACATCATCTGCAGACGGCGGAGACACCTGCTGCTGTTGGGACGCTCTTTTTATCTTGAATGCCTTCAATAGTAAGTTTATAATGAAAATATTTTAAATATTTCTTGTAATTCTTTTTTGCAGCTATTAAATAGGATACCTTTGTATTAATCGATAAGTAAAGTATCTGTTATGTGGGAATTCTTGGATTTTATTTTCTACTGATGGACCTACTTTATTCAACACACGTAACTATAAGTAACGTACCCAACTACTACTAAAAAATACATTAACTACTTATGGATTAGCTTACCGGAGAGAGAATAGTAACAAGCAAGGAAGCAGGAACAAAGGTTACAGTAGCGGTCCACAAAGCGAGACACTCACCCGAAACCGTAAAGTAAGACAAAAAAGAGGGTGCACAGAAATCGTGTCCCATAGTGAATTTTCGGGTTCCTTGCCCGGAGTTTTCCACGCGTTCAAAATTACAATCTTTTTGACACCTAACAATTCATTTGAGTACATTACGACGCCTTATATTTTCCCATAGATGGGTTAAACTAAGGGAAAATGTGTAGGTATAACAGTTTCCTTACAATTTTAGATCCGATAACATGTATCATACTCTCATTTTACATGGCTAATACAGTAAAAATTGTTTTTTACTCTCGTAAGGGTCATGATTGATTGATATGAAGATAGCTGATGAAGTAGAAATAGTGCATGATTTTACAGCATTAAACAAAGTGAATTAGTGAAAAAAGTTAAACAGGGCTACAGTAAGGCGGATTGCCAGCAAAAAATCCATTGAAACACTATATTCAATGAGGAAAACAAAAGTTCCTTTAAAGTCTAAGGTAACTGTATCCCCAGAGCCCATCATCTGGATCTGGATCAACAAGTGTATTCGTGGTTTCTGAGTGTATACGAAATCCTGCTAGAAAATGTAAGCCTTTGCCAGTCTCTCAAGAGCTAATTCAAACGCGTGCAAGACAAATTGCTGAGACAGACGGAATCACTAGTTTTCAACCCAGTGATGGCTGGTTCCGAAACTGGAGATGGAGATTTGATATTGGGAAAAGTGTCCGGCTGCACGGAGAAGCAGGCGATGTCGGTTTGTCGATGTAAGAAGAAAAAGTTGAAGACCTGAAGATGTCCATATCTAGTTACAACCCTGATAAGATCTTCAAAATGGGCGAGCTTAGGGTGTTTAAAAAAACACGACTTTTGTCAAATCATGCGGGCGTTTTGATATATCATGTGAAATGGGTGAGAAATAATTGAGGTAAAATATTTCGAAGAAAAAATTATATTTGACCACCCCACAACCAAAAAACCCTAAAAATTACCATTTTTGCGTAAAAATAAATCAGTACTACTCTCAAACCTATAACTTTTATTAGTCGTATATGGTTTAATATATGATATTTTTTTAAAAAACTAAATCAATTCAAATATGATATTTGGCACTCCTCTTTCTAATACAATAATGAAAAAGAATTTACAAAAATTTTTATTGTGCTAAAATCGATAATAAAATTACATAACGTTAAGGGTGTTGGGTATACTTAAGGATTTCAAACGCTCGGTGGGTGGGGTAAACAATGATGGATCAAGCCAGTTTTTTTTTACTGTAGATGGGTGAAAGGTCCATCTTTTCTTTGTGAAACCGCCGCAGAATGGTAAAACTATAGAATGTAGCTACTCTTTTTCGTTAAATACTTAATATACTTAAAATTATGAAAATGCTTTATTCAATTTAATATACATATATCACATATGTGTTTGTAAGATACATAATTTACTAGCTAAACAAATTTTGGTTTTTTTTTCGTCGTCCATCTGGCTCATTGGTATAGTACTAGGCTCATTTGAGCAACTTATTAGGTTCGATTTGTTTAATTTAGTCAAATCCCTTAATTTACTTAAAATACTAAATTGTTTAAAATTTTAGTTTTTTAAAGATTTTTTAAAGTCCATTCGGGATGACATTCGAGTTCATTAATTGACGGAATTCAAGTAATTTAACTATTTTAAAGAAATTCAGTTATTTCAATGATCAAAGTTAATTAAGTATCTCCTACACAAAACCCCATGTTTTTTCAACAAAATAATTTAAGAGATTTAAGTGATTTGATTAAACTAATTGACGAAAAGGCGTAGTCACATTCTATAGCTTAGCCGATAATTTTTCAATTTTCCATTGCGATTACAATTAGGTTGTAATGGCAACTGATTGATCCTAAAGCAGAGGAAATAATTAGATGAGGAAAAAAATTATAGGACTCAGTGGCTTTATTGGTTAGCCGGTATTGCCCCAAGATTCAAATTTTGTTTTCATTCTCGATAGTGCAGGTTAAACGTATATTGTCCCATTATTATCTATTGGCTTTAATGGCTAGTCGGTATTGTCCCAGGACTAGAAATTCTTTTTTATTCTCGATAATGCAGGTTATTCCCATTACTTCCCCAAATACTAGAAAATTCTAGAAAATTCGCTTTCTTTTTTTCTTTATTTGATTTTCATTCCGAAATTTGTGATCTTATCAGGGCTACCTCATCTTTGGAAAGGGGCCGGCGTTTAGCTTTTTGCTGGATCCACTTCGTTATGCTCTTGCCTGCCCAGAGCCCAATCGATTTTTCGGCCTCTTTAGCTAGGGCCCGTTTCAATTCCCCCCCCCCCCCCGTTTGGATCCGATGCACCCGCTCCAAAAAGAGGTCCGACCGCTTTCCACGTAGCGAGCATTTCTAAAGTGCCAAAGCGCTTTACTAATGTCTCTAATAGAAAATTAGAAAATTATGAATAGAAATATGAGTAGAATTATTTTAAGTATAAATGTATATATAAATATAATTGGGAAATAAAAATTGGGGAAATAAATTACCAAAAAAGATATCGCCCATAGGTGTTCCTTTGAAAACATTAGTACAGATCGTTCCTCGTTGAGCCGTGTATTTTAGTTGCATTTCTTGGTTCAATAGAAACCGGAAGATGAGCCGCCCAGCAGTAGTGAAAGAATAAGGATCTATAATATTAAAAAAAATACATTATGTACTACATTAAAATATAAATTTAGGTATCGTTGACTTGCCAGTTTATCGCGAGCCTTTGGTGACGAAGCCATTTTACGCTCAAACGCCTTTAGTTCCTCTTTTTTTTATCGAAAGATCCTAAGTGTGGAATGGTTCGGTTTCCTTTGCTACGGCTGCGTTGACTTCAGGCACTGGGCGAGACTTGAGCAATTGTTCAAGCCCTTCGACTCGCTGTATCACTTCAGCTGCGAGACTGAGACAAGTGTCCCTTATTTGGGTTACGACGGAAAAAACGCTGTTACAAGTAGTGACTACCTTTGCCATTTGATCCGCAAAAAAGATGAAGGGATTCTGGCTGAAATTAGTATCAGCACCTGAAAATAGATTAAAATAATCAAGTATCTCAGAATAAATAAATAATATTATTGGTATGAAAGAAGTAAATCCCAAAGTAAAATTATTGGTCCAATATTACCTTATAAAATAAATTACTTATGCTCATTAGCTCGGCCATGAAAGTATGCAGATCCACCAGTTGGACGTCTGAGCCAATTTTCAATCCCGTTTCCACCATAGCACTAAAATCAAATGCTTCTGGTACTAATGGTGTAGTCTCGTGATCGCTGAGATGTTGTTGTGGCTCACTCGTTGACTCGGACGGTGGAGAAGCTGGATTTAAAGTGTGATCTTGTTTCCTCTTCGGTTTAGTTACATCACCTTCGCTCCAATCAACAGCTGCAGAACGTTTAGCCGGTGACTTGTTTGTTGCTTCAGAAGAAGGGCTATCGGTAGCTGAGCCATCAACCTGTAGAGCACTTGGAACAGTGACCACTTCATCCTCCTGGGCTGTTTCGATTGTTGTTTTGGGTGTAGCAGACGACACGGCCACTTCACTTTTTCGGCTGATTGCGGTGTTGCTTCCTGTAGAGCACTTGGGAGCAGGCGACTGCACCACTTCCTCCAACTCGGCTCTTTTAACTGCTGTTTTGGGTGGAGCACACGAAACGGGCACTTTGTCCTCGGCCGATTTCGGCGTTGATTTGGGTAGAGTAGACGACACGGCCACTACATTTTTCTCAGCTGATTCCTGTGTTGATTTGGATGGAGTAGACGATACGACCATTTCATTTTTCTCTGCTGATTCCGGTGTCGATTTAGGTGGAGTAGACGAAACGACCACGTCATTCTTTCCGGCTGATTCAGCCGTAGCAGACGAGTTGGCCTCTTCGGCTGAATCAAATGTTGACATGGCCGCAGCAGCAGACGAATCGACCAGTGCGCCCTTCTCGCCTTTTTTCTGTTTAGGATTATTTTTGTTTTTAGCTTTGCCGGATTTTGAGGACATTTTTTATTTTTATTTCGGTGCTGATTCAAAAACAAGTTCAGTCGGGAAGGATTCTCCTATAATAATTCATCAAAGAAAATTTCAAATTAAATAAATGTAAGGGGTTATTAAAAAAATTAATTAACAGTTATACCGTCAGAAGCTGTCGATGGAAATTTTTGGGCCTTAATAGCTATAGAAAAGAAATAAAATTATATAAAGTGTTCAATAGACACGTTTCGACTGATGAAAATCAATAGGCAGTTTAAAATCAATAGACGAATGGAAATAAATTCCCCCTTTCCCTGTAAAATTTGTCACATTTTCCCAAAAACAGTGCGACAGAGTTGTTGTCTCCCTAGGTTAAAGTTTACATACCTTTTTGCTTAGCTTTTTTATTGGGAAAAACGATGTCTGGGACTTCAGGTATCTCCTTTTTAGACGACTTTGTCCTGGTTTTTACACCTTCCTCGTTACCGGCAATATACATTTCTGGCTTCTTTTTATCTCTGGTGCTGGGCATCCTCAAACCTACAGCAGCAATGCTGGATGAGGTGGATGGTGTAGGCTTATCTACATTTGCCGCTGCCATGTTTTAGATAGATGGATGCCAACGATGAAATTGGATTTCTAAATGAATGGTTTGCTGCAACAATTAGCACTCGCAGTGGAATGGGATCTTGGCCCAATAACAGTAATCAACTTTAACAACCTGTCTTTATGGAACAACGGTTTCATGAAGACAAATAAACTTTAATTTACTTTTAAAAACAAGAATCGCACGGCGTACAGACCCTCGTGAAAATAATAAAATTTGAGTCTTTTAATTTCTTTTTAATATGGCCTCATTATTAACCTTGGTCTCATGGACCTGAGCTTTAGAACTCGAAATGCCTGGTATCGTGGTACGTCGAATCCTTCTATCTTCATATTTACTACACAACACAATCAATAAAATTTTTGTCATGGATATTTAAGCGTTACTGGTTTCCAAAAATCAAATTCAGCAAGTTAATAACGAAATTAAATCTCTGGACTATCTTTTTGGTCGTTTCCTTTTTACATTATCCCTAGTGCAGGTCCCATACATTCTTAGAGCTGTAGAGCATGATTATTTCCCATGATAGAGTCCTAATGGTAATGTCACATTCAGGAATATCCAGCCCCTAAAACCCTGGAAAAGGCAGACGGTCAAGTCTTGTACTTACAAATACTTGTACAGTTGTACTTACAAATACTTGCATGTTGCACTTACAAATACTTGAACTTACGAGCATAACCCAATTGGCAAGTCCTAAGCGAGCCCCGGCGAAAGATTATGGAAATCCTTTCTGATCCTTGTAAGTATTGAACTATTAACTAGCCCACACCTGTCCGACTCAAAGGGCATTGACCATACCAGGCCTTTGTGTCCCTAAGGGCATCAACAAGGCTAGGCATGTCCGGTCCCAAGGATATTGACAAGTTCATGCCTTTCCACTCTTAAGGGCATTTACAAGTCCAGGCCTGTCCGGCCCCAAGTCCTAAGGGCATTGACGAGTCCAGGCATGTCCAGCTATAAGGACATTGACAAGTCCAGGCCTGTCTATCCCCGGGGGCATAGGCTTGTCTAGACCTATCCTTTTCCATGGGCATTAGCAAGCTCAGACCTGCACGTCCTCAATTGCATTGACAAGCCCGGGCATGTCTTGATCCAGCGGCATTGGCATCCAGTGCCCTGTTCAGTACGGACAATTTTTTGTTTCCTGTCAGCTCCTAATAGGTAATATAACACCTATGCTATAGCGATTTAAATTATTTACAGTGGAGGCTGTCTATCCTACTTGCCATTATTTTCCCGATAGCTAAACAATAGGTAATGTCTGATTCCCACTACATGTTACCCCCTCCCCTAAGCCCAAACGAGTTCGATTTCAAATTATTATTTATTTATTCTTAGAATATTTTAGTAGGGGTTAAACTCAGGGGACCACTTTGATCGAAATCCTTTCCATAATGACCTCATTTTTACTTCGAAATTATTTTAAAATTCAAATATTAAAATATAACACACCATCAGATTCTCCTCTTCATGCTGGTTCTGGTGGTGTTAAGCTTGGTTGTCAAGGTTGTGAAGGAAATTCAGGTATATTTCGAAGAAAATCGTCCTTAATAGACAGGATTTTCACTAAAATAATTCCTACTCCATCGTGAAACGTTATTTAATTCCCATTTTTTTACGTGCCCTCAAGTTCCATCTGGTGGTTTTGAAAAAAAATTCTATAAAAATATCGTGCATAATTGAGACCCCTAAACAGGGAGTACAAGGTTTTTTTTCATTCCCTTAAGGGATCGCTGCAAAACCTTATGGCGGTTCCTAGAACAACGTCGTCTGCTCGAACAATAAAGGCCAGAGAGACCCTCTTCAAGGGATTTCTTTTTATTCTAAAAACAAACCTCCTCTACACTCGGGGATAATTTAATTTACCAAGAAATTGAATAATGATTTATACAATACTTTTCAAATATTTATAATTAAATTTGGATTCAACTTCCAAATATAATAAATAATTTGGCAATCAACACATCAAGTATACCACATCTCAATATGACAGTAGCCGATCGGTCGGTAGAGTAAGCTACTAAAACGTGCAATAATTACGTGAATTTTCGCTTGAGTTTAAGTAGTTGAGGCATTATTTATCAGCAAAATGTCGATTCATGGGGATGCCAATGCTATGGAATTCTACCGTATTGTTACTCATAAAGATTTTGCGGTTAGAGTTAAAGAAGTGTTGGCTATCATCGAAAAAAATCCATGCTTACTGTCTATTGATCCAAGATTGAATTTTTAAAACACATTCGAATTCTACGGATTGCGATTTCCTGCTCCTTGTGAGAGTAAGTTATAAGTAAAATGCTCTAACTGACTGTGAGTGCTTATTGGAATATTTCGCAGGTGATTATTTGAATATCCCTGAAATTCCTTCATCTGAAATTCATCAATTAAAGATTATGACTAACTATTTTATGAGTCAGCCATGGCATCTTTATTACGAGGAAAAGTATGCGTTCTTCAAGCAGTAGTATGAAAGAATTGGAGCAGCTTTCCCAACATTTGGTATTTTTAAATACACGTTTACTTGCTATTTTTGTATTATTTTATCTCTGCTTAAATGCTATGTAGATGAAGCACAGAATGACTACGAAGAGTATCAGTACTCATTGCCACTTCCCACAACCATTTCGGAGTACGCTCTTAACTTAACAAGCTGGCGATTCCCTTTATTATGAGTTAGATTGATTGCTTTGTATGTTATAAAGTGTATGATTTAGGTATTGAATTATTACACTTAACACTAAAAGCCTAAACAAATTATTTATTTTTCCTGGTAGAAGATAATATCAATAGTGATCTAGTACAACATAATCCGGCCATTACTAAAAGATTGGCCGGGATGCACTCCCCGGTAGAGCTGATGACGTGAAGCTGGACTACACCACGTGCTACACGACGAGTCTTCTTTCCCGTGTACGCTCGGGCAGTATCAGTGGAGGCGTTGGTCGTTAGATGGAATAAGGAATGATGGAGGAGCGTGCAGCCATCAATCCCGCAGGTCTTCTTCTTGAAGCAGTCCCGAGAAGAGTGCTTCGGTATCAAGCACACGAGACGCAGAGGTTGTGACACATGGACGGCAAAGGACTTCACGGTACTGTTTCCTTCTTGAAGTCGTTGCAGTCCTCAAGCCGATGCGATCCTTCGCATTTAAAACAGAAAGGGGTGCTGGACGGTCTTGATGATGGATGAGGACCACCACTACTTCTAGTAGTCGCCTGGTGAGTGCGGCCGTGATGATGAGGCTTAGAGTAGCCTCCACCACCTCCGGATCCATTAAATTTGGGAGCTGCATCACTACCATTCTGGGCGGCAGCCATGCCATAGGTACTCTGGTAGGCGTCGGCTCGTTTGCAGAGCCAATATCCAAACTGGATGAGAGTGCGACGCTCCAAGCCAGTGTCACGTTCCGAGTTCCAAGCGAGGAGGTCATTCTGACGCATCTTCTGGCAGATGTGGTCGATGTCGAGGGGTAGTCCACTCTAAAAAGAAAGACGAAGAGAAAAGAGAAAAAGAGAGAAAAAGAAAGCCCTCGGGCGATAAGGTTAACCTTTCGCCTATCCTTTACAAGGCGGAGGGCCTCCAAGGTCACTTTTTCTTTCTCTCTCTTTTTCTCTTTTGGCCTATCTTTTTATCCTTTTTGCCTTGCGCGCTTGCCTGATTTTAGAGTGGACTACCCCTCGGTCGATGTAGTCGGTGTTGCTCAGCTCTCCGATGCGACTGAGCTCGAACATGTACGTTCGGATCTCTAGGGCAGCGCGCTTGAAGCCAGCAGGGTCCCGAGGAATGTTGATGGTCTTCAGCTCATAAGCAAGAGCGGCATCTCCGCCCAGGTGAACCAGTCCAGGGCTCGACCAGAGAAAGGTTCCGGTGTAGATGATGAAGTAGATGGATGCAATCCCCGGTCTAGTGGAAGCTCCGCAATGTAGCGGTCGATCCATTCATCCGGCGCCTCATCCTCGAGAGCAACCAGAGGAGGAGCAGCAGCATTATGTTGGTTGGCGATCTAATCACGAACGCGGTTGTCGATGGAACCCAACACACTTTACCGGCTGGCTCGTAGAGGAAGATTTAATGTAGAACAATTCGAGGTTTTTTTTCCAATCAATGGTTCTAAAAAATATTGGTAGTCGGTAATTTAATACACATTCAAGCATATTAAAACTTGCTGCCTTCTATACTTTCATTGTTTCACAAAGTAAAAAAAAAATTACAAGAGCTATTAAATAGAGTACGATAATGTCATTTAAAATAAGAGAATCATAATGACAATGCATGATGTCATAAAAACACAAGTTCAATGTTTTTACCCCCCCCCCCCCCCCCCCATTGTAGAGGCCTGTAAACCTATTCATTGATATGACTGATTATTCGCACTGTACAGATTAGGTAGTAATAATAGTAATTAAATAATACGCAATTTCAATAGTTAATGTAACATTTGAAACTGATTCATTTTCTTTTTTATTTAGGTAGAATTTTCATTTTTCTTTAATAATTCATCCTAACGCTGATAACTAATATCCTAGGCTTTAGTTGTTTTTTTTTACGATACAACATGGTTTCAACAAGCATGAAAATCTGTGCTTTGAATAAAAATATAATTAAGCATTAGACATTGAATCAACGTTGACTCTGGAGGAATTATGTAACACGAATTACATTTAAAAAAATGATTAACATTAAGCTGTTTGTTTAGAAAGTTTGTGAAACTGGTGCATGGATATTACGTCGACCAATAACAGATTGTAGATCTTAGTTGTCATTTTTATACATATATATTATTCCGATTTTATGATTTAAAACAATCAACCTTATTCTTTCCCTTTATAAAATATATTATGTATATATATCGTTTCAAAACATTTATTTTTCACTTAATGTGTTATTTAAAAGTTGAACAAAGAAGAATATTCAATATTCAAATAACATAGAAGTATGTTGTTTAATTATTTTAAACGAGAAAAAAGTATTATTCTGGCCAATCTTAAAAAGAACAGTTTTGGAGGAGAGTTCACCATAAGAAGCTGTGTTGAAAGCGTTGAAAGGTCTCGGACGAAAAGTTCAATAAAAAAAAATAAACTACTGAAAATAAAAATATATTCTGTAGTGCTCTCAAGAGAAATAATCAAGGCTTCAATCATATAAAAGGAGAAGAAATTAGCTCCGTAAAGTAGTCCATTCTAAAGAATGATGTAAGTGCGAATGACCTTTAAAAATTTATGTACGATAATCTGTTGGTTTAAAAAGTTTGTGAAATGATCGTTACTATCACATCAACAGCAGATTATAGATCGTACCTGTCTTTTTACTTTTTCTACTTTTAGACTTGATTATTACCCAAGTAAAAGCTCATTATGTTGCTAACTTATGTTTCAATTTTGGCCTTAATCAGTTTATTCAATAACAAGTTATGATATTTTTCTTGGAGGACGTGTGTCCATAAGGCCCGTATTAAAAACGGCAAAAATAGGGGTGTCCCTTTTTCGATAACGCTATAAATAACTCAATGACCGTTTCATGGCTGCAAGTTATAAAAAATACTAGCAGAAAGGGAATTCATTTATCTCGCCGGATACAAAAAATCACAATTCTGTGATCAGAATTGTAATTTTCCCGTCCGTATTTAGCACAACACTTTGCCCCGTAAGACGCGTGCTAAAAACGGCCGAAAAAAGAGGGTGTCCCTATTTCTCTTGAGGGTACTGTATATTGTTTGAGATTTGTTCCACAGAATGCGTCTCTTTAATACTTGACTCAAAGAAAAGTTTTGAATAGGTATGTGGTTTATCGAACAAGTCAATTTGAAATATAAACTAAGACAATATTTATACTGAGTATTAATATGTGGAAGTAGGACTACACCAGGTTAGGTTAAACGTTCTAACTTACCAATTTTTCCTACAGTGCTTCAAATGGTTAAATCATTATAAAATTTTACAGAACGATCAAATTCTCTATTATCAAGTGGGAATAATTCCTTAAAAATGTTGAATCCTCCACGTTTATAGACATCCCTTATAAATAGTTAAAATATATAAATATGCTATACCGTTACTTATTTTTTTAATAATTAATAGGTTTATAGGTTATTTGGTACCCAAATGCTTTCGCAAGAATCGCAGTATAAGACGATTATTCAAATCCATTGCCAGAGAGGAGTTGATATTGAACTTGGCCCCCAATCCAAGTTCTAATAGGAATGGCCAAGTAACAAGTAAACAGAAATCCGTTTGATGCAAATGATTCGTTCCCCTGAAATTTTCAAATTCCACAATTAAGTCGAAAAAATCACCATCAGTACGTTATGAATAATACAATAATATTAACATACTTTAAAGTAAATACTGGGCGATCCACTTCTGTAATATCTGTGACTAATCGTTTCAAATTAACTTTTCCTTTACCAGTCGTCTGGAAATTACTCATTCGATAGTCTTCCATGTTCACAAACAGTATGGGCTGTTTTATTTCTTTGTAAAAATCTAACGGTTCATCCTTTAAAGGATACATCCAAGTGTCCAAAGCTACTCCCAGCCTACAATATTAAAAAATAGTAATTGGTTTGTAACGCATCCATAAATGTATACTTGAATCTTTTATCCAGAGCCAACGTACGAAGAGTGGTCGCACCTCCAAATGAGTGCCCGGCAATTACCAAACGAGTAAAGTCCATAGATCTCTATTTTTTGATAATTACAACTAATTTTGAATAATATTTTATCTTTAACTACGTATTTATATATACCTTGAATTGGTTTAGCTTTAATGATGAGAGAATCAAGTGATTGATCATGAGACCTTCGTTGATTTTCTCAAGGATGTCGAGGGTACGTCGACATTCATCAGCGCGCAGGGAGACTTGGACATTACGCAATTCATCGTCACCATCTTCGATGGGCCCTTCCTTAAACGGGATCCATTTTTTATTTAAATTACCATATTCATCTTTGATTAAGTAATAAGTTGCACAGGCTGACGCATCTCTATAAATTTTCGAATAGCCATCATACATTTCAATATTACAATGTAAGTTATTATGTGTACCTATGTTCTATAGCAGCAACTATGAAACCTTGAGATGCCAATTCGGTACAAATGATGGAGTACGATGTGCGACATGCGATCCCGCCATGAGAAAATATGACGACTGGGAACTTTCCATTACCATGTTTGGATTTACTCAGGTCAGCGTCAAACACAGCAGGTCCAAACAAACGTCCTATAAATGATGCAACCGATAATTAATTGATTGACCAAAACGCTGGCCAATAAAATTCAGATATAATAAATTATATATTTAACAAAAACAGCTCTATACCAGTAAAAAGAAAAGTTCCTAACGATCTCAAAATCTTGGAAATAAATTCTAGCGGAATCCGAGGGAGAAATCTTAACCAAGAGAAAAGTTTGAGAGCGCTATCCACACATCCATCTATGTATTGGTAATCAGGTATCAGATTTTCCCAACTGGAAGAATGATTCTGTGAATAATTCAAATTATTAGGCAATTCATTTAGTTTCAATTCACGTAGTTTATCATTACAAAGATGTTTTCTAAATCTGTCGGATAGTATAAGCGGAAGAAACACCCTTTAACAGTTTCGTCCGGTCCCACCATCACATCTGTACATCCAACATTATACCGCCCTTTCAAATTAAGAAACAATTCCATTTTCAATTAATAAACAATTCAGTGTGATGCTTCCTCTCTTACCTCTTGGAATTGGTGTGGCAGGGGCCAGTTTACTATTACTAAATAGCTCTAAATAAGGCGAGAATAATTCAGTGATACGCTTAAAAGAGAGATTTATTTTTACCATGGTGGTATTTTTTAACGTAGAGGTAGAGAACTACTGTGCCTCTTTTTTCTCCAAGCCTGATGAAATAGCAGTCGTTTTATCTCTCTCTTTCACTTTGCAAGCGTAGTTTTCTTTTTTATTGATTTACATCACATTATTAACAGTGTCCAGGTTTGGTTCTATTGCATCATTTGTTTATAAATTGCTGAATTTTATAATGCGGACTTTCTGAAATCCCGTAAAAGGTATATGAATTTGTTTAAAACGACTTATTTGGGCGGCCATTAAATTAATATACATGACAATCTGTCCCTTTCACGAATTTGTGAAATGGTACCTTTAAAAAAACTACTAAAGAGACAACTAACAACTTAGCTAAAATGTTTTAAGTGCCTAGAATTCTTCGTCAATTAACTCAATTAAATTGATTTAAATGGTTAAATTATTTATGTTTAAAAGTCTATGTTTGGGGCAACTCTCGAAACTGACGTGTTTGGTGAATCTAGTTAATTTATGTGCTGAATTATTAAAACTGTCTAAAAATCCTTTATTTAATAAAATTGCGAGTTGTTAGGAATGAAATTATTTTTTACATAAATAAAACTCATATAAGATTATAATTTTAAGGCACATTTTATGATAGCTATGTAAGTAGGCCATTAAAAAAAGTTAGCTAACGGAAAAAGGCCGACCTTTACAGCAGTTTTACCTAGAAATAAATATATTATGATTCATAAAAAAGTGTATAAACAAGCAATAACCGAGAATAGAGAATAAAGCATTGGCTATGAAGGAAAAAATCGTATAATATTATGTATGAAAAGTTATTCAATATTCACTAATAAAAATTCAGTTTAATTAGCTAACACATTATGTAAAATAGACTTGAATAAAAAAATGGGGTGGTTGGCATGCTAAGCAACAGAAAGAGTGTACTATACACTCCATACTCTCTGATTTTTCTTATCACAAAGAAAAAACAGAACGTTGATATTCATTTTTTATAGATTGCTATAGAAAACAAAGAAGAGAAGAGTATTTTGCTGCAATTTACTATTATTTATTTTTAAAGTAATAAATAGAACAAGTGACTAATAAGAAGAATGAATGATTTTCTGAAAAATAGAACAACACACTAGTAATTTAAATAATAAAAACTTGTTTTCAAACCACTTTATTCTTTTTGAAAACAAATAACCATGCTGTATTGGTTATTGATTGAAGTATTTTTTAAAAATAAAAAAACAACTGCTAGAGTTATATTTAATGGTGTGAAATATCATATTATATAATGCTTATTTTCTTACTGCTATAAAAAATATTGCAACAAAATAAATCTGATGCGTTATCAACAACGATTTTTTTTTCATTAGTCATCACATGCAGTGCTTATTTTCTGACCCTCGTCTTAAATAAATAATAGAACAAAAAAACCAGTGCGTTATCAGCAATGATTTTTTTCATTAGTCACGCACGGTAGTATTTTAAAAACTTGATTATGGTAATGAGACCTATATAATCTTAAGTAAATCGGGATCGAAACTTAAGCTGAGCGTCTCAGTGAACCTTGCATTATTGCAATACTTTATTTGCTCTACTCACCAGAAAATGGTTTGTAAGATTGAAAAAATCTTTTTTGTATCGTTGGTAGCAGCTTTTCTGTTGGTGCAGTCATCGACCAGTAGCCCACTTCAAAATTATTTACTGGTATTTATTTATTCTATTCTTTTTTCAACCGATTTATATAAATGCCTTTTGAAAATAATAACTTATAATTCATTATTTCTTATTTGCCTGACTTGCTTGAATTGCTTAAACAAAATTATACCTTAAATTCTAAGAAAAACATTGATTTCAGATTTTTTTTTACGAGAATATCTTTCATTTATTTCAAAGGAAACCTTGATGATTCGCCTGGACAGCTTACAAAACAGAGTAGATTTCCTTGAAGCAAGAAATTCCAAAAATGAAGCAAAAATTGATCTTCTTGAGACCAAGAACGCTCAACAAGAAGAGGAAATCATTCAACTAAAGGCCAAGAAAGATGAAAAACTCTCTCAACGCTCTTCTTATTCCACCGACAACAGAATGGGTTCTTTTACTCGCTCTTCAACCAAAGCAGTGGGGCCTCCATCCTGCATAGAATTGTCCCTCATCAGCCATTCTTTAGATGGGCTGTATCTTATTCAAAACCCGGAAACAAACCAAATCCAAACCGTTTTCTGCACTTTTGGAACTTCTGGTAAGTCAAACTGTCGAAGGCTTAATTACAAATGTAACCTTATTCGAAATAAAACTTACTACAGGAGTTACCCAGGACTTTATTGGTAATGTGGACATTAGGACGAGTAGTGTCCATTTTCACGCCCAGAAAACGGCCAGTTTTAGAACTGCTGGTGTAATACCTTTCGAAGTTGCACCTGTGAACGACGGCGAAGCTATGGACCTTCCCTCTGGGGTTTTTACAGCTCCAGTACCAGGACTGTACCATTTCCAATTCTCTGCAACTAAAGATTCATCTGCCAATTTACTATCCGTTTATCTTCAAGTAAATGGCGTTGATGTTGGCCTCGCTAATACTAATCAATTTGAAATGGGAACGTCTGATAGCGTTTCTTTGAGTGCTTCTTTGAGATTGGCAGCAAACGACAGAGTTACTCTACGTAATGCCGCTAGCAGTGGTCTCTTAGATGGTAGCGCTCACTTTACCCACTTTACGGGATGGCTGGTTGAAGAGGAGTTCTTGATTTAAATTGATTAGATAGTTTTTCCCAACTGCAATTGTAGATATAGTTGGCTTAGGGGTGGTTTGCCTACATGTGACTTGAACACTTATGTCAATTTTTATTCTATGGAAACTATAATGTGCTAGTTCGTGGCATTGATTCCTATCGTAGATTTTTTGGACTAATTGTATAAATCAAGTGGAAAATTAATATTTTTTTTCCCCATAAAACGTTGTATACGCAAACTTAAGAAAGTGAGTGTGTTTAGTTTAAACTCTGACAGTTCATTAACGTGGGTTTTAGTTTGAAATAAATGCACTTTAAAATTGTTGTGAGTCTTGGCCTAATTATATAGTTAAAAAGTGGTGCATTTCTGCCCTGATTTAAACAAATTTCTACAGCTCAGTTCTAACTTCATTGATCACCACGTCCAGCCCTGTACCAATAGCAAATTCCTTCGAAGAAGTGGCGAATAATTATGGCATTCAACGGGTCACCGTAAATATGTTTGGAGCCGAAAATATAATCATGGTTTGTAATCCATACCGTAAAAAACTAACATAAAATAAGGACTAGTCTACTTATAACTTATCCAATTTACTGATCGTAAATTGTAAGCTTCATTTAATTAAGTAAATATTATTATTATTACTAGGGAAGAAAAGATAACAATACTCTTCTATGATAACTCGATAAAAAGCCCAAGTCATCACAGAACTCTCTTTGTTCAAAAGAAAGCGATCGCTTTCGACAAGTTTAGAGAAAACAAATACTGCTTTTTTACACGTAACTAGAAGAGTTATCTCGATAACATAGAATACTCAATTTTTTGCACCGCAATACAGAATAAGAAATCTCTCTTTATTGCGTTGGTTGCTCAAGACTACCACAAAACTGTTCGATGCAACGTGGCATTCGCCAAGGAACAATATGGAATGGTACCTGTAACATTGGCTATATCCAAAAACTATTCACAATTTGAAACTTACCGATTTGGGTAATAGTATAATGTATTTTTTTATTACTAGAATAATCAAGCTCTATCATTAACCGTAATAATTATTATATATCATTGATTATTATCTTAACAGCATACTACGAATGATCGAGACCGGCCTTATTGACCGCTGGGAAAAGGTCTACTTGCCGATACCTATTCAATGCTTGGAAGATCCATATTCTCGTCAAGCAAAGCTGGCTGATATTCGTAATCCAGCTTTAGTGAATCTGCATGGTTTCGTCCCTGCTTTTCTATTCCTCCTTTTTGGCTTCATTCTGTGAGAGTGTGAGTGGGCGAAAAAAATTCAATTTTGGAAATTCCTTTATAAATGTATACGTAACTTAGCATACACTTTTAAAAGTTATTACTGGCAATGATGCCCACAGCTATTTTAAATGATTTCCGTTTTTCACTTATATTAGTAATTGATCACTCTTGAATTAAGAAACGAAACATGCCAAGAAAGATACTTTTTCGCTACCCATAAATCCTTGTAGCTACTTTTAATCCATTTCCTTTCAGGCATTAAAGTCAAATATTTATGTATACTGACTAGTTACTTTACACTTGTATGAGCCAATGGTGGTAAAATACACTTCTGATTCTGTAGTACCAAATATATTGCATATCCTACATGTCAATAAAGAATTAAGGGCTGTAAAGTAATGCTTTTTAAAGGATATAAATGCCTGATGTAAAACAGTGAATATGACATGGTTTTAAACCAATGTATATATTGCAATCAGCAGCTTATTTATAGCATTTAATAATATAAGAGTTGCATCTATAAAGAGTATCGTACTTTATCATTAAAAACATAGTTTTCTTGTCGCCTAATTGGTGAGATTATTCGATACGGTTATTCTAGACTTTATCTGGCGAAATCCTCTTTTTCGATAAAAAATAAAATAACGAAAGGACGGATTTACTTCTTTGTTCAATCCAAAGACGATTAGTGTTCAATAAAAATACATAGAAAGTATGGCTCGTTGGTCTAGAGGTATGATTCTCGCATAGAGAGCGAGAGGTCCCGGGTTCAAATCCCGGACGAGCCCCTTGTATATTGAGGTTGGGTTTCTTGCCAAGAGATAAGCTTCAATTCTTTTAGCATGTAATTAAATCATTTCAATATTTTTTCCTATTAAAATTACTCAAGATCTTTGAATTGCCATGCTTCTGGTTTGAACTTTATATGAAATGATTTCATTGATTACTTTTTTCAATGCGACATGTTAGACTAGATTCCTTGATCATAGTTTATAGCGGGGAACGCTATAGATTTGATAGAATTACATGGTTACAGTATGTAAAAGAACTTAAAACAGTCGTAAGATGATGACTGCTCACGATAGACGCCACCTCAATAAAGTATAGGGACGTATAAAAGTAGAAAATGGGAGTAAAATTTAAAAAAATTTAACACCGTGTTTAATTGACGCCTTTGAAAACTGGTTTTTAAGCTCATCTTGCACTGCTGAGGGTGGAAAACCATTTCAATTACATCGCAGGTATTAGATGTTTGTCAGCAAAATGAAATATGAGCTAGAGTCCTAGCTTTTCTTGAACTCTGACGAGCCAATTATAATGACATTTATTGCATTAAATGGGACGGTTGTGCCACTTTCGTACAATTGGCATTGAAATAATAGGAACTTACAACATAAAGCACGAGGGTGCGTACGCGAAGCGAAACTTGTTGGCATGATTTAGTAGTATTCGGCAGTTCATTAATCCATCATTGGTACACGAAAAAGGAAGCGCATTGTTGCTGTAATTTTTCTTGAACTTGGTTTTGACTTTGATCTGGGAGCTGGTTGGTGCTAGGACAACTTTCTCCTATAGATGAATCGAAAGCTGCTGTAATCTATATGCATGCCCTCGTCCATATAAAACGACTCTCACAAACTAAAACCAAAGAGAGAAGAGAGTGAAAGCCAAGAAGAGTCAAAAGAGTGAACGCCAAGAAGTTGAAACTCTGATAGGATGTTCTGAATTTTGCGTCTTTTTTTAACGATATTGCTTTTGATATGTATATTTTATATAAATAAGAATCCATTATCAACTTGACATACATTTTTAAGGATATAGAAATTCGCAAAATATGATTTGTTTTCTGTATATGAATACAATTACTTTTATGTCATATACTCGAGAAAGCAACTTCAGTCGGGTTTATGCTTCGATCGAATAGACATAGACATGATTTGAAAAACATAATGAACGGAAAATGGGCTCATCGTCCGTGAACCAGGTGATAATAGAAATGTAAAAATAATTTGAACAATATCTTTACATTCATTATCATTATTAACATTCATAAAATGTATTTTAAACTTGTTGTGCCGGTATAAGAGTCCAAATACAGATATGATATGAAAACTGAATCGTTTTAAAGCTAAAGAAAACTTCCAATGAACTACTTTAATTTCGTGATACTATTAAAAAATATCACCTATTCACCTAATAGTATAATTTAATATGTTGCATATACAATACTGCAAGTATCTCCAAGTTCAGAAACTTAAAGATTCTTTCCCTCTCTTTTCTTCGCTTTAATCGCTTAGCGACTACAGTCGCTGTTAAACAATATTTTAGTTATGATACAGCTTTCTATTGAAATATCGATCTAACATCAAGAACCCATTTAGATTTTCTGAGTATTAGTATCGGCAATGCAATGTTATACATAATTACATCTCGATTGATTAACATTCACTTTCGCCAGAGTAATGATAATTAAGTTATATGTGTGGTTAGCTACAAAAATCTAAATATTGAATATGTTACTCTTAAACTCATATAGTCAAATGTAGGTATTTAACTTATTAATACAGTATTTTTTTTATATTTGAAAAAGCCCCGATCCTCACTCAGGGTACTAGGTCTTGGAGAGTCTGACATTGGGAAGAATGCCGTACTACTTCAAGTTTTTTTAGCCTCGTAAACCGAAATTTACCTGTATTTACTTGATCCTCCTAAGTCGTGCAACGTTGCTAAGACGCCAAAAAAAAAATGCCTCCCGACTCTCAAGTGCGGCGTGTGGCTGTACATATATGTCTCTAGATGTATAATATATGATATAAGATACATTGAATATGATTTGAATATAGAAAAATGTCTAATGACATTTCAATTATTAGTTTATTGATTCCTATTTGAAAATGGATAATTCATTTTTATTACATATTATATACAAGCCGAATATAATGCTTTCTATAAAATTGCAAAAAATAAGATTATTAAAACCATTGCTAATTATTAAGAACAAAGAAGAAGTAAACTGCAACTGATGCAAAACAACCCCAACAAGGTTTCGTATATTAAAAATGTCATTGACATCCGTCCGTTGGAGCCGGCCTGAGCATTCCAAAATAATTATAAATGATTAGAACTGTGAAATCAACGACTTCATTCCTATCAGGGACTTGTCAAGTCTGGGAAAACGACACGCATAAATCAATTTCCTGTCGGAGAGAGCATTTTGATAAGTAGGCTATACTGCACAATACTAATTACTATTGCTAACCAATAGGTAAAATACCAATACTTTGTTTTGTCATGTATTGCAGTTCAACAGAAATTGGTGGGCAACATCAACGCCAAGACCAAAACTGTCCACTTCTACGTCCAGAGGAATACAAGCTTCACTACCACCAATGCAGTCATTTCTTTTGAACTGTCAAGACTGAACGTGGGCGGAGCTATGAACTTGACATCTGGTATATTCATTGCACCGGTGCCAGGGATTTATTACTTCCACTTTTCTGGTCTTAAATGTAATACGGTTGCTCTCTTGGTCATTTCTCTCCAAGTTAACGGTGTAAGTGTGGGCCGTTCTCTCACTAGCCAACCTTCTTCAGGGACTTTTGATGCTATTTCCTTGACTGCCTCATTTCACTTAAATGCAAATGATAGAGTGAATCTTTATAATGATGTTGGTGTGCTCGTTGATGACAACCTTTACTTTACCAGCTTTACCGGCTGGCTCGTAGAAGAGGACTTTAAAAAAATTTCATAAGTCAATCGATTCAATTTATTGGAATGTTGTAAAAAAATTTATCCATTCGCATGTCAACAACGATTGAAATAACAAATATAAAAAAATTGGGAAAGATAAAGATTTCAGATTTTCAGTTAACCAAATGTTATCCATGAAAAAAATTATATTACAGAATGAGTATATATTTTTCATATAAATAAAGGCGGGAAAACACGAAATATGTAATGAATAAATAAAAATTAATTTTTGGTTCTGCTACGCACATTGGTGCATCTGCACTTAATGGCAGCACTTCCAAATGTAGGTTTTTAAAAATAAACTTCAATCAAAAACTAAAATCTCTTCAAATAAAATAACAATATATTAATACAATAATCTATATTTCGCAGATTTAGGACTTTAAGCAATACAACAGTTCAATACATAGATGTAAAACATTCTTTAAAAATGTCCTTCACAAATACATTTATTTCTGTATCCACAACGGTTCAAAGTACTGAAAGCTACAAGTTTGTTTTTTATCATTTTCTTATTTGAACATGCACACTTCCTCTGGCAGCTTGTTATCAAATTTCTGTTGACAAATACAGTTTTAATGCGCCATCGAGTCGGTTGTGCTAGAATGTACAGTACAAGGTTATCGTTAAGGGCGTTTCGAAGTGTGGATAAGTTCTCCCATTTGAACCAGAATTTATTCTAAATTTAAAAGAAACAAACCGGAAACCACATTGGTTCAGTCTCATTTCTGTACGATCTGAAATAAGAATGACATTTAAATTGTTCTCTGACAGAGTTAATAATAACGTAGCTATGTTGATAGGGTTTGTTTTCTTATTGTGTCTTTCCGTAAATGGATTTTCTTCTCACGCGTCTAAGATCCACGAAGAATCAGGTAAAGATGAAAAAAAACCTCATCCATAAAAATAAAATCTTTCATAAGAAACAAAAGGAATCTATTGAAACACATTTTTATATTTATTTTGGGTAAAATCAGTATGTAATCTTAATTAGAGTAGCATTAATTTAAATCTTTTAACGTTTTGGTTATAACAAACTTGGTTATAACGCGCCTTCTTATTATATATTAATATACTTGTATATAAACTCTTTTGAATGAAATTATAACCAAAATTATTTGCTTAATAGATTTTGAAACGAAGATGTCGGCTATTTTGGATGACAAAATTTCTTCCACAGAAAATATACAGCTTTTAATAAAGGTTTGTGTGGTTTTGATATAATAAAACTATAAGTGCTATTTATAATTTCATGCTAACCTCTCCGACATCAAAAGGATTTGAAATCTCGATTGGATATTATGGACAATGCCATAAACATATTGACCAAACAAAATGAAAATCAAGAAGAAGTAATACGACAGTTGGAAATCCAAAACGAAAACCAAGAAAAAGAAATTCAGCAAATCAAGTCTGTAATGAGTCGTATGGTTCTTGACCCAAAAAGGAGTATCGAGGAGCCAGTTGGAAATGGCGTGAAAGTCAAGCGCCAAGCTGATCTTAAGAACACTACATATTCTTCTGCATCGTGGGCGAAACTGGAAATCGCAGATCATGTCATCGGCTATATGGATTACGATACCTACACCATCAAAATTTACGACCACGCTTCTAATAGAGATATCAACATGAAAAACGAAGAGAAAAAATACTACTTCGAACCCATTGGTCAGTTAGATCATCATAGTGCAAAGAGCGTTTTCAACAATATCTCGAATAAAGCTGAAATGACTTTCCACGTAAATATGTGGAGCGACAGTATAAGGAATGCAGTACACAAATTCATTTCCGATGACCTGAAACGGGGCCCAGTAAACACCAATCTTGTTCGTGTACTACCGATGGATAGAGTGATGATTTTCAATGAAATTGGGTTGCCACCTAACTTTGAACTAGAGCAGAATTGGATCAATTACAAGAGTGATAAATATTTGAAATTCAAGTACATCTGTGACCATCTTAAGAAATGCAACCATTTAGCTACTCAAATGAAAACCAATCCAGAACAATTTCAACTGAAAATGAGGTTCAGTCTATCATCACAGGAATCACAAACAAAGGAGACCAAAATCAGCATTGAAAACATTATACATGGTGAAATGATGAACGAATTGGACCAAAAGTTCAAAGGAAAAGAGGTTATACTCCTTACAGCTGCTGGTAAGAAACAGCTTTTGAAAGAATCGTCTGAAAATGCAATCATTCAAACCATCGATGATAACCAAATTGCGTCAAAGGATTCCCAAGTTGAAATCTACAGAAGGCTCGAAAATATGATCCAGTTCGGTCGCACTACTATCAAGAAAGGGGATGAAAAGGCCTGGGAGAACAACGTTTTCTGGAATCATGACAATTATAGACCAGACCTGTCGACTAGAATCCTGAACGACATCTATAAAAAGTTAGATACCGAAAACCAAAAGAAATTGGCTTCGTCATTTAGCGACACTAATAAAATAGGATATGAAACCAGTGGATCTTTCTTGGATATATTTTCTGGGAGTGCCAAAGCAACTGCTGACTTTTCCAGAAAAGGGTTTGACACTAAGGAAACTATAGATAAATTCTTGAGTGAGGCAAGAGATCGTGTTGAATGGGATGGTGTTAAGTTCATTCCAAAGGAGATGGAGTTGTATTCAATAAATATGGCTAGACTGAAGAACACGCAGGCCTTCAAAGATACGAACGTAAAAATTTCTTACACGACCTCTATGCTGACGGTTGACGTGAGGCATGATTCTTCTTTTGACTCCAATACGTCGAGTGAACTGTTTGAACTAAAACTGAAAGTTGAAGGTAGGAATTTAAATCAAAAATCAAAATAAAAATCGCCAATTCAACACTCTTATCAATACTTGTTCCAAAACAAAAAAGTGATTTGATTTGAAAGTGTTTTCTAAATTTAGCTTTTGTATTTTAATAACAGGGTTGGCTGCCAAACTAAATGAAGAAATGAAAGGTAAGAGCATAAGCCTACTGCCTGTCAGAACTAGAACTGTAGGAATAAATGATCAAATGATATTAAATATTTACCTCGATGATATTTTAAATCAATTAAATATGTACGGTATATTTTAATTTAAAACTCATATTTCATTTATTACGGTTACATTTATTATTTATTAGTACTTATAATAATAATAAGGTTAACTTCTAATAACACTTTCTTCTTCACAATTTCTTATAATTTTTCTATCATTTGCCGATGCTTCAAATCTAAAGAACTGCAACACGTCAAACGAAAAGAGGTTTCTTCTTTAGAGCCACCATCATCCTGCCAAGAACTGTCCGATGTAGGTCATTACCTAAATGGGTTCTACGTGGTCACAAATAAGCAAACTAAAAAGATCCAGACCATCTACTGTCGATTCGATTCCTCAGGTATGCAATTTATTCATCATAAAACATCTTATTCAATCTCCAAATCGTATAATATACAGAGGATCATTTGAATATTCCAACCTTTCACTATGTTAGCTTATTGAGAAACGCTCATTTTTATTCCTTGAATGTATATTAGATAGATTATTAGATCAAAGTGAGTCAGGTAGTTTATTTTTAGTAAAAAATTAAAATAATGAATTTCATGGAAGTGGAATTTAGTAGTTTTAATTAACAATAATGTTTCCCTTTGGTCATTATATTTTGTGTTGAAAATATTCATCCTCTTAATTTAAAAACCATATCTTTTAACATTTTGCAGTTTCCCAAAAACTCATTGGACATATCGACGTTAAGACGAAGAGTGTTCACTTTTACGTACAGCGGAATAGTAGTTTTAGTACAAACAATGCCGTCATCCCGTTTGATTTTGAACGTCTAAACGAGGGAGGGGCCATGAACTTGGCTTTGGGTATCTTTACTGCCCCAGTTCCCGGCATTTATCACTTTGAATTCTCTGGTCAAAAAGACACCATCGCTGATTTCGGCATTTATCTTCAAGTTAATGGTGCCAATATTGGTCTCGTTTATACTTATCACTACCAACCCGGTTTGAAAGGTTGGGATAATCTTTCTTTTTCTGTATCTCTTCGGCTGAAAACCAATGACCGAGTGAACCTGTACCAAAGTGGTATTGGCACTCTTTACGATAGGGCTGGTGATGACTTTACCCACTTTAGTGGATGGCTCGTCGAGGAAGACTTGATGTAAAGGTTCCATTTTATCACACTGCGGCTAGTGCATTTTAATACTCTTGATTGGTGGGATATAAAAATGTAAACCCTATTTTTTTCTCTTCATTTAGAGCACTCACACTTTCCTGAAACTGATTTGGTCGACATGTGAAGTTGGTTCAGTAGAGGTTAGCTTATAATTTTAACATATACGACACCTAACATATGCACACACATACAAGGATGCTTATTAAGTGGGCAGAACCATTTTAAGCACATATAGTTTTTTGGGTATTGAAAGAAATAAGGTTTAACAAAAAATTGAAGTGGTCATAATAGATTATAATCAATGTTAATTGTTATTCACGTGAAATACATTCTAATTCATATCGAATATTGGTAACTTGTTAGACCAATGAATAACGCCATTTTATCTTTGGTTCTAGATTGGTTTCTGAATTTATAACGGTGGATGAATGAAAGTCTAATAATGAAAACGGGTCTTTAACTACGGTATTTTAGAACCAGGTCTAGGAAGTTTAGGACTAGGTCTAGGACAGTCTAGAACCAGATCTAAGACAGTCTAGAATCAGGTCTAGGACCTGGTTTAAGACAGTCCTAGACAATGACATTTAAAAAAAATTAAATGACGGGGAAGACGCATACCAGGCAAGTATTCTTTATAAATAAGATATTCAACTCGTCGAATAAACTAAAATGACTAAACTTAATAGGTAAAGTAAATGTAAACATGCGCTCCGTCCACATTCGTTGTCAGGTGGTAATTATTCTTATTAATATTATTTTCTATCTGTTGCAGTTTCCCAGAAAATCATCGGAAACATCAACATCAAGACGAAGAATATTCATTTTTACGTAACGAGAAATTCAAGTTTCAGTACGAGAGAAGCAGTCATCACGTTTGAATTGGCACGTCTGAACGAGGGCGGGGGAATGAACTTGACTTCCGGCTTTTTTAACGCCCCAGTCGGAGGAATCTACCAATTTAAATTTTCAGCTGAAAAATTTCTTTCCGCCACTGGTTTGTGGATTGATCTTCAAGTAAACGGTGCCCATGTTGGTCGTGCTTCAACTTACCAACCAAATACTGGAACTTACGAAGGAATTTCCTTAAGTGCCTCCTTAAGATTGAATGCAAACGACAGAGTGAATTTGCTTAATAGAGGTGATGGTGTGCTTTTCGATGATGGGGATCACCACACTCACTTTAGTGGCTGGTTGGTGGAGGAGGATCTGATATAATGAATGGGTTGCATTTATTGAATTATATTGACCCGTTTTTTTAGTAATTGAATAAAACATTTGACGTAACGATGTTCAAACATCAGATTCTGTATTTCACTCATTTTCAAACTCTGTTGAAATTACAGTACTACATTCATTATTTGGATATAGAGTAATATATACTCATTTATATTTCTTTCGTACATATCCCACATAGCTCAGTTGGTAGAGCGCATAGCTCGAAAGACCATTAGGCTCGAATTGATTAAAATACATCACTATTTTAAATAAATAATCACAATACCGCCGTGACAATGTCTTAGACGTTAAAAAAAGAACCATCAGATCATGCATCAGATGAATATTTAGCATTTCAAACACGCGAGAGATGATCTTTTGCTTTATATTGTAAAAATACCGTTCAATAGCGGAAGCGTAAAAGAAAAAATAAATAATTTTGTTAAATAAAAAAATTATTTAATCCACGAGGTTATCATGAACTTCTCTGATTTATATTGGAGCCTAATTGAGAAATGAAGATATAAATTTCAACGATTTCTGCTTACCACTATAATTCACACTTATAAACTATATTATTAATTTATACTAAAATTTCATAAAAAATTTTCAAAAATTTATAATTTTGAAGCGTGGTCATTGAATTAAAACGTGAAATTCATCCGACTGTGAAAAATCTTAAACCGACGAATAAATTAGTTCTGTTCGTCCAAATCTAAAAGGTCATGTCGTGCGTCATGAATACTTTATATTAGCGACGAAATTTAAAATGTCAACGAATGAAAAAAAACTGCAACACAACGATGTAACTTTAGGCAAGTATCACGCCATGATTTCTACTAAATTTAGAAATCTGGTTGGTAAGCACAAAGGACGAGCAAAAGGACGAGCGCTTTTCCACTGTGAATACCTTCTTGCTCCCACGTCGAAATTTTTTCTTGTCAATTCTATTCCCATCTAGAACTATCGCGTTCACAAACAGCTCTGCTTTGCAATTAATTGAGCGAAGTCTCTCAAATTCTTATTGTAATTCAACATACTGCTTAACTTCGCTGCTGAAATGGTTTTAGAAGTTTACAAGATTCTTCTCATATCTTCGATCGTTTATGCTCTGCTCTTCGTGCAAGCAACAACGAGCATCCCAAGCAAAAGTGAGGACCAGTTGGTAAGAACTAATCTGTTTATTTTCTTTACATTTGCAGCTAATACGATAGCTTTATGATGGGTGATTGATAAAACGGTTTTATTTATTATTTCCCACAGAAAGAGTTATCCATTCGACTGGACAGTATCCAAGTAAAAAATACTGAAAATGATGTTAAAATAGGTTATCTGGAGTCGATGAATGCTGTAAATCTAGCCAAAATTAATCGTCTTGAAGAAAAGAATTTAAGAAATGAGGCAAAAATTGCCGAACAAGACAAGGAAATCCAGGAACTCAAGGCCAAGTTTAATACCAATATCGTAATCAACCAACCACCTAGACCTTCTTTTATCACAGGATCACCCGTACCGTCGTCCTGCAGTGATCTAGCAACCAATGGCCAGTCATTTAATGGCCTCTATATCATCAAAAATCCAGGCACAAAGAAGATCGAGGCAGTCTCTTGCTCTTTTGGACCTTCTGGTAATTATATCTAGTTTCATTATTATAAATAATTAATTTAAAAATCGGTTGCAATGTCTCAGGATTTCATCGGAGCCTTTAACGTAAAGACCAAAATTATCCATTTCTACGTCCAGAGAAATTCTAATTTTGCTACTTTTGGTGCCGTCATCCCGTTCGACGTGGCGCGTTTGAACGAAGGCGGAGCTTTCAACTTTTTCACTGGAATATTTACCGCCCGGTCCCTGGAATTTACCGTTTCCAACTCTCTGCTGTTAAAGATCCAAATGTCCGTTTTATGTGGATTTATCTTCAAGTTAATGGAGAAAATATCGGTCGTGCTTTAAGTCAAGTTCCTGCGACGGGAAATTTCGACCATGTTTCATTGAGTTCTTCATTAAGATTGAAAGCAGGCGACAGGGTGAACCTGTTCAATGCCGGTAATGGTGGCGTGCTCTACGATGACAGCGAACACCAAACTCATTTTAGTGGTTGGCTTGTGGACGAATATTTGATCTAAAGTAAACTTGATTCAATTTTTAAGCGCTGGTTTTTGTTGATTGAATAAACCGATATGAATAAAGAATCAACTTTTCAACATTTGTAAAGATGTTGATTGAAAACTACTATTTTTGAAAGACTCATTATTACTTAAATATGAAATACATGAGTGTGCTATGATAGTAATATATAATGTAAAAATTATTTTTGTTATAAAAGATCAGAAGAAGAAGTATTATGATTGATTTTAGAGAGATAAAAAAGAGTAAAATTATAAATGAATTGTTTTAAATACTGAACTTATAACAATAGCAAGAAAAAAAATTATCGCACCAACCAATAAGTAGTAAAGTATATAAAATGTTTTATAAAAAAATAAGGTTTTTATCAAGTTGAAGTTTGGTTTCTCAATTGAAAATTCTAGTCTACATACATGTATGATTATGAATCATTAACAAACCTAATTTTTTATTTCTTTTCAACTGTCGTTATAAATGTAATAGCTGGAATTAAATATTAAAATTTGGTTGACCTTTTGATTAGGTTAAAAAAGTTCATGTTTATATTCTAAGATCGTACGATGCAATTTTATATACTACCATTACAAAAAAGGACACGTAAATATCCGTAAATATCCTTTAATTTTATTCAGCCTGTTGAATAAATAGAGTCAAGGGTTGTTCTGATTGTTATGATGCCGTCTTGTCGTTGCAAGGGCTACTACTTTTGTATTGTTCTAATCTCGTCGAGGGATGTAATAATCCATCTCAGTGCGAGAATCTACATGTACGACATGTTACATTTCTTGATTAATATACCTGTGATATGCTAGAATCCAAGTTGGTATACACTACACAGGATAACTATATGTAAGCAAGTGTGACCACAAGATAGGAGAGAAGAATAGAGACTGAAGCCGGCGAGGGTGAATCATAAGGTTCTCATCTTCTTGGGCATACGTGGTCACAACGACTAACTCTCTGTCGACGACGACTTACTAGGAAAAGGATAGAGGACGCTCTGAGGACGCTGTGTCGTTGTACCTGGAGTGGCATATATAATTAACTCCCAGATGAATTGAAATTGCAACACTCCCCCTCAATTCAAACTCGGCGTGACTACTTGAATAGCTTGAAAGATTAGAAGACAGGATAGGGCGAAAGAGCATAATAATGATATAATGAACTTGTAAACTTAAGGAGGGATTACTCTTGTGGCACTTGAAGCACGCCGACTCTGGACCTGTTGAGCTGGAGAGCTGATGCGTTGAGCGGCTTCGTGAGCATGTCCGCCAGTTGGTCATCGGAGCGGACCGGGATGATGCTGATCTTGCCTGCTTGCTGCTGTTGACGGATGTAATGATGCTTGATCTCGATGTGTTTGGTTCGGTCGTGAAACACTGGATTAAGGACCATCAGGGTAGCGCTCCTGTTGTCACATAGAAGAGGTGTTGGCTTTTGCTGCTTGAAACCGAGCTCCTCGAGGAGAGCTCTTAGCCACACAATTTCGCGGGAAGCATGACCTGCGGCGTAGTATTCTGCTTCGGCCGTTGATTGAGCTACGGGCTTCTGAAGGTGGCTGTTCCAGGCAATTGGACCACCGTTGAGGGTAAATATGAGTCCGGAAGTTGATCTTCGAGTGTCTGGACAGCCGCCGAAGTCGGCATCACAGTAGCCGATGAGCAGATTTGCCTCGTTGTCGCAGTAACCGATGAGTAGATTCTCCTGGTTGGTCCCGCCGAAACATAGACCGAAATCGATAGTACCGGACAGGTAAGAGAGGACGCGCTTGACGGCCTCCCAGTGCGCTTTCCCTGGATCTTGATTGTAGCGGGAGACTGATATGACGGCAAATAGAATATCGGGCCTGGTCATCTTGGCGGCGTACATGAGTCCTCCAACTGCTGAACGGTAAGGAGTCGTGGCAAGGGGAGCTTTACCGCTGCTTCCGGGGCAGCTTTCGACAGTGAGACGGGAGAAAGGGTCGGCTGGTACGTTTGATGGGTTGCAATCTGTCATCCCGAACTTCTTTAAGAGAGACTTGACGTAATTAGCTTGAGAGACGTAAATCTTCTTTCCCGCTCGATCCCTGTTGATCTCGAGGCCGATGAAAAGGTCTGCTTGCTTTGATCTCATTTCGAAGTGGCTCTCAAGGTACCTGACTATAGAAAGGGCCTTCTCTTTTGTTCTTGTGGCTATTATCCCATCGTCAACCCAGATTCCCAGGATTGTAATATCGTTGGGATCTTCACCTCTGTGGAAGTAGATACAAGGATCGGATGATGAGCGCGTGAGACCAAACTGAGTGATAAACGAATCGAACTTTTCGTTCCACTTCCTGGCAGCCTGAACTAGGCCGTAAAGAGGTTTCTTGAGAAGGCATACTAGGTGCTCGCTGCCGGGCTGGATGAATCCTTCAGGTTGCTCAATATAGAGCTCGTGGTCTAAGTCTCCATATAGAAATGCGGTCTTTACGTCGAGTTGGTGGAGTTCTAGGTCTAGTGTTGCTGCTATAGATAAGAGGGCTCTCAGTGAATCGTGCTTCACTACCGGGGCGTAGGTTTCGGATTCAGTGAAGTCGACACCGGGTTTCTGCGAATACCCTTTTACTACGTATCTGGCCCTATAGACAATTTCCGTTGCCTTGTATGCTGGCTTAATTTTGAAAGTCCACCGAGTTCTGATGAGTGAGCAGCCAGGAGGGAGTGGAACCAGGATCCATGTCTTGTTCCTGATCAATGAGCTGTACTCCTCTTTTGTTGCTGCGATCCATTGGGGTGCGCTTCCGGAATGGATGGCGTCTTGATACTGGTCTGGCTCCTCCTCTTCGATTGGAACGGCTTTCATACTGACGATTTCCTTCTGCTTCCTCGCCCGAGTAGATCGACGAAGGCTTTGGATCACGGGCATTTCCGGGAGATTTAATTCTTCTTCTTCGGTTCGCATACGGACGGATCTACCTGGTTGCGAGATGGGAATCGAACTTGGCTGTGCGGTGTCGTCTCTAGATGGAAAGACGTCGATGCCGTTCTGGAGATCCACGGTGGGCAGACGGGGCTGGTAGTGATGAGTGACGGGAGAAAAGTCGCGACTCGTGTTTACCTTTCTGCTCGCTGGGTCGTAAAAGCGGCAGCCTTTCTGGGTGTCAGAATTTCCGACGAAGTAGCATAGCATGCCGGCGGGATCTAGCTTGCGTCTGAGCTCTGTTGGGATTAAAACGTAGAACTCCGAGCCGAATCGTCTCATATCTGATACGTCGGGCTTTCTGCAATACCAGGCTTCGAAAGGAGTGGTGGTGAGGCGATTGGTGGATAACGTCCGATTGAGCGCGAAGACCATGTAGTTTACGGCTTCCGCCCAAAGCATCAGGGGTAGTGAGGTGTTAGAATGGAGAAGGGTACGAGCTCCCTCTACTATTGTCCGGTTATCTCTTTCCGAGATTCCGTTTTGCTGCGGAGTATAGCGAACTGTTGTCTCGTGCCGGATTCCTTTTTTCTTTAGCCATGCTTGAAATTCGTTTCCTTCGTACTCTCCGCCGTTGTCTGTGCGTAGTACGGCGACGAGTTGACCGGTCTGAGCGTGAAGGAGGCTGACAAATTCCATAAAGCGGGCTGCTACGTCAGACTTTGATTGAATAAAACTTACATGTCTGAAGCCGCTGCAGTCATCTTTAAAGCTGACATAGTACTGCGCTCCCCCGAAGCTCTTGACTTGCATTGGCCCACAGACGTCGCTGACGATGAGCTGTCCGATTCTAGTGGACCTTGGAGAAGTTCTGGTGTGAAAGACGCGCCTATTCATTTTGCCGACGGCGCAGTCGTGACAGTGGGCGACGGGAGCTTCGACGCCGGCTGGAAGGTTGAGGCCGATGACGGCGCCGCTTAGTGCTGTCTTGATGATGGTGGCACAGTTTATATGACCAAGTCTTTGATGCCATTCTTGGATGGATGAGCTGATCGGTTGGGCAATTGCTGCGACTTGGTCATGATGAATGGCAGCGTCTATACGGTACAATGACTGGCCTGCGCGCCTTCCTTTGAATAGTGTCTTTCCATGGAGGGAGACGATAGCTTCTGTAGTCTTGAAAAGGACCTCGGCTCCACTGGCTGTGATTCTACCGACGGAGATCAGGCTGATTCCATTTTGTGGGGCATAGAGTGCGTCTTGGAATACGATTGACGTGTTCTTTCCGTCCGTATATAAGGAGACTTTCATGTTGCCCTGCCCGAGAACCTCAGAGCGACCTTGTCCGATACCGCCGATCCACTTTGTACCTGGAGCGATGTCTTTGAAGCTGGTGAGCATTGAGCGCTCTGTGCATATATGCTGGGTTGCTCCTGAGTCGAGGAAGAGATCCGTGCTGGGCGCAACTTCAGTGCTTTTGTAGGCTACCAGAGCAACGTCTTGAGTTGACTGCAATTGGGCGGCTTTGGCCTCTCCGGATTTCGCTTTTAATTCAGCTTCTTCTTCCTGCTTCTTGAACCTGCATTCTTTCATCCAATGGCCTGAGTAGTCACAGTGCCAGCAGCGTCCCTGCCTTCGGGGTTGGCCCTGATTTGAGGCGGCAAAGCGTGTGCTCCTGTTACCAAATCTTCTTCCTCTCCCCCTTCCTCGTCCTCGAGTTTGAGCGGCCGACGTCGATGGATCCGCGAAAGAGGGTAGAGATGACCCTGAAGGTGTGCTGTAGAGGGCTTTGCTCTCCGAGCTCTTTTCTTCTTCTTTCCTGTATTGATTTCTTTCCTCTTCTTTACAGAGTCTCGTAGTGAGGTTTGCGAGGGTTCTTTCCGCCATTACTGTGCTCTCCCAAGCGGTCATGAAATTGTTGTAACTCTTTGGGAGAGATGTGAGGATTCGGTTGCAAATGGATTCGTCACTTGATTCGCCACCGGCGTCCTTGATCTGCTTGGAGAGCAGTTTGACTGCCTCTACGTGAGCTCTAACGCCGTGGTTGTTGTTGTACTTGTAGTTCAGGAATTCTGATTGGAGAGCGTGCCGTCTCTGTATCGATCCCTGCTGGAACTGGCTGGTGATCGAGGACCATATTGCGTGAGAGGTTTCGCAAGTGAGCAATGATTGCTGCTGCTCCTCGTCGCAGGTGTCGTACAAATAGTGGATGGCTCGGTTATCATCCTTCATCCATTTGTCGATCGCCGCCTGATTAGTGACCTCACCGGCTACCCTCACCTATGGTGGCGTCGGTCAACGTTACATGTTATTCTTTTCTTTCTTTATTACTTTTTTTTATGATAATTACCACTTGGGGCTTAGGCTTGGTGCCTTCGACTATGGGTACCAGGTCGTGATCTCTCAGTTTGATGTACACGCTGTACTTCCATGTGTTAAAGTTTCTGCCGTTGAACTTGGCAATCTTAATATTGTCCTCTTTTGGGGTTTGTTGTTCCATCATGACTTATTTCTTAGGTCGGGAACGTGCTGGGCCCATAACCTGTTGAATAAATAGAGTCAAGGGTTGTTCTGATTGTTATGATGCCGTCTTGTCGTTGCAAGGGCTACTACTTTTGTATTGTTCTAATCTCGTCGAGGGATGTAATAATCCATCTCAGTGCGAGAATCTACATGTACGACATGTTACATTTCTTGATTAATATACCTGTGATATGCTAGAATCCAAGTTGGTATACACTACACAGGATAACTATATGTAAGCAAGTGTGACCACAAGATAGGAGAGAAGAATAGAGACTGAAGCCGGCGAGGGTGAATCATAAGGTTCTCATCTTCTTGGGCATACGTGGTCACAACGACTAACTCTCTGTCGACGACGACTTACTAGGAAAAGGATAGAGGACGCTCTGAGGACGCTGTGTCGTTGTACCTGGAGTGGCATATATAATTAACTCCCAGATGAATTGAAATTGCAACACAGCCATCTACTTCGAATATGTGCAAAAGATCAAGTCGCAGGTCACAAATATATTAAAACAGAATCATGTTTAACTTTGAAAGGTTAAGTCGCACATCATCAATAATCCAATTACGAACAAATTAAATGTCAACGAGAAATAACAGGAAAACAACTGCAGCTGTAACTCAACTTACAGAGACACTTGAGACCGATCTCAAACTTTGGTTTCTAGCAAAGAAAGGAAACAGAAGGAAAAGCGCTGGCATTTGTGTTTTGACCGTTGCTTTGGGAACATTTGGTAACTTCTCTGTTCTCTGTAGAAATGGTTTTCCCAATTTTCAAGATTCTTCTCGTACTATTTTCTGTAGCTGCTCTACTGTTCGCGGAATCAAAAACGGCCAGCAGCTCAGTCGAAATACAGGGCCAACTGTTGGTATGAATTTATTTGATTTCCCACTTCAATTGTCTTTATGTGAATATATATCTATGATACATTTTTTTCATTTCCGCAGAAAAAATTAACCTTTCGACTGGACCAAATCCAAAATAAAAATACAGAAAATGATGTTAAAATCGGTCATCTTGAGGCAAAAAATTCTGAATCTGAAGCGAAAATCGGTCACTTGAAGGAAAAAAATGCAGAAAATGAAGAGAAAATTGGTAACCTCGAAGCAAAAAATTCTGGTAACGAAGCAAAAATCCGTCCCCTGGTGGCAAGAAACGCTGCAAATGAAGAGACAATTGTAAACCTAGAGAAAAAGAACTCCAGAAATGAGAAGACAATCCATCTTCTTGAAGCAACCAATGAAGAACAGGACAAGGAAATTGCCAAACTAAAGAAACAGTTAGATGAAAACAAACTCGAAACCAAACCTGAACCTTCGATTGAGTTGAGCAAATATAACGAGCAAATCCGACTTTTAAAGGAAAACAGCTTTTTAAATAAGGAAAGAATTGACATTCTTGCCGCAAAGAACGATGATTTTGATATCAAAATAAAGAATATTGAAAAAATAAACGCCGAACAAGAGGGAAAATGCAACGAAGCTATCAAGAAAATTACCGCAAATGATTCGAAAAATGAAGACAAAATAAAGCTTTTAGGTGAAGAAAACAATAAAATAAGCAAAACGATTGCCGACCTGGATACGAAATGCGGTGAAAATGCTAAAAAAATAGATGCCTTGAAAACCATAAATGAAGAAAGATTCGGCGTACTCAAAGGAAACAATAATGAATTTGATTCGAAGATAAAACTAATGGAATCAAAAAACAATCAACAGGACAAAGATATTAAATACCTGAACACTACAATGATATCGTCACAAGAGCTCGTGCAATCTACTGGAAGGTCTTACTGCGAGCGACATTTCACTAAAGAGGAGTGTGAAAGTCCAACCAAAACAACCGCGCCGTCATCTTGCAGGGATTTAGCCATCAGGGGTCATTCTTTCAATGGGCTCTATCTTCTCAACAATCCGGAAACGAACAAGACTCAGACAGCCCTCTGCCTCTTTGGAAATTCCGGTAAATCTTTATACAACTTCTTTCTTTTACATTACCTTTTTGGTTTTAGCTTAAGTTAAGGTAATGTAGATGTTGTCATTTACTTTCAAATTTAAATTTATGATTTTATTTTAAACAATATGCAATCTATTCCAGTTTCCCAGGAACTGGTGATTGACGGTTCTGCAAAACCAATTGAAGATGACTTTCTATTTCACGCGACTAAAATTTACGACCGGAAAACCGCGCCATCATTTTTCAACCGTGTCGTGACCTATGACCGGTATACCTGGAACTATCGAGAGGGTTTGAACTTGGCTTCGGGCATTTTTACTGTTCCGTTCAAAGGTTCTTATATGTTTGAAGGCCATGTTATTAAAGGCATGAACCTACAAGTTAACGGCGTCTACGTTAAGTGGAGTGAAGAAATGAATTCGTATCATTCGCTTCCATTTATCCTAAAAACTATTGCTCGTGTTACATTGAATGCAGGTGACAGGGTTAACCTGTTCAATTACCTATCGAATAATCCTGTTGAGAATTCGGCCGTCATCATTCAATTCAAGGGCATTCGCGTTAATAAAAACAATTAAATTTGAATGTTATTTGACATTCATTCCTGATTTGTGATTGGCATTAACTAAATAAACGATTGGCAGACATAACATTTATAACCAGTTTTGTGTAAAAGATCTTTCATGAAAAACCAGACTTTGAAAATAACTTAAATTGAATAAACGATTGGCTACCCTAAAATCTTAATTGAATAAACGATTGGATACCCTAAAAATCTTTGTGTTTCTTTCTTTATTTATTTTTAATATTGATGATAATCCCCATTCGTATGCTATGCTTGAAGTGCTATTTTTGGATATGTTGGGTGTGTATTACTAGGCCCAGGCCCTCTGCTCATGCGCAATTCTTTTTCCCCCACCTCACTGACCTGCGCATGCGCATCTAGCTCTCTTTTGAGCTCTCCTGCTCTCCTTTGTGGCTCCACCTCTTTCCTGTTCCTGCTCCAAAGCATTCCAGTCAGAGAATTCTCATTGTTAATTCAGCGCTTAAGAAGAAGAGACATGTATTTATAAACCGAGACGAAAAAATATGCAGCATCTTTAAAAGAAAAAGATAAAAATAAAATAAAATGATGACAAATATACGAGTTTTGTATACATAACCATATTATTATTGTTATTATATTCATAAATATCAATCAAAAGTCATACTGGCGCAAAAAAAAATATCTCTATGATTTCGCATGTCAAATGCAATTCGCATGTCGAGTAAATTGAACCGCTTGACATTTCAATTTAAAGCTTCGTGCCGATTTAAAAGGTCATCGTGTTCATGAATCAATTGAAATGCCGCAAGTGAGATCATATCATCATCACCAATGCTAAATTATATTATCACCACAAATGCTAAAATGATATATTTTTCTCGTATTATTTTACTTTCATGCAGCTGTGGAGCATGTAATGCAGGCATTTCCTATATTGACGACCTTTACTTGGTGTAAAACATGAATGCAAACCAATTTTTAAATTTTTAAACTAAGGTTAAAAAAAAGTTTATGTTTATCTTCTAGAATCGTACGATGGAATTTTATATACAACCATTACAAAATGCAATCGGTTATCTTGAGGCAAAAAACGTTGCAAATGAAGAGAAAATTGGTAACCTGGAAAAGAGGAACTCCAAAAACGAGAAGAAAATTCAACTTTTTGAAGAAAGGAATTCGGAACAAGACTTGGAAATTAAGAAACTAAAGACCAAAATAAACGATACCAAACCAATCGAAACCAAACCTCAACCTTTTGTTGATTTTTCGACAGAAACAGCCGAACCGTCGTCCTGCAATGAACTGGCAGTTAATGGTCATTCATACAATGGGTTCTATCTGGTCAAAAATCCGGTCACAAAGAAGATGGAAACAGTTTCCTGCAAGTTTTGAACTTCTGGTAATTACATATTTAATTGGTAAAAGAACATGGGCATCAATACATTTTAAAATTTATCTTAGTTATCCAGACACTGATTGGTAATATCGACGTGAAAACCAAGCGTGTCAACTTCTACGTACAGAGGAATTCCCCTTTTTCTTCGCCCAATGCCGTTATTCCTTTTGAACTGGCTCTTGTAAACGTTGGAGATGCCATGGACCTGGTCTCTGGAGTATTTACGGTCCCGCGGTTCGAGGGATTTACCACTTTGAATTTACGGCTGTCAAGGATTTTTCTACCAAATTTTTGGTGGTCCATTTTCAAGTCAACGGCGTCCAAGTTGGTATTGCTAATGCGCAGCATACTAATACGGGTATTTTCGACACCATTTCGTTCGGTACATCTCTGCGTTTGAATGTGGGTGACAAGGTAAACCTGTTAAGTTGGCGCGCTGGAGTGATCTTTGATGACGCCCAACACCACACCCACTTTAGTGGCTGGCTTATGGAGGAAGATTTGGTGTAAATTATAGTTGATGTTGAAGTGTATGAGGAAAACAAGTATGTATACCCATTTTTCATCGTGAATGACAAATTGAGAGAAATATACAGAATTTTTCTTATCGTCATGACAAAACCACAAATTGGTTAAGTCCAAAAACAACTTTTGGTTATTATTGTTGAACTTGTTATCTTCATTCTAGTTTGGTAATCTAACGAATATGTGGTATATCCTTCTTGCGTTAAAGCACTACAAGTACTATGAACAGAAATATTTTAATAGGGTGAAAGTAAAATTATAAATCCTTATGCGATCCTATAAAAACAACATATTTTTTAAAATCTCAGAATAAATTCTCGTTTTTACGTTTTAACAATTTTCTGTGGCCTTTCTAAAAGTTCAAACATTTCCTGTGTAGTAAATAAATAGTTTGAAAAAACGGTTGCAGTTTCCCAGGATTTCATCGGAACGTCAAGACCATAAATAACCATTTTTACGTCCAGAGAAATTCTATCTTTGCTACTTCTGGTACCGTCATCCCCATCGACGTGGCGCGTTTGAACGAATGCGAAGCTTTCAGCTTGGTCACTGGAATATTTACCGCCCCGGTCTCGGGAATTTGTCGCTTCTAACTCTCTGCTGTTAAAGACCCAAATGTCCGTTTATTGTGCATTTATTTTCAAGTTAATGGGGAAATATTGGTCGTGGTTTGAGTCAAGTTCCTGCTACAGACAATTTCGACCATGTTTCATTGAGCTCATCATTAAGATTGAAAGCAGGCCACAGGGTGAACCTGGTCAATGCTGGTAATGGCGGAGTTCTCTATGATGACAGCGAACACCAAACCCACTTTAGTGGATGGCTTGTGGACGAAGATTTGATCTAGAGTAAACTTGATTCAATAAGAATGGTTTTCGTTTGAACTGAATAAACAGATTTTAAAACATCTTTTTCGCATTTTTTCAGATATTATTATTTTGAATTTTGAAAACAAAATCTATTGATGAATGATTGTGAGTTAATAGTTATATTTAGATAAATTAAATGATTATCTGATCATTGGTAATATAAAATACACATAATTATGGTTGATGTTAAACAATATTAAGATAATAAGTGTTAGGGATAATCCTGATGGTTAATTTTACGCAATTTTAAATCATTTGTTTTTATAATATTGACGTTGAATTAATATCACGAAAAACTTCTCTGTGATATAAAAAAACTAGTTTATATAACTATATATGTATAAATATGAATCACAATTAAAGATGTCAATGTATTTAAAATATAAATTTTAAATACAAACTCTTATAATATAAATTTTTATAAGATGAAAATAATTTTTAGAAACTGTTGTTTCTTATACTTTCTTATTAATAAATGTTTTTGTAAAATATGTTACAGCTGGAATTGATAAACTGTATAGTTTAGGTGGCCTTTTAAAAAGGTCGAATAGTTCATGTTCATATCTTAGAATCGTACGATGTAATCTTATATACAACCACTAGAAAAAAGGCACGTAAATGACCTTTAATTTTATTTATCCATCCTTAATTTCGAATATGAGGAGATTATTCTACGCAACATGTGCAAACATGTTACTCGTCAAACATATAAATGACCTTTGAATTTATGTAAACTACCATAATTCAAGCTCGAGAAAAGGTTATAAATCCAAATTAAACCAATAATCAAGTGTCGAACAAATTTTAAATGTCAGAAGTCAAAGAAACAGCAGGAAAAAAAAATGCAGCTGTGACTCAACTTACAGAGACATTTGAGATCGATCCCAAACTTTTGGTTTCTAGCAAAATAGTATCAGAAGGAAAGCGCTGCCATTTGTGTTTTAGCTACTGCCTTGTGTACATTCGGTAATTTTGCTGCTGCAGAAATGGTTTTCACAATTTACAAGATTCTTCTCATACTATCTTCTGTGGTTGCTCTACTATTGGCAGATTCAACAATGGCCAGCAACTCAGGCGAAAAACAGGATCAACTGTTGGTATGAACTTATTTTATTTTCACATTGAGAATTGAAGTGTCTATATATTTAAATATATCGATTATATTTTTTTTTATCTCGCAGAAAAAGTTGACCTTTCGACTGGACCAAATTCAAGTTAAAAATACAGAAAATGATGTTAAAATTGGTCACCTCGAAGCCAAAAACTCTGGCAATGAAGCAAAAATCCGTCACCTGGTGGCAAGAAACGCTGAAAATGAAGAGAAAATTGGGAACCTAGAGAAAAAGAACTCCAAGCTCCAAGCAACCAATGAAGAACAGGACAAGGAAATTGCGGAACTAAAGACAAAGTTGGATGAAACCAACCTCGAAACCATACCTAAACCTTCGGTTGAGTTGAGCAAAAATAACGAGCAAATCCAACGTTTCGGACACAGGAAAAAATCTCTCTAAATAAGGAAAGAATTGGCATTCTTACAACAAAGAACGACGATTTAGAAATCAAAATAAAGAATATTGAAAAAATAAACGTTGAACAAGAGGAAAAATGCAACGAAGCTATCAAGAAAATTACCGCAAATGAGTCGAAAAATGAAGACAAAATAAAGCTTTTAGGTGAAGAAAACAATAAAATAAGCAAAACGATTGCCGACCTGGATACGAAATGCGGTGACAATGCTAAAAAAATAGATGCCTTGAAAACCCAAAATGAAGAAAGATTCGACGTACTCAAAGGAAACAATAATGAATTTGATTCGAAGATAAAACTAATGGAATCAAAAAACAATCAACAGGACAAAGATATTAAATACCTGAACACTACAATGATATCTTCACTAGAGCTCGTGCAATCTACTGGAAGGTCTTACTGCGAGCGACATTTCACTAAAGAGGAGTGTGAAAGTCCAGCCAAAACAACCGCGCCGTCATCTTGCAGGGATTTAGCCATCAGGGGCCATTCTTTCAATGGACTCTATCTTCTCAACAATCCGGAAACGAACAAGACTCAGACAGCCCTCTGCCTCTTTGGAAATTCCGGTAAGTCTTTATACAACTTCTATCTTTTACATTACCATATGGCTCTAACTTAAGCTAAGGTAATGTAGTAGTTGTCATTTGATTTATTATTTTATTTTATTTTAAACAATAAGCAATTTATTCCAGTTTCCCAGGAACTGGTGATTGACGGTTCGGCAAAACCAATTGAAGATGATTATATATTTCACGCGACTAAATTATACAACCGGGAAAACGCGCGATACACTTTCAACCGAGTCGTGACCTTTGACTCGTCTACCTGGAACTATCGAGAGGGTTTGAACTTGGCTTCGGGCATTTTTACTGTCCCGTCAAAAGGGTCTTATAAGTTCGAAGCCGTTGTTCTGAAAGGCATGTTCCTACAAGTTAACGGCGTCAAAATTAATTGGAGTGAAGAAGGGAATAACCCTTCACTTCCATCATACGTCACAAATATTGCTCGTGTTACATTGAATGCAGGTGATAGGGTGACCCTGTTTAATTACCTCCAGAATAACCCTGTTGAGAATTACCTCCTTTACATCCACTTCAAGGGCTTTCGCGTAAATAAGAACAATTAAATTTGAATGTTATTTGACATTTATTCCTGATTTTTGATTGGCTTTAACTAATTAAACGATTGGCAGACATAACATTTAAAACCAGTTTTGTGTATTTTTTTATTAATAAATGGTTTTAAAAAGTATTTCCTATAGAAAAAAAATCTTTCATGAAAAACCAGACTTTGAAAATAACTTTAATTTAATAAACGATTGGATACCCTAAAATCCTTATGTTTTTTTCTTTATTTATTTTTAAATTTGTGTGATGTACTGATGTCAAGGAAAGAGAGAGACCAATTTATGAAACACAACAAATGAGGATTGCGTGTACGTGTTTGGTAGAACTTCTCGACATGCCATTTCGAACGGATCGAGTATCTATTAGTGCAGGTTTCATATAAACCAGAGCATTGCTTCTGATTTTTGAATTTAATTTTTAAGCTATCCAGATGGACCCTGCAGAATTGGGATCGACTTTTAATTTCATCAATAGATTTTTTTCGTTATTTCAACTTGAAACATGAAAAATATCAATCTGATCCAGCAGATTGCTGCAATATAATACACACGCTTCTAAAAAAATATTGGTGGTGCGATCCCCATTCTTATGTTATGCTTGAAGTGCTATTTTTGGATATTTTGGTGTGTATTACCTATCCAAGATATACGGAGATCTATTACAGCTTGTTTGGCAAAAAATTAAATTAAATTAAAATCGTACGATCTATTTTATTATGATGACTGATAAAACGAGCACTTGGTAACATAATTTTTTCTCATATAAAGCATGAAAGTATGATATTCATATTCGATACTTCCTGCTATGTATCTGATTAAATTTTTTAACGAATATCTCAAGAATTTACATTTTTATTGATACAAAAAAACCCAGCCCGAATAAATGTACCAGAACGGGATCTTGTAACATAATGAAATCCTTGTTATAAATTTCTAATAATAGCTTGATATTTCATTTGAGATGTGGTGATTGGATTTCTCATCACGTTATATATAGAAAACCCAACTTGTAGGTAGAATCATTTTTTTACCATCGATCGCCAAATATGACATTTAAAATTGTGAACGTGAAAACATTCCTCATTCATTTATGAGTCCATCATTTCATGTTGAAATCTCAAATGAGATCATAGCATCGCCGCGAACGCAAAAATTAAGATTTTCTCGTAGCAGCATACAGTGAATTATAAATATTTACGGTTTATTATTTATTATTCTTGTTTTGGTTATTGATGATTAATATTAGTATTTATTGAATTGTTTATTATTGAGAAGAGAGGCGGCTAGAAGGCAGCCCGCACTACCGCACCGAGGCCCAGGCTCTCTGCTAATGCTCAGCACCCCTTTTTGCCCCACCTTCCTGCCCTGCGCATGCGCATCTACCTCTCTTTTGAGCTCACCTTTGTGGCTCCACCTCGTTCCTGTTCCTGCTCTAAAGCATTACAGTCAGATAATTCTCATTGCTAATTCAGCGCTTAAGAAGAAGAGACATGTATTTCAAAACCAGGAAGAAAAACTATGAATTTATTTAATATGAATAAATCTATTATCTATCTATCTATAAAGTTAATAAAGCTATTATAAAGCTAAAATAAAATAAATGATGACAAATACGAGTTTTGGATACATAACCATATTATTATTATTGTATTCATACAAATATATTAAAAGTTATACTAGCGCAAATAACAAAATATATGTAAATGATTTCGCATGACAATAGGAAATTGAAACGGTTGACATTTCAATTTTAAAGCTTAGTGCCGATTTGAAAGGTCGTCGTGTTCATGTATCGAATGAAATATCGCAAGGTAGATCATATCATCACCACAAATGCTAAAATTATATATTTTTTCGTATTTTTTTACTTTCATGCAGCTGTGGAGCATGTAATGCAGGCATTTCCTATATTGACGACCTTTACTTGGTGTGAAAAATGAATGCAAACCAATTTTTAAATTTTTAAACTAAGGTTAAAAACAAGTTCATGTTTATCTTCTGGAATCGTACGATGCAATTTTATATAAAACCATTACAAAAAAGGACATGTAAATATCCTTTAATTTTATTCAGCCATCTATTTTGAATATTTGCAAAAGGTCAACGTCAGAAATATATTAAAACAAAATCATGTTTAACTTTGAAAGGTTATGTCGCACTTCATCATAAATCCAATGACGAACAAATGTTAAATGTCAGCGAGAAATAACAGGAAATCAACTGCAGCTGTAACTGTAACTCAACTTTCAGAGACACTTGAGACCGATCGCAAACTTTAGTTTCTAGCGAAAAAAAGGAAAAGCGCTGGCATTTGCGTCTTAGCTATTGCCTTGTGAACATTCGGTAATTTTGCTGCTCCAGAAATGGTTTTCCCAATTTACAAGATTCTTCTCGTGCTGTCTTCTGTATCTGCTCTACTGCTCGCGGAATCAAAAACGGCCAGCAGCTCAGTCGAAATACAGGGCCAACTGTTGGTATGAATTTATTTGATTTCCCACTTCAATTGTGTTTATTTAAATATATATCTATGATACAATTTTTTTTTTAATTCCGCAGAAAAAATTAACCTTTCGACTGGACCAAATTCAAAGTAAAAATACAGAAAATGATGTTAAAATCGGTTATCTTGAGGCAAAAAACGTTGCAAATGAAGAGAAAATTGGTAACCTGGAAAAGAGGAACTCCAAAAATGAGAACAAAATTCAACTTCTTGAAGAAAGGAATGTGGAACAAGACTTGGAAATTAAGAAACTAAAGACCAAAATTAAAGATACTAAACCAATCGAAACCAAACCTCAACCATTTGTTGATTTTTCGACAGAAACAGCCGAACCGTCGTCCTGCAGTGAACTGGCGGTTAATGGTCATTCATACAATGGGTTCTATCTGGTCAAAAATCCGGTCACAAAGAAGATGGAAACAGTTTCCTGCAAGTTTGGAACTTCTGGTAATTATATATTTAATTGGTAGAAGAAACAGATGGTCATCAATACATTTTAAAATTTATCTTAGTTATCCAGAAACTGATTGGTAATATCGACGTGAAAACTAAGCGTGTCAACTTCTACGTACAGAGGAATTCCCCTTTTTCTACGCCCAATGCCGTCATTCCTTTTGAACTGGCTCTTTTAAACGTTGGAGAAGCAATGGACCTGGTTTCTGGAGTCTTTACGGTCCCGGTTCGTGGGATTTACCACTTTGAATTTACGGCTGTCAAGGATTATTCTACCAAATTTCTGGTAGTCCATTTTCAAGTCAATGGCGTCCAAGTTGGTATTGCTAATGCGCAGCATACTAATACGGGCATTTTCGACACCATTTCATTCGGTACATCTTTGCGGTTGAATGTGGGTGACAAGGTAAACCTGTTCAATTGGCGTGCTGGAGTGATCTTTGATGACGCCCAACACCACACCCACTTTAGTGGATGGCTTATGGAGGAAGATTTGGTATAAATTAAAGTTGATGTTGAAGTGTATTAGGAAAACAGCTATGTATACCCATTTGTTTTATCATGAATGGCAAATTTAGAGAATTATACTGAATACACTTCTTATCGTCATGACCGAACACCAAGTTCAAATATAAACTCTTGGTTACAACTGATGAACTTGTGGTCTTTCATTTTAATGGCTTGGTATTAATCTAACGAATGTGTGGTATCTACTTACTAGAGCACTACAAGTAGAATGAACGGAAAAAATAATTTGATAAAAAGGTGAAATCAAGTCCTATAAAATTCAACATATTTTCTGTGACCATTCTAAAAGGTCATTCCCTGTGTATCGTGGAATCGTACGATGCTATTGTATGCGAACTCGGAAAAAGCACGTAAACAACCTTTAATTTCATTCAGGCCGAATTACGAAACGAAAAGTTCAATTGATATTTCCCACTACTTGATGCAGTCTGATGTAAAATGTTAAAGGTCAAACACGGAAATAAACAATTGGTTTATTTAAGCCTTAAATAAATAAAAAGTAATAATAAACTATGCGATATATCTAATTATTAATTGGTGATTGGTAACTACACATAAATTATATTTGTGCCTTAGGAAAATGTTATTTCCGACTAAGTCTATTTATACATCTACGAACAACAAAAATAAAATTAATTGGATTGAAGAATTCAATTAGTTCACCTTGTTAGTTCAGATTATTTCTTAATTAAATAGAAACATAGAAAACCAGTGATTACACGCAACCTTAAAACAGAGCATACGTAAACGAACGTTTTCCTCATTATCTCTGTTTATTCTTATTCATTCATTATTTTAATTGAAAAAACATTAAAAGTAAAGGCTAGATTTTTTTTAAATTACATATGAAAGAATAGCTTTTAACGTAGGTTTATGCAAGTATGCGATTAAACTACAGTTGTTCGGCTGGCAGTTGCTCGTGATGGCAGCATATATTTTACTTTCTTATTTGATGTGGAGGAAGACTTGATCTCAAGTTGATATATATTATATGGTCATGGTTCTCGTTTATTTATTGATCTAATCTATGAGCAACGAAATCAACTTTTACATTTTTCAGGTACGACTTTTGTTCCTTAAAAGAATATTGAATACTTAAGTAATATTGAATCCGCCATTAATGCCATAATACACTTTGCGTAAATAAAAAGTTATTAACACGGTTGTAATAATCAACTATATGGATAAATTCATTACTGGTGCTAAGATATGTTAAACCGCATATGAAATAATACATCTTATTACGATATAAGAGCACCTCAGCACCTATTAAACCTTGTTAAATGATGTACTGTTCAATTATCATGCATAATTCAAGGTTTATTAGTAAAAAAAAAACAGTATAACAGCGTATATGCCTGAGAATTCACTAAAAAGAAACATTATCATTAAATGGTTTGAAAAAAACGATAAAAACCAACTAGTTGATGTGCGCGTCACATATATAAAGACAATCTGATGTACATGCGTCCCAAAAGGTCACATCGCTCGTCATCAATATACTCAATATCGACCAAATTTCACATGTCAAAGAAAATAAGGTGCAACAGAGACGATTAGTTACAGGATTATACATTTGAAAAGTAAAAATAAACTTTCTAGCTGTGATTATTATATAGTAGGGACTTCCGTGATACATTTTTATTGCATTGCAACTTTTTTAGAAGTTTAGAGATAAAAAAATACGTAAGTTAAGAATAGAATGCTACTTTATGCCTTTATATAGAGTATTTTAAAATAATAAAATTACATTGCGAGTTCAAAAGGAAGAGTATTTCTTAAATATTAGGCCTACTAATAAATACGATCCGAGCATCTGACGAGTGACACGGACGTCTTATCTGCACCGCTAGGCGAAAGACCCGCACGGCCACGCAAAGAAGACCACAGACCCTCTGCTCATGCGCAGCTCTCTTGGCCCAGATCCACTGCTCATGCGCAGTTCACATTTGTGGCTCCACCTCCTTCCTTTCCCTTTACCAAAAAGTTTCCGCTACAGAATTTTCACTGCTCTTTCGGCGCTTCAGGGAGAAGAGAGCCAGAATTCAAAATTGAAAAAGGGAAGGATGCCCTACTCTCAAATAGATGAGCTAAATATTAAGAAAATAAAATACATTGCGTTGTTTCCATGTATTTCTTTTCTCATTTAATTTGATAAATTAAATTATTAACATTATTTTAAAGCTGTTGCACCAACGTTACATATTTCTCAAATTTTTGTAATTGCGTCGCCACATTTTTATTTTCTTTTAAGTTCTCTGATTTGGCCTTTTATTTTTAAAAAATATTCATATAACCAAACTTAATTTCTACTGATTTCTTCTTAGATAGATTCTTTTAAGTTCTCTGATTTGGCCTTTTATTTCTAAAAAATATTCATATAACCAAACTTAATTTCTACTGATTTCCGATACTTTTTATTTGCTTTACTCTTTTGACACAACTAACCTAAAGAAAATATGATATGTGTTGCACACGTTTTGCTGCAACGTAAGCAACTTTAAATTCTATATCTGACGATGCTGATCCAAAACAGCTGTCTACTACACAAAGGTCATTCCATACCTATCCTGATGCCATATTATCAGCACATCTCAAATTAAATGCCAGGTTATAATTAGAAATTCAGAATAAGAATTGCATTTGGATAAAATTTCTCGTTCTGATATGTATCGTCAGAGTTGGAATCCTAAACAATAAAAAATGTCTTCTATTTTTTAATTGGGGTTGCATTATTCACCATAGTTATTCACCATAGTATTCACCATAGCACCATAGTTAAATTAAACTAATTCATAAATATGTATATAGATGCATGACAAAATATAAATACAGTAAATAATAATTAATTTGTCATCAATGAATAAAAAATTATTACAACCACATTTTTATCGCAACCTTCAAACGCATTAGCTCAGTTCTTATTTTTATTAAACACTTGAATTAACAATAGACCATTTTAAATTGAAGGATTGTTGTAAACCATGGCGGTTGCTAGAAAAGAATGATGAATAATGGTTCTTTTTTTTAATAGTTCTGCGCAGTGGTGAAATCAAGTATGCATGTGTACCAAAGGCTGATATGTCATGCATCGTACGAACCAATTTATTAATTTTTTCCTATATATTAAATAAACAAAAATGAAGGAAAATTATAAAAAAATAGCGCTCAATGCGTAACATAAAAGTGGGAACAACATTCGTTGTTATTGATCAAGAAGCTTGTATATTATTGATCCAATTCTATTTCCTGGTACGTGGTGAAGATGACGTCAATCGTGCCCATTTCTCAAGCTACATCTGAATATTTTCCCTTAAAAAAATAATTAAAGCAAACAATGGAATACAATACGAGGTATATCTGGTACCTGTACTGTGGCAGTAATAGAACTTGAGCCGTATATACGCCCAAAAGGTCATGGTGGACGTCATGGTGAGCGGTACTTTCATACACGTACATACGTTTCCCTTTTTTTTTGTCATACCACTTTTCTTTTCTTTTTTATTTAAAACATAAGAAATGAGAAAAACAAAAGAGTTTTTTAAATTTTGTGGTATCCAATTGGGGCCAATAGTTTATTAATGCCAATTTAAAACACAATACAACAATGAAGTAATTCAATTCACATCAATTCCTCTTCGACGAGCCATCCGCTAAAGTGGGTCCAGTGATCCGGATTATCGTGGAGCACGACAACATGTCTTTTTAATAGGCTGACCTTATCACCTGCTGCCAGTCGTAGAGAGGCGCTCAAGGAAACGGTATCTTCACTACCATTACCACCTTGATTAGTAGAAGCTGTGCCAACATCGACGCCGTTCACACGAAGTCGAATGTCCAAAAAGCCTGAGGATGAATCTTTTACCGCGATGAGGTGAAACTGGTAAATGCCAGGTACCGGAGCAGTAAAGATTCCTGAAGCCAGATCCATTGCACCTCCTTCGTTCAGTCGCGCCAATTCAAATGGAATCACGGCAGCGTTTGCAGCATAGTTTGATTTTCTTTGAACATAGAAGTGGACGCTCTTCGTCTTCACTCCAACGTTACCGATGAACTTTTGGAAAACTGCAAAAAAAAATTATGATAATTAAAAACAATTTGTTCAATGTTCTTGTAAAGTATGAATGTAACTTTCGCGAATAATTGAATATTAAAAAATAAACTCACCAGTGGTTCCATCAAAATCACAGGAGACTGCTTGGATCTTCTTTGCACCAGAATTTTTGATAAGATATAGCCCATTAGCCGAATGGCCTCTACTCGCCAGTTCCGTGCAGGAAGATGGTTCGGTTTCTCTCGACGATAAATTTCCAGGTGAAATAGGGCCTGGTAGTTTTATATCCATTTTTCCAATCTGCAATTTCGTAATTTCTTTTTCTTGTTGTTTATTCTTTTCGATTAAAAGATAAATGTCAGCCAAATTTTTTACGTTCGAGATCTCTAAAAGGGTAACTTTGTTGTAGTTTTCTAGAATGTTTTCCTCGTTTTCAGCCACTTTTCCCTCGAGAATTTCCATTTTTTGTTCATGTTCAGTTGTCTTTGTAATTCCGAGAGTAATGCTGACGTTGAGTTTGTGTATTTTCTCGTCTGTTTCAATGTTAATTTCTTGAATTTGCTGAATTTCTTCCCAATATTTTGCGTTCTTTTCTTCAATAGAATTAACCATTTTATCCAGGTTTGAATTTCTTGCATCTTGTTCAGAGAGTTTTGTTTCAATGTTATTAATTTTCAATTGAAATCCACCGTTCTTTGCGTTAAGAACGACGAATTTTTCTTCATTTCTGAGACTCTCCTCCTTCAAAAGATCGATCTTCTCGTAGTTTTCGATACATTTGGCATCTAAGCCGGAAAATTGGGTCCTAATTTCGTTTTGTTTACTTTCGAGTTCCATTATTTTCTCTTCATGTTTTGAATTGGCTCGTTTAAGAACATTGACTTCATTTGCGGCTACGTTTCCTTTTTCTTCAAAAAGGTCCATTTGAATCTGAAGTTCAGAATGTTTTGATTGAATAGAAATGAATTGTTTATCATTTTCTGATTCAATTTTTTTAGTAGTTTGATTAAGAAGGGAAACTTCTTCTTCTAAAGCTCCAAATTTCCCTGTCATTTCTTCAAGGCAAACGGAATTAATTTTGCTAATTTCAATGTCGTAGTTAACATTCTTAACATCGATAGCAATTAAATGCTTTTCAGTTTGACTGCTCTTTAGAGTCAGATTTTCTATTTTATTGTCATAACTTGAAAATTTTGTTTCTAAGCCGGTTACCCTTTTTTGGGTTTCCAAATTTCTATTTTCTAGTAGTGATGTTTCTTGATTCAGACGGTTTATTTCCTTTTCTTGCTTTATATTTGTCGCTTCAAATTGATCCAATTTCAAGTCATACTTTGCTTCAAAAGTGATGAATTGTTCTTCCGTTTGATTACTGCTACACTTGACTTGAAGGCCAGCCAATTCATACTGGATTTCCGAATGTTTTGCTTCAACGGATTTCACCATGGTTTTCAAAATCTTGATTTCTTTTTCTTGATCTGTCCTCGTTTCTTCAATTTGGGATGTTTGAAAGTCATATTTTAAATCAAAGGCGGTAAGTTTCTCTTCATTTTGAGTGCTTTTTTCGATTAAAATATCTATTTTATGATCATAACCTGAACATTTCTTTTCCAAGTCTGTGTACTTTTTTTTTAGTTCCGAATTAGTTGTTTCGAAAGCGCGATTGTTAGCCTCCAATTCATTAATTTTGGTTTGAAATCCTGTACATTGAATTTTCATTTCTTCTAAAAGAGTGAGCCTACTTTCAATGTCAGAAACCTTTTTTTCAAATTCCGAGTCCTTTAATTCAAGGGTCAACATTTTCTCCTCATATTCGGCAATCTGTTTTTGAAGGCGTCCAATACTAGCCTGGTGAATCATTTTACTCCCATCAAGGCGATCAATGTTTAAGCGGTTTTCTTCAACCTGGTTGCTTAATTCTTTCTATTGATAAAAAAAAACAGTTTTTTTAAATATAGAAAGTTCAATGAAGCCTCTACAACTGCGAGCACTATAGTTACCATAAATAGGGTAACTTTGAAAAATCTCGCAAAATTTATTTTGAAAATATCTTTTGCTTATCAGTAGTTTCTGAAACCAAACTGATAACTCGTTTTCTTAATGTTTAATACATTATTATCTTTCTTTTCATTTTTGGATTTATGTAAGCAATTTGTTTCGGTCATGAAAGTCATTCGTTTATATTCTAAGCACTAGAAAATTGTCTCTACATAATATTGGATACTTACGATTTCGTAGGTGGTTGGACTGGCGGTTACCAAAAGCACAGTAAAAGATGCTAAAAGAAGAGCTGTGATAATTTTCCACGTCATCTTTGCAATTGGATTAGCGTTTCCACTAAAATAAACTGTTCCTTGCGACGATCGCGGAAACATGCACAATGGTACTGTACTGATTTTTTTTACGGATTGCGATTTCTTTTATAGGAACAGAATGCCACGAATCAAAAACTAACATGAGAGATTGACCTCCAATTTCATAGTTGTATTGCTATGTGCTGCGTATTGATGGTGACGCACGATGTAACCTTTGTGGTAAATATGATTTTTTTAACACCTGTCATGACCTTTAAAACCTAAGCATTAATTTTATTTTCTCGATTTATTTTCTTTTTCATCAACAGACGACATTCAATTTGAGTTCAATCGCCAAGTTCCAATAATTTTTTTTTCTAAAATTATACAACATTTCTTTTTATTTACATACGGTATGAAATCTTCATTTCAGGCTTTCAGTATACCAAAATGTTTTATTTATGAAACAATTTTTATTATAAAAGTCATATTCACTTTTGCTTGAAATGTTATATTTTGCATAGAATAGAATTTAAAATATTAACAAAAAATACTAATGGAGATTGTGATACTACTTGTATACATGTACTATTATATTTAATTTCACACCTTCAGTAAATTATTATCTAGTTTTTAGCGATTTATATTTGAATTTTATTACAATAAAACTAATATGAAGTTTAGGGAATAAAACATATTTTTTTATGAAAAACTGCATTCCACCCTGTTTCTTTTATCTTTTTCTGACCTTCAAAGCGTGGTATTTATTGGGTGACGTATGGCACGACATTTAGGAATTGGAACGTGTATGAATATTAAAATTAATTGGTCAATCTTGGTAACAAAAACATGCCTTTATTTAAGAAAATTCTGTACTAAAATCATTATTTTTTTTTCTTCTGATTAAAAATAATGAATTAAATATCAGACCTATTCAAATACATTATAGTTACAGTTATTATGTTGGTTAGATACGATAAACTCTCCTCGTCGATTTGTACAAAATTATTTATATAAAATATAATTAATATATTTTCCTTAATAATAAGATTCACTTATATTAATATACTTATAATTTATATAAAATTTTATTAGTAGTTAATATTATTAGTCATTAAAATTAATATGACAATTTTAATTAAAACGAGATTTGAAAATTTATGAAAATTACTAAATTTCCATGCGTTCATCATATATATTCAGACACAAAAACATATATCAATTTATTATTATTATTATATCATTGTTTATTATTGTTTATCAATTAACCATACATTAATTTTCCTTTTTCGCTTATGGTATATTGCGTCTTAACCACCAGTTTCAGTTTTTACTTTTTGACAACTGAATACAAGCAAGTGAATGGTAGGATCGGCATTTTCTTATTGTAACCCATAATTGACTTTAACCGAATAGAATCGTAAAGCTGCCAGCAAGAATTATCGTAGTCTTTTACGATGTAGATGATTTCGTCTCCTGTCGAAGCTTTCAGCTGTTCCAGGTCATTTTTCCAGCCAGGCTGGTTGCAAAAGTTGTTGTAGATCTCTGGATCTTGTCCACATTTGGTGTTCCAAATCTTGTCTTTGTGTTCATAGTAGCAGCCAGTCCATAAAAGTCTCTTTAGGTTGAATGGTGGAATATTTCCAAACACGATGTCATTGTTGGCGTGAATAATTTTATCGAAATCGACTTCCTCTTCTCTATTATTGAAATGAATTGGTAGATGAACACGATTTTCTGTCTCCGTCGAGTTGCAAACGAATAGCATGATTTCGTGAGTTACTTGTCCATAGTGCAAACATACATATGAATGAACTGCATTGCCTATGGACAGTGGAATATCTCTTAGCCATGCGCCGGGCGTGTGAGGTGTCGGTGTTGATACGTCCTTTGTTGTGGTTTGTAGCATGGCCGTAGTCGTTGTGGTCTCTGGTGCAGTCGTAGTCGGTGTGGTCTCTGGTGTAGCCGTAGTAGTTGTTGTAGTGGTGGGTATCGTCGATTCTTCTGGCGGCGGTAGAGTTGTACTTGAAGGCGTTTCCGGTATGGTTGTAGTTGGTTGGGGTGTTGGGTTGGGTCCTCTTGGAATTAAGTAGTACGCTGTCACTCCACCACCTATAGCAACAGGAACGATAATAAGGCAAAGCCAAAACCAGATGGAACAGCTTCTTTTCTTCTGTGGCTTCTGCTTGTTGCACATTTCCTCTTCTTGGTCGGGTTCAATATTGATAACAACATCCATGATAGTTCTGTTGTTATACTTAGAAGGTTGCTGGCATATATAGCCAGCTTCCTGTGTAAGTATATTTGCAAACAACTTTTGGTGTACTTTAACTCATGCTCCTTGGAAAAGACATGTTTATGCATTTTCTGTATAAATATTTACACGTTATTTTGTTTTACATACTTTTCTTTTATCAATAATTCTTTATTTTATTCGGTAAATTTTTATTTTAGTGTGCATACATCAAATAAGATTATCACAATAGCAACCAATAGCAACCAAATCATTAAGGGCAGACACAAAAAAAAAACATAGCAAGGCAATTTGAAATAACTCCTGATCTTTAATACTCTAATAACCCAATAATAGTCAATAACGTTCCATAGCTTTGTTATAAAATTAAAATTAAACCAACTAAAGCACAAACAGTGAACATTTGTTCATTTAATTTCATTACTATTACTTATTCTATTATTTTATTAGCTTGATTTGAAAGTAGATGAGTAATAAATTGTGGTGTCTTAAGATGCATATTTGTAGATTGCATAGTAGCAGCACAACCTCCATTATTAATTTTTTTCGTTAATGTGGGTTTTTGTAGCCTTCGAGTTGAATTTTGAACTTTATATAATTATATGATGGCATATTTCAATTTTAACCGCGACTATTTTCAGCTGAATTCATTGTAACTATGTAAGCTGTATTTGATTGATTGTGCAAAAAAATACATGAACACAAAAAGTTAGGTAGTAGTAGTAGTATTTTGTTTTCTTCAAATTTTAACGTTATTGAGTATATTGATGACGAGCGACATGATCTTTTAGATCGCACGTATACATGATTTAATATATATATATATATATAGGACACACGACATGACCTTTAAGGAACATCTGTTTTTTGATTTTGTACATGGCACCAGAAATTAATTAATCTTCAAAGATTCGTTGATGATTACAACCGTGTTGATAACTTTTTTATTTACGCAAAGCGCATCATGGCACTAACGGCGGATGCAATACTACTCATATCCTTATAAGGAACATATATATTTTCGTTCTTCACATTCCCACTTATATTTCACATTCGAATATATCGTTTTTTTCGCGGAATGAAAGTTACAAAAACAGGAAATGAGGAGAGATATAATTTGGTTAATGATGTTGTGTATTCTTTTTCCGATAAAAAAGTATCAAACAAATAATTGAATTTGGCTTATTACATCAGATACTCCTCAACAAGCCAGCCACTAAAATGGGTAGGTTGATAGTGGTCATAGAAATCAACAACCACCTGTTGAATTTCAGATAGTGTCACTTTGTCCCCTTTCTTCAAGCGTAGTGAGGTACTTAACGAAAGAGACTCGTCGTCCTGTTCAGCATTTTTTAACTCCAAAATTTGAATTTTTCTCTCCAGATTGTCAAGTCGAAGGACCAAAAATGTCTGCAGAATATAATAATATGTTTACGTCAATTAGAATCTCTAATTATAACGTCAATATATTATTTTATAACAAAAACTTACTATTAGACCTTCCTCTTTGAATGAGTCGCTCGTTGTTGGTTGTACGAACAGAAGAGCGACCAAAGATGCAAAAAGAATTTTGTAAATTGTGAAAACCATTTCTGAAGCGATGCTGCGCACTGCAAAACTTTACTTGAAGATAGTAGAAGCGGCAGAAAAGTTGGTCAGGACCAAGAAGAAATTAAAAATGGTATGGTTTTCCTTTTGACTGTCATCCTTCTTTTATAGCAGCCGTATATTTAGGATTTTTCTTTTATTTTCAGCACACGTTGATGATGACGAATATACGATTTGACCTTTAAGATGTAAATATTAAAGGTTGCATCGGATTGCATTTAAATAATCATTTGAGATTTGCAATCTTGGATGGTATTGTGCCACGCCTCTATCGTGCTCTTCTTAACTATTGCAATCTTTCATAACAAATTTCATTGCACGAATGTTAAAATTTATTTCGCATTTTATATTCAAAATCAGTTGATCAGAAAAAATAAAAACAATAATATAGATTTTTATCAATACTGTGGCAATAAATGAACTTTTTTATTCAATTCATAATGAAGTAAAGTTTTCGATCTGGCGGAATAGGGTGTTGTTTGGTCTAAGTAAAATTAAAGGTTATTTACGTGTTTTTATTTGAAGCTTTCATAAAATTTCGTTCCACGATTGATACTTAACGGGGAGCATGGTAAAATTTAGATTTTTTATATATTTGTAGATTGCATAGTAGCAGCACAACCTCCATTATTAATTTTTTTGTTAATGTGGGTTTTTGTAGCCTTCGAGTTGAATTTTGAACTATACGCTTCATACAATCATATGATGGTATATTTCAATTTTAACCACGACTATTTTCAGCTGAATTCCTTGCAACTATGTTAGCTGTATTTGATTTATTGTGCAAAAAAAATACATGAACACAAAAAGTAAGGTAGTAGTAGTAGTATTTTGTTTTCTTCAAATTTTAACGTTATTGAGTATATTGATGACGAGCGACATGATCTTTTGGGTCGCACGTATACATGATTTATATATATGACGCACGACATGACCTTTAAGTCGCATCAACTACTTATTTTAAACAAAAAAAATCTATGCAGCTTATGTTGCTTTTTTACTAATAAACCTTGAATTATGGATGGTAATTGAACAGTACATTGCTTAACAAGGTTTAATAGTTGCTCTTCTCTCGTGAGATTTATTATTTCATATCGTATTACATATCTTGGTATCAGATATTAATTAATCTATATAGATTCGTAAATGATTACAACCATGTTATTAACTGTTTTATTTACGCAAAGTGTATTATGGCACTAACGGCGGATTCAATACTGCTAATGTCCTTATAAGAAACAGTTAAAATATCTTGGTTATTTAAAAAAAAACTTCCATTTAAACATTTTTTTACGCGTTCCCATCGGTCACTCAATTAAATTTGTTTTTAAAGAATAACAGAAAAATGTGAAAAGTTTATTGGTTAATGATGTATTGTTTTTCAGACAAACAAGAGTCAAGCAAATAATTAAATTGAGCTTATTACATCAAATCCTCCTCAAAGAGCCAGCCGCTAAAATAGGTGTGTTGTTAGTGGTCATAGAAATAAAAAACGCCGTCTTGATACATATCAAGTCTCACTTTGTCTCCTTTCTTCAACCGTAGTGAGGAACTTAAGGAAAGAGAATAGTCAGTATCCGTAGGAAGAGAGATTGAAGCGACATAAACGCGCCAACCATTTACTCTAAGAAGAATTATTAAAAGTTTGTACAAATTTTTTCCTTCGGATGTTGAGAAGTGAGCTGTGAATTCCAATGTGTAAATGCCCGGAACTGGAGCAGTAAAGGTTCCTGTAGCCGGGTCCATAGCACCTTCGTTTAGTTGCACCAAATCAAAGGAAATGACGCCAACATGGTCTTTATTAAAGCTGTTATTCCGCTGAACGTGGAAGTATACCATCTTCGTTTTCACCTGGACGTTACCCACACATTTTTGAAGAACTGCAGTCAATAAAAAAATAATAACATTTTGTTTTACGATGCTCGGTTACGATTATAATTTTTTTTTAGCTATCATCATATAATATTAGCCTTAACTCACCAGCAGTGGTTCCAAAACTGCACGCGACTGCTTCGATCTCCTTTGAGTCCGGATTTTTGACGAGATAGAACCCATCAGATGAATGACCATTAGTCGCCAGTTCCTCGCAAGATGACGGTTCAATTGTTTTAGTGGACAGTTCATCAGAATGTTTCCCAAGTAGTACAGTCAATCTGCGATTTTTGGCTGCCAAAACCGAAATTAATTTTCACACGAAATCTGAATAATGAACATTGTAAAGATCGACGATAAGATTGTACAACAAAAATTCCCCGCCGCTAACTGGTGGGGAAAATTTTAAAAATGCAAATTACGTTGCGTAATGGTGTAAAACATGTGAAAAATAGCATAAGAAGATATGAAAATAGTCAGATCTGAACAACATTTAATTGTAAAGAACATTTCTCAATCATATTGCTGTATAAATGTTTTTACTTTTGTCGGAAACTTGATTTTTAAGGCTACCAAATTTCCGATATGCCCTTATTTTAACAAGCCTTTCCCATATAAATCCAACTATTAAGACTTGATTTCTGATTAAACTAAAAACATTTATACAGCAATAAAATTGAGAAAGTTTCTCAAAATTAAAATATTGTTCAGATTAGACGTTCTCACATGTTTTAATGATATTATTCATGTGTTTTACACTATTACGCAACGCAAGTTGAATTTTAAAAATTTTCTCCACAAGCAAGCGACGGGGAATTTTTTTTTATAAATTGTCATGGTTGATTTCTATAATGTTCATTATTCAGATTTCGTGTGATGATTAATTCCTGTTTTGACAGCTAAAAATCGCAGATTGACTTTACTAAAGCTTAGAATTGGCGTTTTTAAGATGGGTGATTTCCTCGTCCTGTTCAGCATTTTTTTTTATCCAAAATTTGGATTTTTCTCTCCAGATTGTCGAGTCGAAGGACCAAAAATGTCTGCGGAATATAATAATATGTTGTTCGTCAATTATAATCCCAAATTTTAACGTCAATATATTATTTTATCCCAAACACTTACTATTAGACCTTCCTCTTTGAATGAGTCGCTCGTTGTTGGTTGTACGAACAGAAGAGCGACTAAAGATGCAAAAAGAATTTTGTAAATTGTGCAAACCATTTCTGAAGCGATGCTGCGCACTGCAAAACTTTACTTGAAGATAGTAGAAGCGGCAGAAAAGTTGGTCAGGAACAAGAAAAAATTCAAAATGGTATGATTTTCCTGTTGACTTTCGTCCCTCCTTTATAGCACTGATAACGAATATACGACTTGACCTTTAAGATGTAAATAGTAAAGGTTGCATCGGATTGCATTTGAATAATCAATTTAGATTTGAAATCCTGGATCGTATTGTGCCACGACCCACGTAAATAATCTTAAAGGTTGTTTACGTGCTCTTTTATTTTAATCATAAATAACAAAATTGATTGCACGAATGTTAAAATTTATTCTACATTTGATATTCAAATCCGTTGATATTAGGAAATAAATAAAAATAAAATAGATATTTATCAATATTGTGGCAATAAATGAATTTTTTTATTCAATTCATAATGAAGTAAAGTTTTCAATCTCGGATAATTGGATGTAATTTGGTCACAGTAGAACTAAAGGTTATTTACGTTGCTTTTATTTGAAGCTTTCATAAAATTTTGTTGCACGATTAATACCTAATAAGGACCTTCTCAAAAGGCTACCAAAAATGGTAAAGTTTATTACTCCAAATTTGTCATTCAACAACAATTTTTAAAATGAGATTTAAGAAAAACAAATACAGCTATTGTATTTTATATGTACCATCATTTTAGCAAAGAAATGGAGTTTCTTATTTATATTTAATATCTTAAAACATGAAAAGTTGATTTCGCTATACTCGTAGAGGTTACCAATTCAATAAACGAGTAGGAAATTAATTCAATTAACTTTAGATGAAGTATTCCTTCACACCAAGTAAGAAAGTAAAATAACTGTTACACTTCTGGGCAACTGTAGTTTTGCATACTTATATACAAATATTGTATTGTATTTTCTTCATCTCTGGCTCTGGCAGTACATAAAAATGGAATAAAATACTTCTACGTATAATTCATCACTCTCTGATCACAATCTTAATCGTAAAGTGCCCATTTGTTGCAGCATATTGGAGAGCCTTCTTCTACTGTTTTAGATCCTGCTTTACGTCGGAAGCAATGAAGATACTCTCTATCTTTCTGTCCAGGTAACACTCCAGGTATCTTTGCGTCTTTGCAGTCCGCATCGGTTGAGCAATGTTCATAACCAGAATTCGTCCTTTTGCCGAAAGTGGGTTTCTTGAAGCATGTATACGAGTTTACGGTCTTGGCTATCGGAAGTTGTGCTGCTGCTGTGGTGCTGGTTCCTTCGGTCGACGGCGTAGAATTTTCAATCTTGATCCATTGGTTGAAGCAATAAGGAATAGGAGTTCCGTCTGCGGTTTTTGATCCTGCCTTACTAATGAAGGAAAGGGAATAGTGAAATATATCATTTGTCCAATATGCCGTTACTCCACGTATCTTATAGTCTTTATGCAATCGCTATCAGTCGAGCAAGTTTCATAAAGTGGAATATTCATATCTGAGCCGAATAACGGTTCCACGCACTCCCAAGAATCGACGTTCTTGGTTACAAAAGCCAAAGAAAACATGAAGATCCAGAACTGAATTAGGAGGGAAAATCATAATTAAAGTTAAATTCCTTATAATAATAATAATTTTTTTAAAAATCGAAGAAACTTACTCGAATGGACAGCATTGTTTTTCTTTTTCTTACTTATCTTCTAGTAGATGTTGGATTCAATTGTTGGAAAATGGCGAAGAATATGAAAGATACAGAAAAATCTATATGTTAATAAACAAAACTGTGAGTCGTTTTATATTTTCCGCACTCTTACCTTACAACGGCGTGAACTGAATCGTTTTGCTTCAATCCTACTTTGGTTGCCTGATTATATAGCGCATTCGTTGCGACACCCCATAGCGCTTTAGTCATATGTGGAAAGTTTTGGTATTATTATATCCAACGTTGCAACTTCTTTTTAATCATATTTTGTTCAGGTATAGTAGCCCTTTTTCTATTGGTGCTTAGGAATAATAACGTATTATCGAGGACAATCCATTTTTTTTCTTAATATATATATTTTTAGCATTAAGGTAATAGCTTATAATATAGGCCAATATTAAGGATGTAATACTCGGTCCAAAATATTTCTTATTTTTTTAATTCGTTTATATATGCTTTGCTTTAAGGTTGCATGTAATCAGATTATACGATACCAAACCAAAAGAATGTTTTCTAATTTTAATTAAAAAAAAAAACAGAACTAATAAGGCGTACTTGAATTCTTCAATCCAATTAATTTTATGTTTGTTGTTTAATAGATGTATAAATAGAACAACATAATCTAACAAAAATACAGCGAATGTAAAACGTAGTCGGAGAAAAAATATTCACAAGATACGAATACAAGTTATGTGTAGTTACCAATCAACACCCAATAATTAGGTACAGTACCACATAGTTTGTTAATATTTTATTCCTTTCGGGCTTAAATAAAACAATAGTTTATTTCCGTGGATGACCTCTTAAATTTTTCATCGGATTGCATCAAGTAGTGGGAAATATCAATTGAACTTTTCGTTTCGTAATTCGGCCTGAATGAAATTAAAGTTTGTTTACGTGCTTTTTCCAAGTTTGCATAAAATATTAGCATCGTACGATTCTAAGCTACACGGGAAATGTTTGACTTTTTAGAAAGGTCACAGACGTTAAGTTATATACGGAAAATAATTAAATGGAGGATTTGTTCTGAGCTTTAGAAAAACTTTCAATTTTAAAGGAACTAATTGGGATTTATAATTTGATTTTCATCCTATTATACAACTATTTTTCTGTTCATTATATTTGTAGTGCTTTAACAATAAGTAGATACCACGAAAACGTTATGTTACCAAGCAATTAAAATGAAAGACAACAAGTTCATCAGTTGTAACCAAGAGTTTACGCATTTGGACTTGGTGTTCGGTCATGACGATAAGAAGTGTATTCAGTATATTTCTCTAAATTTTCCATTCGTGATGAAAACAATGGGTATACATAGCTGTTTTCCTAATACACTTCAACATCAACTATATAATTTATACCAAATCTTCCTCCATAAGCCAGCCACTAAAGTGGGTGTGGTGTTGGGCGTCATCAAACATCACGCCAGCACGCCAATTGAACAGGTTTACCTTGTCACCGACATTCAACCGCAAAGATGTACCGAACGAAATGGTGTCGAAAATGCCCGTATTAGTATGCTGCGCATTAGCAATACCAACTTGGACGCCGTTGACTTGAAAATGGACCACCAGAAATTTGGTAGAATAATCCTTGACAGCCGTAAATTCAAAGTGATAAATCCCTCGAACCAGGACTGTAAATACTCCAGAAACCAGGTCCATGGCATCTCCAACGTTCACAAGAGCCAGTTCAAAAGGAATGACGGCATTGGGCGTATTAAAAGGGGAATTCCTCTTTACGTAGAAGTTGACACGTTTGGTTTTCACGTCGATACTACCAATCAATGTCTGGACAATTGAGATTAATTTTAAAATGTATTGATGACCATCTGTTTCTTCTACCAATTAAATATATAATTACCAGAAGTTCCAAACTTGCAGGAAACTGTTTCCATCTTCTTTGTGACCGGATTTTTGACCAGATAGAACCCATTGTATGAATGACCATTAACCGGACGACGGTTCGGCTGTTTCTGTCGAAAAATCAACGAAAGGTTGAGGTTTGGTTTCGATTGGTTTGGTATCTTTTATTTTGGTCTTTGGTTTCTTAATTTCCAAGTCTTGTTCCGCATTCCTTTTCTTCAAGAAGTTGAATTTTCTTCTCATTTTTGAAGTTCCTCTTTTCCAGATTACCAATTTTCTCTTCATTTGCAGCGTTTTTTGCCTCAAGATAACCGATTTTAACATCATTTTCTGTATTTTAAGTTTGGATTTGGTCCAGTCGAAAGGTTAATTATTTCTGCGGAAATAATTAAAAATTGTATCATAGATATATTTTTTAATAAACTCATTTGCAGTGGGAAATCAAATAAATTCATACCAACAGTTGGCCCTACAGTAGATAGTACGAGAAGAATCTTGAAAATTGGAAAAACCATTTCTGGAGAAGCAAAATTACCGAACGTTCACAAGGCAATAGCTAAGACGCAAATGCCAGGGCTTTTCCTTTTTTTTCGCTAGAAACTAAAGTTTGAGATCGGTCTCAAGTGTCTCTGTAAGTTGAGTTACAGCTGCAGTTGTTTTTCTGTTATTTCTCGTTGACATTTAACATTTTTTCGTCATTGGATTATTGATGAAGTTCGACATAACCTTTCAAAGTTAAACATGATTCTGTTTTGATATATTTGTGACGTGCGACTTCTACTGACTCTATCGTTTTCCCAGAGGTCATAACCTGTGATCCAAAGTAGAAGGACTTGGCTCTAGTGTTGTGTCATCATCAGCTTGTCCATCGTTGAACATGCTGGCAAAAATAATAACGACCGAAAACAGGAACAGAATCTGCAATATATTAACTGTGATAATTTTTTTTTATAATAGTAAATTAAAATTATTCAAGAGTTACTTACCGATTGCTTCATCGTCTGGGAGCGATGTGACACAAGTGGTGTTGTGAGAACTGCCGAGCAAAGACTGGTGACCAAGGAGCCAAGGGCCCTGGCAATTTTTTTTTTAATGGAAACTAATTGGGGCGTATGGACAAACCTAAAGGTCATGAAGCATGAGCTCGTGTTTTCGCCACCACAAACAATTGGGAACAACCAATATCGTATGATATGTTACAACGCAAAAACGTGCTTAAAATGAAAAAAAAATTACTATTACTTACTAGAAATCCTAAAGGTCAAAAATTCAAATATTTCTATCAAATGATAAAATATATTTCTCCAAATTATTTATTATTTATTAAAACGAGTTACTATTTGAAATTACGGAAGGAGTAATAAAAAATAATAATAATAATTGGCTGCACTATTATTATATGCATTTATACGAAGCAATATTTTCATACGCTTTGTAAAAAAAATTCCTATAGACTTATTGCATGATGCACTCGACTCAAAAATACTTCCGTAATTATGTGATACTTATTTATTTCATAATTTAGTTCCTTGCTCAAATAAGCATAAGTTGATTGCGAAATTTTTGCGCTTCTTCGGTCAATTGGAAGTTTTTCATATTTTATAAAACATATTTCTTTCATATTTTATGTTAATTCCACACAGCTATAAATAATGGAAGTAAAATAATACGAAAAAGTTATAATTTTAGCTTTCGGTGCGTTGATATGATCTCAATTGTTGACATTTCATTCGATATACGGAATACGATGACCTTTTGAATTGGCACGGAGCTTTAACGGGAAATGCCGCGAGAAAATTAAAATTTCTGGGTTTGTGGCGACGATATGATCTGTTGACATTTCATTCGATATGCGATAACCTGGTTAGGTATTCTATAAATATCTTGATGGTAAATTCAATCACCATAGTCTACATGACCACATCTCAAATTAAATGTAAAGCTATTATTAGAAATTTAGAATAAGGATTTCATCATGGTACCAATCCCGTTGCGATAAATTCATTCAGGCTGGCTTTTTATCTAAGTTAAACGCGACCTCTTGATTCGCAACCGGTTCCATAAAATAGTTCTAACTGATTCATAAATATTCATAACGAAATACAATTAAAATAATTTATTTTAAATTTACATCAGCGAAGCAGTAAGAAGTCTTACACAATCATAGCATCGTTTAACTGGAGTACTTTCCAAAAAGTTGGATGGTTCAATGGTCAAAACTATTTATTAATCAATAACTAAATTAAGCTTATTAATTCAAATCCTCCTCAACGAGTGTTGATCTGTTCCGTAGTTTTGTGATTATTATTTTTTCATTCCATGATATGATTATCATTTGCTAAAACACCCATCAGTAAAAATAGCTATTTTTCATCTTTTATAAAAACATAATTCTTTCATAGTTTATGTTGACCTTTTCGTTGGCCTGCGATCTATATATTAGCTTACATTCATTTTTCTCACCAAGTAAAGGTCAACAATTTAGGAAATGCCTGCATTGCATGCTGCACAGCTGCATTAAATTAAAATAATACAAGAAACATATATAATTTTAGCCTTCGTGGCGATGATAAGATCTCACTTGTGTTATTTCATTCGATACATGAACACGATGACCTTTTAAATCGGCACGAAGCTTTAAAATTGAAATGTCAAGCGGTTCAATTTACTCGACATGCGAAATAATTTATATTTTTTTATGTATGAATACAAGAATAATAGTTTCATAATATGGTTATGTATAGAAAACTCCCATTTGTCATCATTTCATTTTATTTTTATCTTTAATAGCTTTATTGGATTTTTTTAAAGATGTTGCATATTTTCCCTCACGGTTTATAAATACATGTCTCTTCTTCTGAAGCGCTGAAATAGCAATGGTAATTCTCTGACTGGAATGTTTTGTAGCAGGAACAGGAAAGAGGTGGAGCGAAAAAGGAGAGCTCAAAAGAGAGCTAGAATGCTAGATGCGCATGTAAAGGGCAGTGAGGTGGGGCAAAAAGAACTGCGCAGGAGCAGAGGGCCCGGGCCTCGGTGCGGTAGTGCGGGCTGCCTTCTAGCCGCCTCTCTTCTCAATAATAAACAATGCAATAAATACTACTATTATTAGGGTAGCCAATCGTTTATTCAATTTAAGTTATTTTCAAAGTCTGGTTTTTCATGAAAGTTCTTTTACACAAAACTGGTTATAAATGTCATGTCTGCCAATCGTTTATTTAGTTAATGCCAATCAAAAATCAGGAATAAGTGTGAAATAACATGCACATTTAATGGTTTTGGTTTATGCGAACTCCCTTTAATTTTATGTAACAGAATAAGTAATTCTCAACAGGGTTATACGATTGGTAATTGAACAGGGTCACCCTGTCACCTGCATTCAATGTAACACGAGCAATATTTTTGACGTATGATGGAATATTAGGATTCTTCCCTTCTTCAGTCCACTTAATTTGGACGCCGTTAACTTGTAGGTACATGCCTTTCAGAACAAGAGCTTCAAACATATAAGCACCATTTGACGGGACAGTAAAAGTGCCCGAAGCCAAGTTCAAACCCTCTCGATAGTTCCAGGTAGACGAGTCAAAGGTCACGACTCGATGGAAAGTGTATGGCGCGATTTCCCGGTTGTATAATTTAGTCGCGTGAAATAGAAAGTCATCTTCAATTGGTTTTGCCGAACCGTCCATCACCAGTTCCTGGAAAACTGAAATAGATTGCATATTGTTTAAAATAAAACAATAAATTTAAATTTAAAAACCAGATGACAATTACTACATTACATTAACTTAAGTAAGAACCAAGAAGGTAATGTAAAAGAAAGAAGTTGTATAAGAATCACCGGAATTTCCAAAGAGGCAGAGGGCTGTCTGAGTCTTGTTTGTTTCCTGATTGTGGAGAAGATACAGCCCATTGAATGAATGGCCCCTGATGGCTAGATCCCTGCAGGAAGTAGGTGGGGATTCTTTCATCGAAGAACATTCGGTTTTTCCGAAATTCTTCTCACAGTAAGTAAGTCGAGTAGATAGTAGTAGCTCTGATTGCGCTGTCATATTGCTTTTCAAACTTACGATTTCTTCGTCTTGTTCGTCGTTCTTCTTTTCAATTTTCAATAGTTGAGCATCATATTTAGCATGCTTCACGTCACAAACGCCGATTCTTTCTTCAGATTGGTTGTTTTTCGCAATCAGAAAATCTAATTTTTGGTCGTTACGGCTACAGTTCATTTCCAAACTGGCTAATTTGATTTTGATTTGAGAATTGAGGAGGTCAATAGAGGAAATCTTTTCATTCAGGCTTGTAATTGCTTGGTCTTGCTCCGTGTATTTTTCTTCAATTTGAACGTTTTTCGCCTCCAAAGTGCCGAGTTTTTCTTCATTTTGACTGATGTTTAGTTTCAAAACCTCAAATTTCATGTCGAAAATAGTAAACTTGCTTTCAATATCTGTCACTTTCTTTAGAATTTCCGCATTTTTATTCTGAAGCGGAGATATCTTGATTTTCAAAGCGTCGATTTCTTTATCCTGTGCTGTGTTCTTTTTTTTATTTGGGCAATCTTTTTGTCGAAATTAGCATTCTTTGCGTCAATAGCGATTAAATGTTTTTCGGATTGGTTGCTCTTTAGTGCCAGATTTTCAATTGTCTTGTCATTGTTTAAAAACTTCGTTTCCAAGTCCGAAATTCTTTTTCTGGCGTCTAAATTTTTATTTTCCAAGAGTGATGTCTTATTATCCAGATGGGTGATTTCTTTTTCTTGTTTCAGAATTTTCGTTTCAATTTGATCAAGTTTGAAGTCGTACTTGATTTTTAAATTGATGAATTTTTCTTCGGTCTCATTACTACTGCACTTCAATTCAAGGCCAGTCAATTTTTGATCAATTTCCAAATTTCTGGTTTCAAGAGGCAGCACCTTAGTTTTCAAAATGTCGATTTCCCTGTCTTGATCTTTGTTCTTTTCTACAATTTTGGAAATTTGAAATTCATATTTTTCATCAAAGGAAATAATTTTTTTGTCAGCTTGATCGTTCTTTTCGGCTAGATCTTCTATTTTCTGATCATTACTTGAACATTTCTTTTCCAAGTCCGTGAACTGGTTTTTTAGTTCTGAATTGGTTGTTTCAAAAGCGCGATTGTTAGCCTCCAATTCATTTATTTTGGTTTCAAATCCTGTACATTTGATTTTCATTTCTTCTAAAAGAGTGAGCCTACTTTCAATGTCAGAAAACTTTTTTTCAAATTCCGAGTCCTTTAATTCAAGGGTCAACATTTTCTCCTCATATTCGGCAATCTGTTTTTGAAGACGTCCAATACTAGCCTGGTGAATCATTTTACTCCCATCAAGGCGATCAATGTTTAAGCGGTTTTCTTCAACCTGGTTGCTTAATTCTTTCTATTGATAAAAAAAAACAGTTTTTTTTTTAAATATAGAAAGTTCAATGAAGCCTCTACAACTGCGAGCACTATAGTTACCATAAATAGGGTAACTTTGAAAAATCTCGCAAAATTTATTTTGAAAATATCTTTTGCTTATCAGTAGTTTCTGAAACCAAACTGATAACTCGTTTTCTTAATGTTTAATACATTATTATCTTTCTTTTCATTTTTGGATTTATGTAAGCAATTTGTTTCGGTCATGAAAGTCATTCGTTTATATTCTAAGCACTAGAAAATTGTCTCTACATAATATTGGATACTTACGATTTCGTAGGTGGTTGGACTGGCGGTTACCAAAAGCACAGTAAAAGATGCTAAAAGAAGAGCTGTGATAATTTTCCACGTCATCTTTGCAATTGGATTAGCGTTTCCACTAAAATAAACTGTTCCTTGCGACGATCGCGGAAACATGCACAATGGTACTGTACTGATTTTTTTTACGGATTGCGATTTCTTTTATAGGAACAGAATGCCACGAATCAAAAACTAACATGAGAGATTGACCTCCAATTTCATAGTTGTATTGCTATGTGCTGCGTATTGATGGTGACGCACGATGTAACCTTTGTGGTAAATATGATTTTTTTAACACCTGTCATGACCTTTAAAACCTAAGCATTAATTTTATTTTCTCGATTTATTTTCTTTTTCATCAACAGACGACATTCAATTTGAGTTCAATCGCCAAGTTCCAATAATTTTTTTTTCTAAAATTATACAACATTTCTTTTTATTTACATACGGTATGAAATCTTCATTTCAGGCTTTCAGTATACCAAAATGTTTTATTTATGAAACAATTTTTATTATAAAAGTCATATTCACTTTTGCTTGAAATGTTATATTTTGCATAGAATAGAATTTAAAATATTAACAAAAAATACTAATGGAGATTGTGATACTACTTGTATACATGTACTATTATATTTAATTTCACACCTTCAGTAAATTATTATCTAGTTTTTAGCGATTTATATTTGAATTTTATTACAATAAAACTAATATGAAGTTTAGGGAATAAAACATATTTTTTTATGAAAAACTGCATTCCACCCTGTTTCTTTTATCTTTTTCTGACCTTCAAAGCGTGGTATTTATTGGGTGACGTATGGCACGACATTTAGGAATTGGAACGTGTATGAATATTAAAATTAATTGGTCAATCTTGGTAACAAAAACATGCCTTTATTTAAGAAAATTCTGTACTAAAATCATTATTTTTTTTTCTTCTGATTAAAAATAATGAATTAAATATCAGACCTATTCAAATACATTATAGTTACAGTTATTATGTTGGTTAGATACGATAAACTCTCCTCGTCGATTTGTACAAAATTATTTATATAAAATATAATTAATATATTTTCCTTAATAATAAGATTCACTTATATTAATATACTTATAATTTATATAAAATTTTATTAGTAGTTAATATTATTAGTCATTAAAATTAATATGACAATTTTAATTAAAACGAGATTTGAAAATTTATGAAAATTACTAAATTTCCATGCGTTCATCATATATATTCAGACACAAAAACATATATCAATTTATTATTATTATTATATCATTGTTTATTATTGTTTATCAATTAACCATACATTAATTTTCCTTTTTCGCTTATGGTATATTGCGTCTTAACCACCAGTTTCAGTTTTTACTTTTTGACAACTGAATACAAGCAAGTGAATGGTAGGATCGGCATTTTCTTATTGTAACCCATAATTGACTTTAACCGAATAGAATCGTAAAGCTGCCAGCAAGAATTATCGTAGTCTTTTACGATGTAGATGATTTCGTCTCCTGTCGAAGCTTTCAGCTGTTCCAGGTCATTTTTCCAGCCAGGCTGGTTGCAAAAGTTGTTGTAGATCTCTGGATCTTGTCCACATTTGGTGTTCCAAATCTTGTCTTTGTGTTCATAGTAGCAGCCAGTCCATAAAAGTCTCTTTAGGTTGAATGGTGGAATATTTCCAAACACGATGTCATTGTTGGCGTGAATAATTTTATCGAAATCGACTTCCTCTTCTCTATTATTGAAATGAATTGGTAGATGAACACGATTTTCTGTCTCCGTCGAGTTGCAAACGAATAGCATGATTTCGTGAGTTACTTGTCCATAGTGCAAACATACATATGAATGAACTGCATTGCCTATGGACAGTGGAATATCTCTTAGCCATGCGCCGGGCGTGTGAGGTGTCGGTGTTGATACGTCCTTTGTTGTGGTTTGTAGCATGGCCGTAGTCGTTGTGGTCTCTGGTGCAGTCGTAGTCGGTGTGGTCTCTGGTGTAGCCGTAGTAGTTGTTGTAGTGGTGGGTATCGTCGATTCTTCTGGCGGCGGTAGAGTTGTACTTGAAGGCGTTTCCGGTATGGTTGTAGTTGGTTGGGGTGTTGGGTTGGGTCCTCTTGGAATTAAGTAGTACGCTGTCACTCCACCACCTATAGCAACAGGAACGATAATAAGGCAAAGCCAAAACCAGATGGAACAGCTTCTTTTCTTCTGTGGCTTCTGCTTGTTGCACATTTCCTCTTCTTGGTCGGGTTCAATATTGATAACAACATCCATGATAGTTCTGTTGTTATACTTAGAAGGTTGCTGGCATATATAGCCAGCTTCCTGTGTAAGTATATTTGCAAACAACTTTTGGTGTACTTTAACTCATGCTCCTTGGAAAAGACATGTTTATGCATTTTCTGTATAAATATTTACACGTTATTTTGTTTTACATACTTTTCTTTTATCAATAATTCTTTATTTTATTCGGTAAATTTTTATTTTAGTGTGCATACATCAAATAAGATTATCACAATAGCAACCAATAGCAACCAAATCATTAAGGGCAGACACAAAAAAAAAACATAGCAAGGCAATTTGAAATAACTCCTGATCTTTAATACTCTAATAACCCAATAATAGTCAATAACGTTCCATAGCTTTGTTATAAAATTAAAATTAAACCAACTAAAGCACAAACAGTGAACATTTGTTCATTTAATTTCATTACTATTACTTATTCTATTATTTTATTAGCTTGATTTGAAAGTAGATGAGTAATAAATTGTGGTGTCTTAAGATGCATATTTGTAGATTGCATAGTAGCAGCACAACCTCCATTATTAATTTTTTTCGTTAATGTGGGTTTTTGTAGCCTTCGAGTTGAATTTTGAACTTTATATAATTATATGATGGCATATTTCAATTTTAACCGCGACTATTTTCAGCTGAATTCATTGTAACTATGTAAGCTGTATTTGATTGATTGTGCAAAAAAAATACATGAACACAAAAAGTTAGGTAGTAGTAGTAGTATTTTGTTTTCTTCAAATTTTAACGTTATTGAGTATATTGATGACGAGCGACATGATCTTTTAGATCGCACGTATACATGATTTAATATATATATATATATATAGGACACACGACATGACCTTTAAGGAACATCTGTTTTTTGATTTTGTACATGGCACCAGAAATTAATTAATCTTCAAAGATTCGTTGATGATTACAACCGTGTTGATAACTTTTTTATTTACGCAAAGCGCATCATGGCACTAACGGCGGATGCAATACTACTCATATCCTTATAAGGAACATATATATTTTCGTTCTTCACATTCCCACTTATATTTCACATTCGAATATATCGTTTTTTTCGCGGAATGAAAGTTACAAAAACAGGAAATGAGGAGAGATATAATTTGGTTAATGATGTTGTGTATTCTTTTTCCGATAAAAAAGTATCAAACAAATAATTGAATTTGGCTTATTACATCAGATACTCCTCAACAAGCCAGCCACTAAAATGGGTAGGTTGATAGTGGTCATAGAAATCAACAACCACCTGTTGAATTTCAGATAGTGTCACTTTGTCCCCTTTCTTCAAGCGTAGTGAGGTACTTAACGAAAGAGACTCGTCGTCCTGTTCAGCATTTTTTAACTCCAAAATTTGAATTTTTCTCTCCAGATTGTCAAGTCGAAGGACCAAAAATGTCTGCAGAATATAATAATATGTTTACGTCAATTAGAATCTCTAATTATAACGTCAATATATTATTTTATAACAAAAACTTACTATTAGACCTTCCTCTTTGAATGAGTCGCTCGTTGTTGGTTGTACGAACAGAAGAGCGACCAAAGATGCAAAAAGAATTTTGTAAATTGTGAAAACCATTTCTGAAGCGATGCTGCGCACTGCAAAACTTTACTTGAAGATAGTAGAAGCGGCAGAAAAGTTGGTCAGGACCAAGAAGAAATTAAAAATGGTATGGTTTTCCTTTTGACTGTCATCCTTCTTTTATAGCAGCCGTATATTTAGGATTTTTCTTTTATTTTCAGCACACGTTGATGATGACGAATATACGATTTGACCTTTAAGATGTAAATATTAAAGGTTGCATCGGATTGCATTTAAATAATCATTTGAGATTTGCAATCTTGGATGGTATTGTGCCACGCCTCTATCGTGCTCTTCTTAACTATTGCAATCTTTCATAACAAATTTCATTGCACGAATGTTAAAATTTATTTCGCATTTTATATTCAAAATCAGTTGATCAGAAAAAATAAAAACAATAATATAGATTTTTATCAATACTGTGGCAATAAATGAACTTTTTTATTCAATTCATAATGAAGTAAAGTTTTCGATCTGGCGGAATAGGGTGTTGTTTGGTCTAAGTAAAATTAAAGGTTATTTACGTGTTTTTATTTGAAGCTTTCATAAAATTTCGTTCCACGATTGATACTTAACGGGGAGCATGGTAAAATTTAGATTTTTTAGTCTCACCACCTAATAACCAGGTATCGCATAGTTTATTAATGTTTATTCCTTTCAGGCATAAATATAAAATAATAGTTTATTTTCGTATTTGACCTATAAAATATTTCATCGGATGGCATCAAGTAGTGGAAAATATCAATTCCACTGTTCGTTTGGTAATTCGGCCTGAATGAAATTAAAGGTTGTTTACGTGCTTTTTTCCAAGTTTGCATGAAATATTAGCATAGTACGATTCTAAGCTACAAAGGAATAAATGTTGACCTTTTAGAAAGGTCACAGACGTTAAGTTATATACGGAAAATAATAAAATAGAGGATTTGTTCTAAGCTTTAAAAAACTATAAATTTTTAAGGACCTAATTAGGATTTATAATTTGATTTTCATCCTATTATAAAACTATTTTTTTCTGTTCATTTTACTTGTAGTACTCTAACAATAAGTAGATACCACAAATTCGTTGTATTACCAAGCCATTCAAATGAAAGACAACAAGTTCATCAGTTGTAACCAAGAATTTATATTTGGACTTGGTGTTCGGTCATGACGATAAGAAGTGTATTCAGTATATTTCTCTCAATTTGTCATTCATGATTAAACAAATGGGTATACATAGCTGTTTTCCTAATACACTTCAACATCAACTATAATTTATACCAAATCTTCCTCCATAAGCCAGCCACTAAAGTGGGTGTGGTGTTGGGCGTCATCAAACATCACGCCAGTCAACCAGCAATCAGCCATCAAACATTACCTTGTCACCCACATTCAACCGCAAAGATGTATTGAACGAAATGGTGTCGAAAATGCCCGTATTAGTATGCTGCGCATTAGCAATACCAACTCGGACGCCGTTGACTTGAAAATGGACCACCAGAAATTTGGTAGAATAATCCTTGACAGCCGTAAATTCAAAGTGGTAAATCCCTCGAACCGGGACCGCAAAGACTCCAGAAACCAGGTCCATGGCATCTCCAACGTTCACAAGAGCCACTTCAAAAGGAATGACGGCATTGGGCGTAGAAGACTCCAGAAACCAGGTCCATGGCATCTCCAACGTTCACAAGAGCCACTTCAAAAGGAATGACGGCATTGGGCGTAGAAAAAGGGGAATTCCTCTGTACGTAGAAGTTGACACGTTTGGTTCTTACGTCGATATTACCAATCAATGTCTGGATAACTGAAATAAATTTTAAAATGTATTAATGACCATCTGTTCCTTCAACCAATTAAATATATAATTACCAGAAGTTCCAAACTTGCAGGAGACTGTTTCGATCTTTTTTGTGACGGGGTTTTTGACCAGATAGAACCGATTGTATGAATGCCCATTAACCGCCAGTTCATTGCAGGACGACGGTTCGGCTGTTTCTGTCGAAAAATCAACGAAAGGTTGAGGTTTGGTTTCGATTGGTTTGGTATCTTTTATTTTGGTCTTTAGTTTCTTAATTTCCAAGTCTTGTTCCGCATTCCTTTCTTCAAGAAGTTGAATTTTCTTCTCATTTTTGAAGTTCCTCCTTTCCAAGTTACCAATTTTCTCTTCATTATAAGTATATTAATATAAGTGAATCTTATTATTAAGGAAAATATATTAATTATATTTTATATAAATAATTTTGTACAAATCGACGAGGAGAGTTTATCGTATCTAACCAACATAATAACTGTAACTATAATGTATTTGAATAGGTCTGATATTTAATTCATTATTTTTAATCAGAAGAAAAAAAAATAATGATTTTAGTACAGAATTTTCTTAAATAAATGCATGTTTTTGTTACCAAGATTGACCAATTAATTTTAATATTCATACACGTTCCAATTCCTAAATGTCGTGCCATACGTCACCCAATAAATACCACGCTTTGAAGGTCAGAAAAAGATAAAAGAAACAGGGTGGAATGCAGTTTTTCATAAAAAAATATGTTTTATTCCCTAAACTTCATATTAGTTTTATTGTAATAAAATTCAAATATAAATCGCTAAAAACTAGATAATAATTTACTGAAGGTGTGAAATTAAATATAATAGTACATGTATACAAGTAGTATCACAATCTCCATTAGTATTTTTTGTTAATATTTTAAATTCTATTCTATGCAAAATATAACATTTCAAGCAAAAATGAATATGACTTTTATAATAAAAATTGTTTCATAAATAAAACATTTTGGTATACTGAAAGCCTGAAATGAAGATTTCATACCGTATGTAAATAAAAAGAAATGTTGTATAATTTTTGAAAAAAAATTATTGGAACTTGGCGTTTGAACTCAAATTGAATGCCGTCTGTTGATGAAAAAGAAAATAAATCGAGAAAATAAAATTAATGCTTAGGTTTTAAAGGTCATGACAGGTGTTAAAAAAATCATATTTACCACAAAGGTTACATCGTGCGTCACCATCAATACGCAGCACATAGCAATACAACTATGAAATTGGAGGTCAATCTCTCATGTTAGTTTTTGATTCGTGGCATTCTGTTCCTATAAAAGAAATCGCAATCCGTAAAAAAAATCAGTACAGTACCATTGTGCATGTTTCCGCGATCGTCGCAAGGAACAGTTTATTTTAGTGGAAACGCTAATCCAATTGCAAAGATGACGTGGAAAATTATCACAGCTCTTCTTTTAGCATCTTTTACTGTGCTTTTGGTAACCGCCAGTCCAACCACCTACGAAATCGTAAGTATCCAATATTATGTAGAGACAATTTTCTAGTGCTTAGAATATAAACGAATGACTTTCATGACCGAAACAAATTGCTTACATAAATCCAAAAATGAAAAGAAAGATAATAATGTATTAAACATTAAGAAAACGAGTTATCAGTTTGGTTTCAGAAACTACTGATAAGCAAAAGATATTTTCAAAATAAATTTTGCGAGATTTTTCAAAGTTACCCTATTTATGGTAACTATAGTGCTCGCAGTTGTAGAGGCTTCATTGAACTTTCTATATTTAAAAAAAACTGTTTTTTTTTTATCAATAGAAAGAATTAAGCAACCAGGTTGAAGAAAACCGCTTAAACATTGATCGCCTTGATGGGAGTAAAATGATTCACCAGGCTAGTATTGGACGTCTTCAAAAACAGATTGCCGAATATGAGGAGAAAATGTTGACCCTTGAATTAAAGGACTCGGAATTTGAAAAAAAGTTTTCTGACATTGAAAGTAGGCTCACTCTTTTAGAAGAAATGAAAATCAAATGTACAGGATTTGAAACCAAAATAAATGAATTGGAGGCTAACAATCGCGCTTTTGAAACAACCAATTCAGAACTAAAAAACCAGTTCACGGACTTGGAAAAGAAATGTTCAGGTAATGATCAGAAAATAGAAGAAACCAATTCGAACAATGATAAGAGAATTGGACTACTAGAGGAAACAAACCAGAAAAATTATGCTAAAACAATCTTAACTGAAAAGAAATATGAAGAACATAACCAGCAAATAAAAAATCTCAACATTAACATTGCTACACTCACAACGAAGACGTCAGAAAATGATAGGGGTATTGAAAATCTGAATAGGAAGATCAACGAAAATGATGCCGAAATAGATCGCCTTAAAAAAAGAACCACTGCAAATGAAGAAGAAATTTCGAAAAGCGATCAAAGAATAGAAAAAATGGAGGTAGACAACGTAAAAAATGGCGTCACTATTACTGAAATAGTAACCAAGTCGATTAGCAATGAAAATCAGATTGATATTCTCAAAACCAAAATCGCTGATATTGAAAGGGAAAATTCAAAAACCAACAGCAAACTTGAGTCAACGACTGTGGAAAATGATGCGAATGAAAAACTGATCAAAGAAAAAAACACCAAACAAGACATTGAAATCGAAAACCTGAATACCAAGATACATGCACAGTTATCCAAGTTTGCTGGAAACGATAAGGAAATGGAACTTGTGAAAATAAAGATTGCCGAAATTGACGAGCAGAATTCCAAAAACGGGGCAAAGTTAGACTTATTCGACGGTATGAAAGAATATCTGGACCTTCTCAACGCAAAAAATTCCAACCATGATGAGAAAATAGATCGCCTCGAAACAAAGACCGCTGCAAATGAAGAAAAAACCAATCAAATAGACGAAAGAATGTTACTGCTGGAGAAAACAAATACGAACTATGATTCCAAAATCAAACTCATTGAAAATAAAAATATCGAACAAGACGAGACAATCAACAAACTTAACACCACTACAAACGCCCTAAGTATGAAGACAGTTGAATGGGACAAGAATGTGGAGCAATTGACCAAGAAAATCGCAGCAAATTCAGCGCGAATTTCACAGACGGAATCTTCGTTGCGTATCAGTATTGAAAAACACTACTTCAAAAATCAGGAAAATATCAAAGTAATAGAATCAAAGACAGCGGAACAAGAGATTAGAATCAACCAACTAAATAAAACAATTACGACGGAAATCTCCAAGTGCTGCGCTGGCAACGAAAAACGTAATTATTATGTGATTTCTTTATACATAGAGTTTCACCAGAAGCAATGTTTCAAATTTCTAGAAATTCTTTCTAGATTTTTTAAAATCCTATGTAGAATTCTGTATTAGATAAGAATATTTCCCGCCCATAATTATTTTAATGCAAGCACTTATACATTTTTCTATCTATTTCAGTAACAACTCAGAAATTGGTTACCAGCATCGCAACGACGAAGCCAACCATCGCGTTGACGAAGCCAACCATCGCAACGACGAAGCCATTCATCCCAGCACCCCCAGCACCCCCAGCACCGCCAAAGCAAAAAAGCAAGGTCCCTCTTTTCCACGCCAAAAGGGAATCTGTGAAAGGCACCTTCAACTACAAAGTGGTCACATACCAAACCGGTGAGTACAACTCTGGGAACATGGACCTGGGCTCCGGAATCTTCACTGCCCCGTCATCAGGAACGTATATTTTTGAGGCCACCGCTCTTAAAGGAATCGTCATACAAGTAAATGGTAATCTTTATTCGTGGAGTCAGGAAACGCCCGCACATCACCACGACTATCAATCGTCAATCTCTCTACAATTGAATGCAGGGGACAGGGTTAATCTTATTAACACCCTTAGTGTTGACCCTGCTTCAAATGTTATTAACTGGAGCATCAATTTGAGGGGGTATCATATGCAATAAAACAATTTTGATTGGCTAAATTTCATTGCAGCCTGATTTGCATGATTTTTAATTTTTAATTGAATAAACGATTGGCTATTTTGATTGGCTTAAATTACATTGCAGCCTGATTTGCATGATTTTAATTTTCATTGAATAAACGATTGGCTACCCTAAAATCTTTCTATTTCTTGTGTATTTCTTTACTGATGTCAAAAGAGAGAGAGACATGCCGCAAAAAATGAGGATCGTGTGGACATATATGGTAACACTGCCTGACATGCCATTTTGGACACATAAATGAGTTCTGAGTATCATTATTTTGGTACAGGTGTTATTTACTCACATTACTTTCCATTGTTCATTTTTATTTTGAAGCTATTCAGCGGGGCCCTGCAGAATTGGGAACGGCTAACGTCAGAAATAGATTTTTAGCTACGTAAACATGAAATATGAAAAAAAAACTTCAACCTGATCAAGTAGATATTGTGCAATATAATATACACGCTTCTAAAAAATAAATATTGATGATGGCCCCAATTTTTATTTCATGCTCTGAGCGCTATTTTTGGATATATTTGGTGTGTATTACTTATTCGATATATCTGGTGATCCATTACATCATGTTTGAAAAGCAAATAAAATTGAAATCATGAGATGCATTTTAATATGATCACTTTTAAATAGAGCAGTTGGTAACTTTCTGGGATTTATTTTGTTCTTTTCAACTTAGAATCTTATGGAAAAAATTCCATACTACTTTTAAAAAGAACGCGTACACAAACTTCCATTGAACCATCCAACTCTTAGCCGCTCTTCGTTTAAGTACTCTACTTAAACGATGCTATGATTGTGTAATACTTTTTACTGCTTCGTTGATGTAAATTTATAATAAATTATTTTAATTGTATGTCGTTAGGAATATTTATGAATCAGTTAGAACTATTTTATGGAACCGGTTGCGAATCAAGAGGTCGCGTTTAACTTAGATAAAAAGCCAGCCCGAATGAATTTATCGCAACGGGATTGGTACCATGATGAAATCCTTATTCTAAAGTTCTAATAATAGCTTGACATTTCATTTGAGATGTGGTCATGTAGACTATGTTGATTGAATTTACCATCAAGATATTTATAGAATACCTAACCAGGTTATCGCATATCGAATAAAATGTCAACAGATCATATCGTCGCCACAAACCCAGAAATTTAATTTTTTTTAAATTATTTTCTCGCGGCATTTCCAGTTAAAGCTCCGTGCCAATTCAAAAGGTCATCGTATTCGGTATATCGAATGAAATGTCAACAATTGAGATCATACCATCGCAACGAAAGCTAAAATTATAACTTTTTCGTATTATTTTACTTCCATGATTTATAGCTGTGTGGAATTAACATAAAATATGAAAGAAATATGTTTTATAAAATATGAAAAACTTCCAATTGAACGAAGAAACGCAAAATTTCGCAATCAACTGATGGATATTTTAGCAAGGGAATAAATAAGTAGCACATGAAATAAATAAGTAGCACATAATTACGGAAGTATTTTTGAGTCGAGTGCATCATGCAATAGGTCTATAGGAATTTTTTTTTTACAAAGCGTATGAAAATATTACTTCGTATAAATACATATATAATAGTGCGGCCAATTATTATTATTTTTAAAATAACTCCTTTCATAATTTCAAAAGAATAACTCGTTTTAATAAACAATAAATTATTTAGAGAAATATATTTTATCATTTGATAGCAATATTTGAATTTTTGACCTTTAGTATTTCTAGGAAGTAATCAAAAATAAATTTTCTCATTTTAAGCACGTTTTTAAGTTGTAACATATCAAATGAAATTGGTTGTTCCCAATTTTTTGCAGGTGGTGAAAACATGAGCTCATGCTTCATGACCTTTAGGATTTTTCCATACGCCCCAATTAGTTTCCAAAAAAAAAATTGCCAGGGCCCTTGGCTCCTTGGTCACCAGTCTTTGCTCGGCAGTTCTCACAACACCACTTGTGTCACATCGCTCCCATTGATGAAGCAATCGGTAAGTAACTCGTAAATAATTTAAATTTACAATCATAATAAATTCTCAAGCTTAATATATTGCAGGTTCTGTTCCTTTTTTTCGGTCGTTATTATTTTGTTCAGCATATTCAATGATGGAAAAGCTGATGATGACACTACACTGGAGCCAAGTCCTTCTACTTTGGATCACAGGTTCGGACGAAAACGATAGACATATTCGTATGAGGATCGTGATGGTGAAAAAAGCAAACATCGTGTCTGGAATTTTAGGCCTGATGATGGTTCGTCTGAACATTTGAATATGACAATCTATAACTGACACTTCAAAGGAGCAATAATACGTCATAGTCCTAAAAATGCTAAGCAGCATGGTAATACAGTTATAATTTGATGTTTTCGATGGTGATATGCTAATTTATACGATTTTATAGTTCGTCTGACGGGCGTGTAGAAAACCATTTATATATCTTCGTTTCGAATTGGACCATTGCATTTATAAGTATAGATTTATTCATATGTTAAGTGTAGATGTATATAATTATATCGTTTATTTGTCTTTACATTAACAGATCTTCTTGGATTCTGCGGGTGGCTTCTAAAACACGCATTGGACAACTTAACGATCGCGATATCAACTTCAATATTTGTCGTCTACTCTCGTTTTATTTGTGTTTTTGAAAAACCTGATTTTTTTCATAACATGTTGAATGTTGATAAATATACTTATTATATAGTATAGTAGCTATAGTAAGGTTAGGCTTTTGGATATCTTGAAAATACACTACAGAAAGATATATATTATACGATGCAAATATACAAATATACATTCCGTGTAGGTTAAGTGTGTTTTTCTTTATAAATTTTCGGATAATCCTATAATCAAGTTGGCTAAATAAAACTTGACCATATAACTCTATATGAATAAATAGAGAATAATAAGTGAAATAAAACAATATTAAATAAAGTCAAGTTGGCTGATAATAAATAACTATACGAATAAATAGAGAAAAATAATTGAAATAAAAAACATAAAATAAAATCAAGTTGGCTAAATAAAACTTGACAAGAAATAACTCTATACGCGTATAATATAGAGAATGATAAATGAAACATATTACAGATAAGTATAATTTAAGTTAAGAATAAATTAAGATTTTGTAGGAGCCAGTACAAGTATTAAGACTTGCAATTATGACAGGTATGCAGCCCTGATGTGTAAATATATTGAGTAATGTCGCACCATATACCCATGTCACACAATTGTTTGTTTTTATGTATTCACATTTATTTATTTTTATTTGTATGATGTAAATTCTGCTGTAATTTGTTTTCTAGATGACTTGCTAAATACATCGAAAATCAAAATGTAATATTGATGTTTTAGAAACAGTTTTTTTAAAGAATATTATGTTAAAGTGCATTTATTTTTAGATTAGTCAATAGTATATATTATTTTTAGATAAGCCCTATTTTAAAGTGACATTTATTGTTCAATTCTTGTACTATAATGATCAACGTGATCGTCACAATGTAATCAGTATAGAATAAAGATAATGAGTAAGAATTGTGAATTCATGATATAGCAAGAACTTTATGTCTAAAATATTATATATATTCTGAATGGCTTGAATGCCATATTTTCACCTGAGTCCTAAAATATCTTCATATCGTACTGCACTGAAATCAATAACACACAAATATTTTGTCATTATTTTATATTTATTATTGCTTAATTTGACAATTTGCTGATTTTATTACCCATGAGTTTATATTGCTAAATTTGGCGTTGCTAATGTTGAATGGCTATTGTTCATATTTTATAATAATAACTCCCTCATGTGAACCTATTCATTCTTTTTACTAGTTTATCTCAGTTTTTTTGTAAAATGTTTAGTACTATTGATTGTTAAAGTAACATCCACTAAAGGTCTCCAATGTAGGAAATACAGCATGAATACGTCCAAGTGTCACAACGAGTGTCACTTAATAGTGACCAATTTCAAAGGTCACCGTGCGCTTCAAATAAAATATAAAATAAAAACTTGTATTTAACATAAAGGTTACCTTGTGCGTCACAACCAGTACGCAATAGATCAACATAACGATGAAATTTGAGGCCAATTTTCTCTTGTATTTGGCGCAACTAATTTGGAATTCCGTTGTTATAAAAACAAGACCCCGTATGACAACTTACCAGTGTGTGATTCACTTTAGCCAGCAGCGGTAATCTTTTGTTGTCAATCTATCTACTTTGCCATCAACTCTACCACGTCCACACCAACTGTTTTCAAGTTTGAACGGTTCCTATTCCTAGAATTTGTTAAACTTTCCAGAAAAATGGTTTGCAAATTCAACAGGTTCATGATGTGGAAATTCCTTCTTTGGATTTCTCCATTGCTGTTCGTGCAGCCTGCAACTTGCGATCCAGAAACTAGCGAAATGGTGGTAAGTTTCATTACTTATTAACCTGGATTTAGGAACTATACATGCAAAAACGTAAATATTTCAAAACACGATTAAAGGAATTATTTTATTTTTGAGTCGGAAAAAATTAAAGTGGGACTTTGTACACGTATTTTTAATGATTAGGACCCTACACTTCTACAGTCATGCATGGTTTGTAAGATTAAGTCAGCGCCACCTGTTGTAGCCTTTTAAATCGATCACGAGCTAATATAACGGCTAACCTAAAACATAATTATAAATTTGAAGTAGTTATTTTATAAAGGGCGTAGTTATTTTTTAAATTTAAACATTTATTTTCCATTGCAGAAAGAGTTGAGAATTCAGCTAAAAAACATGCAAGTCGTTATAGAAAAGCATGAATTGGATATACGAAACTACGAAAATGAAAAAGCTCTTTTAGAGTCAAAAAACACCGGCAATGAAATGAGAATAAGGCGCTTAGAGGATTTACTAAAAAAATTGCAAGAAACCAATTCCGAAAACGAGGCCAAGTTAGGTTTATTAGATGGAATGAAAGAAGATCTTAACCTTCTCAATGCCAAAAATTCCAACATTGATGCGAACATTATTTTGTGCCAATTCGTATTTACCGGTAAGTCATTCTTAAAACCTATATAATTAATCAATATATTTTAAAGTGATGCTTGGTCCCTGTAAGCACAGTATAACTTTAAGATATCTCTGAGATAGTTTCAAGTGTTGTTCCTATCGTTGGACCTATTCTCTTACAATATATTTTAAAGATATTCATAAGATGTCTTTAAAAAATTCAAGTTATTGTTGAGTTATTTTCGATTTATAGACGGAGAGAAATAATGGCTCACCTAGATAGCGTTTAAGTATCTCAAAGATATCTAATTTTACACAAATATTTTTCAATTTCTCACAGATATCTTAAGTTATCTTTGAAAAAATGAAAATAAAAAATAAAGTCATGTACGGCTTACAATATAAATACATGTTTAAAGCCACTAATACACACCGGGTCATAGCCGAGTGGTCTAGGCGCTTGGGTTCTCGATCCGGAGGTCGATGGTTTGAGTCTCAGTGTAAGTCAAAGGAATTTCTCTGGTGTATGAGTATCTTGGTAATTAGAAGGGGACAGAGAGAGTAAAGCAACTAGAATTATTTTTTTTTTTTTAATGCTTCGAATTTCAAGGTAACTCAATACATCTTTAAGTTATCTTATGAGCCACCATATAGACTGTCAATTAGTTATTCATAAGATAACTATGCGATATCTTTAGATTCAAATCAATCCCAGTTCGATCCATCAATAAGATATCTTATAAACATACTCTGCTTACAGGGGTCGTATCTATTTGATTTACATATAGACTTGTTTTGAAATACATGAAATACAGGCACTAATATTCTTTTTTTCTGTCTATTTCAGCATCCCAGGAAGTGGTTGATGGTGTCACTACCATCACAACGACAAAGGCAACCATTCCAACACCACCGAAACCAACCATTCCAGCACCACCAAGGCAAAAAAGCAAGGTCCCTCTTTTCCACGCCAAAAGGCACTCGGTAAAAGGCACTTTTAGCTACAGAATTGTCACTTACGAATCCGGTGAGTACAACTCTGGATCCATGGACCTGGGCTCCGGAATCTTCACTGTCCCATCATCAGGCACATACATTTTTGAGGCCATCGCACTAAAAGGAATCCTTATACAATTAAATGGTAATCTTTATGCGTGGAATCAGGAAACGCACAAGCATGATCACGACTATCAATCATCAATCTCCCTAGAATTAAATGCTGGGGACAGAATAAATCTATTGAACACCCTTACTGTTGACCCCGTTCCAAATGTTGCCAACTGGAGCGTTCATTTGAAGGGATTCCAAATGCAGTAAATGCATTTGCTTGAATTTCATTGCAGCCTGATTTGCCTGCTTTAATTTTCAATTGACTAAACGATTGGCTATTTTGATTGGTTTGAATTTCAATTGAATAAACGATTGGCTACCATAAAATTTTTCAACTTCTTGTTCTTTTATTCACATGACGTATCGATTTCAAAGAAAGAGAGGCACAAAAAATGAGGATTGTGTCTACGTGTATGATAGCTATGCTCGACATGCCATTTCTGACGTATGATAGGGTTTCAAGAATCGCCAGTACAGGCCAGGGATGTGCTAAGAGCGCAAAAAAAGAGCCGCTCTTTTTTTTATGAGCGTAAATCGGAGCGCGCTCAATCTTAAAAAAAATGAGCGTGAGCGTGAGCGAGATTGGCTTAATTTTTTTACTCGTTTAATTATTTATTGTATTAGGCCTATCATTATTAGTGATAAATAAAGGTGCCTTTACATAGGTATACGTATAATACATAGTTACATTTCCTTTTTTTAATCCTTCGGTCCAACTTTAAGATAACCCATTAATATACATTTTAAAGGAAATTTTATGCGGGTTTGGCTACGGTGTGGGGGTTTAATAAGACAATCTTATAATATTGATAAAAAAATTTCAGAAAATTTTATAATGTTCTTCTTCCTACCCTCTTCCCACTGATCCTCTTTGCTTGACAGGTTTGCACATTACATGACATATACAAGCATATACATGATAATAGAACGAGAATTACGGAGATTCGAATCTCAAGTCTTGATGATGGGAGACGAGTGCTGTTCCAATGCGCCACTAGAGAATGTTTTGTCGCCTACTTTTTTACTTAGTGTATCTTAAGTCCTCTACAACGTCAGTAACTTGAGAATAAAATTATTTTTACCTTTTACCTATGTGCGAAATCTAAGTAACTTTGAATTATAGTAGCATCAATGAAATTCGAATTGTATTGGAGAGTTCAGTTCATTTTCCATATAATAAAAATGATAATGTATCACATAAATAAATATAAAAATAAGCTTTTGAAAAAATAGAATAATTAAAGACTATACGTATGGGTACAGCGCGGCACATGCACTCTTTTACCATGTATTTTTTTATTTGCGTAGACAGCGTAATGTCATGGTATAGCGGTTAGAGTGGGTGCCTGGCACTCTTGAGGCCCTGTGTTGAATCTCTTTGAGCAAGCAAGGTTTTTGTCCTCCTGGGAAAAGAGATAATTACTCTAGTTCAAGTGTGATGCTATATTCAGAACAATTCTGACCAAGACCAAATGAAAATTAAATTTAGGCAAATATTATTCATTCGAAAATCGTTCAAGTCAAAGGAGTAAAATGATAAAGTTAAATTGCAATAAAGTTGAAAATTGGTAATTTAGAATTGATCAAAATCTCAGGAGTAAAACATTAATATAGAAAAAAAGAATCCCTTCATCTTAAAATAAGCCAAAAATGCTGGGGTAAAATCTGGGTAAAATACAAAAAGTTAGGTAATCTTTGGACAACCCGGTGCTGTGTGGGACGTACATCACAAAGGCACAAAAATAGTATATTTATTATTTAGTAGGAATGAGTTGATTGCAGCAAATCATGAAAAAGCATGAAATAAAGGTCTAGATTCATGTCAATTTATCTAGATAAATACAAACATATTATTTTTGTATAAAATTGAATTCGGTATTTGGAACGTTATTTATTCTTGGAAAACAAACAGTAAAACTGCTAAAAATAATAATAAATGAAGGTATGCACAGATTTTAAAGGTCATGGCTTGCGTAAACAAATTACAACAGATAATAATATTTTCGTCCTAAAGGTTAACTCGTACGTCACCAGTTATACGAAATACAGCAATACAACGATACAATTTGAGGCCAATCTCTCGTTACTTCCTGCTTTATTTTGCAACTGATTTGGTATTTTGCTGCCAAATATTAGCAAACTGAATTCAGTAAGAAAAACATACAATTGCGCATTTCTGTGTAGCCTGGTGATCAGTTGGTGTGTACTGCCTTGCTAGCACGTCCACAATATTTTTTCGAGTTCAAACGGCAATACATCTTATTGCTTAAATTAGCCGCAGATGTGGTGTTTAACATCAACAGAGCCGTTCTACTATTTTCTTCGTTGCTGATCATTCGAGCAACGTGCATTCAACTTGAAAATGAGCTGGTGCGTTTATTTTAATTATTTTTAGTTAAAAGAATTTATAGTTAAAAGAATTCATACAGCTTTTTTCAAAGCACCTACAAATAATATATAAACTTAATAAGTATAACGGAGAGCGGGCTATATAGAAAAAATCGCAAAACATTTCTTGAGTTTCACATTTTTCTTGATTTTCTATAATATAAGAGTTATTTATCTTAGTTCCATATTATAGCCCTGCCTTCTTTCTTTTAAATTGTTCTTTTAAAATTAGTTTCTGTGTTCAAATGGTTCAGTACTATTATTTGGCGAAATGCCTATTTTGGTCCCAAATCAAGCCCCACGAAACGGGGTACTTAAAAATGAAATAAAAAAATATTTCCCCTTTTGCAGAAAGAATTAACTTATCGGCTAAACGATTTGAAAGTCCTCGTGGAAAAACACGAGTTAAAACTTGCAAACTACGAAGAAAAACACGGAATGCTAGAAGTCATAAATGCCGCGAATGAGTGGAGAATTGCCGGATTAGAGATAAATGTAAGAAAACTCCGGGGAAAAATGCCACGTATCGACATCATGCAAAATAATATAGACCTTATAGAAAAGAAAAATTCGGAGAATGAGGCTGCAATGGGCTTTCTTAACCTTACGTTAACCATTCAACTTGACAAATTGAAAGTAAATGTTGAAAATCCCACGGCAGAGATTGGTACAGCGGTAGAATCCCAGGTATTGACCAACTCTTTGATAGAAGAAAATTTTAAGAGGCAATCAGAGGAGATCTCTCAACTACAAAAGGACTCCGTCAAGCAAGAGGATGCCATCATTGCAATATACAGTCAAAACATGAAGCCGCTACAACTCTCACAGAGAACGTTCGAGTAGAATTTTATTTTATTTTCAGTGCATATACTTAAAACTGATTATGTAACTCTCATTACTTCATAGGAAGAATTGTCCGATCGACTGGACAACATGGAAGTTAAAATAGAACATCTAACTACCAAGATTGCTTCCAACATTGCGTCCCAAGAATGGAAGACCTCAGTATTAGAAGAAAAGTGGTCAAGGCACGAAGATGAAATCATAAAAATTAATGACAATTGTATTCGCCGCATTTCTGAAAATCCTCAAATAAAGAAGAACGTACCGTCCTCCTGCAAGGAATTGGCTATCAACGGCCATTCATTCGACGGCCTCTATTTAGTCAAAAACTCGGACACAAAGAATATTGAAGCAGTCCTCTGCAATTTCGAAAATACTGACGGTAACTTAATGAAATTAAATATTTTACCAGCTTACCTACATCATAAAAATTATATTTGATTTTCCCGGATGTTCCAGTTTCCCAGGTTTTCATCGGAAATGTCGACGTCAAGACGAAAAGTGTCCATTTCTACGTCCAGAGGACTTCCAATTTCGGCTTTTTCGGTTCCGTCATCCCTTTTGAAGTGGCTCGTCTCAATGAAGGCGGAGCTTTCAAGTTGGCTTCCGGAATATCTACCGTCCCAGTCGCAGGCATTTACAGTTTTCACCTATCCGCTGTCAAGAATCCAACCGTCGCCATTTTGTGGATCTATCTGCAATTGAACGGCGCCAACGTTGGAATTGCTGGGACTAGTCAAGGTTTTACGGGAAGTTTTGGTACGGTGTCTTTGAGTTCCTCCTTGCGATTGAAGGCAGGTGACAGAGTGAATCTGCTCCACTCTGGCGGTATCCTCTTTGAAAACACAGAGCGCTACACCCACTTCAGCGGCAGCCTAGTTAAGGAGGATATTGCTTAATCAGAGGTCAAATACTTTATCTCATTGTAGACTGTTTCTTGATTAGAGTAAATAAACAGTTTTATCTGTGACTTAATTATTATTTTCATATTTTATGAAGCATAATGGTTTGAATAAATATCAAATATTTTATATGAATTTTAGTTAAATATGAAATAAAATAGGAATGAGAATGAATAAATCCTCGATGGATGCTTTTAAAAAGCTCACAATACGACCGATAATATTCAAAGAAAATAGACATTAAGGAAAATAAAAACTAAAAATATAATATATAAAGAGTATTGCATGTGCATAAGGAGAACCACGCAAGAATTCAAATTTTTTAAACTTATAAACTATAACTTTTTTAAACTTATAAACTATACCATCATAACTAGAATAAAGCAATATTTTTAAATTTTTCATGAATATAATTCGAGCAATTAACTAAAATATGCGCAAAAGATCATCCCCACATAAAGAATTATGTAAACGTGATAAGGCAATGTCGTACGTCACCAATTTTACTCAATAGAGATAGAATTTTAAACATTAAAGAAAGCAAACTAACGATGTATTTAAGTCATTTTTTATCACGTTTTGATTGAAATCACGATTATAATCAAATTTTGATGATTTATTTGCTATCATAATGACTAAGTAGATTAATAGGAAGAAGTAAGTAGGATGAAAAAAAAAATGTTAATTGAATTTTTATAAGGCAATGCTTGATTTTTTGGTTCAAAGAAATAATGTGTTTGATTTTTTTTACTTATGCTTTTGATGCAATCGAGGAGCTATTGTCCATATTTTCTAATAATAACTCTCTTATTTTGACCTATTCATTCTTCCTACTTACTTAAATTAATTTTTTTCATGTGTTTAGTAGCAATGGTTAATCAAATAACTTTAATTAAAGGTCAACACTATCGGAAGTATAAGCATGAATACTTCGTATATGTCCCAAATGTCACAACGTGCGTCACTTGATAGCAACCAAATGTGAAAGGTCATCACAAATACCAAACGGTAGCAATTTACACGTTCTAAAACTCATGTCGTGCGGCAAAAATAAAAAAAAATAAAAAAATTTAAAGGTTACCTCGTGCGTCACCACCAGTGCGCAATAAAGCAACACACCGATGCAATTGGAGGCCAATCTCAATAGTTCCTAATTAATTTTGAAGCTACGATTTGGTATCTTGCTGTTATAAAAACCAGGGCCAGTATGGAAAACTTACCATTGTGTGTTTCTCTGTATCCTGGTGATCTTCTGTCAATATTGTTATCGCGTCCACGACAACTTTTCTTTTCAAATTGATTGATTTTTCTTAAAAAATGGCGTGGGAAATCAAAACATCAATGCTTTGGTGCATCATCCTTTTTATCTCATTCTGCAATCTGACAGTTCCTGTGACCTGCAATCCGACAGGTTCCGAAATGGTAGGATTCTTTTATTTTTGTAATAAGGGGTAAAGAACGTTCAAATTTAAAACTCCATATTTTTCTAAGTAAGAAAACATCGAACTGTCCACTTTTTCCGAAAAGATGCATTTTGATGTAAAACAATTTCAAGTAAATTTATATAGAGATTGGATTCATATTAAAATTATAGTCGGAAGAAGTAAAAAACTATCAAGATATGTAAATGCAATTTATATAGATGCAAGCTCGTTTATAATTTTAATATATAGAATCTGATCTCTTTAATCTGCTATAACTGTTTATTTATAGACGGTTTGTAATGGGGTCTTGGGTTTCGCTAAATTAGCGAATGGACCGACATGTATGTCGATCTTTTATTAGCAAACAGGGCGATTATATATAGGTCGATTTTATTAGCGAATACAACGGCTATTTGCCGTATCGTTAGCCATTGTACTGGCAAAATGCGTTCATAAGCCATGTTACTGGCTAAAAGATTTTATTAGCCACGGCTTTGGCTAATAAAAACGACCTATAGAGACCTCTGAATCACACCTATAGCCATCCCACTGGCTAGCAGATCTTATTAGCCACGGCTTTGGCTAATAAAAACGACCTATAGAGACCTCTGAATCACACCTATAGCCATCGCACTGGCTAACAGATTTTGTTAGCCACGGCTTTGGCTAATAAAAACGACCTATAGTGACCTCCGAATCAAATATTTAGCCATTGCTCTGGCTAACAGATTTTATTAACCACCTATAGGACTATAGACCCAACAACCTATATTGGACTATAATAGTACTTAAGTCACAATTTTTACCATTAAACTTGCGCAATGAATTCTTATCAAAATAATAACTAATGAATATCAACAAAGCTTGAAATTCTTTATTACATTTTATTCTTGGTAATCAATTATGGAAATACGCATAATAAGAAGCGAAAACATACACATCGTGTAGCTATAAAAAAAAGCTAGAGGCTCACTACGATTATAAATATCTTTAATGTCAATAACATTAGACTTCTAATCTACTACAGAATAATGACTCTGGATAATTAGACATGGAAATAGTAATTCAATATCTTCGAAAGAGTTGTTTGCTCCTAGTATATATTATCCAACAGACTTCCGTTGAAATGATTTGAGGTATTACACTTACTATTTCTAATAGGGTAGGGGAGAGCGAGGCTATAAACGGACCGCATTTCTTTCGAGAATTCTAATCAACGAAATCAAATATTAAAATGCGGTTTGCACCATTGAATACGTTATTCTTTTTTCTACTACCGAATTTTTTTTTTTTACTTGACCCTTTATTTTGGCAGAGCTACAAATCAAAAACTAGGTTAAGAGAGAGGGGGTTAGACGGACCAGCCGTGTGTAAAATGGACCGGCTGGGTGGGTAACTCGGGCCACTATGTTTTTCGCTCAAAAAGCCCAACTAAAAATAAATAAATTCAGGAACTAAAAAGAACGATGCACTATTTAAAAAAAAAAAAATTTAAGTTCAAAGAAAAAATATTTTCAAATATTCGCGAGATTTTTAGAAAATATTTTCTTTTGATCGGGATATTCGATTGGATTTAGATAATAATGGTATCGTTCTTCCTTCCCAAACTCTGAAAAATATTGATATATTCGAAATTTACCGCAGCTCCCTACCCCTCGGCCCGGTTAGCCCCGCTCTCCCTTTCACTTGATTTTCCAGTGAAATGGCTAAAAAAATTAAATAGCAAAAGAGGTAGTCGGTTCGTTTTTCTTAGTTGATTTTACTTAAGAACGCCGGGGTTAATAAATTCTTTTAGCTAATGCAATCGCAAATTATACGATTTCGTCGATGATATAGGTCAATTTTATAAGCCAAAGCAGTGGCTAATAAAATATTTTAGCTAAAGCAATGGCTAAAGCTACAATTCAGAGGTTTCTATAGGTCGTTTTTATTAGCCGAAGCCGTGGCTAATAAAATCTGTTAGCCAATGCAACGGCTTAAGTTTTGATTCAAGGGTTACTATGGGCCGTTTATATTAGCCGAAGCAATGGCTAAAGCTTTGATACAGAGGTCACTATAGGTCATTTTTATTAGCCAAAGCCGTGGCTAATAAAATCTGTTAGCCAATGCAACGGCTTAAGTTTTGATTCAAGGATTAATATAGGTCGTTTATATTAGCCAAAGCCGTGGCTAACAAAATCTTTTAGCCAGTGCAATGGCTATGAGCTATTTATGTAAGCCAATACCGTCGCTAAATATAAATTGTCAAGCCAATACATTGGCAAATAAAAAGTGGAAAGCTGTTTCAATGGATAATTCTAACCACCTTAGCCAGTGTATTGGCTAAGAACACGGTGAATAGCCAGTGCAATGGCTAAATATACGTTGAATAGCCTGTGCAATGGCTAAGTATACGGTGAATAGCCGTTGCATTCGCTAATAAAATCGACCTATATATAATCGCCTTGTTCGCTAATAAAATAGCGACATTCATATCGGTTCATTCGCTAAATTAGCGAAACCCCGCGACCCGTTTGTAATTCAAAGTGGCTTTTTTGAGTTAAGTTTTGTAAGTACCTATATAAAAAATAATCAGCTATTTTATGCGAGCTATAGTGATTTTGAACTTTTCATTGCAGACTGTTCGGCTGGACAACATGCAATTCGTCATCGAAAAGCATGGACTTAAAATAACTTCTTACGAAGAAAAGAATGGAGAGCTAGCAGTCAGAACTACCTGGAATGAGATGCAAATTGCGAGATTAGAAGACCTACTAATGAAACTTACGGAAAAGACAAATCGTATCGACACAATGCAAACCAATATCGAGCTTTTAGAGAGAAAAAATTCGGAAAATGAGGCTAAAATAGGCCTCATTGATAGCATGAGAAACCAATTGCACATACTTGAAAGAAAAAATGCAGACAACGAGGCTCAAATTTCCAAAAATGAAAAAAACATTGCTATGCTGGAGGGAAAAATGGTTAAAAAGGACGCCCTCGAGGTAATTTTCTTTAAAAAGTTATGCTCAATTCCCTTTGAAAATGATTCAAAACCCTCTGATGGGAATTCAGGCTCGATTGGATCGTCTGGAAGAAAAGTGTGCAGAAAACGACAAGCATATTGACAATTTGAAGGAGATGAACGCTAAAAATGAAGAGCAGCTGGACAAGCTACATGAAACAAATTCAAAAAACGAGAAATTAATCAACCATTATCAGGTAATTATTTAAACAGAATTACAGTACCTATATTATACACAGAATAATTTGTAATACAAGGAAGGCTGGTTTTGGATTTGATTTTATAGATGACAATCAACCAATTGGAAAAACAACTGTCCAAGTTTGAGGGAAAAATAAGTCTCATTGAAAACATTCAAATCAAAATAGACCACGATGAAAAGACAAATTCAGTAAACTTTTCTAAAATAGTACTTCTTGTAAACTTAAAATTACATTCTTATTATATATCCTAGGAGGAGTTAGCCAATCGACTAGACGACGTGGAAGTCAAATTGGAACATCTAACTACCAAGATTGGTACTAGCATAGAGACACAAAAATGGTCGACCTCTGAATTAGAAAAGAAATGGGCGAAGCACGAAGAGGAAATCATCAAAATAAATGCCAACTGCATTCGTCGCATTTCCGGGGATTCTCAAACAAGCAAGAACGTACCTTCCTCCTGCAAAGAACTGGCAATCAAAGGACATCCATTCAACGGCCTCTATCTAATCAAAAACTCAGACACAACGAATATAGAAGCAGTCCTCTGCAATTTCGAAAATACTGACGGTAAGTTAATCAAATAAAATATTTTACTAAGCTATTGCTGCATCATAGAAATTATATTTGAATTTCTCATATGTTCCAGTTTCCCAGATTTACATCGGAAATGTCGACATTAAGACGAAAAGTGTCCATTTCTACGTCCAGAGGACTTCCAATTTCGGCTTTTTCGGCTCCGTCATCCCTTTTGAAGTGGCTCGTCTCAATGAAGGCGGCGCTTTCAATTTACCTTCGGGCATATTTACCGCCCCAGTAGCAGGCATTTACAGTTTTCAACTATCCGCTGTCAAGAATCCGACCGTCGCCATTTTGTGGATCTATCTTCAATTGAACGGCGTGAACGTTGGTATTGCTGGGACTAGCCAAGGTTTTACGGGAAGTTTTGGTACGGTGTCCTTGAGTTCTTCCTTGCGATTGAAGGCAGGTGACAGAGTGAATCTGTTTCACGCTGGTGGTATCCTATTCGACAACACGGAGCGCTACACCCACTTCAGCGGAAGCCTTGTCAAGGAAGATATGGCTTGATCTGAAGCCAAATTCATTTTTCTCATTGTAGATGCGACTATTTCTTAATTGGCTTGAATAAACAGTTTTACGTGTGAAAAATAAATATTTCATATTTATTTGTGCTAAGGTTTTGCATAAAAACGGAAAATTACTTAAAATAAAAATGAAAAGAGAGGGATATAAAGTATACTTTTAAATAAAACCAAGAATCAAAACATAATTGTAGGTTGACGCAAACATGAACTAAAAGCAATAGATTTTATGTAGCCAATTTTTAGTTATTTTCCTTAAATTGAACTAAAACAAAGCATTGCATTTTTTTGGCACAACAAGTAAAATAGAATAAATTGATTCGTGTATGATACGTGATAAGGTCATGTCGTGCGTCATCAGTGTTGCTCAATTGGGACCGAATTTCAAATAAGTGAAAGAAAGAAAAATAGCTATTTCTTAAAGTTCAGGTCGTGCGTCATCAAAATAAGACCAAATTCTAAATGTCAAAGAAAAAAAACGAAAAAAACGCAAACAAATCGGTATCAATCGAGAAAAAATTTTACCAAAGCAGTAAGATTGAACTTTAAATGAAATTTAATAATGACCTATATTTTGGTTTGGATATTGTAATTGGAGAAATGTCATCGGCTAAATAGGATAACGCGGAAACGGTTTCTTCGTTGTTTATATATTATGAGAGTTCATTTAAATCAAAATAAAATTATTATATGAATTGAATAAGCTATAATTACTGTTAAACTGCTCAATTTGGTCATTCATCCTGACGTCTTTGTAACTAATTGAAATATAATTGGAAGTTATAGCGAAGAATTATGCATCCAAGCGATGAATCATTTACCTTTATTTGGGATTTTAGGTATATGCTTACTATTCGTTAATATTGAACTAATATGACAAAACTGAATCATCAAAGTCCTCGTCGAAATCAGCAGGAATAATGTATTTGCAGTGCAGTAGTGCACTTCCCAAGCCACGACTATCTGAAAAATAAATAATTTTCTAATTATTATTTCAATAATAATGCTTCAGTTTACTATGGTTAGATGTGTTTACCAAAATTGAAAGATACGTCATGATTAAGAAACTGACAACTGGCGTAGTTTGCTCGAAGGAGTGAAATACTCTGAAAAAATAATAATAATAAACTGTGGACTATATAAAAAAAATCGAGAGAATTCAAACGAGCAATAACTAATCGGAGAATTGGTCCACAGCAAATGAGTTGTGGCACGATGAGAGAAGGATCTTTATAGCTATGTTGAAGCAAGGGATAGATGATTTCTCTGCTATACGTATCGTTGCAGATTGACCTTTTCGTGACATTTTCAACAATCTTACGAATATTTTCGTATAACTAAAGAAATAAAAAAAAAAAAACACGAGAAAGCGGAAGTGGTTTTATAAATAAATGAGAATATAAAAGTAAACTAGCTATTTCAATGTATATGGAAAACAAATGAGCGTGCGTTATAAATACTCTTAAATTTAAAATGTCAAAGGAAAAAAAAAACGATGTCATGAACGGCATCTCAATATTTTTTCTTCGGTTGTTAATGCTGGTCTTTTGTACATATTTATTTATTGGCATTCGCGAAAATAAAACTGCATTTAAACTCACAACAAGGGCTGAGTGAGACATGATGCATGACATTACCTGGCTCTTATCGTCGTATAATTTGTTTATTCTACACTTCCCCGCAGAATTAAACTTTAAAAGTAGTCGCTCATTATGATTGAATTTCTCATTTGCTTAAGGTAAACGTAACGTAATATGGCTAAGTTATTAATGGAGAAAATTGTAAAGCCAATTTTTATCAGGTTAATGTCGGGTTTAATATGTTGTAAATTTGGGTGAAAACTAAACAAAAAATGTTAAATCAGATATATCAACCAATAATGTGCCCCTCATTTTAATATTTGATAACTTGTAGCTCCTTTCGCTAATGCCCATGTCGTTCTTCAAAAATAAAATAAGTATGAATACATCCATCATAAAGGTTACCTTGTGCGTCACCACCAATACGCAATACAGCAACACATCGATGGAATTTGAGACCAATCTCAATAGTTTTTATTGTATTTTTCAACTTATTTAGCATTTCGCTTCTATAAAAACTGCAGTCAGTTAGAAAAGCAAACCATTGTGTGGTTCTCGGTGGCCTGGTAATCTTGGTGTTGTTCTGCTTATACTGCTATCGCGTCCACGTCAAATTGTTCAAGTTCGAACGGTTCCTATTCCTGCAATTTACTTAACTTCCCTGCAAATAAGTTGCAAAATGAGTTGCAAAATCAACAGATTAGTGGTGTGCAAAAAAATCATCCTGCTTATTTCTTCATTGCTGCCTGTGAAATCAACCTGTAATCCAACAGACAACGAAATAGTACGTTTCTAATTATTTATTATTTTTATTTGAAGGTTAGAAACTAATGCGCAAACACGCAAAATATTTTAAGACATAATTTTAAAGGGAATTATTATTTTTTCAATGTGCGATGAAAAAATGAAAAAAAGAATAAAATTGGCACTTGATATACGTTTTTATGAATGTTTAAGACCCTACATGCCTATAGGGTTTTTACAAGGAAGGTTGCGCCACCTGTTGTCGCATTTTTTGGCCCGCCTAACTGTATATCTGCCTAACATGGGATCCTACAACGGAGTATTAAATTATTATTTTTTTTTTAATTTTAAGAACGTTTTTAAACGGCCATCCGAAAAAATTAATCTGTTTCAAACAAGGATAGTTTTATTCATTTAGTGGAGATGAGAAATTTTCACTTTTCTGTCATAATGACATAATGTATTATAAAGATACATAAAAGAGTCAAAATTGTCAACCTTATCAAATTGATTAAAATTTATCTTGTTTGAAAGAGACAACAACATTTTTTCAAATGGTTGTTTTAAACATCCCTCAAATGAATTTGTTTTAATGAAAAAAATATAATCAACATACCACGATAAGAGCCCGTGAAAGTCTGAACTAAAGTTGGGTAGGTCCTAAAAAAAGCAAAACATCAGGTGGTGCAGCCTTCCTCGCAGCAAGCCTACAACGCTTGTTTATGAATGCATCGCTGACATTTTTCCTTTCCAATAATTTTTCTACCATATTATTTTTAAAAACCGGTTTCAACTAAATGGCCCCTGTTTTTCCAAAGATTTCATTTTTCATTCTTTCATTTTTCACGAAAATAAATTTTGAATATTAATGTTTTCTATCGGAACAGTTAATCGATGTAGGGATGGGGCTTTATTTTTTATTTTTCTCGTGAATTGATGATTCAATTTTTACAGATTTTTCAGATTTTTTAAATGATAGTATGGACCATAAAAAAATTCAAAATAAAACCCATTTAACTTTAAATTTTTATTCTGGATTTTCTGGATTTTTTTTACCTCCAGATAAAAAAAATTGTTAAAATATATTATTAGTTAACTATATTAAAATATTTGTATTGCAGAAAGAGTTCAGCATTCGACTGGACAACATGCAAATCGTCATGGAAAAGCAAGAACTCAAAATCGAAAACTACGAAGAGAAAAACGGTCTTCTTGAAGTCCGAAATACCGCGAATGAAATGAGAACCGACCGATTGGAGGAATTACTAGGAAAACTTAAGGAAAAAACGGATCGCATCGACATTATGCAAACCAATATGGACCTTTTGGCGACCAAAAATTCCGAATATGAGGCTAAAATAGGCCTGATTGAAAGCCTGGCAAAGCAATTGGACCGCTTTGAAAAAAAGAATGCAGAAAACGAGGCTCAAATGGATTCGTTAAAAATACAAGTATCCAAATGCAATGGTAAAATGGTACTAAGTGATGGTATAAAAGAGGACCTGAACCATCTGAGCACAAAAAATACCCAGAATGATGCGAAAATTGTTCGCCTGGAAGAAAGGAACGCAAGAAATGAAGAAAACAATTCCAAAAATGATAAGAGAATTGGGCTGCTGGAAGCAAAAAACCAGAAAAATGATGCTAAAATCATTCAACTTGACAACTTGAAAGTTAAAGTTGAAAACCTTTTGACAGAGATTGGTTCCGTGGTAGAATCCAATGAATTAACGAACTCTCGGATAGAAGAAAACTTCAAAATCCAAGAAACAGCAATCTCTCAACTTGAAAAAGACTTGATAAAGCTAGGAGATGACATTATTTCAATAAAGACAAAACATGACGCCGTTACTGCTCTTACAAAAAATATTCAAGTAGAAGTTTTTTTTTATTATTATTTCCAATGTATATATATATTTTTTTAACTGATTATATTCTCATCGCTTCATAGGATGAATTGACCGATCGACAAGACAACACGAAAATCAAACTAGAAAAATTAACGACCAAAATCGATGCTAGCACCGAGTTCCAAGAATGGTCGACCTCTATTCTAGAAAAGAAGTGGGCGAAGCCCGAAGAGGAAATCATCAAAATCAATGCCAATTGCATTCGTCGCATTTCTGGGGATTCTCAAACCAACACAAACGTACCGTCCTCCTGCAAGGAATTGGCTATCAAGGGTCATCCATTCAACGGCCTCTACCTAGTCAAAAACTCGGACACAAAGAACATCGAAGCAGTGCTCTGCAATTTCGAAAATACTGACGGTAAGTTAACGAAATAAAAAGATTTTACTATTTAAGTTATTACTGCATCATACAAACTATTTTTGATTTTCCAATATGTCACAGTTTCCCAGGTTTTCATCGGAAATGTTGACGTCAAGACGAAAAGTATCCATTTCTACGTCCAGAGGACCTCCAATTTTGGCTTTTTCGGCTCCGTCATCCCTTTTGAAGTGGCTCGTCTAAATGAAGCCGGAGCTTTCAACTTAGCTTTGGGCATATTTACCGCCCCAGTGGCAGGAATTTACAGTTTTCAACTAACCGCAGTCAAAAATCCAACGGTCGCCATTTTGTGGATTTATCTTCAATTGAACGGGGTCAACGTTGGAATTGCTGGGACTAGCCAAGGTTTTACTGGAAGTTTTAGTACGGTGTCTTTGAGTTCCTCCTTGCGATTGAAGGCAGGTGACAGAGTGAATCTATTCCACTCTGGTGGTATCCTCTTTGACAACACGGAGCACTACACCCACTTCAGCGGCAGCCTTGTCAAGGAAGATATGGCTTGATTTGAAGCCAAATGCATTTTTTCACGTTGTAGATGCGACTGTTTCTCAATTGGCCTGAATAAACAGTTTTACATGTGAAAAAATCAATCTTTCATATTTATTTGCGCTAAGATTTTGAATAAAAAGGGAATTTTCTGGAAAATATGTTCCTTTAGATGAATCATACAATAATGAAAAGAGAAGGAAATTAAAGAATGCGTTTAAATTAATAAAAAAGAATCGGAACATAATTGTTGGTTGAGGAATAAATAAAATACAATCGAATTTATGTTAACAATTCTTATTTATTTTACTTAACTTGAACTATAACAAAGCATCGTCAAGTTTAGCACAATAAAATAAAAAATAAAAATTAATCATGTATGATACGTGATAAGGTCATGCCGCGCGTCATCAGTATATTGCTCAACTGGGATCGAATTTCAATTAAGGGAAAGAAAGAAAAATAACTATTTCTTAAAGGTCACGTCGTGCGTCATCAAAATAAGACCGAATTTCAAATGTCAAATAAAATAAAATACATGATATACGCAACCAAATGGAATCAATCGATTAATAATTTTACCAAAGCAGTAAGATTGACCTTTAAATGAAATTTCAATAATTACCAATATTTTTGTTTGGATATTGTAATTGGCGGTTTCTTCATTGCTTATATATTATGAGAGTTGATTTAAATTAAAATTAAATTATTAAGATAGAAAAGCTCGCTTTTTGGCTCGCCCTTATTAGAATAATTTAGTCTCCGACTGAATTAAACCCCCCCCCCCTCGTTTCAATAGAAACACAAATTATTTAAATCGAATCTACCTCACTTTTTCAGAAATCCACGCCCAGCGTTGCCAAGCAGATTCAAATAAATAAATAAACAATTGAATTTTTTTTTTGCAAAAACAAATCGTTTTGATTTACATTTCTGCATCTCGCCCCAATTCTGATCAAAATGACGTATTGCAAGCTAGAATCGGATGAGTCAATTATTTGATATTGAAATGCAAATCGGCACGCCTAAAGTTGAAAATAAAATTGAGACCTCAACTCGAGTCCCAGTAGAGATTCATCAGCAGCATCTAGCGGTCAGATTTCCAACGACTGAAATACAAGCTCGCCCTTCGGGCTCGCAATTATATGAATTTAATAAAGTAACAAAAGTTAAACTGCTCAACTGGATAATTCATGACGTCTTTAAATAACTAATCGTAGTATAATTGGAAGTTATAGCGAAGAATTGTGAGTTCAATTTTTGAATAGTTATATATAGAAGCTATGTCGTCTTTGTTTTCTAATATAAATTAAAATAAGATCATCAGGGTAGGTTTATAATCAGGTCTTTTCATAGGAAATAAATAATCGTACACCGTGCAATTTATTTCAATGATGAAAGTGTATATAAATGGATAGTAGTGTAGCTTTATATAGATATTGCAGTTTATATACAATCATTGATTTATTGTGAATCAAGTACATTAAAGCAATTAGCACATCGCCTATTAGCTGCATTACTATTTGAAAAATACAAAGCAAAACTTCAAATATATTGAATCATTCATCTTTTATTTGGGATTTAAGGTATAATTACTGTTCCTTAATATTGAACTAATATGACATATCTGAATCATCAGTCCTCGTCGAAATAAGCACGAATATTGTATTTGGTAGTGCACTTTGCAAGCCACAACAATCTGAAAAATAAGTAATTTTCTGATTATTATTTCAATAATAATGCTTTAATTTTCTGTTGTTTATTTTTTTTACCAAACTGCAGAGATACATCAGGATTGAGAAAATGATAACTGGCGTAGTTTGCTCGGAGGAGTGAAATACTCTGAAAAAAATAATAAATTTTGGGTCATATTAAAAGAAAACTTTTGAATTAAAAATATTCGAGAGAATTCAAACGAGCAATACCTTCTTGGAGAGTTGTTCCACAGCAAGTGAGTTGTGGCATGTTGAGTGAAGGGTTTTTATAGCTATGCTGAAGCAAGGGATATAGCTCTGATATACGTATCGTTGTAGATTGTAGACCTTTCCGTGGCATTACCAATAATCACGTCCCATTTCGTCAGAATATTTGTGTAATACTAAAGAAATGTCTACGAAAAGAACACGAAAACGCGGAAGCGGATTTATAAATAAATCAGAATATAAAAGTATAAAATATATATATTTTAACGTGTAGTTGGATTTTTTTTATACCGCGTTCATAATATATTCGTCACAAAAAAAAAATAAACGTGCGGTATAAATACTCTCAAATGTCAAATGTCAAAAGGGGAAAAACGATGCCATGAACGGCATCATAAATTTTTGTTTTCTTCTGTTGCTAATGCTGGTCTTTAGTACAAATTTATTTATTTGCGTAAAAAAACTTCATTTACACTTACACAGCGTGATATATGTACGCCTGCTTCGACGTCTTATCACCGCATCATTTATTTTTATTCTTCCGCGCAGAATTAAACTTTAAAAGTAGTCACTCATCATGATTGAATTTACCATTGCTTAAGGTAAATCAAAGTAAGTTAAGGATTTTGTTCAAAGCCAATCTAAATTTTGTTTTCTTGAATTCAGAAATATATAATTGAATAAATACGAGAACGCGGAAACGATTGTTTTCTTATAATTTTTATACTATTAAAATAATAAATTTTTATATAAGATTTATAAAAAAATTAACTGCTCAACAGGCTCACCGTCGTGCGTTTAACTATATTTAATTTAATAAAGAGTAAATGGAGATTATACTTTCAATTTTTGTACTTTTAGATCATTAATATCGTCTTCGTTTTCTTAAATAAAACCACAATATAACTCATAACCAAAGGTTATGAATTTTAATAAGACTGATGGGTAGAAAGGGAAGGTTTATTATAACGGTTAGTTCATATTGGGAGATGTATTATTAGTCATTTACCGTTTAATTTTCAAGAATAACATATATTAATATTTATGAATAATATTAGTATGGCTATAGATCGACAATATTGATGTCAATAATTGAAATTACTTATGTACAGTGAATCAAACACATTTACACAAACATAACATCAAATTATTATTTGGAAAATACGAGACAACATTTTAAAATTCCTGAAACCAATTATCTTTTATGGTTTTTCAAGATAAGTTAACTAAACTTTAATACAGATATCTTAAATCCACTAAAAATACATGTATACTTTATATCAATACAACATATACATTATTATTTTAGATTTGGTGCTGATTTGTAATTCGCCTGAATAAGTGGTTCAACCAGGTCACATTGTCCGATTTTCGTTCACAACGCATGCTGAAGTCTAGCTGGTAATAATCTATATTAATCTGAAAAATAAGTCATTTCAAAATGGTTTCAATAAAAATTATTTGATTTAATTGAAAGTACAAATCTATTTACCAAACCGGAGAGATGCAGATGCGCCATGACTGAGAAAATGATAAAACTGACGTATTCTTCCCAAATATATAACATACTGTTTAAAATCAATTAAAAAGATTACAATTAATTAAAAGAAAAACCCTCTGAATTCTAAAAAAGTTAGAGAGAATTCAGACGAACAACATACCGTTTTGAACAATTGGCGCAAAGCAACTGAATTGCTTTATGTTGAGATAAGTGTTTTTATAGTTATGATTAGGCAATGTATAACCATGGTAATTGGTACGTATATCAGTTCAGATTGACCTTTTCGTGACATTTCAAACAAGCACGTCCCCTTTGGTAACAATGGTGTAACAAAAGAAATGTCAACGAAAAAACACGCACGAGAACGAGGAAGTGAATTAAAAAATATCAACAATAAATTATATTTTAAATCACAATTAATTAAAATAATAATACAGTGTTATTGTATATTTGTCACATTTATTTGGCCTTTTTTCTGTTTTGTTGCTTTGCTGACCTTTTGAATATAGATTTATCTATTATGATTTGCAATGCATTTGCAAACCAACACTTACTTCATGAACTAGGCGCATAATTTTGCTTGTTTCCGCGTCTTATCGTCGTTAATATTTTTTTTTTAAATTAAATAATTTTTAAAATACTGTAATGATTCGGGTTGTATTAATATTGTAATTATTTTGGTTCTAATTGTGTGTCGAAATTCTATGTATCAAGTTATGTAAGTAACTAAGATTTTAGATACATATCGATACATACGCATGTCGATATGGTGTGCATGTCGACATGTGTCCGTAGCGATGTGTATCGGAGCTATACAGGGAGCTAGCTCAGTCTAGCCTCAGGTGTTCAGCTCCAGGTGTTCAGCCAAGTGTTTGGTTCCGGGCGTTTAGCCCCAGGTGTTCACATAAGTGTTAAATGTTTTAACTATTTGACTTAAGTATCTGGTCGTAAACCGAATGTCAAGAAACTGTCAAGTCGTAGTTTATGGTGTTCTTGTCTTACGTTTTTATCTGAGTTTTTAGTGCTTTTTTACGAGCTTGACCCTAATATAGAGATTTAAGTCTAAACCTGCCAAGCATAGTTTATGTCAACAGGCGGGGGTCGCGATGAACACCTGCGACCCCATGGAACACCTGTGGCTTACATGAACACCTGTGACACCATGATGTATATGTTCCACCTGGGTCGTGGCTCTCTATTGGTCAACTCACTGTTGCAAGTTAAGTGACCACGTGCAACCTCATAAATAAACTGTGACCCAAATGAACACCTGTGTCCCCATTACCTACGAGTATATAAACCCCGTCCGACGCATCGACCAGAGACTCTAGTCTCGGGGAGTCGTCGGACTCACAAGCTGTAGTTCCCCTACTCATGTCGTGCGAAAATACAGGTCGTATAAAACTAAACTAAACGTGTTCTGTTTCAGTTGCTGTTATTTTAGAACTTAGATTATTTGTAAGTGTTCAGTCGTTGAGAACTGAGAGTTTCAGTAAAGACTTAGAATTTGGAGAAGTGACTAACTTCTAATAGGTGTTAGACTTTTCAGAAGTGTTAGACTTTGAAAAGGACTTTAACTTTTCACAAGTGTTGAACTTTGAAAAGTACTTAGACTTTTTGTAACTGATAGATTTGAGAGAAGTGATTGTTGTAGTTAACAAGAATAACTAAACATAAGTTAATATAATACTAAATAGCTAAGACGCTTCATCTATCGGTAGTTAGTTAGTATATACATTTAGTGCGGTAGTACTTAATTACAGTTAAGTGAACTTAAGATTACATCAAGGCTGAAGACATTTAGTAGATATTGGATCTTCTGCTAAGAGTTAATGATCGAGCAGATACACTTAGAGTACTTATTATTGAGTGTAATATTGTGGATGAATAAATAAATACCGCACCACGTCCACATCATTACAATACTTAATTCTTAAAATAGTAGTTTCATGAAAGTATAAAAGTTCCCTACTATTCTAGTAAATTTTGAAATAATTTTAAATGCGGTTTTGTAATGCGTTTATGTAAACATTCAGGTATAAACGAAATATTATTCCTCCATATCACATGACGGAGCTTTTTTCGTTAATCAAACATATAAACCTAATATACAACCTTCGTAACGATTGATAAAATAAGGTCCCGTGGCTTAGTTGGTTAAGGCGCCTGCCTAGTAAGCAGGAGATCACGAGTTCGAATCTCGTCGGGACCTATTATTTGATAGATGCTGTTTTAAATAAATATTATCAATTTGCTTATTTCCTTTCTTGTACAATTAGTAATTTTATTATTATATTTTAAATATATATATATAGAGAAATAGATAGGGCGTTTTGAATGTATTCAAGAAATATCTTTTGACGTAAGTTTTTCTATTTTCATTATCGATCCGACAGTATTTAATGCTGCATCCTTTATTTCTGCTGTGTCTAAAGAGAAATTGGGAAAACAGCTTGCATATTTTTCTGAGATAAAAAAAAATTGTTTCATACGTTAAAAACGAAATTAAAAAAGTGAAATAGTTTTTTTTAATAGTTTGTTGCATCTGATCGATATTTTCTTTATAATGTTGTTTATATTATTATTTAAAAGATGAAAAATAATGAAGGTAATTGGTTTTTGCCTTTAGCAGACCTTTCAAGTTTTTTCAGAAAATGTAAAACACTTCCATTGTAACTAAAAATTAGTAAATGTATCCCATGCAGCACTGAGCTATCCTAAGATAAGCAAATTTTTTTTATTTATTTTACTTTTGACAAAAATTGAATTCTATAGGGCTTAGCTGTGTATTTATACATTTAAAACTATAATTTAAAGCAACAAATATAATATATAAATATATATATATGAAAATGGAAATGTGGAAAATGGAAATCGGAAATAGATCGCATAAGCTATAGATTACGAACTGGAACTTTGCTTCATTAAACTTTTCATCTAGTATGAAAATTGAAAAGTGGAAATACACTGCATAATTTAGATGACGAACTGGGAAACTGCTTTATGTATCATTTCCATTGGTTCACCGATTTAAATCCTGTGCGACTTCCATTGACCGAAAACCACAGAAAGCTCATCTGCTTCAAACACAAAATTATCCAGCAACTTTAAATAAATCATATGACGTTTGCTAGATTTCAAATGCGCTCTCAAGTCATGTAGCATTGCTATTGGCTTATCAGTTCATTCCCTTTCTCTGACTACAGTTTTAATTTGTTGGGAATATTTTCATCGCTTCCCTTGCTTGGAGTGGAATACCTTTAAATTGGGTCCCAAATAACTTCGGTCTTCATTGGATCCGTTGGCGATGCCATTCCATCACCTCTTAAGTAAATATATTTTAATTCAGCAAATTGCAAATAAGAAGAATACGAAAATTATGGACTTCAAATGGTTATTAGCTGCTCTAATAACAATTCTTGCTGCATCTCCTTCCGTGGGCCAAGGTAAAGCTTATGTCAATCATAGAAAACAATAGAAACTTAAATAAGATTAAATTGTTTCAGTTGGTTCATCCATCGGTTCTAATAATGGCGTAACTGTGCCGAAAGATGGTTTGAAAAATCTTGATGGTAAACAGAAAATGGAATTGAGAGACCAATCAACATCACTAATAGTATACATTATATTAAATTTTCCTTCAATTTTCAATTTCAAAGAAAACTATTATTTTGAATAGACCCGTCCTGGACAGCCTGTCAGTTTGGCTTCTCGATTGAACCAGTTGGAAGTTGAATTTCGTGAGAAAATTGAGAAAATTAAGATGCAGACCAGTAGAAGCAGTGAAGATCAGAATGAAAAAATAGTCATTATGAGGGTTAGGGAGAAAAAGCAATCTCAACTTCTGAATCAAACCAGGGAGGAGATGGAGGTATTAAAAAATCAGAATAGGGACCAACCTAGGAGAATCGATCACCTGGAACAGAAACTGACAATGCTGCTGAACATCACGTCACCAACATCACCAGTTCCAACAAGAGGAAATAATAATATTATGAATGGAGCCTCAAATAAAATGGCTGACGACCAATTTCCCAAAGCTCTCAACCCACCTTCTTCCTGCCAGGAATTGTTACTTCTCAATTACAACTTGGACGGACTATACCTAATGAAACATAAGAAAACCAAAAAAATCCAGGTAGCCCAGTGTCAATTTCAATATCACAATACTGGTAAGATTATTTACAAATTGTAACTCTAATTACGAATCTTTAATTTTATTTTTACGATGTCACAGTTTTTCAGAAAAATATTGGCAACGTTGAAGTTAAGACTAGAAGCGTCCACTTCTACGTGCAAAGAAATTCTTCCTTTGGTATCGTGGGGACTACAGTCCCTTTTGCTTTTGCACATCTGAACGAGGGCGAGGCAATGAACGTAGCTTCAGGGGTATTTACTGCTCCAGTATACCCGGCATATACCACTTTGAATTTTTTGGTATGAAAGATCAACCCTCCACTCATTTGTATGTTGAGCTTCGAGTAAACGGCGCATCCGTTGGTATTGGCCAAACTTACCAAACTGGTAAAGGAAGCATCGACACTGTCTCTTTGAGTGCCTCCCTACGATTGAAACCCAACGACAAAGTTAACTTGTACAAATCTGGTAGTGGCGTGCTCCTCGATGGCAAGTACCCTAATCAATTTACCCATTTTACTGGTTGACTAGTTGAGGAGAAATTGATGTAAATTAGATTTAAATTGTGGGCTGTTGTTGGTTTCGTGCTGGTGACTTAATTCTTACTGTGGTTGCACTAATTCAATATGATATAAAATAGAAATACAGATTTGGAATCAACTCAATATTTTCCGTATTTTCACTTTTCTTTTGGGTTATGTAAATTTATAAATTAAAAAAAAGCTTCCAACAATCATTATGCATTTGGGTACATTTTTGGATCATTTTGTTGGATTAATTTTGTAATATCAAGATAAATTTATTCAGAGTTTGAAAACTAGCTGTAAAAAATATATATATTTTTCATGTATTAATTTCAATTTGGCCCATTTCTACGGTCTTATCTGGTTCAATAATAGGAGACATGGCGTAACTGTTTTGGGATCACACGCAGAAATAAAGATATTTGAACAATATGACAGTCTCATATTATAAAATTCCGATTGAATTGATAGATTTTAAGTGCGTAAGCGGCAGACATAAAATAGGTAAACAAGTCAGAGGTATTTGAAAAAGCATCAGACAAAACAGCTCCCCAATTAAGCAGATTCATATTCAATGAAGTTCAATATGCTTAATTAAAATCTTATTCAAGCTTCCCGCTCAACTGTTTCTTTGAGCGAGAGTTGAGTAAGCCTTACGTTTATTATTTTTCCATTTATAATTTAAAAAAAAGAAGAATGCGATGAAAATTTATTTTAATGTATTTGATGTACAGTACGGCCCTAAACCAAACCTGCTGCGGTTTTGTTTGACGTTTATATTCTAAAGGAATGAATTCTTAAAAACATTTTATGTATGTTCAAATATACTAAGCAATCTCGTTCATGCCTCTTGTATTCACTTTGACCAATACGATCATTCTGCCAGCAAATACCGCTGATGAACATTTGTTGAACTCGTATATGATTGGTGGGGAAATAACTTGATCCTTCGTTACAAAGTAGAGAGTACAGTACAATGCTTCATTCCATTCAACTACGTCATCACGACTAGAAGTTGTAACTTGTCTATTTTTACTTGATAAAAAAATTGATTAATCTTTATTTATTTTCCAAGAAATATATCTCATGATCTCAACTACTTAGAAAGATTTACGTCCACTTTAAAGGGATGATGGCTTCTTGCTTGATTCCATTTTTGGAAATCTTATTAAGTACCTGTCTAACAGACGCATTAGACTCAGGTACCAACAAGTCCAGGATTTATTAGAATTCTTTAAATATTAAAATTATATATTTTTTTTCAAAATGCTGTTACTGCAGCGATCAGCGATTAGTTTTGGTGATAAAATTAGTATTTAAAAGACTAGTTTCCTTCCTTTTAAGGGAAATAATTACCTATATAAAATATAAAAGTTCACCTCATCTTAGATATGATAAGAAATAAATCGAAAAGATCATCAATAAAAGAACGAGGCGAAAGTCCAGTATATGATCAATTCATGTTTCGATCTATTTTTAGACTAGACTCGTTTACTTAATTTAACGCCATCTTATTGTATAGAGGCATCCGAAAATGTTGGAGACAGTAGAACTAATGTAATTCGGGATCATGGCGCAAACCTACATAATAGAATCTCTAAAATTGAGGATCATAACCTTAATCAATATCAAGAAATTTCATTTAAACATCAAATTGGACAAAGAAATGAAAGTAAATTGGGATCTGAGGAGTCGTATTGCTAAACTCGAGGGATCCTTAATTATTTTAAACGACCAAAATCGCAGTTTTGAACGAATAAAGCGTCCTGTGCGATTAATTCCATGCCATCTTCTGTAAAATATTCTATATTTTTTTTTAAATTATCGCAATTAATAATTTAGTTTAACTAATACAGTGGGGAAGATTCAAAGAACCAAACGAAAGATGAGCCTGATTATCGGTTTTATGGTCCTCCCACTGGGTGTGAAGAGCTAGGCAGGCTTGGGTATACTTTAAACGGGTTTGATGCAGTTAAAGGGAAAAAAGATTCATCATTAAACAACGGAAGAAATAGTAAAATTGATATTGTAGAGTGTAGATTCCAGCGGGAAATGATTGGTGGAAAACCTGGCAAGAATAATACAATTAACGTATTCCATGTAAAGTATAATGTAACCAAATTGACATAGTAGGCCCTGTTGAGGAGAATCGATTTGAAATCGTTGAAATAACTAAAAACACATTATATTATATATAATCGGATAAAACTATTTTTCAAATCAATTCGATGTCTTTTCAATTTTAGAAAGTACCAGGATAGTATCCAATAACTTGAGTAAGGGAATGCCAACAAGTTGTGAAGACCTTCAACAACTTGGCCATTCATTAAATGGATTCTTCTCTATATAGAAATCTCTGCCAAACAATCGGGAGAAAAAATTGAAACTGTATTTTGCAACTTAGGAGTAACTACTGATTCCAAAGGTTTGTAAAACTTTTTTTTTGCAACACAAAATAAACACTAATTAAATTTGATTATTTTTTAAATATAGGTTTTGAAACTAGGATTGGTATTGTTGACGTTAAATCATCGTTAGTCCACTTTCACGTTTATAGAAGAGAAGACGGTAGCGGTCGAATTTTCAAAAAAATCGAATTTCACACTGAATTCTTGAACGTGGGTGCAGGATTCGATTTGAAAAATCAATTGTTCCGTGCCCCTTATAATGGTACATATTCCTTTGCCATCTCAGGAACCAAGGATCCTAATGATCAGAATGATAAAGCAAGCATCGTTTTTAAACACAACAGTAAAATGATTGGGGAAGCTTTAAGCTCTGAAAAGACCACCTTTGGCGGGATTTCTTTGCAATTAATTATAGCTCTCAAAGCTAACGAAAAAAATTGAGCTTGTTTTGAATAAAGGCAAAATTTATTTCGTTCATTTTACGGGATCCATGCTAGATGAGGACCTTAATGTCTTTTGATTTGTATAGAAATAATTTATTTCCGTTGATTCTAGAGCATGTTATTACTGGTTTCTCAAAGCATATAATTTTAACTATTAATTTGACTTCTAAACGGCGTAGTGTGATGTGGTTACATAAATAAATAATGATGTAGGCCTATTATTCTGTTATGGCATTTTCTTAGTAAAACACATCAAAGTCGAATTCGATAATAAAATGACATGACAATGTATGAAAAACCAAAATGTATAAAGTAAATGGCCCTTATCCCTGAGGGATATCGTATATACCGAAGGTCTAGGGGCCTTTAACGCGTCACAAAAACAGGTACTACTGGTTCCAAAAATCTTTATTGGGCGCAAAATCGAATATCGGAAAATGGCAACGTACGTGCTGTCTAAATATTGATGTAAACAATGGTAAATAAAAAGCAAAAAATTAGTAAAACGCAACTAAAAAGTTGATTAAGTGAGAAAATAGGCCAATTCTTTTTGGTAAATTACCAGTGTGTCATAATACATCTAGATTACATCAAATTAAGATACATTTCATAACCCATATAATTTAAGTAAAAATAAGTCGAAATAAAATTGAATAAAAGAGAACTGACAACACTGTCTTGGATAGAAAAAATGTATACAAACTAGATTTAGAAAAATGATGACTTACACCCAATACTTCGACAGTTCGACTCGAACAGTTTTATTTCATCAAATTAAGCCATCAATAGTATAAAGTTAAGATTTATTCAAGATTCGTGAATCTTTATCTGCCATTTACAAGCTAGATTAAGAAAAAAGAGAACTCCTTCGACTACCTCAAGGCATCATATTGAATTATATTTAATTAAACTGGGCCATAAAAAGTAAAAAAGTTATAAATATTCAGGATTTGTGAATCGTAATCAACAATTCAAATAAAAATGAAGGAAAATTACTATCGTTCAAGCCCCAAGTTCCCCTATCCCGAAGGTCCCACAGTGGCTTTATTTTATCAGATTTCTTACAAATTTAGGATTTTTGCTAGATAAATTTGCATTGCAGAAAAGCAAAAGTTTGTAATGTAGAACGAAGTTCATAGTGGAACCAGGGAAAAAGAGAGAGAGAGTAAAATTGGGTTCCAATGAGTTCTTGTTAAATCACCCATACTTTGAGAATTGATCGCAATAACACTCGTTAATCGTCCGCAATTTTAATTAATTTTTTCCTAATCGTCTGTCAAAGCAATTGTAAAGTCAAACGATAATGCCGTCTTGATTTTTTAGTATTTCCTCAATCCAATTAACAAACAATCTCATCAAGCATAAATAAAAATTGTACCATAAGTCGCCAAAATGGGGTTAAAATGAAAACATATTTGGTGATGAAGAGTTAACTATAGTTAAGAAAGTCAAGTCGAATAAATACTTTGCAGTGTGGCCACTCACCGATAGTCACCAGAGCCCAGCATAATAATATTTAATTCAATTAAAAAATTCGACACCAGAGGTGCTATGAACTAAATTTTACCCATGTTTCTTTGACAGGGTTATTGGAACTTGTGGGAGGTACATTCTCTTTTTTATTCACTGTTAATTGACTATTTTCTTTTCCGCCCAGTCTTGGCTCATTCGAATTTAGTTTCTGCTTTATAAGTTTTTAGATTTAACAGACAATGACCCGAGCAAATGTCCCATAAACACAACAACGGATTCCCATGTTGAATTACCCATCTTGAGCTTGGCCCACGTCTTCAAACACTCGTAGCTGTTGTCATTGACTTCCGATGACATTGAGACGGTGCTTTTTTGGCCGATTTTTTGGTTACTAATAAAAGGGAATTTTTGCCGTTATTGTGGCCTAAAAGCTTTAGCTCAGGGGTTCTTTACCTTTTAAGGCTTCGCCTCCCTAAAGTTAAAATAAAAATCGGGCACCTCCCACCCGACGGATTGAACGAAAAATTCTTACAATACCGAGAGGGGGAGGGTGTGCCGGCCGCAGGCCGAAATTTTTTTACTCGATTTCTTCAAAATTCTAAAGTAAATATCAAGTTTTGGGGCAATTTTGAGCTTTAAAATGCATATAAGTTGAAGATTTTTTGTAATTTGCCCAACTATTCAATATTTTATTGAAATCTTATATTTCTTGGAGGTCAGCTCACCTCCCTTGGACCACCTCCACACCTCACTTGGGGAGGCACACCTCCCAGGTTAAGAACCCCTGCTTTAGCTGTTGCCGGCTGAGAGGTTCCAGTTTTGGCTTCATAAGCAAAATTTTAAGCATTTAACAACTAAAAGGGGCCAAAACAGAAGATTTAAACGTGATTTAAGAAAGAAGGGATTTGTGCTGATTGGGGAACAAATTTTTATGTCGATTTCTATTGGTTTCATTTAATTGATATTTTAATTTTCTTTCAAATATTTTATGTCAACTATTGCATCAGTAGAAACTTTTTATTTATATTCTGCAGCTATTTTGACTAGCATTTAATCTAATTGAACCAAAAAAGGTAAAATATAAACTCTTTCTAAAGCTTCTAAATCTCTTTTAACGTCTTTAATGAAACGGCCCTAGACCAAAGCTGCTAAATTTGTTTGTGTCATGGTTCGATTCTTACAAATATTTAGTATTCAAAAATGTACCAAGTTACCAGCCAATCCCGTTTGTGTCTCTTCCATATATTTTGAACATACAGATTCTGCCAGCAAATACATCTCTGATGAACATTTGTTTAACGTTCTCATACAGGATTGGTGAGAATTTTTACATATTTCATTTTCACACAGACGAGAGTACAGCGCGTCATTCTATTCGACCACGTCATCGCGACTAGAAGGTACATTGCAATGTGTATTTTTTCAGACCAAAAAATCTTGATTTTAAAGAACTAAACCTTACAATTTTAACTGTTTAGGAATATTCCGTCCACTATAAAGGGATGGTGAATTCTTATCCGATTCCTCTCATGGGAATCATAATAACAATTTTCATCTGTCCAATAGACGCAGCAGATTCAGGTACCAATAGAATAAAGAAATATTTCAAAGCCTAAAAAATAGCCTTGAAATATTGATAATTTTTTCTCAAACTCAAATAAATGTTTAATTCAATGCCGTATGAGGGAGGTTGCCTAACATAAAATTTGTAAAACTTGACTGAAATTTGGTTTTCTATTGTGTATTTCTATAGAAGCCAATCATTCATTTTTCAAATTCCATTTAAAAGAATAATTTCTTATGAAATTGGTATTTCCAGGGATTCTATTTTTTCGAAATTTTTGTTTTATTTCACTTGTCCTGCACAAAATCACAGCATTAACTATGCTCAAGTATAATTTTGGTTGATTCTAGAGCAAGTGTGGTAGTCACGACGATAGTTTATGAAATAATATCGGTCGATTATTATTGCTTTAATTATCGTGGGATTAAAATTGTAATACACATTCTTTTTTTGCTATGGATTTAATGGCAAAATTAATGGTAAAATTCCTTCCTTTAAGGAAAAAATGGGGAATAAAAAAGTATAAAAGTTACCGTAAACTTGCCTCAAATTTCCAGCAGGAGAAATGAACTAGGAAAATATCATTAAAAAGGCGATGGGGTACGATAGCCTATCATCACATGCACTTTCTTTCTATTTGAAAATTGATGGATTTCTAATTAAATCGCAAACCTTTTGTATAGAGGCATCCCAAAATGTTGGAGACAGTACAGCTAATGTAATACGAGGTCATGGCGTGAACTTAAATGATAAAATCTCTAAAATTGAAGATCACAACCTTAATCAAGATAAGGAGATTGCTCGTTTAAACACCAAATTAGACGAAGAAAGGAAAATCAATTGGGATCTGAGAAGTCGTGTAACACATCTTGAGGAATCCTTCAACGCATTTAACGACCAAACCAGCAGTTTTGAACGAATAAAGCGTCCTGTACGATTACTTCCATACCGTATTCTTCTGTAAGATAGTCTACACAATACACTTTTTTAACCTATCGCAATTAATAATTTGACTTTATTAATACAGCGGGGAAGATTCTAAAGACCAAACGAAAGAAGATAACCATGATGCTCGTTTTTATGGTCCTGCGACTGGGTGTGAAGAGCTTGGAAGGCTTGGGTATACTTTAAATGGATTTTATGTAGTTAAAGGAAAGAAAGACTCATCATCAAACGGCGGAAGAAATAGTAACATTGAAATTGTCGAGTGTAGATTCCAACGGAAAATGATTGCTGGAAAACCTGGTATAAGTACAACAAAAAATGAATTCAATGCCAAGTATAAAGCAAACAAATTTATATAGTAGGCCCTATTGAAGAAAATCGTTTTGGAATCGCCGGGATTGCTGAAAATAGTATTATATTATACAGTGGTTTACAATTATTTTTCAAGTATCAATTAGAGTTTCTTCAATTTTTAGATAATACTAGGATGACATCTTATTCTCCGACTAAGGGAATGCCAGCAAGCTGTAAAGATCTTCAACAAATCGGCCATTCGTTAAATGGATTTTACTCCGTCAAAAAATCCCTTCCAAACACCCGAGCAGAAAAAATTGAGACCGTGTTTTGTAACTTTGGAATTAACCCTTCGGATTCCAATGGTTTGCAAAAAAATCATTGCCCTTTTAAGATATAAAATTAAGTTGTTTTTTAAATTCAGGTTTTGAAACTAGGATTGGTACTGTTGACGTAAAATCATCGTTGGTTCACTTTTACGTTTATAGAAAGGAAGGCGGTATAATTGGTAAAAGAATGGAATTCCACAAACTACTTTTGAACATCGGCGGGGGATTCGATTGGAAAAATCAGTTGTTCCGTGCCCCTTACAATGGCACATACTCATTTGCCATATCAGGAAGCAAAGATTTCGACGAAAACAACCATAAAGCAAGCGTCTTTTTAAAACACAATACTTTAGTAATCGGGGAAGCTTTAAGCTCTGCCAAGACCTCCTTTGGTGGGTTCTCCTTGGATATAATTATGAATCTCAAGGCTAACGATATAATTGATCTTGAATTAACTAAAGGGAAGATTTATTTTGTTCATTTTACGGGTTCCATGCTGGATGAGGACCTCAATGTCTTTTGATTTGCATATCATTCATACAATATAATTCCTATGTTCTGGAGCATCCTTTTACTGGTTGCTCGGAACATAAATTTTCACTATTAATTTGATTTCTAAACGGTGTAGGGTGATAAAATAAAATACAAAAATCAAGCATGAGGCAAAAAAATCTCTTTATTTGTAAATGTTTTTTTGTTTAATGAGTAAGTTCGACCAAAATATAAAAGATAAAACATACAAAACAATAGGCAAGATAAAATCAAAACTTTAATATCGTTATGTGTAGACTTTCAATCGGTTACTTGAAAAACTTCACGCGAGATTCAAATGAAAATTAATACATTCATAATTCAGGTTTAATATACATAATTCAATCAGCAGGAGAGTATTCGATTTTTTGTAATTAATTTTCTTTAACTAGTATTGTGATTGGTACATAGAATTGCTCTTTTACAGTTCTAATTAATACATAAAAATGGTGTGTGGTTTATTCATAAACTATAAATACACTAAGTTTACAAGAATATTCATAAACAATAATGTACCTCAAATTGTTACACTTTTTAAAGACTATATTTCTTGCTAAGAATGGGAAGTTTAATTTGAAAATAAATTGAAATGAAAGTTCAACTTTGAAGCAAAAGTTTGTTATGTAGAACGACGTGCAAAGTGGAACCAGGGAGCGAGAATGAACTGGGTTTCACGTGCTTCCATGACGTATTCCACTTAGGAGGGGAAAAATTCAGTTTTCCCCAATTCAACAGTGACACATGAATTGATTTCCATTTCTAAAAGACATTTTACGATGTATCTCCGCATGCAATATTTCATATGAGCAATATTAAAAAGATAAATAATTATAAAATCAAAATATAATGACAATAGAAAATAAGAATAAAAGACTACAAATATGAGAGTTTACTAGAAGAAGATAGAAGATTACTATTGGCTGAAAGCGGATAAACCACTTTCTACAACAATTACTCATGGACAATTTCAATTGAAGAAAAAAATCTTCAACCAAAACTACAGTCAGAATCAAATTTCAAACATATGGATTGTGCCTACGTGACCTCTTGATGCTACGTTGGCCTAGGCTACCGCGCTCTTTCTCTCTCTTACTCCGGCTCGCAGTATATAAGAGCAGCCTTCCTCGTTCTGTATCATTCACTCTTGGATTCACCTAGCTGAATATACGAGTTCACTAAACTTAGGAGTAAGTGTTCTCTTATTTAGTTAGGTTAAATGAGGTTGATTATTAGCTTAAGTACTAGTTGATTGCCTCTATCGCGGTGAAAACCCGTTGACATGCAATACAACTCTCCCATTTGGGAAAGAGGGTCTGACAGACCCATTACGGTTGACTTCCAAGTCCTTTATTCAGTAGAAAAGCATTAGAAGGATGTGACGGGAGAATACAATCCAACCATTCATTACGTTTGAATCGGCACTTTGAATACCCGGCTCAGCTCTCAATTTAAATTGGTTGTTTTGTTTCAACTTCCAAGAATAAAATACAGTAGAGTTCCAAGATAGAAATACAGTAAGATTCCGTGTTGGCCTTCACATTTCTCCGGATGACCAATTTATAAAACAAACATTAATTTTTAAATATAATATAAGTAGGCCTATTTAAGGTGAACAATGAGCGATGTTTTTTTTAGTTTCATGAAGCTCTGATGCCGACTGAATTCCTGCGTAATTCCAACCGGATAAAATTAAAATAATAATCAATTGATTTCATATTGAATACTGGACACCACCAAATATCCAGTATTGAATATTGGATTAATTTTTTTAAATAATTTATAATCAGTTGTAAACCAATTTTGCTTCATTGAAAACACAAATTATAATTTTTAATTAAATAATTTCTTTGTTTACTACCTGATGGTGTTCTATTTTTTTAATTCGGTTTTAAAAGTATGAATTTCGGTTATTCTAGGAATGCCTCTAGATTCCCCTTTCGGATTAAATAAAAGCTATCCTCATGTGCACTTTATGCTGTGTGGGATTTTATGAGTTATATTGGATGCTCCAATTAATGCATGCGTGATTCCAATTGTATAAAATAGCATCCCCCGCTATTTCATGCTTTGGGGGAAAAATCAGGTATAGTGCGTGTTGAAATTTTTCAATTGCTTTGCTTCACGGAGAATTCCCATTGGCTCGGCGACCTACTCATGTACCATTCCAATTGGTGAAAAAATATTCTAATCTATTCTAAAAATGAATAACTTTAAATTTAGGCTCCGGTTGCTTCGGTGCTCATTCTTCAGCAGAATTTCGCCGGTTTCTGTCTGAAACCTCTCCTCTATCCATCTTCAAGTAAGTTATTTAAATAAAATACTAAAAACTCGAGTAGAAGGGTTATATGTTTTATTTATACAGCAGAAGAATTATTGTCTCTAAAATATTAAATAATAGATTGGCAAACAAAAAGATTCCCATTACTTTTTTAGAGCTAATTTAAATTTCAGGAACTAATTTAAAAACTGTTTCTTGAACTAAACCTTACCCCTTGCTCCTTCTCGTTTGGGTTACCGTATAGTCAGTTTTTTTTTGTCTTAATGAACTCAAGTTGATCTGAAATTAAAGTTCTTTTTCCGTTTATAAAAATAATAAATCGCCGGGTATTGATTCAAAACGACTTAAAAATTATAAAAAAGAATCATTTTGGTTTTAAATAGAATGTAAAATCAAGAACGTTTTAAGAAACAAGATTTGAAACTATTTCAAATGTATTTGTTTTTAATAACAGCCACTGAACTATTGAGCATATTCTCGTGTATTTAAAGGAATTTCGTCTTTAGAATAACACTTTAATTCGGTACTGTATTCTAAAAATTCTAGAAATCGATAAAAATAAGTTATAAATATTGAAGTCCCCTATAATAATAGATCGAAAGTTATAGAAATAAAATCATTTAACAATTGCGTTTAGGAAAGAGGAAAAGATTTTCATAGAAGCCACGATATAGCAGAAAATTTCGAACACCCTTTTGTACAGGAAATATTAATTATTATTGCCTCTGGTTAATAAAATGAATATTTTTTATTAATTTTTTGATCCTGATATCAAATTGAAATCTATTCATTCAAATGAAAGCTGATTCAGACACCAATTCAACTATTAAACCTAGCACTAAAGATAATAAGAGATTTTTCTTCTGATATAACATAAGTGATTCTGGCATGTCATTACACTGATTCTTAGGCCATAACGTTTTACTTATTTGGAATTTTTAAATGTTACCTATTTATATTTTTTTAGACGAAACGTCAACAGATGGGGGCGTTTAGCCTATTCCTAAGTTTCTTCGTGGGAATTGTAATAGCTTCAACGTTATCATCTCTCCCAAAAATACCTCTTGGTAAATAAAAACCTAAAAAAGAATAGTTGAGTTTTATCATAGTTATTTTTTATTATTTACAGAAATAAAAGAGTCGACGACTCCTTCTGATCATGAATTCCTCATTCCTTTAGTGGTAAACTATTTTTTTACTCAATAATTAAAACCACTTAGCTACATTTAGAACTAACTATATTTACAAAAATTACTATTTAAATAATATTAATCTATTTTTCAAATGAAAACAGGAAAATATTGTTGACTCTCGTTTTAAGCTACTTGCAACTGACTTCAAAGATGAAATAAACAATCTTAAAGGTAAAGTCTTTATGCCCGAAGTAAGCAAAATAGCCAATGTTAGCTTCTTTGGACATCATCATAAAGTAAATAAACGGCAGACGAATAAATCCAAACCAAACCGGCAAATTTGCGAAAATAGCAGCTCCTTTTGTACCTTCTATTACCCTGATCATCCAGATGCTGGTCGCAAGAAAGGAAATCATAGCTCGACCGTCACTAATGAAATGCTACAGGATAAAACTAACGTGAAAGGTTTGCCATCAAGTTGTAAAGATCTTCAATTACTAGGCCACAAACTGAATGGATTATATTTGGTCAAAAAATCCTATCAAAACCAAGCGATCAAAATAGAAACTGTCTTCTGTAATTTCACAACTGTACTTGACGGTATTATAACACGATATTTTAATTAAATGACATTTGGCATATAATGTGTAAAAAGAAAGAAAACAAAGAAAAAAATGCAAATATTGAATTTCCATTTCAGTTTCCCAGGATTTTATAGGCATCGTCGATTTGAAGACTAAGAGCGTCCATTTCTACGTCCAGAGGAATTCTTTTTTTAATGCACCAAGGTCAATTATTCCTTTTGAATTGGCTCGTCTCAACGAAGGAGAGGCGTTTAGTTTGTCCTCGGGATTTTTTACGGCTCCAGTCAAAGGGATCTACTCTTTCCAATTCTCTGCTGTCAAATCTTCACCTTACAATTATTTGGATGTATTTCTTCAAGTAAATGGCATGAATATTGCGCTTGCTTATATTCACCAACCGTCTTCGGGAAGTAACAACGTTATCTTCTTGAGCGCTTCCTTGCGATTGGCAGCAAGTGACAGAGTTAATCTATTTAATTCTGGCGAAGGTGGGTTCCATGATAACACCGATCACTTAACCCATTTCAGCGGATGGCTTGTGGAGGAGGATTTGATGTAAACCAATTTAATTTTATTTCGAACGCAGGAAATAAACGATTACATGCATGAAATCTAATTTTTGCATCTTTTCTTTTGAAAAAAGGGAAATACATTTCTTTCACATAAATTCAGAAAGCATCGTGAATTTTCTAAAAGTAATTAATAATTATTTAAAAGAATTTAAATAAATAATGAAATGAATGAGACATGAAATGTCGATAAGGTTTAATCGAAGTAACCCTATTTAAAAACATCTGTCAGTAACAAAACACACTAGGTCCCTATAAATCAACCACATACCTTAAACAATGTAATCCGTTTATTTATAGTTTACTAATTGTCTTGCGCTTTGCTTAGTTGTAGAATGTAAATCGTTCTTTCATCGTCTTGTTTACTCCGTCGTTGGCTCTGTTTTGTCTATTTTGTCATTTGAGGTTTATTATATCGATTAATAATAAGAGAGTCGAAGGTTGCTAGTAATTTATAAATTAACATTGATATTTTGAAGTGCACACTGCTCTTTTGAGCGGGAAAAATGAAATTATATTGTTTCTTTTCATAAAAAACATGCATACGCGATTAAGGAAAAGTCTAACCGGGTAAACGGAAAATGAACGAAACCGTTTGGAACTGAAACCGTATCCGAACCGTTTAAACCGGTTACAAATCGATTAATACTTAACCGGCTGGGAGCCTTAAAGGAAATCTTTGAGAGAGTGTTTCAGAGATATATAAACATACCCACTAAATGTTCCACGTCGCCACCCTTACCGTATATGCACTTTTTCTACATTATCCCAAATGTGTATCTTTAAGATGAATGTGGAGACAGAATTTGACATTAAATCTCTCTTCTGTTGTATTCTCACTTATTCTCTTTTAGTTTGTATATTTTTGCCACCGTCACTATCAGTAAACTGAATGTATATAGATTTTATAAATGTCACTATGCGGTTCAATTTTTGTGTATGTTCTCAATTTCCACCAACAATAGGATTCAACATGATAATCGATGTAATAAGTGAAGCAAGCGTAATGGTCCAGTTTTATTTTCTAGCGGGACGTCCGTCCGACATCCGGCCTGTACCTTGAAAGTGACTGTTCTCTGTGTAGTCAAGAATACCGTTCACTATAAAGAAAGAAGAATCAACCTAATTTGAAACAAAGATTTTTTAGTAACTTGAAGAAACCACCAGAACACTAGTTATTAATAGTCGCCAAGTCAGGAGCATATGGCCTTTACAAAATCCAATTTGATAATGTGACACGACAGAAACTATTGATTTACAAATCATAGAATCATCAAATAAAAAAGTCTTAATTTTACCATTAAATGAGAGGTTTTCTTTATTTTTTTAATGCCAAGATCGAAATCAGAGAACATGTGTACTGTTTTACGTTATAGGTCTCTTAAGTTCATTTTATGGCTAAAAACAGGACAATAATTCCTGTTTTACCAAAGGATTGATCTGAAATTAGCTCTTTAAACCTTTCTTAAAATGTATTTAACAACACGAAGAACGGAAGTGGTCAAGTGTGTGCTATAATAACAAAGGTAGGATATAAACTAACAACTCCGTACATTTCAACTGGCACTTTTGTTGTTTTCCTCATTCAAAAAAAACAACGAGGAAACTGCGGAATACTCAGCTGCAATAGGCATACATTAAAATTGTTGTTATCTGTTTCAAGACTTAATTGCAGGTCATATATTAACTCAATGTCACCAAGATTCTTAGCATATAGGTCATTTATAGTATATGGATACTTCGGTCTTAATCAAATAGACCTTCAAAGTCAGTTTCATTCCATCATTGTGTACTCTCAAATCCCATTTGCAAATTCAACTTTAGCGTACTAATTTTTTGGGGCGCTGCTCTGTTTTCTTTTTGTTACTTTCAGCAACATGAATTCATAAGGATTTTATAAATGTCTTACAGTTTCAATGTGATGATGATTATACATAGGAAATGTGTGATTATATTGATAAGACGCTAACGGCCTACGCTAACCGGTTTCAATTTCACAAATTTAACCGGTTCACGGTAGTTCATTTGGTAATTCATTTCATTCAGAAAAACATTTCTATAAAAAAGAACAAATTTTTTATTTATTGAATTTGGTAATGTCAACCATTGTTTAAAAGGTTGCTGGAAATCCGACGCATGGATGTATAGTAGTTAGGGGGGGGGGGGGGGGTACATTGAAACGGGTTCGACTTATCCGGTTAACCATCCCGTTTATAACAATTAAAACCCCGATAAAGGCATGTATTTGAAGACTTTACAATCTAGTTGTATTCAATGTTCCGGATCGTCAATTTATAAAACGAACAAAAAATTATTTATAAAAATGTAACTATAAAGGGGAAACATGAGCGATGGCTTTTTTAGTTTCACGAAGCTCTGCTCGTACATAATTTAAATTTTAAAACTCGACTGAATTCATGCGTAGTTCCAATCGGATAAAAATAAAATATACACCAGCCATTTTATACTGAAAAAGATTTCAAATAAGTTCTCTGCCTTTTTTTTATTTTGGTTTTACAGCTTGCGGTTGGATTGTTCCTTCATTGAACTGTTTCGCTTCATGAAGCATTTCCATTGGCTTGTCAATTTATTCATGTTCGACTTATTGGTAAAAAATATCAAATATCAAATCCTATCTCTATCAAATCAGCTTCTATCAATTGAGTCGTAGATTGCTTCGGTGTTTCACTCCGATCACGCGTGTTTTCAAATCTCCCCTGAGAACGGGCAAATCCTGTCGGAAATTATCAACGAGTAAGCTATTTTTAGTATTATATTTTAAACCTGGGGAGGAAGGATTTGTGGTTTATTATACTCGAGCACAATCCGAAGCATTTTATTAATTGACTTACAAAACCAATTAAAAAACAAAAGTTTTTCCTATTGATGCTATTACGTGAGTAACGGGGCCTCGTGAATATTTTCATGTATAAAACTTCATACTTATAATTTAGAAACGACAGCATTTCATTTCATTTACTCTTTGCGAGCTGATTTTAATTTTTAAAATATATATTTAAAAAAAGTTTTTACTATTATAGAAAACATTTGATTACACTTTGCTCCTCCACTTTTGACATGTCGTATAATCAGTTTTTGTCAATATAGTCAATTTTCACTCAAATTAATCAAATAGTCAAACTCAATATAATTTGATCAAAATATCCAATATTAAATACTTGATTCATTTTTTAAAATAGTAATAACATCTAAAATACTACGTACAGCAGTTAAAACGTACAAATTAAAATTAAAGTTACAGTGGTAACTTTTGAAAGATTTTTAGCTTTAAAATACAGTTCTTTCACTCCTGTAGAAACGAAGACTGTAAAATAAATGCAGCAACATGATTTATATGCCCCCCCCTCTAGATTTCGGAAAATGTTATCTGCTGGATATTATCTACTAAAGAATCCAATATTAATAAATAAATAAAAATTCCACTAAATGGGTAAATCTTTTAACACATTCAACACAAAGCTTCCAGTTTTGCGTTGAAGACATCCAGCAAATGAACCATGAGCTACTTGAAAGTTTTCGAACGTTTTACTGAAATTTTGGGAAAATTTGTGTGGCCGTTTCATCTATGCCATCTAGTAGATGAACGATAAAAAACAAACGAAAAGAATAAAAAACTGTAGGTTTGGGCTAAACTATAGAATGCGACTTCGCTTTTTCGCCAATTAGTTTAATCAAATCACTTAAACCTCTTAATTATTAAAACATGGGGTTTTGTGTAGGAGATACTTAATTACCTTTAATCATTGAAATAACTGAATTTCTTAAAAATAGTTAAATTACTTGAATTCCGTCAATTAATGAAATCAAATGTCATCCCGAATGCAAAATCTTCATGCATAAACTGACCGAAAATACTAAAGTGAATCAACATTTTTAAGTCGCGCGAGATCTAAACCACTTCAGATTTTAAAATAATTTATACAGTCTCTACAGAATAGCCTTGAGTATTTTTAGATAAAAGGCCGAAGGTGAGACTTCAACGGAACAAAAAATATGGTTACGCAACCAGAAAAGTTTCAAATTTTCCAAATTTTGAAGCTGTTGCGCGAGGTCTAAATATTTTCTTTTTTAATTTATTTTTTGCCAGGATGTTTTTCTCTAGGTTTGAAATAGCTGATGTGAAGGCCGATCGAAATAAAAAATATTGATGCATTTTGGAGCACCCTAGGGGGTTGTGCATTCTGATAATCGGGTCTTGTGGCATTTCCATAGAGCGCTAGGGAGAGGGGTGTATTCTTCCGAGGATTTCCAGATCGTATTAATATTAAAGTTTTCTTTTTGACTGTACATACATGGCATCAAATCGTAAAACACTGTGCAAGCGAAAATGTCGACTATCGCCGTGTGTTTTGCACCTTACTCTTAAAAGCTATTTCCTACCAGTGAAATCTCAAATGTTACATTTCGATGGTATAAACAAACATTTATTTTTTTAACTTAGAAATTTAATTATCGAAATAGCTAAAATTTCCGTACGGGTTGGAATACATAATTTCTATTTGAGGACAACTTAATGCTAGGTTAAAGAGAGATTTGGATTAATTCATTAAGATGAAGTATTATATCTCTTCAATAAAATTTTTTTTTCCCATGTTGACTATGAATAAATTAATTTTTTAGTAGTCGCAACGGGCCACCATGGGGGCGTCCGGCATGTTTCTAAGTTTCTTCACTATAGCAGTCGTGATAATTTCAACGTTTTCATCTCTCCCAAAGGCATCTTATGGTAAATTAAATAATTATACTAATGGCTAAGTGAGACAAGAGAGATTATATTTCTAGAATTATTTATTTTTATTTATTTAAAGAAATAAAAGGATCTACGATTCCTCCTGATCAGCAGCTCTTAATTCCTTTGGTGGTAAATTATTTTGTTCTCTTTATATATTTTATAATTGGGGTCATTTATACCACACTCACGTCATAGAACAATTTTCTCGTTCAATAATTACTCATTATTTCAATTCTTATCAAATTAAAACAGGAAAATATTGTCGATTCTCGATTCAAGCAACTTGCAGCGGACTTTCAAGATCAAATAAACGATTTAAAAGGAAAAGTTGTTGTGCTAGAAGAAAGCAAAACTGATAATAGTGGAATATTCGAAGGCCAGTACCAACACGAAATAAAAAAACGGCAGACTTCCAAATCAACACGACCCATCTGTGAAAATAGCAGCTCACTTTGTAGTTTCTTCTACCCTGACCACGCCGATGCTGGTCGAAAGAGAGGTAATTACAGCTCGACCGTCACCAATGAAATGCTGCAGGACCCAACCAAGATGAAAGGATTGCCATCGAGCTGTAAAGATCTTCAACTCCTTGGCCACAAACTGAACGGATTTTATTTAGTTAAAACATCCAAACCACACAAAACAACAAAAATTGAAACCGTCTTCTGTAATTTCACAACTCCACTGAATGGTAATATAATTTTCCATAATATTTCCCGACGTTCTAATTGAAAAGCGGAATTTTATCTGCTATTATAAACTGCCTACTTTATTTTTGTAATGAAACTGTGTTTTTTAAAGTATACATTTGTCTGCGGTTTATTCTTTTCAAACACGGAAAAAATCTTTAAATAGAACAATGGCTTTTTATTATCCATAAGTGAAAATTTAAGAATTTAATGATTCAATCTGTTTTTTTCTGATTATCATGATTTTGTAAATTTAAAATATTGTTTTACTATTCATTTTTACTTATTACTCACTTTAGTCATTAACTGATTAACTTAAATTTTTAAATTCAAAACTAAGCACATTTTATTTTTTTCTATTTCGATCAGTCTGTCTATTATCATTTACTTTTAAACACACTTTTGTATGTTGATTTCTGTTGCAGTGTCCCAGGAAGTTATTGGTAACGTCGATTTGAAGACTAAGAGCGTCCATTTCTACGTCCAGAAGAATTCAATTTTTAATACACCAAAATCTATTATCCCTTTTGAATCAGCGCGCCTTAACGAAGGCGATGCATTTAGTTTGTCTTCTGGGATTTTCACGGCTCCGGTCAATGGGATTTACCATTTCCAATTTTCTGCTGTGAAAGGTTTACACGATATTTATTTGGATATATTTCTTCAAGTAAATGGCGCGAATATTGCACTTGCTTACACTCACCAACCTTATTCGCCGGGTAATATCGTCGTTTCCTTGAGCGCTTCTTTGCGATTAGCAGCAGGTGATAAAGTTAACCTGTTTAATTTCAATAATGGTGGGCTCCACGACAGCACCGATGATCACTTCACCCATTTTAGTGGATGGCTTGTGGAGGAAGATTTGATGTAAACCGATTTAATTTGTATTTCAAATGCAAGGAATAAACCATTACGTGTTGAATCGAATTCAATTTTCGCATTTATTCTTTATCTCCTTTTTTCTTAAAAAAAATAAGAATGGATTGAAAAAATTAAATCGAACAAATTTATATTTATTGATACAATATCCCCTTTATTTTCTTACGAATTTCAATATATATATCATTGGAAGCAGGGTTCTATTTATTTTTGAATTATTAAAATGCATTTTAAATGAATTGTTTCCCCTTTTCTATTCATAAACAACACGTTATTCCTTATCCGTACACAGAATATTTCTTTAAAAAATAAGTCTACGTCGGGCCTTCATCAGGCTATTTAAAAAATAAGTTGGAAATTAACATAATGGTTTACTCGCTGATAACCACGATCACCTCACTCACTTTAGCGGGTGGCTTGTGGAGGCAGATTTGAATTAAACTGACACCCGGGAAAAAAACTTATGCTTTTTTTATGAAATAAACTTTTATTTACCTGTTTTAATTCGTCTTTTTTAAATTAGCTCATGGAAAACAAAACTTCTCAAGATTCTCAATTTCTCAAGTTGCCAAAATTTCTAAAAATAAAAATTTGAAGTGAGAGATTGTGGTCTAATTTTATTCATTACACCGATTTATCAAGTTTCGAAACGAAAATATAAATAAAAAAGGACTTAGAATATGTAACCATAGAAAGGTAAAACCGATAATTTACCGATTTCTTCAAGTCAATGGCACGAATTATTGCACATTAGTTAGTTGCAGAATTAATTGCACTTGATTATACCCATCAATCTTCGTCGGGATTCCTCGCGAGCGAATGACTTCAAACCAATTTTCTATAAAATAGTAAAAGTGAATTGGAAATCTAAGTATAACGTACGGCTTAAGGCTCTAAGTTTCTAATTTTTCCGTCACCCATCATTTCTATTTAAAAATAAATATTTAAAAAATTATTTAATTTTGTAATGTCCATTGTTCAAAATGGTTGCTTGAAATCCTACGCATAGATATAATAATATTAAGGACGGAGTGCATTGAACCTCGACTTAGGTGAAAAAATATATATATACAAGACTTTACGATCTAGCTGTACTTAATGTTCCGGATCAACAATTTATAATCTTACATGTATGATTTTCAATGAAAAGACATAAATAGAAGGGGAAACATTTTATGGCTTTATTTAGCTCTGCTCGAGTATAATTTCAATTTTAAAACTCTTTATTTATGTGTAGTTTCAATCAGATGAAACTAAAATAAAAACACCCACGGTTTCATACTGAAAAAAAACTGATGTTGGGATTTCCAACTGTTTTTTTCATTTAGCATTTCCATTGGTTCGTCAATGTACTCATGTGCAATGCTTATTGGTGAAAAATGTAAAAGTCAAAATCCCATCTAAAAATAAACTACTGTAATTAAGTAACTATCGGTAATTAAGAAAATCAATATCATTAGGTATAATTCCGATTAAAAATAAAACTAGGATAATTAGATGCCTAAAATTCCCTATCGAACGACGTATAACATATCAATATGGAAAATCCCAGATCGTCAGAAAGAACGTGCACAGCAAACTACCGGAGAAGGAGGGGTCTGAAAAAGTTTGGAAAGACTATATACTGCTGTGTAGGATTCTTATGCCCCATAGGGAAACGTATAACAGTGAAATGACTTATTAGCTTAAGAGCTAAATAATACATTTAAGTCACAATTTTAGACGAAAATCTGGTTGGCGGATGAGGGAAATTGTATATCGTATTCGACTCTTTGAGAGATAATCTTAATTTAAGGAACTCATTGTATGCTGTTCTTTATTTGCTTTCTCTTTACTTCTAATCTTTCTTTTCTATTTCTTTCTTTCTTTTCTATCTGGGAGGGACTTTTTGGTAGGTTCTACTTTGGTGATCGACCCCGGTTATTCCCCTTTTCCAGTTGACCAAAAAGTATATTTTAACGAGATTTTATGATCTAAAGCTATGTTTAATGTTCCGAATCACCACCGAAAATAGATTTATTAATACAGACATAACCGGTAAAATGATATGAACGATGGCATTTTTGGTTAATACAGCTTTGTTTTTGTATAATTTCTATGAGAAAACTTCTATGAAAAAAACAACATAAAAAAATATATATTTTTTCGTATATCGAGCCTCGCGTAGAATTAGAGTTATGGGCTTTCTTAAAAGTTGTCTTCGTTTAAACTTTTGGAAGATTATAGTCTATCAAAAGCAGCTGTTAATCAAAATAATCGATTGATAGACAGAGGGTGTGCGCAAATAGTCGTTATATATTATTTCAGCTTCATGTGTATTCTTTATAGTCGCTTTTAGGTTGCCTTTCGGCATGCTTCTAAAATTTCTTAACATTTTATCTTCGACTTTCAATTATTATTATTTTTTTAATCTAGAAAATGTGTGGAGCAAAGAGGAAAATCCCGTTCAGGTCCCGTAGGATGAAAATATCATCCCCCGCAATTTCATGCTTGAAAAATGAGATAGATCGAAGCGGGATGCTGAGTTCGATATTCAAACTCCCATATCCTGCATGTAGCATTTTCATTGGTTGATTGACTTGCTCATGTATCATTGCAATTGGTGAAAAATATCCACTACCAAAATGCCTGCCAGAAATGGATTACTATAAATAGGGTCCTCGACGAGGACACTAGTATAGCAGCCGAGAACTCCTTTTCTGCTCCGGTCTTTAATCTACTTTTTACACAAGTAGGTAAGTTTACTTTCCTCCTCAGGCCATTCCTATCTAAAATCGAAAGCAAGTAAGTCATTTTTATTATACTTATACAATATTTAAATAAAAAGTTAGTTATCATTGCCAGCTAAAAAAAAAATCGTTTTTTTTAACTATAGACAAAACGTGCCACGATGGGGGCGTCCAGCCTATTCATAAGTTTCTTCATAGGGATCGTACTAACTTCAACTCTATCATCTCTCCAAAAAACATCTTTCGGTAAATTAAACCATCGCTTATTGCTTAGTAGTTATTATATTTTACTATAGTTTTACAATTCGCAGAAATGAAAGGGTCGACGGTTCCTTTTGATCATCAATTTCTATTTTCTTCAGTGGTAATTTATCTTTAATATTTTACAAATCCACTTCTCTAACGGGAAATTATTTGTGCTATATTTAGTTTGTTCAAATAATAATCACAAAGTTTTTTTTTAAATAAATAACAGGAAAATATTGTCGACTCTCGATTCAAGCTACTTGCAGCTGACTTCCAAGATCAAATCAACGATTTGAACGGCAAAGTCGTCGTTCTAGAAGTAAGCAAGAACATCAATAAGGGACTGTATGCTGGAGGCCTTCATGACCACAAAATTAACAAAAGACAGACTAAAACTTCTAAATCTACTCGACCAATTTGCGAAAACAGCAGCTCACTTTGTACATTCTTTTACCCTGACCACCCCGATGCTGGTCGTTTGAAAGGTAATCATAGTTCAACCGTCACCAATGAAATGCAGCAAGACCCAACAAAAATGAGAGGAGTACCATCAAGCTGTAAGGATCTTTAACTTCTTGGCCACAAACTGAACGGAATATATTTGGTGAAAACATCTAAACCAAACCAAGCATCGAAAATAGAAGCTGTCTTCTGCAATTTCACAGCTGCACTGAACGGTAATGTAAATAAATAATACAACACTTACAATATTTGCTAACTGATATTAACTAGTTTACAGTTATCCCAAATATTTTGAAGTGAAAAATTACAAACTTAACTGTTAAATATTTGTTTTGTTTTCCTTACTTTTCATTTTTGGTTTCGATTCACCTCTTTTTTTTAAATTTGAATAAAACAAAATAATTGAAGGTTTAAAGTTGATATACCATATAATTATGCAAGTTCTAATTCTTCTTCGAAATCAACCATTTGACCTACTTCCGCTTATTTGCATATTTTTTTCTGTTGTAGTTTCCCAGCAATTTGTAGGAAACGTGGATTTAAAGACTAAGAGCGTCCATTTCTACGCCCAGAGGAATTCTTCTTTAAATTTCTTGAAGACCAAATCAATCATACCTTTTGAATTAGCACGTCTCAATGAAGGCGATTCCTTCAATTTGTCCTCGGGAATTTTCACTGGCCCGGTCAATGGGATTTACCATTTCCAATTCTCTGCTGTTAAATCTACGTTTCATAATTTTTCGGGTATATTTCTTCAAGTAAATGGTGCGGATATTGCAATTGCATATACATATCTGCCCGTTTCGGAAAGTAACGTTGCCGTTTCTCTGACCGCCTTCTTGCGATTAGCAGCAAGTGACAGAGTGAGTTTGTTTAGCTATCGTGTTTGGGGGCTCAACGATAACAAGGATCACATGACCCAATTTAGTGGATGGCTTGTGGAGGAGGATTTGATGTAAACAGATTTAACTTTAAGTCGAATGCAAAGAATAAACCATTTCGTGTTTAAATCTGATTTTCGCATTCATTCTTTTTGAAACATAAAATTCATTCATTCATTTCTTACTTAATTATTACAAAATAAATTAGAGAACAGATGATGATCCGACACCAAGAATAAGTAAAACTGATGCTGTGCTGTAAGAACCTGGTCTCAGGCGAGATATCCGCCCGATATTGACCCGTCGATATTAGGGTTTTTTCTAATACATTTAATGTTGTAATATCTAGTATCTTTTAAAAAGATTTATGTACCGGCATACCATTAGTAAGATAAAACTCCTAATGTCTCTCTAACTCAAACTTAACTAAGAGCTACATAATTGTCCAATCGTCGCTGTGTTGAAATAAATAAACAGGAACCGATTATAGCATAGTTAGATGTACCAATCATAGCTTCGTATTTAGTATTAAAATAAGGGGCATCATGAAATCAATAATAATAATAATAATAATATATTTGGATTTATGAAGCGCCCTTTACAATCACTGAAGACCGATCAAAAGCGCTCACAGTAGATAAAGAACAAAAGACAATAAAGCATATGAATCTCAAAGAAGGTTACTCAGTGCGCTTGAAATATGAAGGGGAGGATCGAAGAGGAGGGTTTTAAGAGCAGAGGAGAAAGAGGTATCGTTGGACAACTTGCGGAGATCAAGTGGTAGAGAGTTCCAAACAGTTGGGGCAGCAAAAGAAAAACTTCTCAGACCATAACGATCTAGTCTTAGACGAGGAACAGTGAGCAAAAGGGAATCAGCAGTACGGAGAGAACGACTAGGACGATAGGGAGACACCAAATCACACAAATAAGAAGGGGCAATGCCATAATAACACTTATAAGCTAGTTGCGCGATCTTGTAGAGTATTCTCCGCTTGATGGGGAGCCAGTGGAGGCGAACTAGCAATGCCTGTGTCGACGCAAACCGATTTGCCTTTGCAACAATACGAGCGGCGAAGTCTGGACGCGCTGTAGCTTGGTGATGAGGTAATCAGGGAGTCCGAAGAGAAGAGAGTTCGCAAAATCAAGGTGGGGGAAAACAAGGGAGCATATATCAAGTATTCTAATCATTTATTATCTTTATCATCAGTTATACTCCTGGTAACGGTTAGGCTTATATTGAGATGTTGCATGTGAACAGATGAGTATACGCAAAACAACTATATTTTGAATAAACAGCAACGCAGTGAAAATAGCTTTGACTATATAATAGTGTAGGACGCTGTAGTATCGCATGGTTATTTCGACTAAGGGGTCTCTTCGAATTCAAATGATGTATTACACCCCGATATTGAGACGCCAACGCAAGTTAGAGTTTCGAATTATTTAGCATCGAGGATAGACGCATATAGAGATAAATTTCACCGGTTCATGGAAGCGTCATTTCTGTAAAAAATATATATTTTTAAATTCATTTAGTTACTGGGAATCCTACGCATGGATAAAATAATACTTAGGGGGCGTACACTAAACCGGGTTCGACTTCGAACTCTGAAACATCCCGTTCATAACAATAACAAATCATATAAAAACATGTAAAAATATATATTTAAGACTTTACGATCTAGCTGTATTCAATGATCCGGATCGCCAATTTATAAAACGAGCACGAAGTTAATAATAAAAATATATCTGTAGAAGGGGAAACATGAGCGATTGCTTTTTTAGTTTCATGAAGCTCTGCTAATATATATTATTTCAATCAAAAACTCGACTTAATTCATGCGTAGTTCCAGCCGGATAAATTTAAAATAATATACCAGCGATTTCATACTGGAAAAATATAAGGGAAGTTATGCTGAATTTTTCAACTTTTTGCTTCACTCAGCATTTCCATTGGCTCGTAAATTTACTCATGTTCGATTCCCATTGGTGAAAAATATGAAATACCAAATCCTTACTTTAATTCATTTCATAAGTATACCGTTTTAAAACTCGTTTCAACCTTGCTTCTTCCATGTGCACATTTCTTTAGCGAGTTTTCCGGAAATAAATTAATTTTTAGTCTTTTACTAGCTTGCTGTTGTAATAAGTTGTGACTTGTGACAAATTCTGTTGTTTTCTAGGATTCTTTGCAATTGATTAAATAAATATCTTTAGTATTAAATATTTTCAATTTTCTGTGTGTTTTGGAGTCCAACTGTAAAGGAAAATTAGTTGTTTCAACGGGTTTTCATTTGCTAAGAAAATGTAATCAATCAAAAACTCAAGATTTCATGATTTTGAGAATATTTACTGAAAATAATAGATGGGTTTTGATTTTAACCGGAGATGTAGGGCTATAGATAAATTATCTGTAGAGGATAGATACTGATATTCCAAGACCCAAAATGAAGAAAGCTGGTGACAAGTGAAGCAAGGTCAAGGGTCCAATCTTAGTCTCTGGCGGGACGTCTGTCCGACACTGGCCTGTAGCACGAAAATGGTTGCTCTTTTTATGGTCAAGAATACCGTTTGCCAAAGAACGAAGCACCAGCCTAATTTGAAACATAAATATTGTTTAATATTAACTTTTAAAACCATCAGAATACTAACCAATCAAAGTCAGAAACATAGGGACTGCCTTTAGAAAATCCCATTTGAAATGCAAATGTTCCATAATTTTTTACTTCAGGCGAACTTGTTACACGACAAAAGCCGTTGGTTTTCACATCCTCCCGAATCATCAAATTAACTAAACTACCAGACTAAAATTCAAGAATATGATTATATCGACTATTGTTGTCAACATTATTATTTGACAAATTTCAATAGTATACCCCAAAATAAGCGGTTTTATTGTGAATTACGTTTTCGAAAGCGGCAAACGAATCTGATACCAAAAGTCTTGGGTTTTGACGCAATCGATCCCCAATAACTTTCTCATATCCTTCAGTAGCCTCCTTTAAAAAAATATTCATTTAATTTCCATCTCATAATAGTTTACTTATTTAATTTTTTAATCACTTAATTTATTCATACCAAGAGAAATTTAGATAAAAGCACATTTTTCTCAATGGTCACTCGTAATTCGTTACTCTCAGCGACGTCCTGCAAGGTATTCGCGATCGGATTCAACTTAGGAATCGTCAGGAAAGAGGTCAAGACACCAGAGTATCCATTCATTAAGACTATCATGGAGATTAGCCAAATTCCGGTCAATATTTTATAAGATGAACGATCCCTGGTATGTGACCCATTATTTCCTTTTGAAACAAGATTAATATTTAAACGTAGTTTTCATTTAGTTTTAAAATCATAGAATTTAATCTCTAAATATATCTTACCTTGGTTAGTGGTAATTCGTATTACGTATTCTACTTGATTAGAAATTGTTTCCATAGTTGATTCGTGATTAGAAACGTCGTCAATTTTGTATCTATTCTTAATGAAGGCTGCCGTAGTTAGTGCAAAAATCGTTGTCGTAATAAAAAAGGTGAGCCATACCTTTGTAAAATAATAAAAAGGGTTTACTCGTAGAATAGTTTATATATATATATATATATATATAGTGAATCAAAGTCAATGGTCCAATTCTAGTCTTCGGAGGGACGTCTGTCCGACATTGGCCAGTAGCATGAAAGTGATTCTTCTTTTTGTGGTTTAGAATACCGTTCGCAAAATATCGAAGAGTCAACCTAATTGGAAGATTTTTTAATTATTTTAGTAAAAAAATATATATATATATATACCAAAATACTAACCAATCAAAGTCAGGAACGTAGGGACTGCCTTTAGAAAATCCCATTTGAAAAGCAAATGTTCCATAATCTTTAAGCTCAAGTGAACTTGTTACACGACAGAAACCATTAGTTTTCACATCTTCACGAATCAGTAAATTGATCAAACTATCGGACTTGAATAAAAAAAAATTATAATATCTATTATGTTTGTTAATTGAATTGTATAGTAGTATACTCCAAGGTAAGCGGCTTTACTGTGAATTACGTTTTCGAAAGCGGCAAATGAATCTGAAACCAAAAGTTTTGGGTTTTGTCGCAATTGGTCGGCAAGAATTTTCTCGTATCCTTCTGTAGCCTCCTGTTAAACAATTATTAATTAATGACTTAGCTAATTTTATAGCACGAATTTTAAATTTACCAAAAGAAATTTGGATAAAAGAACGTTCTTCTCAATAGTCACTTTTAATTCGTTACTTTCGGCGACTTCCTGCATAGTATTTGCGATTGGATTCAATTTTGGAAAGAAAAGAGGTCAAAACACCAGAGTATCCATTGATTAAGACAATCATTGAGAGAAGCCAAATTCCTGTTAATATTTTGAAAGATGAACGATCTCTGGTATGTGACCCGGAATTTCCTTTTGTTACAACAGAGATTAATTTATAAAAGTAAAATTCATGACAAAATTGCACATTTTATCACTAAATACAATACCCTGGTTAGTGATGATTCTTAGAACATATTCTATTTGATTGGATACTGTTTCCATAGTCGATTCATGAAGAGAAATCTTGTATCTATTCTTAATGAAGGCCGCAGTAGTTATTACAAAAATAGTGGTCGTAATTAAAATAGATGAGCCACACCTAATATAGTAAACTCCACTCAAAGAATCGTTTTGAAAGATAGATACAAAAAATGTAACGCAAACTGTTGGCTGAAACGGTCTTATTGTCATTTTAAGTCGATTCTGCTCATCGGGCCATGACTGCAGTATTTTTAAAGTCTCAAAAGTAAATGCAACTGCAAGTTCCGTATGATTTAAAGTATCAAAATCTTGGACCAACGAGAAAGGAACGATATCTACTTCCTACAAATGCATATTAATTTGCTTAGTTAAGTCAAAATTGCATGAATTTTTTCCACTAGCCTTTCTGTCGAGAGTTTTATAGAAGGCCCCCCAAAATCCATGCACGGTCACCTTACTTTGGTTTAGAATGATGTATTTAAAACTAAAATTTGAGAATGGGCAAATCATAATTCGATATAGTGCTGTTTTGAGTTTTCAAAGTTACAGACTACCTTATATTTAGGTAGTCTTTAATATCCTCTAACATGTCTGGAAAAAGTCCTTCGAATGTGTAATTTCCATTCTTCATTTTACTGTAGCTAAACAGTGATGGGTACTAAATATTTTAAAAGGGAAATAATAATCTAAATACTATAATACAAAATAAGATAGTTTCGCTTACCTGGTATGCTAAAACTGTAATTTCAATACCGTAAAGCGTTCGCCGTTGATGCAATTCATTATTAGCTGATGCAGTTACAGCGAAAGAGAGGACGATGTAGGAAAATAAAATAAAAAATAGTGAAAATTCACCAGTTTTCATTTTTATTGCTACTTGATTTAATAAAAAAAAACCAAGAGGCAGTGTGGTGTTTCACGTTCATCGACTTACTGGTCTATTCTATAAAGTTCACAGTGTACTTATTAAAGTGGAGATGTACAGTATCCCACAAAAAGAGCTTTCCTGTCACTCTTGAGTATTGCCCACACAGCACATGGCTAAGGTTTGGAAATCGTTTGATCATCCCAAAGGATGTCGAAAAAAGGTCGTATGTTAAACATTTGTTCCTCTTCCGGATCACCGTTTGGCCGTTGGTTTCGGTCTAACCAACTACTTAAAGATATCGCTAGGATAGAACTTTTTTTAAAGATCGTTCACGGCTGGACATCACAAAGATGCATTTGAGCTCTTTAATAGATTTCTTTTTAAAAGCTATAGATTTATTATTGCAAAAAATAATTTAAATATATTCTAGTTGTTATTTATTTATTTATTTTATATTGTTTAAAATGATCAATGATATCCAAATGATATCCACTGGATGACCATTCACAGCAGAGACATTATGCCCCATACTGTCAAATCCAAAATGAAACAGCGTTTACGGATTTACCCAGTAGAGCTGATGATTTACTCGCCTCGGATAGGTGGTAGATGTCATGCGAAATGTCAGGATTGGTTTGCAAGTCCCATTTAATATAGCCGGCGAAGTGTTAACTTGAATGTGTTGCATAAACCCTCTTCAAATAATGTTTAGTTTAGTGGCCCATGTCAATATATGTATGCAATTATATTGATTGAACTTGTCGATGCTTTAAATGCAAAGTTCTTTTAATAAATTCTCAATACTACAATAGTTCGCTAAGTTATTGCATTTGTAGTGCGAGATTCTAAACCGCACATATTATCACGTGCAATCCATGAAACTGGGATGTGTCCGCACATCCCAGAACAATGGTCGTTCGCAGAAATTGAGGGCTTAACAGCCCTTATACCATCCTCTATGTTAATCCCCAAATTGGCAAAAGTAAGCCCTCCAAGAAACACATTGCCCAAATCCTGCTTGAAGCATATTTGCATACGACGGTGCCGTGCGCACCAGTCCCTATCTTCCCTGTGTAAGCGTGGCGCGCAGCGCCACTGCGCATCTACGATCCTCGCTCCCTATTTAATGAGCCTGCATGACAATCACCAGAACATTCTTACGCATGGTAGAAGTAGAGTAGAACTGTAAGTACTGCCATGCTAGCTATTACTATAGGTAGCATGGTAGTCAGTCAGTCAGTCAGTAGTCGACTGGCCTTATCCTTCTTGGCAACCAGTAGTAAGTGTACGCCTTTAAATTGTCTTATACAATACACTCTCTCGTAGCAAACGTATCCTGTCAATTAGTATTATTCGGTAGACTTTACCCAAGGTGTAGTTGTCCTATTATAAATAGACACTACACATTAAAAGCCTGTTAAAAGACTAAAATTTACAAGTTATCAGACGTACTTTTCCATTTTTTGACCCAATTCTAATATTGAAGAATATATCTTTGTTAAAAAGACGTAAATTTCGTCTTTTTAAAAAAAACTTAAAAAATTTAAAAAAAACGGCATTCCACGAAGAAGAATGTGAGCTCGGAGCTCTTGGGAAGCAAAGTTTTTTCTATAGAAATATGAAAATTATATGACATAAGTGCAAGTTATCCTCTGATCATCTTATAAGAGTTCAAAATTATGGCCGAATTACACTGAAAAATTATATGCGAAAATATTAATTATATGCGAAAATATTCGGTATTGCGTATAGTTATCCGGATGACAACAGGACATTTCAAGATTACGTAAGACAAGACTCTGAAAACGTCGTTCATCCCGAAGATAACTTTCAACCCATTAAAAATAAATTCTATCGTGTTATCCAACATGGATTATCAGCTTGATATCAATTACCCGGATCATAAAAAATAAATTTCGTTCGCTAAAATGCGAATAACTTAAACACATCCTCAAATCTTCAGTAACAAGAAATTGAAGCTTCGGACAACGGGATATGATATGGATCAAAATCGGATCAAAAAGATTATCCCGGTGCTGTGTGGGTGCCCTCTATGAACAATTGTTTAAAGTTTTCATGCTATATTGAGATCACAAATTTATATATATAATATACATCGAAGAATGAAACGTGGTTTATAAAGTTCGATTGTTTTAATTTGTTTCAAGACTTATAATAAAATAACTATTTACAGCACTTTATCTATAAATCAGTTCTGCGCTAGGTTGAGTAGGAATAATACCGAGTGTTGCGCCATCATCAAGCATGACCCAATTGAGCCTTGTATAAATTACCTTGATCAGTCCTAAATTGTGTGACCATAGTCGTTATCGTATCATATTTTGGCTGGAAAAAAATTCTACCTAAAAGTTATTGAAAACATCGTGGTTACTAAAAGATAGAAAAGAAAATAGTTTTTTTTAAAGAAAATAAATTGGCAAATGAGGGTCTTTTTAATAGCCACTATTATACAATAATGGGTATCATAATTATAGTTCGATAGAAAATTGTAATCCTATTTAATCTTAATTATATCTTCGTATTTTTTTTTCTTTACTCTGTTTTCATTCCGTTACTATCAGCAACATGAATTTATAAAGATTCTATAAATGCCTTTCTGGTTCATTGTTGTTGTTTTTTTCAGTTGCCATTAGCAACAGGATTTGAAACGACTTTTTATGACATCTGTTTTGATTTAATATTTAAAAGATAATTTATAACTAAGCAGTTCAAGTAAAGTTTAAGTTTAAGTCCTATATATTTACACAATTCTTAGTTCATAACTTAGTTCTTGAATTTCACTGGTTCTAAGAAAGATTCTATATGTAAGCTTTCGGTTCATTATCGCGCTTGTGGAGTTTATTGATTTTCACCAGTTTTTCACGGGTCATTGGGAACGTTTGAAAAAAAAAACTATGTATTCTTTCATTTCGCTTTATTATATAAAACTTGGAGCTCATTTTGCGCTGCTATACGATTTCCTATAACTTATTTATGTAAACAACAGTAATTATTTACAAATATATTAATCGGTTATTTAATTGTTAGAAAACACGAAAGTTGAAATTTGAGAGTGCTTGAATTTTTAAAGGAGGAATTCATAAACAAATATGATTACATTTGATTTTTGTTTGAAAGTGAAAAATATGTTTATTCAAATTAAATATACAAGTTTCATTTAAATAACTAATTATTTTTATCGTTTAAAAATACATGTATGTTTACACATCTTTGCATTGTGCATTTATAAGAAAATAGAAGGTGTGAAACAGAGGTCGTGCATGATTCCACGGAGCTTTGCTTCAAGGTAGCATTTCATTTTGTTCTTCAATTTATTAATGATGTGCGATTCAAATTGGTCCAAAATGGCCGCCCTTGTCATCGTAGTCTATCTAAAAAATACACATACATACATATAAAAACAGCAATATCATCAGTAAAAGATAATTTAATTTAATGCAAGTTTATTCATAATGCTTTGTAAACAAATTTCTATCTGAAGCATGACAATGATTGAATGATTCGAAATCATAGTTAATTACAACGAATCTAACATATGAAAAGTGGGGAGTGTAGGAGTGCGGGGAGAGTGGGAAGTGGGGAGTGTAAGAGACTGCACGAACTAGATGACGCGCACGGCTTTGCTTCGTGTAGCGTTTCTATTGGATCGTTGATTGATCTCATCTGTGATTCCAATTGGTCCTAAACCATCGACGTACAAAAAAATAAGATAAACTAGATGGCACGTGGCTTACGAAGTATTTCAATTGGCTCGAATCATTTCTTCATTAGCAATTCCAATTGGTTTGAAAAACTCCCATATCTCATTCCCACTCGAAAAACACCTATAAATTGACTCCCAAATTAATTTGTTCTCATGGCATTTTACAGAGGAAATTTTATTTTTAAAAAAATCTTCAACTTTCAACATATTCAACAAGTTTCGAGGTAATTCTAGAAAGATGAATTTCAATCTGCTATTAGTTTTTCTAATAACAGGTAAAGCGGCATCTTTTTCCAGCATACAACAGCGCCAAAATGGTAAAGATTAAAAAGTCTCTAGAATAAAAAATATAAATAATGTTTATTGAATTGATTGTCTTTTTAGTACCATTCAAATTAGGTGGTTCGTCATTGAATTCAGACGACTTTCATTTTCGAAATTCCGGAGCTGTCGAAGAAGATTCGGAAAACCTTGACGGGAGACAGCAGAATGTGGACAAGAAAGACCAGCCAACATCAATATTGGTGAAAATTTTACTTGATTTTTTCTAACTTTTACCCCAAAATTTGTGGTATATAAAAAAATTATCATTTAAAACAGGACCGTTCCGGGCAATCTGCCGTTTTGGTTTCTCTATTAAGCCAGTTGGAAGCTGATTTTTCGGAGAAAATTGAAGAAATCAAGATGCAGTCCAGTAAAACGAAGAAAGAACAAGACGAGAAAATTGAAGAAATCAAGACGCAGACCAGTAAAACTAGCAAAGACCAAGACGAAAAAATTGCCATCATAAGGGTGAGGGAGCGAAATCTTGCTCAAATTTTAAACCAAACCAGAGAGGAGATGGTGGGATTGAAAACACAGAACACGGACCAATCTAAGAGGATCGATCAGCTGGAACAGAAACTAGCAACGTTGAAAAATACTCCACCCATAGCTTTGACAAAAAGCAACACAATCAGATTAAAAATGGCGGATCCAATACCAATGGTGGCCAGGTATCAAAAGCTTTGAGCCCGCCATCGTCCTGCCAAGAGCTAGCTATGCTAGACCACTACTTGGACGGACTACCTAGTGAAAAACAAACAAACCAAGAAAATCCAAACCGTTTTCTGCAAATTTTCGGCTGACAATAAAGGTAGGAGGAATTGTGTTAGCTAATGGTAAAGCGAATGATGAGCAGAGGTTAGCTATTTGTCAGACTTATTTGCTGATTTGATATTTGGGTAATATACATGTGTCCTTGTACACCTAGTTTTTGGTTGGGTAAAAGATATACCTTTAGTTTCAAAGTACTAATTAAGTGCATCCAACCGCATGACAATGGCGAATTGCATTTATTTTACGACTTATTTCTTAAATTAGTTTATAAACCCCGTCCGATTTTTCCTACTCTAGTTGCATTAGTAAATATTAAACGCGTTGTTATAATGAGTTGTGCAAAGATCATCTGGTAAAAGCACCTCGATTAAAACTTGAGTAAAAGTTACTTGGGGAAGGGAAATTGTTTTCATTTTGGCCGTGTTCTACATCGGTATCAAAGAACGTACAGGGTGAATATTCGCAGGTCCGTCTAAAATCGGGTAATGTGGATGTAAATTATTGGGTTTCCTTCCATTCCAAAGGATCCGAATTAATAATGCGCTAGTGCAATACCCGATATAGAAACTTTTCCCTCGGTGTACTTGCAGAAAGATAAGCGGCTTGCGTCGTCTGTTTGGATACCCCTCCGAAACAACGCTTGTTTTATGCTTGATGCGGACTGTACGCAGATAAGATGCGCTCCGATCATTCGATCAAGCATGTTATCTGCGTACAGTCCGCATAAAAAAAACAACAAGCGGTGTTCCGGAGGGGTATCCAAGCAGACGACGCGAGCCGCTTCTCTTTCTGATCCCAAGCAAAGTACATCGAGGGAAAAGCTTCTATACCTATATTCGTATTAATATTACCAATAACTGTAACCGTTTTACCGATATATTGTGCCAACTATATAACACTCTCAGGCCTTGGTATCTTTGTACTTAGCCCCAGGAGTGTGTATTGTAATGCTGATGTGATTTGTTCATATTTCGAGGACAGAACGATACCCGTTTATTTCTTTGTGCATATTGATTTATTTAAATAATCAAGTGCATCATGATACGAGGATTCAATAAGTCATTTTAACAATTGAACCCCTCCCCACTACTCACCCAATTGATTTGATGGAACAGTAGTAGTTATACATTTATAATACAATCATTGCATTCAGGAAAAGAAAGGAAAATGGCTTCGAGGATTGAATAAATACAAAAAGCTCATTTCACTCGTTTAAAAACGTGCATATCAATTTTATAACCAAATTTAAATATTAAATCGGTATCATAGAATGCCAGCGTTGGAAGCCGACCGGCAGCCGTCAGCAGAGAAAGATGAGGAAAGCCCCGGATGCACACCAAGCAGTAGAGCGATGACCGACGTTGGAAAGAGAGGAATGGTGAAATGATAAAATGAAACTTGAGTTTCCGTCATCGGCATTAGGGCCTAATAAATTAAAATTCACTCATTCCTCAAATGCCAAACAATTGAATGAGAAGTGAGTTATGTCGAAAGCTCATTTCGTTTGTATACTATCCTCTTCGTTACTATCAGCAAAATGAATACATAAAAATTCCATAAATGCATTTACCACCGACAAAAGAATTTGAAATAGCAGTTTATCTTATATCTTTCTGATTAACTAGTAAAAATGTATAAGTGATGCCGAAGGTGTGATCATATATTGGTAATCAATTTCACCGATACAGACCCATTTTAAAATATTAAAATTATGATTATCACAAAACCAGATATGTTGATTTGAGTTTCCTTTATTCCTATAAGAATTCGAGTTTAGCATGCGCTTTAGATCATACATCTATATTGATTTTTTTTGTAACTGTAAGCCTACTGTTAAGGTACGCATAAATGATGCGGCCTATTTGACCTTTAATATCGCAGTGTGAAAGGAAGAGTTGTTGCATCAAGGTCGAGCACAATCGGTTGGGTAGTAAAGATATACAAATGGATGAAGAACAATTTAGCACGAATTTGCTGAATCCGTTATCTGGAAAAGTATTGCAAACTGCCATCGGAGAGGTATACTCATAATTTTTCGCATATTTAAAACAAATTCGAAATAAGAATGTTTTTTTCTTAATTGTTATGTCAAATACTAGCTTGGAGGTTCTTCTAGGATTTTCTGGAATGCTAGTGGGAATGGTAAAAATGAATACGGAGGCCGATTTTACGAAGAATTAGTCTGGATGTCTATTTCCCTTAATTTTAGGTAGATATGATTTTACAAACTAAATTAATTAGTAAAGGGATTCAATTGGTTCTTTTGCCATTACAAAAAAACTCATTTATATGTATATAATTGAAGTATATGGTATTACATTTACGTTTTAAGTCTTGACATGAAACCCTGGAGAAATAGTGCTTTTGGCAAAAATATCAACGGGAGCTGGGACGGGATGTTAGGACAGCTCCAAAGAAAGGTATATCAATTTTTATTAAATCAATTTAATTCACACTGTTTATACTCGGATTTTGTGCTGTGATAAATATTTTGATAAAAATTCGAAAATGGGAAAAAGATCCCGATTTTTGGGAATTTGGTGGATTTTTTTTAAGATTTTTAAATTTGTATTGATTTTTTTTTGTTTTGTTTTGGCATATATTTTTTGAGGTGTACTAAAAAATTTTTGAGTGGATGACCACATGAGTACGATTACGAAAATCTTATATTGTAAAAAGAAAATTAATCATATTTTCACGGGGTTTAGGAAATCGATCTCGCCGTTTCTGCGTTTTCCGGCCTCGCAGGATCTAATTTTATAATGGATTTGTCAGCTTATTCGAGTAGTGAAGAATTCGTAATGTTTACCCAATACCCGGCTCCTCAATCATCAATTTATGGCCACTTCATAACTTTTTCTCCTATCGTATGCTATACAAAATAAAATTTATTACTAATTATTAATGCCTTGTATTGAAGTGCGTTTCTACTATACCGATTAGGTCTGGCTTGGCTTGCTACTATCAATAATAGCTTGCATTATTTTTATCAAGCTACTAGATGTTTCCTACCGGAAATTTCTTCTTGGAAGTAGACAAGATTCATCATTCACTGGTTTGACAACGTTGAATAACATATCTGAGTACATCTTTGCCTCTCTTACAAATCACGGTATTAAAAAAAAAATCTTAACTTAATAACGATTTTTCAGATTTGGTATTAAATTACAGGTGGGTATTTCCGAGCATCTGGTAATCGAGCAATAGTAGTGATAGTCGCCACTTGGTGTTTTGCAACTTTTGTTTTCGTCAACGTTTACTGCTCATGCTTAACTGTGTACACGTCACTCATCTTTCAACGCCCAGATATCAACTCACTTCGTGACCTAGCCGAGAATCCAAATGTTCAGCTAATAACTATCATATCATCCTCCCCTGAACTAGAGTTTTTAGTAATTAAACTATAGATAGTCAAATCTAAAACTATGTATTATTGCGTTATTATATTTTATAGGATCCTCAATCAACAGAACTGATTAAACAAGTAGGAGATAAATTGCTTAAATGTCCTTTGGATGTTTGCAGAACCACAAATCAAAACGCCGCCGTACAAAAAGTGTTGGACGAGAAAAATTTCGTTACATTTGTAGTATGATCGTGTGTTTTAGAAATAATTTACTTTCATAATATAATTATATGATGATTCATTTTTGCAGACAGTCAATACGGCAAAGAGTTTCATGTACAAAACTTTTTTAAACGGAACATGCCGCTTGACTATGGCCCAATACAAAATGAGTAGCTCCAACTACTTCATGGGTTGTACAAAGAATAGCCCCTACTCTTTTCCACTCTATAAAGCGTACACTTTTTTGCATTATTAATCAAGACAATATTTTTTCTAAACATTTAAATATTTAGTTCAATACGCTATCATGCCTTTGGACTGGGGCAGTACGGATTGAAAAGGTTCTTCCCCAGTGCACCTCAATGCCAGTTGAAATACAACATTCAGGGAGAATGTGTGAAGATAGTTGACCAGGCTCGACTCAAACTAGAACAGTTTTACATCGCATTCGCCATTCTCTTTGGTGGCTACGTTTTGGCTCTTCTTCAATTTCTACGAGAACGTTTCATTCGTTATTGAGTATCAAAATATGACCTGAACTGATTAAGAAGTTTTTATCAGTGGTCTTAAGTTACCGGAATTTGAGTTCGGGTTTCTTTTAGTTTTTCCTTGTTTTCTTTGTTATTGTGTATTTGGTTCAATTTTTTTTGCTTTCCTTTTCCTTTATTAAACATATTACAATCGCACAAACCCTTATTATCTTTTTAAAAGAAGACAAAAAAAATTTCAGCTTCGAGTATTTATTTTTTATTCGATTGGTACTACGGCAAATGCGCGACTTTGAAAAATACGAAAAAAATTGGTTGCCAAAGTTCCAGAATAACTCTTTTTTATTAGGCCGAAAAATCTCATTACAATACTTTTGTTATTGTTAGATTTTTTTTTATATTACAGAGAAACCACCGTTGCCATTCCATTGATTTTTTTAAACCTGAAAATAACATTAGACTATGTTGTATTTTCTGCGTAAATTGTAATTCACAGTAGCAAGAATGACACACAAAGCAATGAAATCAAGCTCATCTTTATTCCTGATTTTTTATTTATGCAACAGTTTTGAGCTTTCTCATTTGCACCAGTGCTATACGTAGTCACTTTTTAAATGGCTAATCTCAATTAAACTTCGCAATAATCACGAGCCCATAAATGTCAGCGTGGAACCTTGGTAACTTGGTTTATCGGTGTAGTAGTGGCATGGCATACAACTTTGTTAAACCTTAAGTCCTGACGTACAAGTCGCTTAAGCAACCCAATTTTTCAAATATTAACCTCTTCTTAGTGAATGTTTTGTAATGCTTAACATATCAACTATCAGCTAATCTAGAAACTGGCTTCTTCATTTTAGCTATAAATCGTTATCAATGCAGCATTTAGGCACCACAATAGTATGTTGAAATTTCTTATATTTTCACATTTCGGTAGCTTAAATCTCTTATATTGTACCATATTCATAGCCAGCTCCAGTATGCTTTCACTTGGTCAGAAAAATAAATTGATATAGTAGAAAGCGTTTTAGATAGCACACTTGCCTTACAAATTAAAGCTGTTATAAAAATACAGTCTATATACTCATAATAAAAGAGTTTCAAAAACACGATTTTTATTTCAAATTACGGGGGGGGGGGGGGCGTTTGGATATATTATGTTTAATGTGTAAAAAATGATAGTGAAAAAAATATTTCGGAGGGAAACAAATATTTGACCCTACGACAAAAAATATATTATACGTAACGACCTGCTTATGTAATCACAACGGCGGAAAAATATTATTTACCCATAAATTTGTATAAATATATATGAAAGAATACCAAAGACAATTTGGACTATTGATAAAACTCTTATGAATTTTCTGTAAAATTTCAAAATGTATAAAAGAAAAATCCAAGGTACCGTTTCTTCTTTATGCATATAGATTTATTTAAATAATCAATTACATCGTGATACGGGGATTCAACACGTCATTGTTAAAATTGAACCCCTCCTCCAATACTCCTTCAACTGATCTGATGGAACAGAAGTTACGAATTTCAATGCAATCATTGTGTTAAGGCAAAGTAAAATGGTTTTAAGGTTTGAATAAGAAATGAATTAAATAAAAAGCTCGTTTTGCTCGCATTTTAATGTACATATCAATTTTATAACATAATTTAAATTATACATAAGTATCCGGGATACTTATACGACGTCCGGAAAATTTCCCAGATTTCAGACCCCCCCCCCTCCTCCCACGTCCGGTATTTAGCATTACGGCTCTTATGGCGTGTCCAGTTTTGCTTGACCCCCCTCCCCCAAACCCTGGACGTCATATATGTACGGCCCCACAATTAATCCGCTCCCTCACTACTACCCAACTGATTTCATGGAACATTCGTAACGAATTTAAAAGCAACGATTGTGCTCAGGACAAGAAAAAAACTCGGTTTGAATGAGAAATGAATTATATAAAAAATCTCGCTTCGCTCGCATGCTAATGAACGCATAAATTTTATAACAGAATTTGAATTGTATACATCGGTTTATAAAAGAACCTGCACGGTGAATATTCGCATGCCCTTTATAGTTAATAATAGCTTGCTTATGGTTCGAGAATCATGATTCTTTAATCGGATCATGTCGATTTGAATTATTTTTCAGCGTCCAATACCTAAGCATTCAAATTGTTAATACGCTGTTGTCGCGGCATTCAATACAGCAGTATTCTAGGAAGATTCACTGCATCAAGTCCAAGTAATATAACGAAATTCATATACCAACATGAGCGAAGAACAATTGAGCAAGAGTTTAACGAATCTGTTGTCCGGCAAAGTATTGAAAACTGTTATTGGAGAGGTACCTATAATTCTTCGTATAATAGCAGTTGAGAGATAAAAAAAAATTCTAATGTCCTCCTTTTCATGTCGCATACTAGCTTGCCCGTGCTACTATCATATTCTGGAATGCTAGTGGTAATGGCACAAATGAATACGGAGGCCCACTATACGAGGAATTGGTCTGGATGTCTCTTTCCCTTAATTTCAGGTATACATGTCTATTATTACTAATGGGCAACTATATTAATTAGTAAAGGAATCTTTTAAACAAAATTCATTGTCATTTGGAAATATGGAATCAATTATATGTGAAATTGATTTATGACAAAACATTTTCAGTTTTGAAATGAAGCCCTGGAGAAATAGTGCTTTTGGCGCGCCTAGAAACGGGAGTTGGAATGGTATGATAGGACAGCTCCAAAGAAAGGTATACTTTTTTATTAAACACTTTTATATCTTATCGTATAAATACTAAAATTAAACATATTATAAAGAAAAGCGAAAAAAATCACACAATCACTGGTTTATTCAGGAGGTCGATCTAGCCGTTTCTGGGTTTTCCGGCATTGCAGGATCTTACTTGATAATGGATCTTTCATCTTATTTTACGAGTGACGAATTCGTAATGGTTACTCAATACCCGGCTCCAAAATCATCAATTTATGGCCACATCACAACTTTTTCTCCTGGCGTATACTATAATTTAAACATCAATTACTCACGCTGTAGTGTTGAAGAGCGTCTTTATGATATCAAATAGGTATGGCTTGGCTTGCTACTTTCAATTATTGCCTGCATTTTCTTCATCAAGCTGCTAGGTGTTTTCTACCGGAAAGTAATTTTTCATGGTAATAATCAACATTCATCGCGCGCTGCTTTAACCACGTTGACTGAAATATCCGAGTACATCTTTGCCACCCTTACAAATCATGGTATGTATAAATTACTTAGTGGCATTTTGCATGAAAAGTATTCTCGTATTTTACACATGCTTTCACAGGTGGATACTACCGCGAATCTAGTTATCGAGCATTAGGAGTGATGGCCGCCACTTGGTGCTTTGCCACTTTTGTTTTTGTCAACGTTTACTGCTCATGTCTAACTGTGTACACGTCGCTAACATTTCAAAGACCTGATATAAACTCACTTCTTGACCTAGCCGAGAATCCAAATTATCAGCTGATTACTATCATCACATCCGCCCCCGAAATAGAGTTTTTGGTAATAATTTTACTTCAAAACTCAATTGTATATTTATAATCGTGTTAATATTATATTATATTCGTAATAGAATCCTTACGCATCAGGATTGATTAAAAAAGTTGGAGATAAATTGCGCAAATGCCGTTCAAATGCTTGCAGAACCACCAGTAACGACGCCATTATACAAAAAGTGTTGGATGAGAAAGACTTCGTTACATTCGCAGTAATCTAGCTTTTTTAAAAATAAATGAACTTACTTTTGTAATTATTAGACTTTTTATTTTGCAGCCAGTCCTTGCTGCAAAGATGTACATGTACAAAACCTATTCGAATGGAACATGTCGCTTGACTATGGCTCAATACAGGACGGCTAGTGCCAATTACTTCATGGGTTGTCCAAAGAATAGCCCCTTTTCTGCTCCACTCTTTGAAGCGTATAATATTTAATACTATTACGCAGCAAAATTCTTAAAAATTCAACCTAACGACATCAAACATTTAGTTCATTACGCTTTCATGCCTTTGGACTTATGGATTACTGGATAAAGAAGATTTACCCCAGTGCACCCCAGTGCCAGCTGAAGTACAACAGTCGGGGAGAGTGTGTAAAGATTGTTGACCAGGCTCGACTCAAACTGGAGCAATTTTACATCGCATTCGCCATTCTCTTTGGTGGCTATATCTTGGCTCTCCTTCAATTTCTACGAGAGCGTTTTATTCGTTACTAAGTATTGGTCACATGCTTCTCGGGGGATGTTACTCAACACGTAAAAAAAAATATATTTTTTTGTGAAGTTATTTACTTTTGAAATGAATTTGTTATAATATTTTTTATAGATTAGGTTTTCCTTTTTTTGTGAGTTGACTTACTTATTTTTTTTTAACTATGTTGTTTTCGTCAACTTAAGTTTGTGTTGTTCTCCCTGGCAACATCCTATATAGGACGTGTATTGGAATACTATACAGGGATTCTTTCAGAAATCCTACCTGGTTACTGTTTCATTTAATTAACATTGGATTTCAATATTGAATGTGTATTGGACCAATGTCGGATTTATTCAACATTTAAATTTAGTTTCTCTCTGATGACGCTCCACATTTCATTTTAAAAGGGCCCTGGTATTTAAACTATTCCTTTTCCTACCTAGATCAGAGATTCAATCAAGCTTAAAATGCTGCCTGGGGTTTTTCTAATAATATTCTTTTATTTTTATTTACCAATGACACTCGTATTCAACTTTTACAGCACTCGTAAACAACAATATATCTTTAAACTTAATATAAATATATAAATATATTAGAATCAAATTATAGTTTTTTGTATTTTGTCTCTAATGTAGCCCGATGTAGCCCTATAACTATTCAATTAATGCACTAAAATATGAAAATAAGAACATAAGATAGTGTCGCATTCGCACTTTTTGTCTTAATCACCACACCATATTGTAACAATTCAAAATTTTTCACATATTGGCAACATGAATAAAATATCAAATATTACCAAAGAAAGAAATAGTTCGTGCAAAACTACAGCGAGTATTCTTACCAGTGTTCTCTATATTTTGAGGTTGCAGATAAAGATATTTAAAAATATTCGTTTACTACGAAAAGACAAGATCTTTTTAAAAAGATACAGAGACAGATAAGAAAGCAAAAAACAATTACAAATAATCGATTTGGAGAACAAGTAAAACCATGGCTTATATATGAATAAGCGTATTGTTTCATGGGCCTTACTGCACACTTTTAATAAAGACAAAAAAAGTGGATGATGAATTCAAGATTAATCAATTGACCGATTTTTTCTCGAAGTTCCAAGGTATAGAAACAGAAAAGAGACTATGCTATCTTTTAGTAATTTTCATTAGCTTAACGACTTAAAACCGAAAAACCGACTTTCAGAAAAGATAAATTGCATTTAAGTCATTGGATGAATTTTTTGTATTGCAACGCTGTGACTCGTCAAATTTTAGTATCGAAAAAAGTATCTAGTATATGTTGGTATCTTTTAAAATAAATTTATACTTGATGCAGATACAGACACTTTCTTATTCCTGTTTTTGAGGTCAGATAAACAATACTGAAAAGGTATCAGTAGCCAAGTATCTTATCTTATATTATCTGATCTTTTTAAAAAGATAGGAAAAACTGATTCTTACAGCAATATTATGAATTGGCAAGTTCTTTGGTATAGCTGGGAAGCTTTATTGGCTGAGAATTGAAAGTGGTAAATCCACGAGAGTTTCAGTAAAAAATGCCATTTGCGAAAAAACTTGGTTATACCCTATTCACACCGAGCCTCTAAACTTGAGTATAGCGTTAAACTCGAGTTTAACGCAAAACCAGTTTAGTTTTTGTCTTAAACCAATATAACTATACCAAGTTTAGTATGCGTTCACACCAAAAGTTTAAAGTGGAAAACTTTATATTTTCTTAAACTAAATTAGCGTTCATACCAAGATAATGTTGAGGTTAACCAAGTTCTTGGTTTAAATGAGGCAAGGACGATATCTATGAATCATACATCTTAATTAATTAGAGGCTGGTCCACAGATGTCGTTTTTAACAATAACAACCAAAGACTTTTTTTTCTACTACCGATTAGTTGTGCTTCACTCGAAGAGGAAATAAAAGAGATGAATTTTCGATTTTGTTTTGTTTTCATTGTATTATCGCAGGTAACTTTACATATTACAATTTTTCTAGCAGCTATTAAGTGATTTTTATTGATTTTTAAGATAATTTTTGCCTCATTTTACTTCATCATATTAATTGGAATGATGATTGTAAATATGATGGTGATAGAACAACGAAACCAGGAACTACTCTCTCGACTTCTAGCTGAAGAGATTGCGCATAGACGTAAATTTTATATTTATATTTTCATGTTAGTATATGAATTCAAATATTTCACAAATTCAGATCCCCTTGGTCGACCATGGAGCCTTCCTAAATCAACCCATTGGTATGACACTATTTTGCCTCAGTTGTCAGAAGATGGATTCAAAGAACACTTTAGAGTAAGAAGAGAAACATTCAATCTTCTCGTTGCTGATCTACATCCGTATCTCGTCGGCGAGCCGAACAATTTTCGAACTAATATTCCAGTCGAAAAAAAGGTAGCAATCGGTCTTTTCAGACTTGCATCGTCGAGCGAACTCAGAGTTATTGCCCAACTTTTTGGCGTTGGCAAGTCCACCGTCCACAAGATACAGTACGAGTTTACTTCGGCAGTGATTGCAAGATACGGCAATGAAATTAAGTGGCCTCAGTCAGATGAAGAACTGCTCCGCAATGCTAGAGACTTCAATGACAACTGGGGGTATCCTTGCTGTATTGGGTCAGTCGATGGCTGCCACATCCCTATCAGCCCGCCCAAAGAGGATTCTGTTGACTTCATAAATTATAAAGGCTACTACAGTGTAATTCTTCTTGCTGTTTGTGATGCGAAATATCGTTTCACGTACGCCAATATTGGTACACCAGGAAAATCAAACGATGCCTTTATTTTCAAGTACTCTAGGCTGAATAGAATTCTACAACATCAAAGTCGAACCTTCGTGCGCCTTGGATCCGTCTTGAACAATATAACTGTTCCGCTTCACTTGATTGGAGACGCCGCTTTCCCTTTATTGCACATCTTAATGAAACCATTTCCCCATGGTGTACAAGACGCAGTTCAAAGGCTATTCAATTACCGTCTCAGTAGGTCCAGAAGAGTAATCGAAAATGCGTTCGGAAGACTCAAAGCTCGCTTCAGAATCTTAATGAAGAGAATGGAACTTGATGTTGGAAATGTAAACGAAACTGTCAACGCCTGTTTGATTTTGCACAATCTACTTGAGAGACTGAATGAGCCCATTCCGCAACGATGGAACCAAGAAGTTCAAAATCATCAGTATGACGCTCTTTTTGTGCCAAATGGAGCCAATCGAGCTGCTCGACGTGTCGCAATTAAATCCGCAATGCTATTGCTCAACATTTTTTTGATCATCCTGATGTTGCTGATCGAGAATAAATTGAATGCAATATAGATTTTTGAAATATATGTCTTAGTTTTATTTTATTCAGTTCAATTTCAGGGTCAATAACAATTCGTAATGATCAATAAGATTTTTTTATGCCCCACCTTTTTTAGATTTTTTAGTGTCAATTTTTAATTTATTATCTTAGATTTTTGTCAAAATTTCCGTTTCATTTTCCACCAAATTTGTTTAAAAATAAGTGTCACTTACAATAGGTTTTTTTCATGGAAGAAATGAGGATTTAAATTTGAATTTTAATTTTGCATGAAATACCTTTTAAATAAGATTTTAATTATAAATTAAAAGAAAAAAAACAATGATTTAATGCTGCTGCTGGAAATATTTATTGAGAAATAAGAAAGAGCAAAATATTGTTATTTACAACTGTTGATAAGTATCGTTGTTATAGATTTGTGGCTCATTTCCAAGATTGTTTTGGGAAGGAATAGCATTTGGATTGAAAATCATCTCTGGTTGAATGGCAGGGCCAGCAGGGCCAGTAGGGTAACGCTGGGATTCAAAAACATGCCCCTGGTTGAAATTGCCCTGGTTGACAATGCCCTGGTTGAAAGGGCCCTGGTTAAAAGGCCCTTGGTTAGAAGGCCCTTGGTTGAATTGATTCGGAAATTGGGGGGGATAATGGTAATGGAATGGTGTAGGTGGTGGAGTTGGCTGTTGCTGCAGAAGTTGAGGTAACATCTGGAGACTGGCTCCCAAATTTTGGAGGAACGGAGTGAACCCTGTCAGTGTAGTGTTTAAGGTTTGGGCAAGGTTCGACGAAGCTTCTCTACTTGCTTGCATTTCCTCGGTGATAATTTCGATGACAGAGACTCTAGAGCGCTTCTTGGGCGGCATCTTTTTCTTTTTATTGATCTCCTGCTCATTCTCCTCCTCCGAGGTTTCAAATGTTTTCTTCGCTGGTCTCTTTTTATTTTGGGAAGCTCCCAACTCATCTTCTTCCTCCGAAGGATCACTAATCTTTTTTATTGGGAAATAAAATATAATAAATATGTTAATTGGTTAAATTTTTAAATTTTTTAAAATTTTTTTTGTAAGTATTTTATTTATACTTCATTTTTTTCAGACTATGAATGAAAAAATATAAATTCCAAAATGTACCTGATCTGACACAAGAAGATCCTTCGTTGGGTTGTTGTTCTTTCGAACTGTTTCCGACTCGTCCTCTTTTTCGGAAGCATCTGCCCCTTTTCCGCACTCGAAATCATCCTCATCTATTTCTGGATTTGGACTGGCGGCACGTGAAGTGCTAGGTTCGTCCCTGGCATCCTTAACTTGAGTAGATCTTTTTTCTGCGAAGACTTCTTCCAAGGAGTCCACTGTTTCATGATCGTTGAGAGGTATCGAGTCCATGAAAGATGCACACGCTTCATAATAAGGCCACTCAGAAGGGGAGCTTCCTGTTTCAGAATGCTCCTTTTTTTCTGACCTAGTAAATTAATTTAAATATATGTATACGTAATTACGTATAAATTTTTATTAGATTATTTTTAAATACAAAATTATTGATCAACCAAGTGAATAAAAAAAATCAAATTGTAAATATTAAGTGTGTGCAAAAAAAAAATAAATAAATAATTTAGAATGCTACTACTTATTAAATTAAAAATATATATGTTTGTAAAATTTAAATAAAATGAAAGGCAGTACATAATATTTTAATAGATTGATAGAACAGAATGAATATGGCAAATAATTACTTGAACTTGTTATGAAGGACCTTGTGTCGGTCTTTGGTTGTTTCAAGCTCCTCTCCACCCCGCGATCCTTCATCTCGATCCACATTTTCTCGTAGATTCCATTTTTCCTTTTAGCTAAAATAAAATCATTTAAAAAATAATGCTTCTTTTGCTTGATAATTTGAAATATTACCTTTACGAAAATCAGGAAAATTTTCCCGTAGAACATCAATTAAGATTTTCGTCTCTACTTCAGTCCAATTGGCTCCTCGTGAACGATTGGGTGCCTTTTTATCTTTTTTGGGAGGCATTTCTACTTCAAATTGACAGGTGCCTTTGTCAGCGAGAGCGTTACAAGCAAGTCATCAGCAGACGACCAGACGTAGTCCTCAATAAAAATGCAGCAGTGCAAAATTAATAATAAAAATTTTCATCATCAAAATAAATTTTTAAAGCCTAAATACAACCGCGCAAAACGGGCGCTATATTTGAATGCGTTCACATCAATTACCCCCATTCGCATGGGTTACCTTTGGTTTTCTAAAATCTGATAAATCAGATTTAAGAGTTGTCATAACTGGGTGGATAAAAGTAGGATAAAAATGATTAAAACCCAAGTTTAGCCTAAACTCGCATCGTTCACATCAAGGTTTATTTCTTAGGTTTAATTATTAAAACTCGGTGTTAACAAAACTTTTCGGTGTGTATCCAGTATTACATAAGATAAAAGAAGTAAAACTACAGTGAAAATACTTTAAAACAAGAGTTTTAGTTTTCCAGCTCAGTAGCCTAAGTAGTAGCTCCAGTATGCTTTGACTTGGTCAGAAAAATAAATTAATATAGTAGAAAACACACTTGCCTTACAAATAAAAGCTGTTATTTGAAAAAATATACAGTCTATACTCATCATAATAAAAGGGTTTCAAAACACGATTTTTCTTTCAAATTACGGGGGGGGGCGTTTGGAAATATTTTGTTAAATGCGTGAAAAATGATTGAAGTAAAATATTTCGGAGGGAAAAATATATTTGGCCACACGACAAAAAAAATTTAGTTTTCAGAACCATGTATTTATAATCGGATTATGTTGATATAAATTATTTTTCCCTGTCCCTAACCTGAGAAATCGAATCGATAATGCGCAGTTGATAAACCTTTATTCATTCTTTTGGACTGCGAACCTATTGCTGAAGAGTAAGTATGCATTCAGGCTATTTTACCTTCAATATAGCAGTATTCAAGGAATAGTTGCGGCATCAAGTCGAAGTAATATAAAGAAATACGTAGATCAAAATGGATGAAGAACATTTTGGAAAGACTTTGACTAATCCGTTATCTGGCAAAGTATTGGTAACTGCTATCGGAGAGGTACTTAAAATTCGTTGTATAAGAGTTCTAAGATAAGAAAAAATTATAGTCTCATTTTCCTGTCGCATAATAGCTTTCGCGATCCACCATAATATTCTGGAATGTAAGTGGGAATGGAACAAACGAATACGGAGGCCAACTGTACGAGGAATTAGTCTGGGTGTCTCTTTCCCTTAATTTCAGGTAATGAGGTAAATAATACGTTTATACAGTATACTATTAATAGGGAATATGAATAGGAAATTGCATTAAGGAGTAAAAAGATCTTGCTAATTTTTTATGGCTTTTTAAAGAATATTAAGCTATTTTCTGTAATTGAAATATGATGTTAAGTTTTCAGTCTGGAAATCAAACCTTGGAGAAATAGTGCTTTTGGCACAGTTACCAACGGAAGTTGGGACGGTATGTTAAGGCGCGTTCAGACTAGAGCTTTTTTGTTAAATTCTTATCTCCTTATTCCCTTATTTCCTTATTTCAGACGTTTTTCTTATTTTTTGGAATAAGAGGCGTTTCAGACTAGAACTTATTTTTCGATGTAAAAATACAGCGTAGCAGACGACAAAGTGGAAAATTGTGTGCCTAACAAAAAGTTGCCGGAATTTAAAGTGCGCTTTGAATCTGGCAACACTGTTTGTTTTGGAATAAGGAAATAAAGAAATAGTGAAATAAGAAAATAAGAAAAATTGCTCCAAACCAATTTTTCAGAAAAGTCTTTTGAAATAAGGAAATAGGGTAATAAGGAAATAAGAAAATAAGAAAAACGCTCTAGTCTGAACCCGCCTTTAGGACAGCTCCAAAAAAAGGTATAATTTTTTATTAAGCATATTAGTTTTTAGAAAATGTCACTTTTTAGTGTTCATCCCGTAATTGCATTAATCTGGGTCGATTCATCATATGAGTGCGAAAATTCCCTTTTTTTGTATATGTTTTGCAAAGAAACTTTATATGTATATTCATGGATTTACTTATAAGAGATCGATATAGCCGTTTCTGGGTTTTCCGGCATAGCAGGATCTAATATCGTAATGGATTTTGCAGCTTATTTTAGAAGTGAAGAATACGTAATGGTTACGCAATACCCGGCTCCTCACTCATCAATTTATGACAACATCATAACTTTTTCTCCTAGTGTACTATTCTAATATTTTCAAATATTTCTGAAACAAATAAATGCAATATAGTATTTTATTATTGATAATTACCAAGACAACTCCTTATATTGCTTTGTATTTGTATAATATTAAAAAAAGGTATGGCTAGGCTTGTTTCTTTCAATAATATCCGGCATTGTGTTCATCAAACTCCTAGATGTTTTTACCGGAAATACTTTCTTAATGATAATCAAAATTCGTCGTCCACTGTTTTAAACAATTTGACTAACATATCTGAGTACATCTTCGCCACCCTTACAAATCATGGTAAAAATATAAAAATTTATTAACTTTTTTATAACACATAGTAATAAATACATGTAATTACAGGCGGATATTACAGAAAATCTAGTTATCGAGCATTGGGAGTGATGACCGCCACCTGGTGCTTTGCCACTTGTGTTTTTGTCAATGTTTACTGCTCATCTCTGACTGTGTTTACGTCACTTATCTTTCAACGACCTGATATCAATTCACTTCGTGACCTAGCCGAGAATCCAAATTATCAGCTGATAACTATGATATCATCCTCCCCTGAAATAGCGTTTTTGGTAACTGAACTAAAATACTGTATATTATTATTTACTATCGCACTATTGCATTTAATAAAGGATCCACAGTCAACAGGTTTGGTCAAACAAATTGGGGAAAGATTGCTTAAGTTCCCTTTAGATGTTTGCAGAACTACGAACTACGACGACGAAAAAATTGATTGATATGTTATGTGCTTATAAGTGGTTGTCCTTTCTTGGTATTGGAAATCGTCGTCCTCATTTTCTTTCAATTTAATGTTCCACTGGATTTTCTCTATTTCTGCTTTTCTGCGAGCCTTTTCACCATCATTTTTTACTTTAATCTTGGCAAAAACTCGCTTTTCTACCTTGGATTCTTTAAACGTACCTGCGGGCTGTTTAAAAGCGCAATAAACGGTTTCGAGTTGCGTGGAGTCGTCGGTGATTTTACTACCATTGGGTTTGACCAGATAGAAACCGTTCAAAGTGTAGCCCAATCTGGATAGTTCCGTGCAATTAGTCGGTGGACCGTAGAAAGTGCGAATTGCTGGCTGACTATTCGAATAATTTTTAACGCCGTACAAGAATCTTGCCGGAAGAAGACGTGCTGGCCGTTTTTTAATTTGCTGTTGCTGGTGTGATTCGGTGACCATTTCTTTCAGAAGAGAAATTTCGATGTTTTGGTTTTGGTTTTCTTCCTCGAGCAGACCGATTTCTCGATGGAGAAAACGCAATTCTGATACATTACATAACAATTATAAATTAATTTTTGTACAATAATAAATCAATGATATTTCTTACCATCACTGAGCCCATGTTGCTGGTTGGATAATGTGGCACTAGTGTTTTCTATCATTATAAGAAGAAGACAGAAAAGTAGCAGTAAAATTACTACTACTGCCATTGGAACCTTTTTCATCTAAGTCGACTGTCTTGTTTTTGGATCAACCTTTGATGTCGAAGTTCAGTACAGAATGGGTGGACCGGTGGAGGAAAAGGCGTTCAATCACCACAGATTCTATACGTGGGCATCATGTGATCATCCTAGCCAATGATATGCCACCAATCTTCAAGTCAAACAGCCACGCGTGAGCCATTACTTTCGAATTAAAACATTAATAGTTCCATTCCGGGTTGTATAATTTATAAATAAATGCACCCACCATATTTCGTTATTAACTTGGGTACAAATACAAGTTTACTTTATTGTTACTCTGCTTTTGTGTGGGTGGAGTTTAATGTGATGTACCCATATTATTTTCCTACTTCCACGCGTGGCAAGGTCGCCGTGGTGTACTATTTTTAGACGCGGGCATATCATATGACGCTTTTCTAGCAAGTGGTCGATTTGTCAATTGACGACATTTAAACTATTATAATATATATAGCGACTTACCCCCTCATCTTCACCACACACAAAGTAATGCGGCCTTTTGAGCAGATCACTACACACAACTTCAGAAACATAGGTATATACAATTCTAATTTCTTAGAAACAAACTCTTTCGAAAAATACATTTTTTATTTCAGGATGAAAGACTTTTTTATTCCTAATTGCAAAGTCGCCATTTTTGCAATCGTGGCTACTTTCAGCCTTTGTACCTTAATTTCATCGGGAATGATACTAACACAATTTTTTCCTTCATCAAAAATCCAAATCGAATCGGAAGGTATACTCGTATATCTTGAGAAAATTTATGCTATAGTGGTTTTAAGCTCATTTTGAAATTTTTATTTGATTATTTGATGTAAACCATATATGATGGCATGACTTAAAACTCAACCATTACCACAACAGCATCTTCTATATTGGTAATTCATATTGTTCATCCATCCCTTCAAATGTATATCTATTTTAATTATCTACACTTATATTTTTACATGTCAACAGGTGAATCTCGTTGACTCGCGGTTCAAACATCTTGCGGCATCCTTTCAGCATCAAATTGACGAGCTTAAACTTCAAGTTGTCGCAATTTTTTCATCCGGAACCAGCCATGTAAACATAGGAATGGCCAATAATGACCAACATGAAATAAAAAAACGGCAAGTAGTTTTAACTAAGGGCTCAAACATCAAAAGTCCAGTAACAGGACGGGCCAAATTCTGTGCAACCGGTAGCTCACCATGCACATTTTACTACGCTGATAGCCCTGACTCTGGTCAAACAAGACTGCAGACAACTGCTAAGAGCTTAAATAAAACATTACCCATCTGTGAAAGCAGTAGTTCTTTGTGCAATTTCTATCATCCAGACCATCCCAATGTGACTGTTGCACCAATACCTAACCTAAACCCAAGGCGTAAAAACAATACGGCAAATTTTACGAGTGAAAATGAGATTTCCAATAACGCAACCACTAGCATGCCCCATAACGATAACAGAATCCACTTTTTTGCCAGTGCATCAAAGAATAAGACAGTTTTGCGAGACTTGGATGTTATAAAATTTGACGACTTAATTTTGAATTTGGGTAAGGCTTTTGATGTAACCAATGGGGTTTTCACAGCTCCTAAATCTGGCGTATACCAATTTATAATCCAGGGAACGTTTTCTTTAGTAAAATACGTGGATCGCTTTTTTTTCTATATCACTATTTTGAAAAACGACCTTGAGATTGATTATATAACATTTCTTTATAATAATGATTACAGCAATAGAATCGTGGTGTTAGCTTTTGAACTGTCACAAGGGGATAGGATTCAACTGAAATATTTTAAAAAAGAAGAAAACAAACAATTTGAAAACATCGTTTTACTGTATTCGTTTTCTTTCAGTGGTTCTCTTTTGGAAGAAAATTAATTTGCAAAGTGATGTTTAAATATCACCATTTTATTACTATTTAATTTTTAGGGACTGGGTTTGCTTTAATTAATCGTTAATCAATAATTCAAATACACATGACCAGTTTAAACGACTATTTTTTACGATTTAGATGTTATTACATTTGCGACGACTTGCTTTTCAAACTGGTGTGTACCAATTTTTCATTCAAGGGTCGTTTTTTCAAACACAAGATGTTGGTAGTTTTTTTTTCTATAGTCTAGTAGTTGCTTTAAAGCTGTCTCGAGGGAATGGGATTGATAAAAGCGAAAAAAAACCAAGATTTTGTAAACGTCGTTCCATTGTATCCGCTTATTTCCAGTGGCTCTCTTTTGGAAGAGAATTGATTTGCATAGTGATGTTTGTTATCATATGCATTTATACTATTGTGTATGTTATTAAATATTTTTATTCATTTTTATAAATACAAACAATTGGCTGGGAAGTGTCACTTTTTACTTACTTGTACTTTTTTTATTTAAGGAACCTTATAATAGACGGTGTATAACACACAAACATTCTTAATTTAAATGGGTAAAACTGGTAACCTAACCAGCGATGTTACGCAACACATCAAAACGTGTATACGATGATGTAAAGTTACTGGCTTGAAAATTATTATTTTTATTTTTTATTATACCTTGTACTACTTGTTTTCCCACAAACTTACAAACAAAACTTAGTTACAAAAGATGTTTTTTGTTTTGTTTTTGTTAACAAAATATATGGGTAACCCGAGTATTGCTATGCTATCCTAGCATTTTGCTCGTCACATTGAAGCCTTATCCTAAAAGTGATTCGTTCCGAAAGAGGTTCGACACATGGTGTGACCTATTCGTGATTTCATTGTTAGTATGTCGACGTTAGTTTTACTGTTGATCTACGGTATACAGTTACTGGCCCATTTTTGGTCACATAATAACTTTCTCTCCTCGCGTATTCATTTATATTACAAAAATATTTAAGATATAATCCATTTTAATTATTCATAGTATTGTATTACATTTGTATACTATTAAAACAGGTGTGGCTGGGCTTGCTACTTTCCATGATAACTTTCATTGTCTTCATCAAACTGTTGCATTTTATCTACAGGAAATTTTTCCTTGGTAGTAATCAAGATTCATCCCCCACTGTTTTAATCACTTTGACTAACATATCCGAGCACATAATTGCCACTCTTACAAATCATGGTACATATTAATTATGGAATGGTTTTTACAGTATGCATGCATTTGTGTATTTGATATCAGGTGGATATTACAGATCATCTGGTTATCGAGCATTAGGTGTGTTGGCCACCACTTGGTGCTTTGCCACTTTTTTGTTTGTCAATATTTACTGCTCATGTCTGAATGTATTCACGTCGCTCATCTTTCAACGACCGGATATTAATTCACTTCGTGACTTGGCCGAAAGTCCAAACTATCAGCTTATTACCGTCATAAGATCCGCCCCTGAACTAAAATTTTTGGTTATTGCACTGCTATTAAAAATTATTACTAACATTTTTTATATTTCTTGTTGATTGTGTTACAACTTATAATGTAGGATTCTCAATCAGCAGGATTGATTAAACAAGTTGGGGATAAATTGCTGAAGTGCAATTTAGATGTTAGAACCACCAATTACGACGTCGCCGTACAAAAATTGTTGAATGAGAAACACTTCGTTACATTCATTGAAGGATCTTGTGTGCATGTATACGTTTACTGCTATAATATAATAATAAAACTCATTTTTACAGACTGGAACTTTGTACACACCAAACCGGCAAAGATGTACATGAATAAAACCTTTTTGAATGGAACATGTCGCTAAACGACGGCCCAATACAAGATGGCTAGTGCCAATTAATTCATGCCTTGTACAAAGAAAAGCCCCTATTCTTTCCCACTCTTTATAGCGTACTTTAATTTAAATTACTGAAAATTAAGAATTTAATTAACAAAATAAATTTTGTAGTTCATTACGCTATCATGCTTTTGGACTTGGACAGTACTGGATAAAAAAGCTTTCTCCCAATGCACCCCAGTGCCAGCTGAAATACAACAGTCGAGGAGAATGTGCAAAGGTTGTTGATCATGCTCGACTCAAGCTGGAACAATTCTACGTCGCGTTCGCCATTCTGTTTGGTGGCTACGTATTGGCTCTCTTTCAATTTCTACGAGAACGCTTTATCCCTATTGGCACACTTTATCTTGAAGATATCTATTAGCTATCATCTAGTCTCTTGAATATCGCCAACTAACTGAATAGTCAATTTGATACCTCTGGGATATAGAATAGATATCTAATTGTCGTGACTATAAGATATCTCGGGTATCCTCAAGTTAGCATATAGATATGTAAACAAAATAATTTATCTTATCCATTCCTAAATTATTGGGGTTTCCTTCCATTCCAAAGGATCCGAATTGATAATGCGCTAGTGCAATACCCGATATACCTATTTTCGTATTATTATTACCAATAACTTTAACCGTTTTACCGATATATTGCGCCAACTATATAACACTCTCAGGCCTTGGCATCCTTTGTACTAGCCCCAGGAGTGTGTATTGTAATGCTGATGTGATTTGTTCATATTTCCAGGACAGTACGATGCCCGTTTATTTCTTTGTGCATATTGATTTATTTAAATAATCAAGTGCATCATGATACGAGGATCCAATACGTCATTTTAACAATTGAACCCCTCCCCACTACTCACCCAATTGATTTGATGGAACAGTAGTAGTTATACATTTAAATGCAATCATTGCGTCCAGGAAAAGAAAAAAAATCGCTTCGTAAATAAATATAAAAAGCTCATTTCACTCGTATAATAACGCAGATATCAATTTTATAACAGAATTTAAATATTACATCGTTATCGAAGAATGCTAGCGTTGGAAGCCGACCGGCAGCCATCAGCAGAGAAAGATAAGGAAAAACCCCGGATACACACTAAGCAGTATAGCGATGATTGACGTTGGAAATAGCGGAATGGTGAAATGATAAAATGAAACGTAAGCTTCCTTTCACATTTTAACTAGAAAATAAATACACCATAAAATAAAACTGTGCCGTACATCGATGACTTTCGGAAATTTCCCCCGATTTTAGTCATATATGTACGATTACACTGATTTGATGGAACATCAGTAATACTAAACTAAAATTCACTCATTCCTCAAATGCCAAACAATTGAATGAGAAGTGAGTTATGTCAAAAGCTCACTTCGTTTGTATACTATCCTCTTCGTAACTATCAGCAAAATGAATCCATAACTATTTCATAAATTCAGTTACCACCGACAAAAGAATTTAAAATAGCAGTTTATATGATATCTTTCTGAATAACTATAGTAAAAATGTATAAGTGAGGCGGAAGGTGTGATCATATATTGTTAATAAATTTCACCGATACAGTTTACTTTATTCCATGATGCGCTTTAGATAGATCATACATCTATATTGATTTTTTTTGTGACTGTAAGCCTGCTGTTAAGGTACGCATACATGCAGCCTATTTGACCTTTAATATCGCAGTGTGAAAGGAAGAGTTGCTGCATCAAGTCGAGAACATTCGGTGGGGTAGTAATAGATAGCAAAATGGGCGAAGAACAATTTAGCAAGATTTTGCTGAATCCGTTATCCGGAAAAGTACTGCAAACTGCAATCGGAGAGGTATACTTATATTTTTCACATATTTAAAACAAATTCGAAATAAGAATGTCTTTTTATTAATTTTTATGTCAAATACTAGCTTGGAGGTTCTTCTAGGATTTTTTGGAATGCTAGTGGGAATGGTAAAAATGAATACGGAGGCCGATTTTACGAAGAATTAGTCTGGATGTCTATTTCCCTTAATTTTAGGTATAGATTCCCATATATTTGGGATTTTGAAACTAAATTAATTAGTTAAGGGATTTTACTGATTTTTTGTTGCCTTTACAAAAGATAAACTCGTATTTATGTTTATAATTGAAGAATATCATAAAACATTTTCAGTTTTGACATGAAACCTTGGAGAAATAGTGCTTTTGGCAAAGCTATCAACGGGAGTTGGGACGGGATGTTAGGACAGCTTCAAAGAAAGGTACATCCATTTTTATTAAACCAATATAATTCACACTGTTTATACTCGGATTTCGTGCTGTAATAAATATTTTGATAAAAATTCGAAAATGGGAAAGATTTGTATTGATTCTTTATTTTTAATTTTGGCATATATTTTTGCGGTGTACTAAAATTAATTTGAGTGGTTAATTTAAGTGATTCACTCATACAAATACGAAAATTATATTGTATAAAGAAATAATCAGATTTTCGCGGGATTTAGGAGATCGATCTAGCCGTTTCTGCGTTTTCCGGCATCGCAGGATCTAATCTTATAATGGATTTGTCAGCTTATGCGAGTAGTGAAGAATACGTAATGGTTACACAATACCCTCCTCCTCACTCATCAATTTATGGCCACATCATTACTTTTTCTCCTGGCGTATGCTATAAAGCAATCGAATTCATAACTATAAACCTTGTATTGCAGTGCGTCTCTATAATATCAAATAGGTATGGCTGGGCCTGCTACTATCAATGATAGTTTGCATTATTTTTATCAAGCTACTAGACGTTTTCTACCGGAAACTTTTTCTTGTTAATGGACAAGATTCATCGTACACTGTTTTAACGACGTTTAATAACATATCTGAGTACATCTTTGCCACTCTTACAAATCATGGTATTAAATTTTTTTTTTATTTATATAAAAAAATTATTTACGATTTTTCAGATTTGGTATTTATGATAAAATTACAGGAGGGTATTTCCGATCATCTGGTTATCGAGCAATAGGAGTGATGGCCGCTACTTGGTGTTTTGTAACTTTTGTTTTCGTCAACGTTTACTGCTCATGCCTAACTGTGTACACGTCACTCATTTTTCAACGCCCAGATATCAACTCACTTCGTGACCTAGCCGAGAATCCAAATGTTCAGCTAATAACTATCATATCATCCTCCCCTGACCTAGAGTTTTTAGTAATTAAACTATACAGTCAAATCTAAAACTATTTATTATTGCGGTATTATGTTTTATAGGACCCTCAATCAACAGGACTGATTAAACAAGTAGGAGATAAACTGTTTAAATGTCCTTTAGATGTTTGCAGAATCACAAATTACGACGTCGCCGTACAAAAAGTGTTGGACGAGAAAAATTTCGTGACATTCGTAGTATGATCGTTTGTGCTATAACTAATTTATTTTCATAATATTATGAGATGATTCATTTTTGCAGACAGTCAATACGGCAAGTAGTTACATGTACAAAACCTTTTTGAACGGAACATGCCGCTTAACTATGGCCCAATACAGAATGAGTAGCACTAATTACTTCATGGGTTGTGCAAAGAATAGCCCGTATTCTTTTCCGCTTTTTATTGCGTATTAAAATTCAAATAATTAAACAATATTTACTTGTTCTACAAAAGTTCTAACAAATCAACCATTCAGTTCATTACGCTATCATGGGTTTGGACTTGGACAGTACTGGAAAAAGAAGCTTTTTCCCAGTGCACCTCAGTGTCAGCTAAAATACAACAATCGGGGAGAATGTGTGAAGATAGTTGGCCAGGCTCGACTCAAACTGGAACAGTTTTACATCGCATTCGCCATTCTCTTTTGTGGCTACGTTTTGGCTCTTCTTCAATTTCTAAGAGAACGTTTCATTCGTTATTGAGTATCAAACGATGAGCCGAACTGATTAAGAGGTTTTTATCAGTGGTCTTAAGTTACTGGAATTTGAAGTCGGCATTCTTTTGGTTTTTCCTTGAGTTCGCCTTTTCTTTTCTTTGTTATTGTGTAATTGGTTCATTTTTTTGCTATCCTTTTTCTTTTATTCAACATATTACAATCGCACAGAACCTTATTATCTTCAAAAGAATTGGACGAAAAAATGTTTTGGCTTCAAGTAAATTTTTTTAATTCGATTGAGACCATAAAAGCACAACTTTGAAAAATACGACACATATTGTATTTATTTTCTCTTTTGTGGCTACGTTTTGGCTCTTCTTCAATTTCTACGAGAACGTTTTATTCGTTATTGAGTATCAAACAATGACTGAACTGATTTAAGTCGTTTTTATCAGTGGTATTGAGTTACTGGAATTTGAATTCGGTTTGCTTTTTCATTGTTTTCTTTGATATTGTGTAATTGGTTCAATTTTTTGCTATCTTTTTCCTTTATTAAACATATTACAATCACACAAACCCTTATTATCTTTTTAAAAGAATTGGACGAAGAAATATTTAGCTTCTATAGTATATATTTTTTTATTCGATTGGCACTACAAATGCACGACTTTGAAAATACGAAAAATTTTGATTGCCCAAGTTCCAGAATAACACTTTTTTGTTGGGCCGAAAAATCTCATTTCACAGCCCCTTTGTTATTGTTAGATGTTTTAATTACAGAGAAACCACCGTTGCCACAAAGAGAACTCCTTGACACTCAACTTTTCAAATTGTAACCTCTTCTTAGTCATTGTTTGGTAATGCTTAATATATCAACTATAAGGTAATCTAGAAATTGGCCTTTTCATTTTAGATATAAATCGTTATCAATATAGCATTTAGGCACCACAATAGTATATTGACATTTTTGTCACATTTCGGTAGCTGAAATCTCTTATATTGTACCATATTCATAGTCTCATAGTCACCTCCAGTATGTTTTCACTTGGTCAGAAAAATAAATTAATGTAGTAGAAAAGCGTTTTAGATTGCACACTTGCCTTACAAATAAAAGCTGTTATTAAAAAAAAGTCTATAATCATAATAAAGGGGTTTCAAAAACACGATTTTTCTTTCAAAGTACGGGGGGGAGGGGGGGGGGGGGGTTGGATATATTATGTGAAATGTGTGAAAAATGATTGAAGTAAAATATTCGGAGGGACAAAAATATTTGACCCCACGACAAGCAAAAAATTATTACGTAGCGACCTGCTCATATAATCATAACGACGGAAAAATATATTCAATATACATAAAAGAGAAATCCAATGTACCGTTTCTTCTTTATGCACATATATTTATTTAAATAATCAATTACATCGTGATACGGGAATTCAATACGTTATTGTTACAATTGAACCTCTCATCCAATGCTTATCTAACTGATTTGATGGAATAGAAGTTATGAATTTAAATGCAATCATCGTGTACAAGACAAAAGAGAAAAGTGCTTTCAGGTATCAAAGCTCAAGCCAATCCTGCTCTAGCTTGTAAATGTTTTCAGAACAATGCATTTATAATCGGATTATCATGATATTAATTATTTTTATGTGTCCCTAACCTAAGAAATTAAATTGATAATGCGCAGTTGATAACCCTATATTCATTCTTTTGGACTTCGAGCTGTTGTGAAAAGGCCCTTAAACTAAAGACCCTCCCCAATGAGAACACGAAAGACAGAGGACTATGTTAAGTAAGAGACGTAATACAAATGGAATTGCTTCCCCTCAAGTGAGGAGTACTACTTTGTATTTTGAATTTCTTGTTAACACAGTTAATCTAGTGATATAACTTGTTCATTGAGATAACATGTTAAGAGATACATTGATGTTTCAATTTACCTTGATCAAGATATTATTATAAAAGTTTAGTCGAGTCTCTTCTTGATTGAACCTTCAGAGTGTTGAGGTATAGCTAGCAGTTTAGCTGCCTGCTTGTCAGGTTATTCCTGTAAGACTATTTGTTAGAAGGAGGGAGAAGGTTTAACAGGGAGTGAAGATGAAACGTTGATTGAGGGAATTCCCGGAATACAATCAGGGATGACCTTCCAGACATGTTTGAAACACAGTCGTCGTAGTTCTAGGAACACTCAATTAGATGAGGTCACTTTCCTTTACATTAATTCTCTCTTACTCTGATAGAATCAAACAGATTATGCACACAAAAGGGACTATATTGAATATTTAGACACGATGATACAACAAGATAGGGCGGATTCACGCGAGGGGCAACCGACTCTTTTTTTTTACTCGTTTTCTTGTGCAAAGAAAAGGAATAAAATCCCTAGAAAAGTAAGAAATGGTGGTAAATTTACGAAAACGCAAGAAATTTACTGCATTTTACTTCATTTTCTTGCTTTTCTGTGCGTTTTCCTCCTTTTCTCCCTTTTGTACGCCCAAGAAAATGTTTAAAAAAAGAGTCGGTTGCCCCTCGGATTCATGCAACGAAGCCGGGTCTCAAAGGAACAAAGCAGCATCTTGACAAGTACGGGGGGAGCTCCTCTCTCTCCAAGCACTGGAAGTCTAATGCCGCCTCGCACCGGTTAGCAGACGACACACGATAGAGGGGAAACAGAATACACTTAATAGAAAAGAGATGGCGCATGTTGCCTCATTCTCAACAGAACCAATTGTTGAAGATTACGCATGCATTTAGGCTATTTTACCTTCAATATAGCAGTAGTCAAGGAAAATTCGCTCCATCAAGTCCAAGTAATATAAATAACGACATAGATCAACATGGGTGAAGAACATTTGAGCAAGATTTTTACGAATTCGTTATCTGACAAAGTACTGGTAACTGCTATCGGATAGATACTTAAATTCTTCATATTTAAACTTCTAAGATTTAACAAAAATAGCCTGATTTCCATGTCGTATAAAAAAGCTTTCACGTTCTACGATGATATTCTGGAATACTACCGGGAATGGAACCAACGATTATGGAGGTCAACTGAACGAGAAACTAGTCTGTCTGTCTTTGTCCCTTAATTTTAGGTATATAAATTTATACTTTTTAATAGGAATGGGATGAATGGGAATAGGAATAAAAAATAAAATTTAGTACTAGAAGTATCTTGATAAAAAAATTTGTGTAATTTAAGTAAGATATTAAAATGTCAGCCTTGCCATGATGCCCTGGAGAAATTAGTGCGTTTGGTACACTTACCAACGCATGTTTGGACAGAATGCTAGAACAGCTCCAAAGAAAGATATTCTTTTTTATTAATCATATAAGTAAAAATAAAATAAAATAATTGCCACTGTTTACTCCTCGAGTGCATTTATCTGGGTCGATTTATCATATGAATGCGAAAATTGCTTTATTTTATACTAGCTTGCCCTTGTTCCGGCTTTGCCCGTAATAACTTAACTTTAAGTGATTGTTTTCTTTTTAATTTATTTTAATCGATCATTCAAATATGGCCAATTAAAGCAACTACACTTGGCTTAAAATTCTCAGTTGACCTGTATTAGTCAAAATGTTTTAACCCGTGTATATAATTATTGTATATATTTTTTTTTCTAAAAAAACTTTATATATATTCAGGAATTTGATCATAGGAAATCTATCTAGCCGTTTCTGGGTTTCCGGCATTGCAGGATCTAATATCATAACAGATCTTGCAGCTTATTTTAAAAGTGAAGAATACGTAATGGTTGTTCAATATCCAGCTCCTAACTCATCAATTTATGGCAACATCAATACTTTTTCTCCTAGTGTAATATTTTATTTTTTTAAATATTTATTTAAAAAATAAATGTTATATATATTGTAGTAAATGACCGGTAACTGCCGGTCGTTACACCCAACCAGCCCGGGGCTTGCTATTAGCAAGTCCCGCCAACTCACATTCAAATATGTATAACCCGCACTCTGCGGAGTTCACTTACTGGAGTTTATCTACAATGTAATAATAATAATAATATATTCAAATTTATATAGTGCCCTTTACAGTCACTAGGACTCATCAAAAGCGCTCACAGTACGAAGAGAACAAAGTCAACAAAAATATCTGAATTTCAAAGAAGGTCCTTGAGTGCGGATGAAATCTAAGGGGTATGGTCAAAGAGAAGGGTCTTAAGAGCAGCAGAAAAAGAGAAAACATTGGACAACTTGCGGAGATCAACCGGCAGAGAGTTCCACACAGTTGGGGCAGCAAAAGAAAAACTCCTCAAACCATAGTGATCAAGCTTAACACGAGGTACAGTGAGCAGGAGGGAGTCCGCAGTGCGGAGGGAATGACCAGGACGATAAAGTGACACCAAATCACACAAATAAGACGGGGCAAGGCCATAATAGCACTTATAAGCCAATTGCGCAATCTTGTAGAGGATTCTCCGCTTGACAGGGAGCCAGTGGAGGCAAACCAGTAAGGGATGTGTTGACGCAAACCGACTTGCCTTGGTGACAATCCGAGCAGCGCAGTTCTGGACGCGCTGTAGTTTGTTGATGAGATAGTCGGGGATTCCGAAGAGGAGAGAATTTGCGAAATCAAGGCGTGGAAAAACCAAAGAGCATACAAGAGTGTTGCAGCTAACCATGTCGAGGTACTTCCTAATTTTGTTGATGCGCCAAAGCTGATAATAGGCCTTACGGCATGCCTCCCCAACATGTAAAGATGTAGTCTCACATCTATACATTCAATGTACTACCTTAACATCAATGCGCGTTATCGTTCTCTACTAAGTAGCTAAATAGAGGTTCATTCAAACTACATTTTAAAAAAATCATTACAATATCTTATTATTGATAATTCCAATGACAAGTCCTTATATTGCTTTGAATTTGCATAATATTAATATAAAGAAGGTATGACTGGGCTCGCTACTTTTAATGATATCCTGCATTGTGTTCATCAAACTCCTAGATATTATTTATCGCAAATGCTTTCTTAATGATAATCAAGATTCGTCGTCCGCTGTTTAACAAATTTGACTACCAGCTCTGAGTAAATCTTCGCCAAACTTACCAATCACTGTAAAATATAATAATTTAATAACTTTTTAATTACACATACATACATGTTATTACAGGTGGATATTTCCAGAAAAATCTAGTTATCGCGCGTTGGGAGTGATGGCCGCCACTTGGTGCCTTGTCATTTTTGTTTCTGTCAATGTTTACTGCTCATGTCTTGCTGTGTTTACGTCACTCATCTTTCAAAAACCGGATATCAATACACTTCATGACCTAGCCGAGAATCCAAATTATTAGCTAATAACTATCCTATCATCCTCCCCTGAACTGGAGTTTTTAGTAGCTGGACTACTTTAGTTAGAACTAATATGCTGTTTTGTAAAATTTTTAATATTCCTTTATATACTTTTTATTTGTATGACCCTGAATCAACAGGAATAATGATTAAATAGTTTGGGAAAAAAACTGCTTAAGTGCCCTTAAAATATTTGAAGAACCTCTAACTACGACGTCGCCGCACAAAAAGTCTTGTATAGGAAAAACTTCGCTACATTTATTGTAAGATGGTTCGATGGGATAAATAACCCTAAAAATATAATGAAAATACTCTTTATGCAGACAGTCACTTCAGCTAAACTGTACACGAACTAAAACTTTTTGAACGGATTATGCCACTTGACTATGGCCCAAGCGGATTGACAAGTTCCAATTACTACATGGGTGGTACAAAGAACAGCCCCTATTCTTTTCCACCCTTGAAATCGTAATTTATTTTTGAATTATTACATTATTCAGAATTCAAATTTAAAAAATTAAACATTTAGTACATTACGGTATCATGCCTTTGGACTTTGGCAGCACTGGTTAAAGAAGCTTTTTTTCTAGTGCACCCCAAAGCCAGCTGAAATACAGTAGTCGGGGGGAATGTGTAAACAGGGCCCGCGCAAGCTAAAGTTTGAAACGTGCAAATTCTTAAAATGCCAACCCCTCTGAGTCCTCGTTTTTAACTAACGAAGGCGGGATCAATCGTAGCGTGAGTTTCTTATATTGTTAATGAAGGCATTTTGATTCAAGTAGTACTGCATCACGTTGTTTAGATTAAAAGTAATTGTATTTATATTATATAAACGAAAGAAAAATTTGTGTTCTGATTGGGAATTTAATTAATCAACTCATCAACTATAAGTGTCTATATATAGGAATTTGTTAAGTTTTCAACAGTTTAACACTGATTAAACCAATAGTGATATGACTTTTCGATAGATGTTTTTATGTCTATACAGTTGGCCCCTGATCTTCGGTCGATATAGAATATAGACCAACTAGAAACGCATTAGCCGTTTCGTCACTATTATGGCATTTCTCTTTGAGACAGTGACGAAAAGGCTAATGCGAACAAAGTAAAGTGGAGCTAATGCTACCAATAACCATGCGTTTTTGCAGACGAAAACTCAATCGCAATACTCCCTATACTATATATTATACCCATTATCACCAAAGTTAAATTCACAAACTTTTGCCACCATTGACTGGAATTCGTCTCCTACTGTAATCTAGCTAGTATATGTAAGATGATATAGTGATCGAATTGCGCATTTTAAAATTAAGAGTACTGCCCATGCGTAGTGGGTTTTTCGAGATATTGGTTCTATTCATGTATATTTATGGTATTGTGTGTGCGTGTATTGGAATGTGAGGGTCAAAGGTAAAGAAATAAATAATTCAAATGCTCTTGCACGCTTGGTGAGGGTCAAAGGTAAAATAAGAAATTATTCAAATGCTTTTGGATGGTGATGCAAAAATTGAGATATATGAAAAGGGTAACTAAGGTGGGAAAAAATATTTCTGCTTGTGCTTACCAAATCCAGGCATCGCATACGTATATTTATGCAGCATATTTTATAATAAATAAAGCAGTATCTAAGGAAGCGTTGCCTGGAATCGAGAACAATCGGGACGGTATAATATTAATATACATATGTATATATATAAAGATTAAAAAGGACGAAGAACAATTGGGCAATGTGTTAATGAATCCATTGTCTGGTAAAGTCTTGAAAACTGCTATTGGAGAGGTACTTTAAAATCTTTATATATTATTTCGGAAAAAACAGATCATAGCCTCATTTTCGTGTTTACATAATAGCTTTCACGTACCACCATGACATTCTGGAACGCTAGTGGGAATGGCACAAATGAATATGGAGGATATCTTTACGAGGAATTAGTCTGGATATCTCTTTCCCTTAATTTTAGGTAAATACGTCTTTAAGAGTGGGAAATTAAATTAAATTGTGAAGAGATCATGTTAATTTGCAATCTTGGATTACTTTTTAATCATTGAAGTATGAAAAATTATTTTCAGTGTTGACATGAGACCCATGAGAAATAGTGCTTTCGGCAGGCTTGTCAACGGGAGTTGGGACGGAATGTTTGGACTACTACAACGAAAGGTATTCGTCTTTTTATTAAACATAATTATAAGGAAAAACATGATTGAAGTCCTGTTTAGCCCTTACACTTTAACACACCCGTCGGTAATTGCGGTCCGTTCAATTTTGGTTTCATCATTTGCTTAATAAATAAATAAATTAAATAACTTATTTTTTAAAACGGAGTTCAGGAGATCGATCTAGCTGTTACTGCATTTGGCGGGATCTTAGGGTCCGACATAATGTATCTGGCAGCTTATATGAGGAGTGAAGGAAATGTCATGCTAACCCGATACTCGGCTCATCACTCGTCAATTTATGGCCATATTATAACGTTTTCTCCTGGCGTAAGCTAATATTTTATGAGAGAAAAAAAAATTAATATTCATTATTCCATCTTATATCGAAGTACGTTTTTATGAAATCAAGGTATGGTTAGGGTTACTACTTTCAATGATAACTTGCCTTATCTTCATGAAGCTATTTGGAATGGTTTATCGGAAATGTTTTCTTGATGATAATAAAGATTCGACGTCCGCTTCCTTAACCACGCTGTCCAACATATCTGAGTACATCTTTGCCACTCTTACAAATCATGGTAAATAATAATCACATTTTTCTTTAAATTTACGTATCTAAAAATACTTGTTCCAGGTGGATATTACAAAGAATCTAGTTATCGTGTATTAGGAGTGATGACCACCACTTGGTGCTTTGCGACTTTTGTTTTTGTCAACGTTTACTGCTCATGTCTGACTGTGTACACGTCTCTCATATTTCAAAGACCGGATATCAACACTATTCGTGAACTAGCCGAGAATAATAACTATCAGCTGATGACTGTCATCACATCTGCCCCCGAAGTACAGTTTTTGGTAATACAAATTTAAGATAAACTGAACATAATTTAAATAATTTATACAATTTATACTATCGTGTTATTATATTTCATATAGAATCCTCAGTCAACAGGATTGATTAAACAAGTAGGGGATAAATTGCTTAGGTGCCCTTCAGATGTTTGTAGAACCACCAACTACGACGTCGCCGTACAAAAAGTGTTGGACGAGAAAAACTTCGTGACATTCGTAGTAAGATCGCTTGTGCTCATGAAAAGTATAGATGGCCGGTGTAATGGTATCAATTTTGGGTTGGACGCGCGGTAGAAAAAGAAGTGGATCGATAGAAGCAGCTGCACATCGTCCACTTTTGTTATTGTAATTAGCTGTTCTTAGGCGTTTGTGCAGAAGCAGACAAAAATTGAGAAAAAAGTGGAATAGTGGTCCCATTTATGTCGGTCATCTATATTTGTCTATGATTGTGCTAGAAGAAATTTAATTCATTTATATTATTGTTTGACTATTTACTCACTTTTGCAGACAGGCATTTTGGCAAAGATGTATATGTACAAAACCTTTTCGAACGGAACATGCCGTTTGACTACTGCCCAATATAAAACTGCTAGTGTAAATTACTACATGGCTTGTACAAAAAATAGCCCATATTCTTTCCCACTTTTTAAAGCATAAGCTGTATTTAAGAAATATTAAATAATACATAATTCATCCTAACCAATTGAACACTTAGTTCACTACGCTACCACGCCTTTGGACTTGGCGAGTACTGGGTTAATAAGTACATCCCCGGTGCCCCTCAGTGCCAGTTAAAATACAATAGTTGGGGAGAATGTGTAAAGGTAGTTGATCTGGCTCGACTCAAACTGGAACAATTCTACATCGCATTTGCCATTCTCTTTGGTGGCTACCCAAGAGGCTCTCCTTCAATTTCTAGGAGAGCGTTTCATTTGTTAAGTATGGAACAATGTTTCTACGTTTCTACCATAATAATTTAATATTATTATTTAAATTTTTTAACTTGAACTTGATTGCCCTTTTCCATACAGTTGAGACTTTAAACAGTCTTTATTTAATTATTCCTAGGACCATTTTGTGGTCTTTGGAAAAGTAATTTTTTCTTCTTAATGTACAATTCATTTTGCATTGTTAGTAGTGTATTTTTTAACTACAGTGATAGAACTTATTTTGTGATTTGCTTATAGTTTTTGTCTTTGACTTGAAAACACTAGATGAGGGTGTATCGCTAATAAGTTATAATATGCTACCGCAAGAATTCGACAGGAAACCCTGCTTTCACACCGATACTGTCTTGCGATCCTTATTGTGTTTATTCATAATCTCTGATTTTTACACCTGTCATATTTGCATTTATCTCTATATCAAGTACCTATAAATAAATGGCTGATCACAATTGTATGTCTTAATAATCAAAATTTGAAGAATCCATAGACGTCAGTGGAATTTAAATTATTTATAACTCTGTACACCTTATTTCTCTTAAAATACCCACCAGTCATAACTATCCCAGTTTATGTATGATTCAGTTTTCTTGGTCGGTACAACAATACAACGGTAGAAAAGTAAAAGTAATTTTTTTTTGTAAGTAAACATTTATTGGAATAATATATTTTCTCTCGAATTTGTGATTATGATGATTATTATGATGATCGGTCATTAATGACATATTAATGAGCGTATTCAAATATTTTAAAATGAGTCTATTTAAAAAAAGCGAGGAAAAGGTAAGGTTTCCTTCCGAGCTCGTCGTTTCACTCACCTTTATCGTAGAAAAATGAGGAAGGAATACAAAAGTAGGAGAAAAAAAGTTTTCGTTTACCTTGAAACTGTGTGTGCATAATGTCATTAATATGAGTTTTCTTCGTATGGAAGTATTTCAATTTTGTAATAACGTTTTATACCGCAGACGTGGGATTCAGAGTTGGCTACGATGATTTAATGTTTTTCATATTGTTTCTTACTTCTGGGAGCTAACTTGTTCTCATTCACATATTCTTGCATATCCTTCCGCTTTGCGTTATACACGTAAAATCTATTTTTTTGGCTTTTATTTTATTCTTTTCAAAGATAAAAAAGATTTCAAACTTCAAAAGAAAAATAGTAGGACCAATCAGAACACGGCATGTTATCACGCCAGGCGTTAAATTACAGGCTGAAAATATTCAGTAGTGTTGATTGATGGGGTACATTTTTTCCTTTTTTCGCACTTCGCTTTTCGCCAGGCAAAAAACCGAAAATCCGACTAGTATGAACGGACCTTAAGTTATTAATTACTGTATGTATGTATGTATATTAAAACTTGTATACCGCAAATTCACTATGTTCAAATGACGGTTTAAAAGAAAATAAGAGCTCCAGATCAGTGAACGGAAATAAAAGAAGGATAAGACAAAGTAAAAAAATGTGTTTTGAGCAGCATCTTGAATTCTCGGCGGTCTGTCGTTGTGCGGATGGCTGGTGGTAAAGTGTTCCAGGATTGCGGAGCGTAGTTGGTGAACGCCCGCTTCTGGAATGCTGGCTTTGGTGGGATGCTTCTCTTCTTTCTCTTCTCTTTCCTTCTTGACGACACCACTCGTAGGCTTCTGGCCGTCCGGCGAATTCCGGAGTGACCAGGTACATGGAGATGAATGCAGTGTTGAAGATAAACTGGTGCAGTGCCCTGCAGACAGTCAAAGACAAGAAGAAGAGTTTTGAAGCGTATCCGGTAGTAGATTGGAAGCCAGTGAAGCCGGAACTTGGATTCGTCTGTGGAGAAGAAGCCTCGGTGAATAAGACGAGCTGCTGAATCTTGAATTGATTGAAGTGGTCGTAACTTCTTCTTCGGTAGCTCGGCTAACAAGGAGTTGGCGTAGTCCAGGTGTGATATTACGAGAGAATGAACCAAGATCTTCGTGGCTTCCGTTGTTAGACAGCTCCTGATCTTCCCAATGCGATAGAGGTTGAAGTTTGCAGCTCTTGTTATGGCCGATATCTGATGGTCCATTGACAGATCCGAACTAAGTACTACACCTAAAACCTTAGCTGAAGTTGATGGTAAGAGAGGCTCATCACCAACACGTAGAGGTATGAGTGGGAGCCGGTCAGCAAGCTAAGCTGGAACAAAGTAGAGGCATTCGCTCTTGGTTGGGTTCAACTTAACCAAGTTGAATGTAAACCAGTTGATGAGGTCACCGGCACAACTAGAGAGAATCCTGATAGCGTCGAACTGGTCTGGAACGTCAGGAGGGAAAGTGAACTCCAGATAGATGGTAGTATCGTCCGAGTACTGCTTGATGCTGATGCCATAGGGCTCCACCACCTTTCGAAGGGCGTTGACGTAGATAGTGTAGAACTTTGGCCCCAGAACGGAGCCCTGTGGGACTCCAAATTCTAGATCCACCGGATCAGATTCCTCACCGTCGATGACCACAGACTGTGTTCAAGTGGCTCCGCCAAGCGGGAGAAATTGAACCACAAATGACAGTTTGTGGGACGAAAATGGAGTAAGTCAGAGAATAATAAGCTTCTAGATTCCAGACTGGAAAATAGAATCACTAGATGCACCGATAAAAGTTGAGTAAGAAGATGGCAAAACACATAAATCCACATAGCGATATCCACTAATAAAACCACTGACACTGGAGCTGCTAATGGTGCCGCCTTTCCCCGGCGCGACCAGCAGACAAAATTACTCAAGAACGACTTTATTTTTAAACATGATCTCTGACGGCCAAGAGTCCATTTTTTAAATTACCACAAAGAAGGCTCAAGTAGGCCCAAGAAAGAAATAAAGGTTGCCAAGAGGCATTTAATGTCTTAACCACGTGTTGGAGTCCTTCATTTCCCAGCAAAATTTCCAGAGATTTGAAACGACCCAATAAACGAACGAAAAAAAAACAAATCCACTATTGGAAAAAATGCTTTCATTTGTTTACGGTGACATTTGAAAATCATTCGCTTACTTTAAATAGTTTTACTTAAAAAACACTACAAGTGGATAAATGCTACACTATGGCTGCCCTTGTCTCTCATTGCTTGGTTTTACTCATGGAAAGTAATAAACGACTTTTAAAAATTATCATTATTTCTGCTTTAGCCAAGCTGACGCAGAGCCCATCACGAATAGCTGATGTTGTTTCCTCATAGAAACCTATAAGGAACTGTAAAAAATTATCATAATTTCTGCTTCAGCCAAGCTGAAGCGCATGTGCCCTTCACGAAGAACCGATGTTATTTCTATCATAGAAACCAATAAACAGCTTTAACAAATTATCATTTTTCTGCTTCAGCCAAGCTGAAGCGCTGGCTCCCTTCATGAATAGCTGATGTTGTTTTTCTCATAGAAACCAATTAACAACTGTTAAATTTTTTTCATTATTTCTGCTTCAGCCAAGCTGAAGCGCATATGCCCTTTCTGAATAGCTGATGTTTTTTACATTATAGAAACCAATAAACAACTTTAAAAATTATCATTATTTATGCATTTGCCTTTCACAAGTAGCTGATGTTATTTTGCATTAAAAACTTTAAAGTAAATTTTAAAAAGACACAAAACAGTTGTATATACGTCAACTTAATATTTGAGCAAACAACAACAGAAGTGCAGTTGTTTGTATCAAAGATAATGAAAGCAACAAGTGCATCCTGAACTGGAAGAGCCATACTGCCATAGGGCTATATAATAGTTGAGGATGCCGTATTTCTAAGTATAATTCGACTAGAGAGCCTCTCCGTAAACATTTTTTTGGTAAAAATGGTATTGTAGTGCCTACTTCTTTGCCAATATAGTTAGTTCCCAGTTTGGCAACTAACATGATCCGCAACTAGCTGTACACCCTCAGTATCAGCAGTACATTCGCCAGCTTGGCTGCACTCATAAAGAGTCAGCACTATTTCATAGAGAGTCAGCATTATTATATATATATTTAGATTCGCAAGGATGTGCTTGCCAATCGGCGCTCCCTATAAAAGGTCGCGCCTCTTGCTCATGTATCAGTTAGTCATATAGCACCGGCCGTGCCTGCCCGGCACGGGCCTCTCTCTAATACACTTATCTAGACTCTACTCTCTTTCTCTTTATTCTCCTTCCTAATCCTCTTCCCTCATTATGTGGTGCAAGTAAATAGGCACCACAGTATTCAAAGTCGGTAATATTCTAATATGGGGTCTTATTGTATGTACTTAATTAGTAATTCAATCTTCGAGTAGTCCTAAAGAAGAAGACACTGTGACACTGATACTTTAAAAATCTTGTTAAATTTAAATAATACATATATACATACTCTCTTTCTCTTTATTCTCCTTCCTAATCCTCTTCCCTCATTATGTGGTGCAAGTAAATAGGCACCACATATTGGCGAGCTCTACCAGGCGAATCTAAGAATCGGGCAACCGAATTTCAACTTTTTCAGCGCTACTCAGCAAAAGTGCTTCAATTCCATCCACCTCAAGGTGATCGTCAAAGGTAGTTCAAACACCAATTTCATTATAAGTATAATAGAAAAAAAGGAGACATCTCTACTCCTTCAACCCTAGCTACTTCACTTATACAATTTTCATCTCTTCCTTTCACGACGCCATTTTTTCTCCATAAAAAAAAATACTTCATACAAAAAACTAAACGAACGAACGAGCAACCATCTTCATAACGGACAAATCGCCATTAAACATTAGTAGAAGAAAAACCTGAAACTATTCTTTAACCAAACATGATCTGAGCAAGCTCAAAAGAAAAAGAGGAAGAAGCTTCAAGTATTTTCAAATTCAAAAACCCGAAAGACAACGTCAAGAAAATAAAGAAACGAAGAAGAATACATATGCTAGGCTCGTTAATCTGTGCGAAAAAGCTATGGTTACTATATTCATGTAAATAGCAACTTAACGCAGAATCGCAAGAAAAAATATCCAAACTTCTTTTAAAGCTCCAAGAAAACATTTTCTGCAACAACTCACAACACTGGTTAAACAAAGAAGACATTTTGGCAACTATGCAAATTGCAAAAATGAAAAGAACCAAAATAGCTTGAAAAATCGGTACTCATGAGAAAGAGCTCTTCTCCGCTGTATACGCCCTGAAAAATCTTCTGTTCCTACGTAATGGCCATTAAGAAGATTTTGTATCGAATTACGAACCTCTCGCCCATTTAGCAAAATTTTGAGCGATTCTACCGACCGTTTAGGTCGTCGAGCGCTGCTATCACAAAACATTCCATTCAAGCATCACACACCGCGCTGGTAACACACCTCACGAATGTTGATGGCTTAGAGGGAATCCCGCTCCCAGCAAAGGAAGAGCTGATTCCGGATAAATAACAACCGCACAACCTACTGGACGATTTTAGGGATTAATTTTGTTCAAAGGAATTAAACAGCATCTCGTACCGCCCGGGCAACAGTAATGAAAACGCAGATGGCTTACGCAGACTCCCACTCCCGGTAAAGGACGAAGACAGTCATGACATTTAACATCCACTCGACCCACCGGACGATAATAGGGGACATATTTTGGTAAAAAGAAGAATATAGCAGATGACTAATTGGAGGATCCTCTCGGCAAGAATTTATTGGCAAAGTATGAAGAATTATTAACGCAAATGGGAAGTAAAGCTTGAGGAAATATACAAAGGAAGAAGAATTTTGGAGACCAACAAAAATAAACTCAAGCTTCGCCATATTTTAAAAAGAAAACAACAATCAAATAACATCAAACAAGAATATTTATCAAGGAAAATATGTTTACTTAATGGTACCTAAATATATCACTTCACCTCAGGGTCTTGGTTCGATATGGTACCTCAAGACAAACCATTTACTTGAAGCCTAAATGAATGAAATCTTCAGAAAAGAAGTTAAATGTATTTTTAAAAAATTATGAAGAAAAGAAACAGCCTACACTTCAGCAACAATTTTATTCCATCCCTGAAAAGGAAACCACAGAAACTATAATTAAAATAGTCACTACTGGAGATTCTTCTTCGATGAACAGCCGTTCTTTGCACTCATAACTTAAGTTATCCCATGGAACAAAACCTAAAAAGTTGCTAAAATCGAAAGAAACATTGTAAAACATTCCGTTACTCCAGTATCACAAGACGAACCGTTACCTTTACCATTTCAATGGAAGTTGCAACATTAAAAAGAAATCAAGAACATCAGCATTATTAATCCTTGTTTTGAAAAAAAATGTGAAAATAACAGTATTGAAAATGCTACTGGCATCAAAATATACCATCCTTAGATGAAGTAACCTCATACATCAGTAGAAACTCAACATATGATAACGAGACTGGAAGGACAGAAAGAAAAAGCGACCACCATGAAGAAGAACGAAATATTAACTGAGTTTCCTGCCAAAAGAAAATGTGCTTGTGTCATATCTCAAAATAGCAGCAAGGAAACTGCACGCGGCTCCAACATCAATAAACCTGGCAATCTGCCATTAAAGTCGTTCGCTTAAACTTTTCCAGAAAAATCTTTTAGTATCCCAATAAACCGAGGAAAACGAAGAAATTTTGGAGCAATGTAACGACGACCTCAATGGAAAAGGGGTTAAAAGTGGCAGATTCCCAAGGCGCGCACCTTACACCTTGACTATTTTTAAGATAAAATGGTCAACGAAGGTGTAGCATCCAGTCCGCTTTAAAGTCGACAAGTTCTCTTCAAACTGCCAAAGTCCTCGTCAAAGAATACGTCATCCGCTATTTTTAGCCATTCGTCGTCATCCCGTTACAACATTATATATCGTTACCACAACTTATCATCCAACTATCATCTCTTCTTCAAATAATATTTCACGAAAACAACTTCAATTTTAAAAAGAACTTTCGACCTAAACATCAATTTAAAAACTAAATTTAAGGGGTCAGAAAAAAAAAACAGAAAGACAAGGTGCTGCCATCTACCAATCAATTTAACAACCTCTTGCACACTAACTATTCTCCATGAAAAAAATTTCAACAACTTTATTCTTCTCCAACTCTTTTCAATCAACAAATAAATTATTGGAATAACCAGTCAAGCAGAAAAAGAGATTCATCAAAAGAGACCTCAAAAGATTACAAATTAAGAGTCAACACTTCAAGTCTACGGAAAAAGCTTGAAAATATCTTTTGGATCCTGCTATCCTGCTGAAAAGGAAAAGCACAAAGCCCCAAGAGTCATTTTTGTCATATTCCTCCATAAATAGAAAATAAAGCAAATTTGTTAAAATTCCATTTTCTATTTGAGGATAAAACAAAATACCATCAGAGTCCGATAGGCTAATTACACAGTAACCCCATTGGACGACTATTACAACAACCCATGAGTTTCCCGCTCTGTCACCAATCATCTGACTTCCCAGAACTGGACCATTTCAATCGAAACAGCCAGCTTCACTTCACACGGAAATATCAGCCCCGGCGAACACCAGACCAGGCGTTATCACACATTACCAGATGAAAAGGAGGAGCAGTCCATCACTAATGGAGCTCGATATGAAAAATTATGTTTGTCACACTTTTGGGTTTAAAACATTTCTTTTGTCCTACTTGACAGAAATTCAAATACTACTAACTAAGAGATATAAAGACAACAGTAATAGTTCTTATAAATTAACAATGAAAACAGAATACTATCTCATATACCTGCTATGTTCCCCACCACAAAATATTTCACTCACAAAAACTGTCATTTCTATCTATTTTTCCTCTCAAACATTAAAGACGAGGACGTCTTTCTTGGAAAAACGGAGATATGTAGTGCCTACTTCTTTGCCAATATAGTTGGTTACCAGTTTGGCAACTAACATGATCCGCAACTAGACACCCTCAGTATCAGCAGTATATTCGCCAGCTTGGCTGCACTCATAAAGAGTCAGCACTATTTCATAGAGAGTCAGCATTATTATATATATATTTAGATTCGCAAGGATGTGCTTGCCAATCGGCGCTCCCTATAAAAGGTCGCGCCTCTTGCTCATGTATCAGTTAGTCATATAGCACCGGCCGTGCCTGCCCGGCACGGGCCTCTCTCTAATACACTTATCTAGACTCTACTCTCTTTCTCTTTATTCTCCTTCCTAATCCTCTTCCCTCATTATGTGGTGCAAGTAAATAGGCACCACAGTATTCAAAGTCGGTAATATTCTAATATGGGGTCTTATTGTATGTACTTAATTAGTAATTCAATCTTCGAGTAGTCCTAAAGAAGAAGACACTGTGACACTGATACTTTAAAAATCTTGTTAAATTTAAATAATACATATTACCTGCTCTTACTTAAAATATTTACTTAATTTTTAAATAGATATAGCTGACTAATATTTTCGAGGGATTGCAGACTAAGATGAAAACACTGGAAGTGGAGAACGTAAACAATTTTTGATTTACTTTAATACTTACATAAATCTTACTTGTCTAAATTTTCTTTAAAAAATAATAGAATAATGATAAAAACCCTTGTTGAAACAGGAAAAATTAACTGCAAGATTTGGCGATATACAAGCTGAGAACACAAGGCAGATATGAAAGATTTTAAAGACCAAGTCAAACTTATCTTAAAGAGCCAGAATTGGAACCAAGAATCCCATCCGCTATCGAATTTGGCTTCGTATGAAACCTATCAGTTTTCTAATAAGAATGATAACGGTCAATCTTCAAGAGGCTTGAGCCGCCTACCATCTTCCTGCGATAATTGAAGGGCGATTATACCTTAGTCCCGATGGATGGAATTCATCTGCTGAAAGATAAGTACAAAATTTAGGCCGTATTCTGCAGTTTCCAAGAAGGAAAATTCGGTAAGATTAATTGATTGTTTGGGCTTTCTCAGTTCTGGATTAGCCTGAAGGCAGATTAGGCAATTGCCTGAAGCCCGCAAAAGGCCCAAAAAGTGGGTTTTGTACTGGCACTGTCTAAGGCTCGCATTATCATCCAATACTGGGCTTTTTGTAGTATTTAATCGTGGCCCAGTTATTTATTGAATTTTTTTTACCAATTTTTACCTGAGGGTTAAGATTGAAAAGGTAGTTTTTATATAAAACCCGTCGAAAGTAATAGAAGCGTGGGTACTGGATTCGCTTTAGTTGCTGAAATTATTTGGTTAGTAAATTCGTTACTTAAAAAAATTAAAAGCCGGTGATTCTAAAGTCTGGTTTTTACTGTTTGCATTTTATTTCCATGTTTTACATGAGTGCACTTGGCGAAAGGTGATATATCACTCGTAATACAGTCCTTACCCTTTTTCAAAGGATAGAAATACTGGCGCCAACAAAATAAAAGGCTTGCATCAACTGCTGGTATTTTTAACGTAAGCTTACTAGAGATTTTTTTAAGGGTGCATAACTTTCAATCAGGAGAGGTCATCTTTAAACAAATCCGGTAAATTTAACTTTAAATCGCTTCAGCCCTTAAAAAAGTTTTTTTTTTTGTGGTTATCTACGTACAGTTTTATTGGGGTTTAGGGATATCAAATACGCGCTCTTTTTTATACTGTTTTTTTTTATGGTAGAAAAATAATTGCTGCGTAAATATCTAAATAATATATAATTAATTTTTGACCGTTTTTTTTGTTAGTGGATGAAGCATTAATTCACTTTGCATCATCAAGAGTTAAATTCGTTGAAGTAACCCCCGCCCCATCTCCAAAATATTAAAAAAATTTATGCATCGAAACCGTTTTTAAATTGTGATATGAAAATAGGAACATAAATAAATTAAATTTTTCCTTTCATTCTTCATATCGAAATCTTCCTACATCCAAATGACATTAAGTTATCGGGCCCCCGAGCCAAAGGATTTTTTCTGCCCGATCTGTTTGATGTCACCAGACTGGTTTAAGGTTTTCTGATGAATGCGCCGTAACTTAAGATCAAAGTAATGACTGCATTGAGTAGGCTTAGTTGCGGTGGCGAATATTCTATTTTATATTATTTTTAATGTTTTGGGGATTTAAAATGATTTCTGATGAGTTCTTCCCCACAATATGTTTAAATTAAATTAAAATTAAAATTGTTAGCAGCCCAAATATAGCAAATAAATGAATCGCGATTTATGATATTACTTGATTGGTAGAAAGGAGGAAATGGATGCATACATAACAAATTATGATTACGTAATTTTAAAAATCTAACTTTTCAAGATCGTAGCAACGAGCTAGGATATAACTTACATAAGATAAGATTAAATTAACCTAGTAGTAGTAAATCGATGTTTTTAACTCTGGATTTGCCTCAAAACCACTACTGCAGCTTTTTGTTTACTCGTATGATAACTCGCTGGGAAATAAATTTTATAGAATAATTGTCTTTCAGCCTAGTCGAAACGGGAGAAATCCACTGTTTTCAACTAGTTAAGTCCCATTCATGAATTTGGAATTTTGCTTGGACTTGAATTTAGAGCAGCTGTTTGTCAGCCTGGCTTAATTGTAATAAGTTTATTATTTTTTTTAAACTTTAAGTTCGATAATTTAATGGGATTGATTGAAGAAATTAGTTATTAATTTTAAAACAGGGAACTTTTGTTTAGTACCTTATAAAATGCCGAAGAAGATTTTCCAATTGTTTTATTTACGGTAAAATACTGATGAGAATGATTGCTAATTGGTACCCCCTGCTAAGTGGCTAAAAGCTACAGTAAAGCCGCCCTCTTCTTTTTTTTTCTTTCCTCTAAGAGAGCAATAAACAACAATTAAAAAATTAGTATTATTTCTGCTTCAGCCAAGCTGAAACACAGGTGTCCTCCACGTATAGCTTACGTTGTTTTTGCATTAAAACAACGTAAATTAAAATATTAAACAGACACGAGTGACTAAAAGCTACAGTATAGCTGTCCTCGTCTCTTTTCCTTTCATCTGAGAAACAATTTAAACAACAATTAAAAAAATTATAATTACTTCTGCTTCAGCCAAGCCGAAACAGTGTCCTTCACGTAAAGCTCATGTTGTTTTCGAATTTAAACGCCATAAAGTAAAATATAAAACAGACGCGAAACAGATGCATATGTGTGCACGCAACGATATTTTGAACAATAAGCAACAACGCAGTAGCTTACCGGTTTGTATTATAGATTGCTATAATAAAAACAACGATCTCAACTGTAAGAGCTATGACTATATAATAGCGTTGGATGCGCTGTAGTCTTGAATGGTTATTTCGACGAAGGAGTCTTTCCGTCAAACGTCTCTGAAAAATGGTATTTAAACTTGGAAATATTCTAATATGGAAGTGTTTTGTATCTATTTTATTGGTAATCCAATCTTCGACGAGCAGCCCGCTAGAAAATGAGAAGCTGGTATTTTAAACTCTTTTATATTCAATACAGATTCTTTTTTTTATATTTATTTGGTCTTCAAATAGATAGAGTTGACGGAGAGATTCGAGGGATTGCAGACCAAGGTGAAAGCACTGGAAGCGGAAAATGTAAGAAAATTTTGACTTCCTTCTATACATATAACATACCTGTCTGCATTTTGCTAATTATTTGTATAACTTTGTAAAAGTAATATAATTCAATAATTTGTAATACAGGAAAAGTTGACTACACGATTCGGTGATTTGGAAACCGAGAACAAAAATCTTAAGGCAGACGTGAAAGAATTGAAAGTCTCCAAGCAAGATGAAGAACTACTCCTCTTAAAGGACAAGAATTCAAACCTGGAATTCAATCTTCCGTCAAGTTGGGCTTCGTCTGAGACAAATCAGTCTTCTAATAAGAATGATAATGAACAATCTACAAGAGGCTTGGATGGCCTTCCATCTTCCTGCAAGGAATTGAAGGATGGCTATACCTTAGTCCCGATGAATGGCATCCACCTGCTGAGAAATAAAACGAAAATAAAGGCCGTATTCTGCACATTTCCAACAGGGAAACCAGGTAAGATTAACTTATTACAAAGACTTTCTGTAATTTCGCTGTGACTGCGACGATGATTTGAAAAGATTTTTAATTTTTATTTTTCCCCATGATGTTAAGATCTCTATCATATTCCACTTTCGGTATTGGAAATATTACAATGCCCAAATTAAGCCCATATATTAAAGGAGCCTGGGTGCTGGTATCGTTATGAAAAATTAATTGTCAATTTTATTGTTACAGTCTCTGAGATATTCCTCGGCGATTTGGACATCAAGACGAATAGCGTCCACTTTTACGTACAGAGGAATTCCCAATTTAAGACAAACGGTGCAGTCATTCCATTTGAACTTGCACGTTTAAACGAAGGAAATGCAATGGACTTGGCTTCCGGCATCTTTACCGCCCCAGTTCCAGGAATATACCATTTTGCATTCTCGGGTTTAAAAGATAGTTTTTCCACAAATTTACAAATTACTTTACAAGTCAACGGAATCGATGTTGGTAACGCTTATAGTGACCGGTTTGTTAAGGGAACTTACGATAGCGTTTCCTTGAGTGCCTCCTTACGATTGAAAGCAAACGACAAAGTACGTCTAGTCCATCGTGGCTGGTTACATGATAGTTTTTTACATTTTACCCACTTTAGCGGTTGGCTCGAAGAGGAAGACCAAACAACCACTATAATTATACATTTTTAATTACATACTAGAGCAAATTTTATTCCATTTATTGTTCTGGTTTCTGTTGGTCACACACAAAATAAAAGATCCTTAAAATTCAAGTACTTTTGAACTAGAATAGTTTCAGAAATTTCGATTTCAATTAATTTTTAAAATTTTGTGTATCTGAATCAAATACCCTTTAAAAGCACTGTGCTTTTTGGGCCTCATTTCATATGCTATGCGAGCAGTTAAATGGTAATCAAAATGTTGATATGATTCCATTAAAAATTAAGAAACCACATTATCAACCTTTGTGTGGGTATATCAACCACGCAATATATCAAACTACCGTCTTTTATACACACAATATACTAAAAGAAATAAAAGTGAAAATGATCTCATGTGGGGTTCCAATTGGCCGAGGACCGTCGAAATTTGTAATTTTAACTTTACTATGCAAAACTTTTAGATAAACTAGATGGTGCGTGTTTTTCGTAGCTTTGCTATTGGCATTTTCCTGTGCAGTTCCGATTGGTCTGAAATACTTCAACTTGGTCAGAATCCCACTTGAAAAAAAAAACACCTAGAAATAAATTAAAAATGTTAATTCAGTTCTCAATTCTCGTTGCATTTCTACACAAAACAATTCTCCCAAAGTAAATTATTCAACTTTTAACATATTCAAAAAGATTCGAGGTAATTCAAGAAATATAATAATAAATAACTCGTTTGTAAGAGTGGATAAATTTATTTGTTTTTGTCAGTTTTACAGTGCACACCACACCGGAGACCGGAAAGTAAAAAACAAAACAAAAACAAGTTCCTATGTAGAAATGTTTACTCACGCATTAACACCACTTATAAGCTCCGCCCTTCGGGCTCGCAATCATATTTTTTACCAAATGAACTTAAAAAATAATCTAAATATTCTCAAGTTTGTTTATACCTAATTGTCTTCGCTTTCCTCGTTAAGGCTAGTTATTATAGTCGATTGAAACATAGATAGATTGATTAAACCATGATCTAAGGGGTTGAGTGTAATATATTATAGAAATCAAATATTACTTGAACTACTTTTCCCTAATTTTCCTTCGCGCCGGCCAATCAGAAGCGAGGGAAAGCAGGGAAATAAAGGTTTTCAGACTCGCGTTTCAGAAGGGGGGAAATAAGAAGGAATAGAACCTCCGGTATCGAATAAATTCGATCCCATCCGGGATAATAATCATATCAACTATCGAAGAAAAAGATTTCAACGCAGAGAATGCATTTAATTTGGTATCTTGGGTTCTCACCATCTAAGTGTCAGGTATTTACCATTTCCAATTTTATTCCGTCAAGGCAAGCGCTCCCGGCCATTTGTATGTCCATCTTGAAGTAAACGGTTCTAATGTTGGTCTTGCATGTCCATCCATTCTTCCGCTTCAAAACTTTCTTCTACCAAAATGGTCCGACCGGTCCGCATCGCTGCAAAGCGTCAGAGAGAACTGATGGCAGTTATCGCCCAGCAGGAGAAATGGGAAACTGCTGAGTGGTTAGATGAAGATGAAGTCGACGCAACCGATCTGATTATACCTCAAGAGGACGATGATCCTTTAGTTCGTTGAGAGCAATCGCTACCTATAGTTTCAATCGAAGATCACTTCAACAACCCGTGGGAAGATGAAGAGTGAGTGAATTTTTATAATGGATACAATATAATAATTGCTTACTACATAATATATTTCATTTTTTGTTAATAATTTTAGGTGAAACCGTCCACAATCATTGGATCAAACACATTTCGAACTCAGAAACAATAGTACGTATTTCTCAAATCTGAAACAACAATTTATGTCATGTTTTTGCTCGTATTTCAATGTACACGTCAATTGTATAACATAATTTAAATTATATTACATATATAACAAAGACCCTGCACTAGCTTGTAAATGTTTTCAGAACCTTGTATTTATAATCGGATTATGTTGATATAATTTTTTTTATTTTTCTGCGTCTCTAACCTGAGAAATCGAGTTGATGCGCAGTTGATAAACCTTTATGCATTCTTTTGGACTACGAACCTATTGTTGAAGAGAAGGTATGCATTAAGGCTATTTTACCCTTAAATTAGCGGTAGTCAAGGAAAATTCGCTCCATCAAGTCCAAGTAATATATAAATAAATACAAAGATCAATATGGGTAATAACACTTGAATAAGATTCGGAGTACTTATAATTCTTCCTATTTAGAGTTCTAAGATTTAACTAAAATAGCCTCATTTCCATATCGTACCCATGTCGTATTCCATGTCGGTTCTTCTTTGTTCTGCTATTTGTTTTTATATGCGCTTAAAAGTAATGATTTTGTTGAAAACACACACAATATTTAATTCGAGTACCTTTCTTTTTAGTATTCTAGGGTTTTATATTTACTTTGTCAATCGTTCTTATCTTCAATTTTTAAATGGGATTGCACGAAAAAATGTTTTATCTTCAAATAGATTTTTTTTATTCGGTGGAGACTTCAAACAACCTGGTTTTGAAAAGAAGTTTGAATTTCGTATGGTTTTAAATTTGTAAACTTCTTGTTTGGTCAATTAATTTGACATTTCTTTATTAAGAGTATACTGCCCATGCGCAGTGGGTTTTCCGAGGTATTGATTTTATTCGCGTTTATTTATGGTACTGTGTGTGTGTATGGGAATGTGAGGGTCAAAGGTAAAGAAATTCAAATACTTTTGCACGGTGATGCAAAAGTGAGATATATATGAAAAGGGTAACTTAGGTGGGAAAGGATATATCTGTGTGTGCGTGCCGAATCCAGGCATCGCATACGTATATTTTATACAGCATATTTTAGAATAAATAAAGCAGTACCTAAGGAAGCGTTACAGCATCAAGTCGAGCACAATCGGAACGGTATATAACATTTAAAAAATATAAAGATCAACATGGACGACGAACAATTGGACAAGGTTTTAATGAATCCATTATCTGGTAAAGTCTTGAAAACTGCTATCGGAGAGGTACTTAAAAACCTTCTTATATTATTTCGGGAAAAAAACAAGCGATAGACTCATTTTCGTGTTTCATAAAATAGCTTTCACGTACTACTATGATATTCTGGAATGCTAGTAGGAATGGCACAAACCAATATGGAGGCTATCTTTATGAGGATTTAGTCTGGATATCTTTTTCCCTTAATTTTAGGTACATACGTCTATAGGACTGAGAAATTAAATTAAGTGGGGAAGGGATCCTGTTAATTGACAATATTGGACAATTCTTTTTATCATTAAAGTACATATGACAAATTATTTTCAGTGTTGACATGATACCCATGAGAAACAGTGCTTTCGGCAGGCTTGTCAACGGGAGTTGGGACGGAAAGTTTGGACTGGTACAATGAAAGGTATTCGTCTTTTTATTAAACATAATTATAAGGGAAAACATGATTAAGTCCTGTTTACCCCTTACACTTTAACACACCCGTCGGTAATTGTGGTCCGCTCAATTTTGGCTGGTTTAATCATTTATTTAATGAATAAACAAATTAAATAACTTTTTTTTACGGGGTTCAGGAGATCGATCTAGCTGTTACTGCATTTGGCGGCATCTTAGGGTCCGACATAATTGATCTGGCAGCTTATATGAGGAGTGAAGAAAACGTCATGCTAACCCGATACCCGGCTCATCACTCGTCAATTTATGGGCATATTATAACGTTTTCTCCTGGCGTAAGCTAATATTTTATGAGAGAGAAAAAATATTCATTATTCCATCTTATATCGAAATACGTTTTTATGAAATCAAACAGGTATGGTTAGGGTTACTACTTTCAATGATAACCTGCATTATCTTCATGAAGCTATTTGGAATTTTTTATCAGAAATGTTTTATTGATGATAATTAAGATTCGTCGTCCGCTTCCTTAGCTACACTGTCTAACATATCTGAGTACATCTTAGCCACTCTTACAAATCATGGTAGGTATAAATCACATTTTTATTTACATGCACGCATCTAAATATACTTGTTTCAGGTGGATATTACAAAGGATCTAGTTATCGTGGATTAGGAGTGATGGCCACCACTTGGTGCTTTGCGACTTTTGTGTTTGTCAACGTTTACTGTTCATGTTTGACTGTGTACACGTCTCTCATCTTTCAAAAACCGGATATCAACACTCTTCTTGAACTAGCCGAGAATAGTAACTATCAGCTGATGAGGGTCATCACATCTACCCCTGAAGTACAGTTTTTGGTAATTAAAATTTAAAATAAACAAAAAATAAATACAATAATTTATACAATTTATAGTATCGTGTTATTATATTTCAAATAGAACCCTCAGTCAACAGGATTGATTAAACAAGTAGGGGATAAATTGCTTAGATGCCCTTTAGATGTTTGTAGAACCACCATCTACGACGTCGCCGTAAAAAAAGTGTTGGACGAGAAAAACTTCGTGGCATTCGTAGTACGATCGCTTGTGCTCATGGACAAGTATAGATGGCCGGTATAATGGTGTCAATTTTGGGTTGAACGCGCGGTAGCAAAAGTAGTAGATCAATAAAAGCATCTACACATCGTATATACTTTTGTTATTGTAATTAGCTGCTCTAAGGCGTTTGTGCAGAAGCAGACAAAAATTGAGATAAAAAAGTGGAATCGTGGTCCCATTTATGTCGGCCGTCTATACTTGCCCATGATTGTGCTAGGATGAATTTACTTTATTAATTTCATTGTATTGACTATCGATCCCTAGGTTATTTGACTATTGACTCTATTTTACAGACAGGAATTTTGCCAAAGATGTACATGTACAAAACCTTTTCGAACGGAACATGCCGCTTGACTACTGCCCAATATAAGACTACTAGTGTATACTGGTAGTGAATAGCCCTTATTCTTCTCCACTCTTTGAAGCGTTACAATTGCACCAAACTTGACAAAAAAGGGCTCATTAGACGTAGAATTTTTTCCCTTTCTATGGTTTGTAATTTCGTAAAAAAATTTTGAGTTTAAGTAAATGAAATTAATTAAAAAGTGTAGCGGTGACACTAGTGTCAACGTCATCTTTTGAGGTTAAAATTGACAAATTATGGCTCAAAAGATACATAAATTTCTCCTCTTTCTTTTTTTTTGTGATTTGATTGAAAATATTGTATTTAACTTAAAGAAATTAATTAAAATTTATTACAAAGTAGCATTGGAGCTAGTGTCAACGTCATCTTATGGGGATATAGAGTTGCAAATGAACTAAAATTGATCATAAGGCATATTTTCCGTCCGCGGACCCTATCGAAATAAACAATTTGCCGATCGCAGGCCAGATTATAGTTCTAAATTTATCAGTTGCTTAACCGACCAATTTACCGGCTTATTTGCCGAAAAATTGTCTGGCTGCAGGTCCGACAAATCCGACCATATACCGGTCAATTTTCCGCTTACTTACAGACAGGTTTTCTGCCTACTTTACCGGCTAACTTGTCGGCCTGTTTATCAACAATTGAGTCATATGTTTGGGTTGTTTGAAAGATGATTCAGTGGAACTGAATTACTCATATCAATCCGGCGAGCTTCAAAGCGTGCTTTGCTATCTTAAACTACAATTCACTGCCGCAAGAATTTGGCAGGAAACCCTGCTTTCACGCCGATTACTGTCTACTGATCTTCATTGGATTTATCGATTCTTTGATTCTTACACTTATCGCATTTGCATTCATCTCTATATCTACTCTATAAATTAATGGCTATAATCTCAATTTGTATGTCGTTATAGTAAAAAATTTGAGACTTAGACAACTTTCCGTGCCCCACCAAAATAAGGAAGTTTTTTTCTCTTTCGCTCAGAAATCGCTTGTTAAAAGAATTGTTAAAAAAAAAAAATTTTCCCCTTTTTTTCTCGGGAAGCTGTGTTTAAGTTTTCAATTTTTTCAAGTCTACCAGCCCTTTTCCTACCCACTAGGTCAGGCGTATTAAATCGTTGAATACATGCCTTCCAGACAAAAATTTAATTAAATTAATAATTTATATATTATTTTTATAGTGATTCTAGAATACTAACTGATACCATCGAATGAAAAAAAATTATCTCTACAAAATGGTTTATTTAAAATCTTAACTGATTTGAGTGCAATAAGCGTAAAAATAAACAATTCACCCCGACCCGGGTAATAAACTTTTTCGCTCGGTTTCTAGCGGACGCGCTGTTAAATTTTCAAGTGTAATCCTGTTTATCCCTGTTAAACAAAGGCCTCCGGATTTCTCCCAATCTGGGAAATCTAATTTTCCAGCTTTGATTTTTATGATTTTGACGTTTTTGCCCGGGGAAAAGAAGAAAGTATAAAAAGCAGACGAAAAACAGACGTAAAATCTCAATTTTCTTCTAAGTTAGCAAATTTTCATTTTTTCAGAAAAAAAGAAAAATAGTAGAACTAATCAGAGCATGGCATTTTGTCACATGGGGATTTAAATTACAGGCAGAAAACATTCGGTAGTGTGAATGGAGTGCGTTTTTTCTTTACTTTTCACCAGGCGAAATGCAACCCACACCCGCGTAGTCTGAACGGACTAGCACGTCTTTATTTTTAAACATAATCTCTTACGGCCAAGCACCCCTTTTTTCCAATTACAACTAATTTGAGAGAGTGGCCCAAAAAAGGTAAAACAGGTTCCAATAGAAAGTTGAATGTTTTAATCACGTGTTGGAGTCCTTTATTTCCCAGCAAAATTTCCTGGGATTTGAAACTTTGAATTCTCGGAATTGATAAATCCTTGAAAGTGTATATTTACAGGTATAGAACAAATGTGCTTCACTGCTAGTCGGAGCGGAGTGTCCTGGTCGTGAACCTGCCCTTGAATTAAGAACAACTGTGTTTCAGCCTGGCTGAAGCGGAATAAGTTTTATTCTTTTTTATTCTTAAGTATGATTCGTTAATGGAAGTAATTAATAAATATAGTTTTCAATTATAGTGCGAGCTTTTGTTTGGTGGGTACTGGGTAAGAAAACCCAAATACACGACTGAAAAAATGCTTTCATTTTTTTATGGTGATATCTGAAAATCATTCGCTTACTTTTAATAATTTTACTTAAATACACTGCAAGTGGCTAAATGCTACACTATGGCTGCTCTTGTCTCTCTTTGCTTCCCTCATGGAAAACATTATCCTTATTTCTGCTTCAGCTAAGCTGAAGCTCAGAATATGCCCTTCACGAATAGCTTATGTTGTTTCCCTCATAGAAACAAATATGCAACTTTTTAAAATTATCATTATTTCTGCTCGTGTCCTTCACGAACAGCTGAAGTTGTTTCCCTCATGGAAACAAATAAACCATTTTTTAAAAAATTATCATTAATTCCGCTTCAGCCAAGCTGAAGCGCTTGTGCCCTTCACGAAAGTTTATGTTGTTTACGCATAAAAAATTGTAAAGTAGATTTTAAAAAGACACAAAACAGATGCATATACGTCAACTACTCAACTCAATATTTTGAGCAAACAAAAACAGAAGTGCAGTTGTTTGTATCAAAGATAATGAAAGCAACGAGTGCAGCCTGAACTGAAAGAGCCATAGGGCTATATAATTGCGGTAGATGCCGCATTTCTTACAATTATAATCCGACTAGAGAGCCTCTCCGTAAAACAAGATTGTAGTAAAAATGGTATTCAAAGTTGGTAATATTCTACAATGGAGTCTTATTGTATCGAATTTATTAGTAATTCAATCTTCGAGTAGTTCTCAGGAAGAAGACACTGTGACACTGGTAGTTTTTTTTTTTTTTAATCTTGTTAAGTTTATACGTATAACCTGTTATTCTTACTTCAAATATTTATTTAATCTTTAAAATAGATAGAGCTGACTAAGAGGTTCGAGGGATTGCAGACTAAGGTGAAAGCACTGGAAGTGGAGAACGTAAACAATTTTTGATTTCCTTTACTACATATACTAATCTTAGTTGTCTAAATTTTATTTCAAAAGTAATATAATAATGATAAAATATCTTGTTAAAACAAGAACAATTAACTGCAGAACTTGGCGATTTACAAGCTGAGAACTCAAACCTTAAGGCAGACATGAAAGATTTTAGAGGCCAAGTCAAACTACTGTTAGAGGGCCAAAATGCCAACCAAGAATCCCATCTACCGTCGAATTCGGCTTCGTATGAAACGACACAGTTTTCTAAAAAGAATGATAACGGACAATCTTCAAGAGGCTTGAGTCGCCTACCATCTTCTTGTGATGAATTGAAGGGCGGTTATACCTCAGTCCCAATGGATGGAATTCATCTGCTGAAAGATAAAAACAAAATTAAGGCCGTATTCTGCACTTTCCCAATAGGAGCATTCGGTAAGATTAATTTATCTTGAGGCTTTTCCAGTGCTGAATTATCCTGAAGGCAGACTAGGCAACCGCCTAAGGCCCGCAAAAGGCTCAAAAAGTGGGTTTTGTACAGGCACTGCCTAAGGACCGCATTGCCCCTAACCCGTTAATGGGCTTTTTTAGAATTTAATTGTGGCCCAATTATTTATGTATAGGAGTTTTTTTTTACCAATTTTTACCTCAGGGCAAAGATTGACAAGGTAGATTTTATATAAATCCCGTCGAAAGTAATAGATAAGCATGGGTACTTAATTCGTTTTAATTGCTGAGATCATTTGATTTGTAAATTCATAACTTAAAAAAATTACAAGCAGATGATTCTAAAGTTTGGTTTACTCTTTGTATTTTATGTCATGTTTTACATGAGTGCACTAAGCGAAATGTGACATATCATCCGTACTAAATGCTGACGCAGCCAAATAAAATACGCGCATCAGCTGCTGGTATTTAGGTATACAGCATAACTTTCCAGGAGAGGTCATGATTGAATAAATCCGATAAATGTAACTTTAAATCGACTCAGCTCTTTTAAAAAAAAGTTTTACTTTGAGGGGTTATCTACTTATAGCTTATAAGAGGGGTTTAGGGATATCAAACCCGCGCTCTTTTTTATACTATGCTTTATGGTGCTTACCCCCCCCCCCCCCACCGCCTCTCTAAAAAAATTAAAGTGGCAAAATTAAACTATGACTTAAGTTTAAACATTTTAACAGCTCATTAGAGAGAAAAGTAAGTTCTCCGTAATTTAAATTTATTATTATATGCAATTTTTACTTTTTTTAAAGTTTATGAGAGATTCCTCGGCAATTTGGACATCAAGACGAGAAGTGTCCACTTTTACGTACAGAACAATGCCGCTGTAAATATATCTCGTTCAACCCTGTCATTTGCACTTGTGACTTTGAACGAAGGAAGTGCGATGGATTCGGCCTTGGGCATTTTTACCGCCCCAGTCCCAGGAATTTATCATTTTGAATTCTTCGGTCTTAAAGATGCTAAATCCACGTCTTTACACATTATTTTACAAGTAAATGGCATCAATATTGGTAGTGCTTTTAGCGACATTTTTGCTACGGGGACTTACCATAGTGTGTCCTTGAGTTCATCTTTACGATTAAAAGCAAAAGACAGGGTGTTCCTTGTCGGCAACGGGTGGTTATTTGATAGCGTCTATCATTTTACCCACTTTAGCGGCTGGCTGGTAGAGGAAGACCTTGCATTACCATAAACATACTAGAACTCTATTCTTATTCCATTCATTGTTCTGGTTGATGTTGGGCACGCCCAAAATAAACATGGTTTTGAGAAATTTTCATTCCTTTATATTCTTAATTTTAAAACTGAAAAAATTTAATCCAGGGCGATTACACAAAATTAATGTAACCATCACTATCATGTTATTAAATACTTCAACTCCATCCATCCTCTGTATGAATTTAATTTTGGTTCGACTATTTTTTAAATTCACGAATCATATTAATTACAATGAATTACCAAAATAATACTTGAAAATACTTGAAATACTTGGAAAATACTTGCTGCGTGAATCATCTAAATAATATCAAATCAATTTTTCATCATTGGTTTTTTTGGTTATACCTAAAACTCTGATTTAAAAAAATAGGTAGAAAAAAGGATGAAGCATCAATCAAGAGTTAAAATCGTTGCAGTGACCTCCGCCCCACCTCCAGATTATTATTTTTTAAACCGACGAACATCGAAATTGTTTTAAAATTGCGACGTGAAAATAGGACCAGAAAGAAATTAATTTTTTTCTTTATTCTTCATATCGAAATCTTCGTACATCTAAACATTAAGTAATCAGGTCCCCAAGCCAAAGGATTTTTTCTGCCCGACCTGTTTGATGACCCTGTCATCAGACTGGGTTAAGATTTTCTGTTAACTGCGCCGTAGCTTAAGATCAAAGTCATGACTGCATTGAGTAGGCTTGGTTAAAACTAAATAAATAATACGGAAACAATTAGATAGACCTGTTGGCGAAATCATATCTGGGAAAGTACAGCCCCATACTGTTTCAGCTAAATCGAAAGAGAAATAATAAGATTGAGAGACTGAGACTATGAGCTCTTCCAAGGCTGTATATTGCTCTAGTATATTGGGAGATTCCCGAAATAAAAGATATTGATAAATAAAATTACACGACAACAACTAAAATATGCAAAGTACCTTGGTACTGGACGTTATAACGTCCAGTGTGTATGAGTGCCTGTATATTTTATGTCTTTGGTGGCTATATAAATATACAGGCAGGTTTAAAAGGCTAAATAGATCTATAATCATTGAGATGAGAGTTAGGAATCGCAATCGGTAATGAGGTGCATGCAGAATAATATACCTCGATACTGGACTATAAGATGTGACAGGACTCGGGTACAACACTCACAGCGGGGTGACTATGAATCTACACTAATCAAAGTAAAACAAGAAAGGGTTTAACATCATACTAATGCAAATGGTAAAATAAATATCACCTTCGTGAATGCTTCACTGGTTAGAGAAACCAGAATTCTACACAAAATGTACAAATCAAAGCATGCATAAATATGGCGTGACAAACATCATCAATATATCAATCAGATACCTGGTTATAAGAAGAGAATATTGGGACTTAAAAATAATCTACAGAAATTAAAATGGACGTGGGACTTTAAACTCTAAATGACATTCATGATTCAACACACGAGACTGGAATGTGGCAGCTCAATAATGCAAGAAGTCGTCTGCTTGATGAATGTATGAGGCTAAACAGTTTCCTCCGATCCACATACTATTGCTGCAATCAACCGGTACGACAAAATTACCATAAAATTGGCTGGAAGGGGGAGGGGTGGTCTCGACACCAGCTACTGCAACTTTTTGTTTACTCGTATGATAACCTACTTGGGAATAAATTTTATAAAATAATTGTAGTTCAGCCTGGTCGAAACGGGAAAAAAGCCAAAGTTTTCAACTAGCAAAGTCCCGTTCATGAACTTGGACTTGAATTTAGAACAGCTGTGTTTCAGCCTGGCTTAAGCGGAATAGGTTGATTGTTTTTTTAACTTAAGTATGATACATTAACGGGATTGATTAAGAAGAATTTAGTTGTTAATTAAACGTTTTTTTTTGTTCTTTTGAAAATGCAACATCACCAAAGAAGATTAAATTTTTTTTACGGTAACCTTCTGAGAACTATTACTGATTAGGTACCCTCCTTCAATAACTGACTAAAAGCTACAGTAAAGCCGCTCTCTTCTCTTTTTGCTTTCCTCCGAGAAAACAATGAACAACACTAAAAAAATTAGTATTACTTCCGCTTCAGCCAAGCTGAAACACAGGTGTCCTTCACATATAGCTAACGTTGCTTATACATTAAAGCAAAGTGATTAAAATATTAAACAGACACGAGTGACTAAAAGCTACACTATAGCTGTCCTCATATCTTTTCCTTTCATCTGAGAAACCAATAAACAACAATTTTAAAAATTAGAATTACTTCTGCTTCAGCCAAGCTGAAACGCAGGTGTCCTTCACGTAAAGCTCATGTTGTTTTCGCATTGAAACGCCGTAAAGTAAAATATAAAACAGACGCCAAACAGATGCATATACGTGCACAGCTATATTTTGGACAATAAGCAACAACGCAGTAGCTTAACGGTTTATATTATAGATTGCCATAATAAAAACAACGATCTCAGCCGTAAGAGCTATGACTATATAATAACGTTGGACGCGCTGTAGTCTTCAATGGTAATTTCGACGAAAGAGTCTTTCCGTCAAACGTCTCTGAAAAAAAATGGCATTTAAACTAGGAAATATTGTAATATGGAAGTGTTTTGTGTCTATTTTATTGGTAATCCGATCTTCGACGAGCAGCCCGCTAGAAAATGAGAAGCTAGTATTTTAAACTCCTTTATATTCTCTACATGTCCTTTGTTTTAATATTTATTTGGTCTTCAAATAGATAGAGTTAACGGAGAGATTCGAGGGATTGCAGACTAAGATGAAAGCACTAGCAGCGGATAATGTAAATATTAAATGTGACTTCCTTCTATACACACAACATAATTGTTTGCATTTTGCTGGGCTAGTTATTTGTATAACTTGTTAAGTAAATAATTCAATAATTTTTTATACAGGAAAAGGTGACTGCACGATTTGGTGATTTGGAAGCCGAGAACAAAAATCTTAAGGCAGATGTGAAAGAATTGAAAGTCCAAGTCAGCAAGCAAGATCAAGAACTGCTCCTCTTAAAAGACAAGAATTCCAATCTAGAGTCCCATTTTTCATCAATTTGGGCTTCGTATGGAACTAATCAGTCTTCTAATAAGAATGATAATGAACCATCTTCAAGAGGCTTGCGCGGCTATCCATCTTCGTGCCAGGAGCTAAAAGATGGTTACACCTTAGTCCCGATGGATGGAATTCATCTGCTGAGAAATAAAACCAAAATAAAGGCCGTATTCTGCACATTTCCAATAGGCAAACCCGGTAAGATTAATTAATCCCACAGGCTTTTTGTGAATCTCATTACGACTGTGGTGATAACAAAAGATTTGTTTTTCAAATTTGCTCCATGGGATTAAGAACTTAATATTAATATGGTTAACATCAATTGGTTATTGACCCATATATCATTTTGGGTATTACCAATACCCATTTACCTTTTTGGGTAATTAACAATACCTAAAATGGAGTATGGGACTAAGTAAGCTCAAATGTGTTAGAAGTTGCTGGCTTGTTTTAAAATGAAAAGTCCATTTTCTTGTTATAGTATCTGAGATATTCCTCGGCGATGTGGACATCAAGACGAAGAGCGTCCACTTTTACGCACAAAGGAAGTCAAATTTTTATAAAAATGGTGTTATCCCATTCGAACTTGCACGTTTGAACGAAGGAAATGCTATGGACTTGGCCTCAGGCATTTTTACCGCTCCTGTGCCAGGAATTTACCATTTTGAATTCTCGGGTGTAAAAGCTAATTTAATCCCAACTTTATTAGTTACATTACAAGTAAACGAATTGGATGTGGGCCATGCTTATAGCGATCATATTGCTAAGGGGACTTTCGAAAGCGCTTCTTTCAGTGCATCCCTAAGATTGAAAGCAAAAGACAGAGTAAGACTGGTAAATAATATTGGTTGGTTAAGCGAGGACTTACATTCAACCCATTTTAGCGGCTGGCTCGTAGAGGAAGACCTTAAACTACCATTCATTGTAATTATTGATTTTTAATTACATACTAGAACTCTGTTGTTTTTCCATTTATTGTTCTGATTGCTATTAAACACGCCCAATATAAATATGGATTAGAGAATTCTTCATTTCTTTATATACTCAATTTTAAAACGGAACCGATCATCCAAGGAGATTACACGAGAATAAATGCAACTTGCACTATCATATTAAAATTAAATACTTGTTTCAGCTCCATCTATCGGTGTACCCTCCGTATGAGCTAAATCCTGAAAAACGGATAAATAATTAATGCCCACCTCTTGGGAAAGAACCCTAACACCCTTGGGAAAGAAGGGTGTAAAATTGACGCACCAGCACATTTCTTCGGCTATTTCCCGAGTTTCACCGAGCTGAAAACCAGAGGCGCTGGGGATACGTTGAAGCCGTGTCTCCCATTTACCTTTGCCATCTATATTGGTCTGTGCTACCATAAGATAAGATGAAATAAACATAATAATTGTAAAACGGTTTTTTTTTTACATTTTCCTAAGTTTAGAAAGATTCTTCAGATTTTCATATTCCCAAAAATAAAGAACTGAATGAGAAATGAATAATCTATAGCAAATTTGCTTCGCTCGTTTGCTAATGTATTGTTACGAGGCGGGCGGCTGCAGCACTATCTTTTCCACCACCGCTAGAGGCCACTAGCTGATGGCCTCGTCCGAGTCGTGCGAGTTATACCGACCGAGGCGACTACCTTCGACCGATACATCGACTCTGCCTACTGCACCCAAAATAAGAGCCCGAGCGTCCTGTCCCGGTCACTACAGCCTCGGGGACGGAATAGAAGCATTTGATTTACATTATTTCCCCACTGTGTGTGTTCCCTGTCCTTCATTTGTTTCTTTTGTTTCTCATCTACTCTCAATCTATTGGATACTGTTTAGCCCTAATCCCTCTGCTTCTGTCACTACGGTCGTTCCGTGCTCAGAGAAACGCCACCCAGTTGATGGCTTTGAGTTTGACGATGCGCTTCTGATATGCGTATTCTTGTTCGTTAAGGTTGAGATACCGAGAGGACCTCTACTGTGATCGGTATACTAGTGTCTCATATATTATTGTATACCCTCATTTTATTATCTCTCTCTTCATCTGTGATCTATTCAGGTGTCGTAGAGTGTAACTTGACTTAGTGTAGTTGCTTGATTGCCTGACGAGGAAGCCCCAGTGTGTAACCTCTAAAGGTATTTCCTCCATTCTTCCTATGCGTGAAGTTGTCATGCTCACTGTCTATATCTCTACTTTAGGAATCATATTGCTCCACGTATCATCATCCATATTCTAGCCCACATTTTTAGAAATAAATATAGTGGTCTCGACCCGAAGTTTATGCAGTTTTTTCGTCCGCATTAATATGGATCATCAATATGGACCTATCTCACCAAGATTATAATATGTCAACAATGAGTTTTAATTTTAAGTATCGGTAGCCCCAAAATAACAGCAAGTAAATAAATGAAGCACAAAATTTTTTTGTTAGCGTATTTTAAAAATCATGTTAAACGAAATCCTGGAAACTATTTTCAAAATAGAAGCAACGTGGCACGATATTACTAACATAAGATAAGATTGAATGAACATAATAATTGTAAAACGACGTTTTCCATATTTTCCTAAGTTTAGACAGATGTTAAATATACACTTTTAATGAAATCAATCCTCAATCCCATTCCTCGTACAATTTATTCGATGGAGCAGTAATTACAAATTAAAATGTAATTATTCTTCAGATATAAATATTCCCAAAACGAAATGAATAAAAAATGAGTTATGTTTTTTTTACTTGATACGCTTGTTTACTAATGAACATTATCTTTAGAAAACCGAATTTCAATTAAACCCGTATAAAGGAACCGTGGATCACTTTTTCAGTTCCCAATTCCTGAAAATTCGCGTATTGGCGATGCGCTGCTGATCCGCATTTTCTTTCTTTTTAACTGCCGGTCATACGTTTGGACTTTTCTCAATACCATCCAATACCAGCTTAAATACAACAATCTGGAAGAAGGTCTGATAATTATTTATAAGGTTGCAATCACATTGGAACAGTTCTACGTCTTTGATGGTTACGTCTTGGCTCTCCTTCAATTTCTACTACGTTCCATTCGTTTTTAGGTAATGAACGATGCTACTGAACACATAAACAAGCTTTAAACAGTGATCTAAAGCAAAGGCATAACAATCATGGTTTTATATTTCTATTTTCATATTTTGGAAAAGCAGCCATAAGACCCCCCCCCCCTCCAATTTGATGGAAGCGAGATAATAAATTGAAATGCAATCAATGTAATCATTGTTCAGATCCCACTTTCCCGAAAATGTATCGAATGGGAGTGAGTTATGAAAAACTAATTTATTAGAATTTATTAGAAAATGTATCGAATGGGAGTGAGTTATGAAAAACTGATTTATTATGTATACATCAATTTTAAAACAGAACTCCAATTACATGTGTATCAAAGGACCTGGGCAGTGAATAGGTTAAATCCTATGGTTGTAAATAATTTACTTGCTGGTGTTCCAGCAATGTTTCATCTCATCCGTTCATATGGATCTGAATTGTTTTCCAGTTTTCTATTTCTAAGAAGTAGAAACCCATACATATTGATGAAACCACGTTGATGTACCTATTCTTTTCTATATACTGACGATATTGCTGAAGTACGAATACATGTCACCTATTTTACTTTCAATATAGCAGTGGTCAAGTAAGATTCACCGCATCAAGTCAAGCAACATTTGTGGATTTAAAGCATTAATATTTAGGTTAACATGGCTGAAGAACAAAGCGAGATTCCGACGAATTTATCCGGAAAAGGACTGCAAACTTTCATTAGAGAGGTACGTATAAGTTATTACTGTTCACATAATCACAAGGTAATTTCCACATTTTCATGTCGCATGTAAATATAATAATATAATATAAATATTGAAATATCTTTCAATAACATCAATTTGGCATGGCTCGGCTTGTTAATTTAAATTATATCCTTCTTCATCTTCTTCAAGCTGTTAGATTTCTTCTAACTAGATTCAAGCTGTTCATTTTTATCAAGGTGTATCGCCGATTGTTACACTTACGGCACTTTTCTTTGTCGTCGGCTATTCTTGAATGTTAAAAAAGGAAAACATGGAAAAAATCATTAAAAAAACTGTACCCTATCAAAACATGCCTGTAAAAAGTTTTAATTTAACTTAATTGTAGATATTTTTACTCGAGCACAGAGAAAAATTAGTTTCTGATCCAATGGAACTAGTTTGGTTGTAATCAGAGGTCCTCTAGACCATTTTTTATAAGAAAGTACAGGGACTGACAGGGGTGTTCAACTCATTGTGGAAGCTTGTGCAACTGTTTGGGAAAAATTTAAGGTCTGTGAAATATGAGAAACGTACAATAATAAATGACGGCTGATCGATGGAATTTGAATCGTGTTGTTAAACAATGTACACCAGTTCTTTGCACTAGTTGTAAGACCACGGGGCCCAGCCATTTGTTACTAATGTTACCTTTGCTAAACATAAACTTTTCAAACACCAAAACATAGCAGATGTCCAGATCTGTCGTTTTGTAAACATTAACTTTTAAACGTGCAGTGCACAAGAGCCGTTTCATAAATAATAATTGTTGGTGTATGCTATGTATTATCTATATATACGCGTTCAGTTCAACAGTAATTCTTTAACCTTGCCTCTCTATCATACCTTACCTGGGTATTTTTTTAAGGAGAGATCCTTAGCTTCTTGGTCCTTAGCCATCATAGTGTTGTATTCATCTATGTACATATAAAAAGAACTCGTTTGCTATCGAAGAAGTTATACAACTTATAGACTTCTGAAAGTCTAGATACAAAGACAATGGTTCTTAAGGACGAAGTTGCTGGATTACAAGATCCGCTCCTCGTATCGACCGGATGGGGCAGGATTTTTTTTTTGAGCTAAATGGATTGGTTTAGGATCGACCGTGTAATCGAGTGTATTTGGCAGTTATGTTAATTAATGGGCATACATAAAAATATGTATATATGAAATTTGGTAACGCTGAAGTGGCTTATATACTAATTACTACCTGTGTAACAAAAATGCTTTATTTAGACAATTATCAATTCGGCCATGATTATCACGATAATAGATTTCAGATCTGAGTTGATTTCGATTTCCCTTTTTTTTAAATATTTTCCTGTGTATGCGCGAATCGACGACATTAAACAGTAGCTCGATCGCGTAAAAAAAAAACTTTTCAAAAAGTTACATGAGGACTGTAATATTCACCGCTAGATGGCGCTGGCGTTGGTGCACTGACCTAATAATAACAATGCACCGTGCACTTTCAATACACGTGGTTTTAGTTAGCCATATCCTGGGAAAGATTTAGAAAACAACTAACAGTGAGATTACATTCAATTGGCAGTAATGTCTGTGCGCGATTTCGCTGAATTAGATTTCATGAAAGAGGTTTTGAACTACCCGTGCTTGTACGATCGTACAGACTTTGATTACAAAAACAAGGAAAAAATAGAATGTTGGGATCATATTGCCCAAAGTCTGAACTGTGAAGGTAACAATATAATTACTCAACCCACCTTTTTAAGCTTCTTAAGTTTTAACATATGTATTATGTATTCAACAGATTCTGCTCATCTGAAGAAGAAATGGGATGCCTTGAAGACAAAGTACACGAGAAGAAGACAAGGAGCTAGATATAAAGATTGGCCACTATATGAAAAATTTGATGAACTGTTTGGGAAATTTATTCAACAACAAAAATGGTATTATTTATACCTACATCTTTTAAAATATTCTTTAATTATACTATCTCTCTTTTAAAGCACTAAAAAGGAAAATCAAACAGAAAGAAGCAAGACAGAGGAACGGGGCCTAGAGTTGATTGAAAAGCTGAAGAAACTATCATCACATGAAGCAGAACCCATTTTAGACCAGATGGAGGAGCTCATCCTTTTAAAACTTTCTATGAGATCATCACATCAAGGATCCCCTAGTAGCAGCTCATGAAGTCCCGAAATGTTAATAAAGGATTAATTGAATATCACTTTGAAAAATTCCTGAAGGAACTACATTTTGAAGCTGGGTCGTCTCAGGCTCTCGGCTAATTTGATATCCATTTTCAATTTGATATTCAATCTAAAAATCGATGTTGCTGTGTTTCATGTTAGAATAACAACGAAGGAATTAAATAAACAAAGAATTTGCCGAGTTTTTGGATTTTTAAATTTTAATTATATTATTTCAAAAGTCTACTAAAAAATCACCACCCCACATGGTATTGTGTAGCCATTAAATTCATTTATTTAGCTACACTCTATCATCCAAACGTTATAATTCATGTTTATCGAGCATAATTTAATTATGAAGGATTTTTGATGATGTTTTTAAGAATAAGGAAGACGGGAATTTTTAATTTTATGAATAAGGAAGACTGGAAGAAATAAAAAAAAGGATAAAGAAAAGGGGAATATAGAGTATTGAAAATGACCGGTAGATGGCATAGAACGCATCGTACAAGAAAGTGCAAGAGGGTACGGGAAAGTACGAGAGAGTACAAGAAAGTACAAGAGGATACATGAAAGTACAAGTGAGTACAAGAGAGTACACGAGCAGGGAAATAAAGGTTTTCAGAGTCGCTCCAGAGGGAGGGGAAATAAGAAGGAATAGAACCTCCGGTATCGAATAAATTCGATCCCATCCGGGATTGGATTAGATATAGTTGCAGGTTTGTACCAACATACCATATTTCCATTTATGGAATCAAATACACGAGAGGAAATCTTCGTGATTTGAAGGAGCAGTTGTTATAAATTGAAATGAAATCACATTGTTCAAATACCACTATCCCAAAGGGAAACACGAATTTAATGAGAAATGATCAATTTAAATAGCTTGCTTCGCTCGTAAAATACTGTTTGTTTCGATTGTTACAACAGAGTTTGAATTCTTCGATTGATTCAGTATTAAACATCCTGCACGATGAATATTTGCATACATGCTCGTAATACCAACTTGCTGATGACTGACGTTTCGAGAGTCATCCATCTATAATCGGGTCGTATAGATCTGAATTATTTGTCAGTGTTCCGTTCCTATACGAATCCGAATCGATGGTGCGCTGTTGCGATTATGCCCATATTCTCTGGGCTGCGAGCCTATTGTTGAAGTACGCACACATGCAGATTGCAGCCTATTTTACCTTCAATATAGCAGTTTTCAACGAAGATTCGCTGTATCAAGTCGGGCACTCTCAGTATTGCGATAAAAAAAATCTATAAAAGATCAACATGGCTCAAGAACAATTTGACAAGATTTTAACAACGAATCCGTTATCTGGAAAAGTACTGCAAACTGCCATTGGAGAGGTACCAATAATTCTTTATGTAAACAAAAGGTTCCCGTCTTTTCCCTCACGATTCAGTGCACAAAAAGGGGGAAATGAGGGAAAATGCGTGAGTAAAAAGGGAGAAAGAGGAGGAAGGGAGAAAATTGTGGGTAAACAATTGAGAAAAGGGGGAAATATAGGGGGGGGGACTTTTCCCCCGGATGAGTCTGGAAACAGATGGGAAACTGTATTGCCTATATTTAAACCAAGTGACCTTCGGCAGCTGTGTAGCACATGCACAAAGGCGGCATGATAGACATTGCCTTATAGATATAATATGTTTTCACGCAAATAGACGCTTATAGATATAATATGTTAAGGATCCCGGGCCTCCTATAAAAGATCCCGCCCGTGATCCTTCGGTCAGTCTTGAGTCTTCAGGAGGAAAGTGTATCACATTGTATCGGACGTGCCTGTCCGGCACGGCCCTCTCTCTAATACAATATCTAGTAGCCTATACTCTCTGTCTCTTACTTTATCTCCATAAATACCTCAGCCCCCCCCCCCCCCTCCCTCTTCCCTAATTATGTGATGCAACTAAATAGGCACCACAAAACCCTCGGATATAAAATATTATTAAATCACCTTCCTGCCACATTCTAGCTTGGACGTTCTACCATAATATTCTGGAATGCTAGTGGGAATGGCACAAATCAATACGGAGGCCACTTGTACCAAGAATTAGTCTGGTTGTCTCTCTCCCTTAACTTTAGGTAACTATTGTAAAGCGAACAAGCGGTCTTCTTTTAAATTTCGTAAAGCTATTTTAGAATATTTAATTATGTTAAAATAATATATTATATATTGAAAAAAATGAATATATATTTTCAGCATTGACATGAAACCCTTAAGAAATAGTGGATTTGGAAAGCTTGTCAACGGAAGTTGGGACGGGATGATGGGACAGCTCCAAAGAAAGGTGATGCTTTTTTTAACAAAGTTTTAGTTTTAAAAGTTACATATCCAGGATTCTCAGTTTGCCACTTATCCTGTAAGTGTTAAGCAGATAAAGAAAGGACTAAATGGATCATACGGTGAATTTGGCCCTATCGATTTGAGTATTACAAATAAATATACTGGAAATATATCAATAAGAAAAATTAACCACAATGTACGAAGAAAACTCAACTTATTTCTCGGAATTTAGGAGATCGATCTGGCTGCTTCTCCATTTGAAGGCATCGGAGAAATTACTTATGATCTGGCAGCGTATACGAAGAGTGAAGAATACGTGATGGTTACCCGATACCCACCACCCCATTCATCGATTTATGGCCACATCATAACTTTTTCTCCTGGCGTATAATATCATTTTTAAAGGGGAAAAATAATACTCGTATAAAAGTACTTTTTATCATTGAAAGTAGTAAGCCGAGCCAGGCTTACTACTTTCAATGATAGCCTGCATTATCTTCATCAAGCTGCTAGATTTTTTATACCGGAAATGTTTTCTTGGTGGTGATCAAGATGCATCGTCTACTGTTTTACTCACGTTGGCTGATATATCCGAGTACATCTTTGCCACACTCACTAATCATGGTATATAAAAATTAAATTACTCATTTTTTTTATTGCATTATAAATTTTATTGCAGGAGGATATTACACGAAATTTAGTTATAGAGCATTAGGAGTGATGGCCACCACTTGGTGCTTTGCCACTTTTGTTTTTGTCAACGTTTACTCCTCATGTCTGACCGTGTACACTTCACTTGTTTTTCAAAGACCGGATATAAATTCACTTCATGACCTAGCCGAGAATCCAAATTATCAGCTGATCACTATCTTCTCTTCTACCCCTGAAATGGAGTTTTTGGCAATTGAACCAAAGTAAAAACTACAAATATTATTATTTCACGATTTTATATTTCAAATAGGATCCTCAGTCGACAGGACTGATGAAACGAGTTGGGGATAAATTGCTGAAGTGCCCTTTGGATGTCTGCCGAACAACCAACTACGACGTCGCTGTACAAAAAGTGTTGGGCGAGGAAAATTTCGTTACATTCTTAGTATGACCGTGTGTGTTTTAAATTCACTTTAAAATACGACTATAAGACTGATATTTTGCAGACAGGCACAATGGCTAAGTTATACATGTATAAAACCTTTTCGAATGGAATATGCCACTTGACTATGGCCCAATCAAAAATGGCTAGTTTCAATTACTTCATGGGTTGTACAAAGAATAGCCCATATTCTTTCCCACTCTTTATAGCGTATGCTACATTAAAAATGTATTACACAATTTATCATAACCAATAACCACTTGTAGTTCATTACGATATCATGCCTTTGGACTTGGACAGTACTGGGTAAAGAAATTTTCCCCCAGTGCACCCCAATGTCAGCTGAAATACAACAGTTGGGGAGAATGCGTGAAGATTGTTGATAAGGCCCCACTCAAACTGGAACAATTCTATATCGCATTTGCTGTTCTCTTTGTTGGTTACATCTTGGCTCTCCTTCAATTTCTACGAGAACGCTTTATTCGTTATTAAGTATCAATCGATGTCACATAGCACATCTACCGTTATCTTTACCAGTGATCTATAATTACTGGCTTTTGAAATTGTTATGTTATCAGTTTTGCTCTCTGTCGGTTCTTAGCTATATTTTGTTAGTTTTAGTGTCATGCGCTTATGAAAACAACTTAGGCCTACCCTAGAATTGCAACAATGCAGCTTTATTTAAGAATAAGCACTGGTAACTCAATAATAACGCCATCCCATGACTTTATTAAACTTATCAAAAGTGTTTATCTTATCTCAAAAAGGCGCACAAAAATGTTCAGATTCCACTAAAAAAATGTGACCTTAAGATAATCTTTTAAATTCAATTGAGATAACTTACATATTTTGGTTAACTTAAAAACTCTAAATGGAATCGCATTTATTTCAATTTCTAAAGGTTCTATGTCGTTTTATTTTGACTCCGTTGTTACGGTATGAACGTTTCATTGGTTGTTAAGTATCGATTGATGTTACTCTGCACATCTACGTGAATTTTACCGATTATCAACGGTTTACAGTTACTGGCGACGGAATTTTCTTAGAATGAGCTCTTCATATATTGGTACTGTTTTTTTGGTTTTTCTATCATGCGCTTACTAACACAACTCATAGTAACTATGAGTTGTGTTACTACGTTATTAATGTTTCAGTTAACGATGTTGTTTTATGTAGGAAATACTCTGGTAACTCACTACATTTTTTGCAATCCCATTATTTTATTAAACTTATCAATAACATTGAAGCTGAACCAATCAAATTATTGGATCAACGCGTTGAAGCGTGTGTTGTCATGAATGTACCCCTCCTGATTTTCGTTTTGAGAAATCAAATTTTTTTTGTGGCAAACACGCACCGACATAGGAGTAGGAAAACTTTTACGATTTTTTTTCTTAAATAAATATAATTAATTATGTTTAAAATATTAATTTTTACTACAATATGGTTTAAAATGTGCCCATAATAAAAATTTGGGTTACATTTCAAGATTGACCCTTCACCGTTAGATATCACACTGTCGACAGGAGTGACCTAATACTTATGCTCGAATCTACTGTGTAGAAGCGAGTTATTCCTGATTTTTACTAATAAAACTATTTAAAAATATGAACATTATTCTTTTGAATGCGACCAAATTCATCTTTTTTCTTGTAAAATTCGATTTAAAAAAATTATAATTGGGTAGGGTACTTTCCCGTAAGACGCCACACGCTCCAAGGCAGTAGTCCCATAATTTTGATGGATACTGTACTTTACATTGTATTTTTTTTGCTAAATTTCAATGTTCTTTAGCCATTATTTATTTTAGTCCGCCATTTGAGCACATTGAATTTTTGGATGTTAAAATTTCAATACATATTAAATATGTAATCATGAAATTGATTGATTAATTATGAAAAAATTTCAACTGTTCTTCCCTTTTTAAAACAGCAATCCGTTAGAAAGTTTTATGTACTTGTGAAATGGTTTTAAAGTTGACCTTCTTGTAATTGGATTTCTCCTTACCAATAATGTGTCACCAAGTGAGTATATTCTAAGTAGTGCTTGATAACAACTGGTCAGCTTCTGCATAATACGGTCGTGGTCAATGACGTGCCAACAAGACTTATTAATCTAGCCTTACACCTTACTACAATCATTATTGCCTAATGTATACTACCTATTTCGTTAATGCTCAAGTGGCAAACCACAGGCTACATGCGAGATATTATCGATTTTATTGCTTCAAAAAACAAATGAGAACCAATCCCTATTTTAAATAAACAAAAGATATTAACCTATTATATCCTTTGGCCTTTGCTTGTTAAATAAAGAAAGTATTTGATTTAATGAATCCTTAAAATAACATACGAGTGCAACACATAGTGCAAAACTTCCCAGCAAATTGTTTGCATTCATAGATAGAAATTTAAATATCTAATAATCAAATTGGGATTTTATAACATTAGTATCCAAATAACACCTTCCATTCATATCGATGATCGTGAACATCTTTGATTATGTTCGCTTTAAAAAAATATTTTAAATGAAATGCTCTTTGAGGTTTGAATAGATAAGATAGTAAAAATAATAGGATGTATTTGTACTATACATATTGGCCTCATCTATAGCCAATAATATGCTACCAAACTCAAAGTAAATATCTTGACTATGACACGAGTTTTCATTTTAAACAACAATATGTGTATATAGCCTTTATTCTATTTTTTACATTATTTTAAATTCTGAATATTCTATGAATAAATGAACCCACGCCATGTTTTGCTGTTAACTTGGGTACATATTCAAATTTGCTTTATTGTTACTCTGTTTTACGTGGAATATAATTTAATGTACTGTTTTTTATATTTGTATGCTCTTAATGGCTTTATTTTTTATTTTATTGCATACTCGTGTGCTGAGTGTCCCTTTTGTATTAGCGGTACAAAGCGTACTGACAGTTACACACTATTAGTCAATTATAAAGAATGAACCTTGAACTAATTTTTACATACGAATAAAGAATTCGATGTTTTCCGCCCCTTTCTGTCTCCTCAGAATTTGATTGGTAGACACGAGTACCATGTGATTCCTAATATGACCAATGATAGCCTTCCAAAGCTATATTCGATTCCCATATTCAACTACCATTAGGTTGACAGCAGATTAAAACATGTAGAATTTTCATCAGTTCTTCGGGGTCCGTCCGTCGTCGCGTACACAGTAATACATCTCTTTTAAGCACATTACTACACACAACTTCATAAATATAGGTATATATATAATCAAAATATTTTTAAATAAAAGTCTTTCGAAATGAACGTTATTTTTCAGGATGAAAGAATTGTTTACTTCCAATAGCAAAGTCACCAATTTGTTGACGGTGACTATTTTTAGTATTTGTATCATAGTTTCATCGGGAATGATCCTTACAAAGTTTTGTCAATTTTTGCTTTCATCAAAAACCCAAATCGACTCGGAAGGTATAAATAATCATACTCGTATATCTCGAGTCCCGTTTCATTGTTTTTTACTATTTGTTACTCTTATGTGATTTCATTGTTTGAACATCCACCAAAACCACAATAGCATCTGCTACATTGGTAATTCATAATGGTCATTAATGACGAATCTTCTTAAATTGACATCAATTTTAATAATATTTTGAAATTTCCATAGGTGAACATCGTGGACTCGCGGTTCAAACATCTTGCGGCATCGTTTCAGCATCAAATTGACGAGCTGAAACTTCAAGTTGTCCCAATTGATTCATCCGGACCCAATCACGTCCACCAGGCAATCGTTAATAATAACCAACATGAAATAAACAAGCGGCAAGTAGTGTTAAATAAGGGATCAAACATCGAAAGACCTCTTACAGGACGGGCTAATTTCTGTGCAACTGGTAGCTCACCATGCACATTTTATTACGCTGATAGCCCCGATTCTGGTCGAACAAGGCTGAAGATAGATGCTAAAATCTCAACAAAAACATTACCAATCTGTGAAAGCAGCAGTTCCTTGTGCAATTTCTATCATCAAGACCATCCCAATGTGACTGTTACCCCAAGACCTCAAAACAATACGACACATTCTACAAATGAAACCGGGATTTCCAATAACACAACAACCAGCATGCCCCATAAAACGACACCAACTTATGTGCCCATTTCATCCACTATCAGTGTAGAGAAATGTGTTCCTTGCGTTAGTAATAACTTAAAAGTTGATGAAAGAATCCATTTTTATGCAAGCGTATCAAACAATAAGACAGTTTTATTGCAAGATTTGGATGTTATCAAATTTGACGAGTTGCTTTTGAATATTGGCAAGGCTTTTGATATAAACAATGGGGTCTTCACAGCTTCTAAATCTGGTGTGTACCAGTTCGTCATTCAAGGAACATTTACTTTAACAAGTTATGTTGAAAGTTTATATTTCTATATCACAATTTTGAAAAATGACTGTGAGATCGATTACATAATATTTACGCATAACAATAATTATAGCCCTAGAAGTCTGGTAGTAGCTTTTAAGCTGTCTCAAGGAGATAAGATTCATTTGAAATACTTTAAGAGCGAGCAAAACAAAAAATTTGAAAACATCGTTTCATTATATTCGTTTATTTTCAGTGGTTCTCTTTTGAATGCAAATTGATTTCCACAGTAACTTTCCAAAATTATCATTGTATTATTAGATATCTGAATTCATCTCATTGAATACAAACAATTGGCTGGAAAGTTTCACTATTTATTCACTTATATACATTTTATTTTAGGAACCATACATTAGGCTGTTTATCCCTGAGGAAATTAAGCTAACTTCTAAAGGTCTACACCCCACGCAATATGCCCCTTCTTTTCCCAATGAATATTTTGAGGGTGAAGAAAACAACTCATCTCAAATCTAATCTACGCGTTAAAGTAGTTGTCAAAACTTGTTGTTAGGAGGTGCTGGGAATTGCGAATTAAAGTGGACAATTTTAATAATTTGTGGTTAGGGGGTGTTTGTGGTTCCTTATCACTTTTCAATATTGTTTCTAAGATTTTTTTTTCATGGATTTTCACTTGTCAATGGGTAGAGTTCCTTCGTACATTAATATACAAATTTATGGGGTTGAAAGACACAGACAAACATGTAAAAAAGCATTTCACTTTTTGGGAGCCTACAATAAGGGTGCCTCTAAAATGTTGGAACAAAATTGTGACACGGTAGATGTGGAACGAATAGAATATTTTGAACTGTCTGACAACGAAGAATAAACTGGTTGTTGTTTTTTACTTCTCTCTTATTGCACGTCTCTTTTAAATTATAAATAATAGTATGCACGCTTGAATTTAAAATCTTATGATCAGACGTAATAAGAAAAAAAATAATTATAAGCTTATTTGGTCATTAATTAAAAATGTTTTTCGAAAAATAGTTTTTACTAAGGAAAACGAAAAAATCTTACGAAATACAGGAAGCGAAACGAAAAATGCTTATTTTTGTTTAAAATATCATTATTAAATATTGAGCATTACCTTAGGAAAAGTAGCACTTTTTTAAAGCCACTTGTTCACAATTTCGCAATTCATTGACCGCTATCGTATTCTTAAATGCTAAGCAATAGATGGTTTATTAATTTGAACTATCAAAATAATGATTGTTTTATTTTCAAGAATTCTGTTTGATCTATTGGGATAACCAACTCTAGTTTAAATAAAATTTCTTTCGTGCTTCTCAGGAGGTATGCTCTGACTTTCATCCTACATTCGTACTGACCGAGTAATTCGGAATTTAACCGGTTGAATGAGCATAGGGCTTCTAATCAATTATATTTATATGTTTTTTTTGCCATTCGAATTAATATTTTATAATTCTTGTTCAAATATCTCATTTTTAAATTACCAAAGGTTCTTTGTCGTTTTATTGTGACGCCGTTGTCCTGCATGAACCCTTATTCTTTTTATTCCGTCATTTGAACACAACGAATTTGTGATTTAGAGTATATTATTGATCATCAGTTGTGTTTGAAAAAAAAAATTCTACCGGAACTCTTGCATTAAGTTGAGAATAAAAAATGTAACACAATTTTTCCATATAAATTATCATGTTTATTCATTAAACTAAAGAAATGAATAAACTATTGAAATCGTTAATGGTCTCGACTGGGTAATAAAAATGTAATTGTAGTCCTCTTATACAGTTTGACGACTTCTTTGTAGAAAAATTATACCAATAAACCTTACTGTTTTCACCTCATTTAACTTTCTTTTTCCGGTCAACTTACCGATCAGTTTCTCCCCTACTTTGCAGACGAACTTGTAGCTGTCTCACCAACAAATTCGCCTTACGTTCGGGTAGTTTTGAAGCTGATTCAATAGTACTCAATTACTCATATTAACCCGGTGATATTAAAGCGTGCTTAGCCAAGTTGAAATCTCATCTATTTCGTGATTTTAATAGAACGTACAAACGATAGACAAACCAAACTAAGGCAGGATGAACCAATAGCATAATAAAATATGTCGGTGTTCTTTGAATAGTTATATGCGCGTAAAATTTTCATGGCCGTCTCCTTTCATGGCCCAAATGCCCAGCAACATTTTGGGTTGCTCTTCGGTTTCCTTATCAAAGTTTACAATATTGTATTTTTTCATCTAGTGTAAGAGACGATCATTATCAATTGTAAATATGATTAGGATTCGGGTATTGACGTAGCGGGCACGATATCCAAAAATAAACTTTTAGAGGATAACATGTCAATCACTTTTTTTCAAGTCATGCTGTTCATGTCGAAAGTTTTTACCTTAGGATTTAGGTGAAAACAGTAAGTGATTACAGAACTAAAAGAACTAAATAGTAGCAGAAAACGTGTGATTGGGAAAAGTTCAGTTAGAGTTGCACTTGATCTTATCTATAAACAAACTTTTTTTGTTTTCTTGTGATACGATACGCAGCTACAGCCTTTTTTAATTATTGGCATGAATTCAAAAGATAATACAGAGAATATAGTTGATTTAATTTAAAGTTCTCAACAATCACCATGTCTATTGTGTGCAAAAAGAAGCATAAATAATCTTGTTTCTAAGCTGCATATTAATTTAATTGAACAGCATTTCAAAAAATACGGAAAATCAATTTCTTATTATTTATTAATCAAGGTCTTTTTAAATATTTTAGCTATAAATCCCTTTTTATGTATACAAATATTATTTACTCCTATTGCTTTCAATTAAAAGGGTGCTATCTATATGAAAAATATCACATTTACATTTGCTTTCACATCTCCTATACTTGTGTAATCACCTGATATCGTATCAAGGCCACAACCGGATCTGAAATACACTTCTTAAACGATAACAACAAATATAAATATATTTTTAAGTATCATTGATGCCAGTGTTTCCCCACACGTCTTGCAGATTCGCGCTGACGAATCAGTTGGACATCTTGATTAATATAGAAGCTTAGCCTTTTTATAAGAATTTTCTCTCCTTTTGGGGAATTTTCCGCACAACCAACTTGACGCCTTCTGAAATTTTGGAATTCCGCGCGCTTATGCTTGTAAGAATATACTACTAAGTACCTCTGGTCCTTAAAGGACGTCTTTTGTACGATTTAAAGATTATTATATATTTTCGTGAGTAATGCTTCTTCTTTATATTTAATGTCATAACTAATATATTAAACGGTTTTCAACGTGGACTTTGTTGTTGAACTAAAAATTCTGAAACTTAATGTGCTGTTTGCTTATCGCGCAAATTTTTTGGTTAGTGACTAAGCTTTCGGATTTTAAAAACATTATTTATGATCAATGATTAAAGAGTGAACACATATTCACCCATGGTCATTTGAGCATAATCCTCAAGATCCGTGTTGGGAATGACCAAATAAACGACATGTGTTTACTTTTTAGTATAAACTTATTTTTTCTAGAGAAGAGATAATAAGCAATTTCTTCAAACTTAATAATTGAGATCACTTTACTTTTGTGCGTTACATAAAATTACAGACAAACTGCCCAGAAAAAAAATAGTTAAAACTTATTATACTTTCGAAGTCTCCTTTTTTACAAGTTTTTGATGAGTGCGTTAAAGTTATATTGTTTCCTATTTTCAGTATGAACGATTTTAATTTTTTTATAGGATTTGAAATAAAAGATGGATCTTGGATCATGTATGAATGTGCAGTCGATTCAGGAGCAGTTCGAAATCCGCCAGCCTCCCGTTGATTCCGACGGCAACAATTGTAGAAGCAGTGGAAATATCGGCCATAATAGAATGGCTTTTAAAAAAAGGCCCCTGTCTAGGACATCGGACGTCTATAAAACGCCGGAAATGAACTTGATGGAGAATGAACCACAAACTGGTAAAATTAAACTGTAATCTAATTCATTTGGGGCACTAACTAAAAAAAATAATGACATTTATTTTGTAAATCTCATTTGTAAACTTGATTTCAAACTTCGATAGCACTACTTTCCAATTTATCGACTAAATAATGTAAATAATGTAAAATCAAGTTAATAAAAATTCTCTAGAAGTCTCTTTATTCAAATTAATTTAATTGTTATGAATTTTTTAAGTTTTGAATACTTAAAATAACTAAAATTGTTATAATTTTAAATAATTTAAAGAAGTAATTTTTTAAATACCGTAAAAAATCGCAAGCTAATTAAATGTTATAATATTTTTTAAAGCAATTACAAACAGTGGTAGTGAAGATAATTTAATTTTGAGGAAAAACCCCTTGGTTCCAACTTTATTTGAATCGATGGGACTCAACACTCTCGAACTGGAAGAGGCCTTAACAGCTCCACTACCAGTTGAACCAGCACCAAATAAACCCCCAAGAATGTCTTCCTTATTGACAAACGAAGTGGGTGGAAATCATGTTAAGAATAAGAAACCATAGAAAATTGTTTAAGTCATTCATTTATGATCCATTCCAAAATTCAATAACCAATGTCTCATTTATAGGGCCCTCCTGCAAATACAAGGGAAGATGACATCAGCGATGATGACAAATCGGATAACGATCTTGAGTAATCATCATGTGTTAAAGGTTAGAAATTAAAATAATAATTCGTTGATTTCTTACAGGAAAAGGAAGCTAATGGTAAAAAACCGTAAGAAGCACGTTCACCAAATGTCAAAGAAATTGTTAGACTCGCGTAGAAAGCCCGTTAATCCGCCTCGACCATTAAGCAAACTTGACGCCGCACCTCCTTCACCATCTTCGCCATGTTCCCCGTCTTCACCATGTTCACCGGTTTCACCTCGTCCGCCGCCTTCACCACGTCCGCAGTCTTCTCCTCGTTCGCCTTCTTCCTCACCATCATTTGATCTGCCAATTCAGCCCGGTGCTCGACTCTTTGAAACTTTTTTGGAGGTTGACCTCTTCTGTGACGAACAACTTTCTATGAAGCACATGCCTTATATCAAATACAGCTACCCTAATAACGTAATTAGTATTTTTTAATAAAATAATTGTACTATTGGTCTTTGAAAATTTCGTATTTTAAAGAAATGTGTTTCTACATTTCTTGTATTATTTGATTAAATTATTTCCATTTATTCGTTTTTTTAATGAAGGCCAAAGTTCCACCTGGAATAGAACAATTTTGCTTCCCGGGTTCAAGTCACTTGGGAAAGTCACCTCGGCAATTTACAACAGCGCAATTCACAATCGTATTGACGGATGCTAACGGAGACCGGATGTTCGGCTACTGCCGCAGAATTCTTCCGGAAGGTGAGAAGGTGCCCATATCCATTACCTACGGCCTTCTCAGCCGGCACCACGCACCTGCATTTTTCAAAAAGGTATTTGTTTTGTAAAATTAACCTAAGATACCTTATTTCAAAAATTATTATTTAATAATGGCGAACTTACCCGTACGATAATTTTAACTATGAGGTCCCATTTTTAATAGTTTCCTTTTAGCTCCTTTCGGCCAAACTTATATGATAATTTCTATTAAATTAGATTAGCATTTTTGATTCCAAAACGATTAATAAATAATAGTTATTAAACAGGTCTATTTTGCCATTTTTGGCGGAGCCTGAATTTACTAAGTTTAGCTGCAAAGGGTACAAGGGTACCTTTTTATCGCTTTTATTTTCTATGTTACCTCACCCCCGACATGCTCCCAGTACGTAGGGTCGAAACAACCCCATTCCTATACCTTATATGATTTAGTGGATAGCGCACTAGGGTGAGTGTTCGATCGCACTCGGCACAAGGAAATTAAATTTATAAAAAAAATATTTTTGGTCCTTATGTTCAAAGTTATTTCATATTGACCGGTTTCATCTTTGGACGAGGTTTCCATTTACGCCTTGGTCTAGCTCTCATTGTTAGGTTTTAGTGCAGCTGTAAATAAGCCAACATTAGTGTGTGTACTGTCTTTGACAGTTCTGTTCACAACACTTGTCTTGTTACAGCTGTTCCAAGACCTAACAATGAGAGCTGGTTCAAGACGTAAATGGCAACCTTGTTCAAAGATGAAACCGGTCTATAGCTAAAGAAATTGTAACCCCAATATACATATTTCATTTCAAGCCTGTACAATTTGAAGTCGCGCTGATCTCAATGTGCATCTCATAATCAGCTAGGAAACAGGCCAAATTTTCGTACAGCAAGTGTAATTGTTGATGTATCCAATTAATGGATTCACGACTAAAAGTAAATATGACTCAATCACAAACAACTGAAATTAATTAACAGGGTCAAAACTGTAACGCTGGACAGTTGGGGTCCAGCTAGTTGATGTGAATTAAATAAATAAATATTTTTATTATAGTTATTGTATGCTTTGGTTGTCCTGCACGGCTCTAGCGAGGCACAGCGGTTGTCCGTGCTGGATCACCTTCACTCGCAGAGTTTTCCTAGACCCAGGGGAAGTCTAGAGCTCCTACCTAATAAGAACAATTCCGAAATGGACCCAAATTCAGTCAAGATCGAGCGACCACTTGATGACCGGCTGGAGAACATCGATCTGCGCGTCCTCTTTGAGAAACTAAGCGAAACTGTTGTGCTACACGTCTTCGGTACCGTTCTATTGGAACGCAAACTCATTTTTGTCAGTCGACACATCAGGTTTGATTTAATATTGAAAGTAATAATAATATATTTATACTTATAAAGCACCCTTTAAAGTCACTAATGGCCAATCAAAAGAGGTCACTGAGTGAACAACATAAGGATAAGAATCGAAAAGGAGAGTCTTAAGAGCAGTAGAGAAAGAATTCATAACTTATACTAATAATAAATACATAGTAGTGCATTCTAAGTTAATATAAAAATAAATTATTTAAAAAATCAACAATAATTAATAAAATAATTCTAAATACCATTTCAATTTTTTCAAGTTTGTTATCACTCTGTATCGACGCTGTGCAGTCGATGATCTACCCTTTTGTTTGGCACCACACACTGGTGCCCATCTTACCCAGCCACATGACAGAGTTAGCCTCCTGTCCGACCCCTTTCATCCTAGGCATTCTTAAGCAGAACATCAAAGACTGGAACTCAATTCAGCCCGATCATGTAAAAATGTAAGCAATTACACATATAGAAATTATTTAAATTTTTTTCAAATTAGGGAATGCTGGTGGATCTCGATAGCGGGAAAGTTCTGCACTGCGTTGGAGATGAATCGACGATCCTACCAAATCGGAGTGTCCGCAAATTAACAGCCGGTTGGGAGGAGGCAGTGGCTCTAACTCAGCAAGCCAAAATGGCCCGTAATGCCCTTTACAGTGAGAGCTTCCTACGCACATTGGTGGACCTCTGCGGTCATTACGCGCAACACATCCACATCTCGACAAAATCTGGCGACAAATATTTTGAGGTTTACCACAATATAACAAAACAATAACCTTTTAATTTAGTTCTAATTATTTTATTTTGGTTTTTATTAAATCAATTTTTTTAGAGAACCGCTTTCGCTACATCGCATAGCAATTCGCGCGTTTGTGATTTTCTCGAATGGTTCACTGAGACGGCAATGTTCAGCCTATTTATCGAAAGTCAGCTAAAGATTGGTGCTGACCCTACCGTTTTCGACCTCAAGATACTTGAGCATGTAATGCAAATGCTCTTGCAAGCTAATTGGAATCCTTAAAAATAACAACACTACATTGCTATTGATAATGAGAATTTTTTTTAACTTACTCATTTATATTTAAATCTGCTTTTTCAAATATTGTCACGCTGACTTCGATTAAATACTGTTACTAAGAAAGTAATTTTATGGTTTTAAAATTCCTGCTACTCAGTGATGTATAAGCTTTTTGATTAAATAATCTTTTAAAAGAAATTCTAGCTTCAATCATTAAAATTAAAGTGATACCGTATTTAATCTTAAAAATTTTGCATTCCAAGTACTATGATTATACAATTAACACATCTACTTTTTTTCTTCAATGTATCCAGATGATGCGCCGTAGTTTAATACACATACTTCATTTACTAATACGTGATATTGGTTTTTTATAACCCTGAACAGTCCCGTAAAAACCGTGATTTTAATTGATTTCAACTACTAAACGCACATTTTATAGTAGACACATTTGAATGTACTGAAAAAGAAATTTTAGAGCTTCAATCTTACACATGCGTTCATTTTTCAAAATGAAATATGTCTTTAAAATATCGTCCCTAGATACTTAATCATCCAAAAATATGTTAAATAATGTGTGATGCTTACTATGAGCTACCTTTTTTTGACTCAAGTTAAGAAAATAAAAAGTTTTTTTTTCGAAAAAGTACGCATTGATTAAAAATTACTCAATTTTTGATTGAGTGCGTAATCTTTATTCACTCTAAATTCTCAATAGTTTAAAACGTTATTAAGTAGTACTGATTACTTAAATAGATTTAAACTAATTTAACATTTAAAACTTTTTTTTTCTTTACTATTCATTTCTACGTAAAAATTTACAAATGAATGAACAGTTTGCTAATGCTTACGATGCTCATGTAAAATAAATAATATGTACTAAAACTTTCAACAGAGTCTTTGGCTCTCAAATATAATTTGCTAGTGCGTATATAGAATTAAAAATCTCTAAGTGCAAACACCCTCTCTATAGTGAAAACGTAGCGTACATAAAAAGCACATTTTAAACACCATTTTATATAGGGTATGGCGCTCTAATGCAGCTACAATCGATTCTTACCTGGTTTTTTTTCACGGGTCATGGGGAACGTTAAAAATATATAAATGTAAATATATAGTCTGCACCCGTTATTGTCATTGAAGTTTAGCCTCAAATTTTAATGTTATTTTTATTTGAGTTATTTTCGTATTTAAGTTAAATATAAAGTATAATGATTGGTGGCAAAGGACTATAGTCCTATACTGTAAAACATAGACCATATAAATTTTACAGCAGACGATCGACTGAAGTTAGCAACTTCACGCTATTTAAATTCAACTTATAATTTTCATCGCACGTCGTTGACAATTTTTAAATGTTGAACCCATGTAAATACTTGGAAACTCATTTTTTTAACCTACGAACCTAAGGTAGACAAAGCTGATGATCTGCTAAATTTGCTAAACCTGATGAATCTAAGCTAGATATATCCTAAGATAAAAATTCCTATTATGACATTTTTAAGTGGTTTAGGGCAGTCTATGACCTGATCAAGGGGAGTCAAGGGTCATTCCAAAGAAAATTCAAAACCATAGGCTTTAAAACTTTTTTGCTATTTTTTTGCAATATTTCTTCGATTCTCTTTGTCGTCGCATCACTGCCTTCAATTTACTCGAACGAGACCTATGCTTGTATCGTCGATGGCTCAATGTTTTAACATCACAACTACCTAACTTCCATTTAGATAACGTCGGGTAAATAAAGCTATTTACAGCCCGGATATTCAAATTGACGGTCACACACGAGGGGTTGTCGACTCCTTTCAAAGGGTGTACGACAACTCTGGAATTTTCATGGAATTCTCGAATTTTTCATAATTTTTTTGGGCTCTTATGGAGATTCCTATAGGAATTTTTGCATAGAATTCTAGGATGTACGAGAATTGTTTGAGTCGACAGCCCCTCGGTCACACACAGTTTGGTTAATGCTAGTTCGCACCTCTTTTTATTGCACTATGGGTAAGAGGTGTGAATCTCTTAATTCTAGCCAATATTAAGCTAACTAATTTAAAGTGTAGAGTATAAAAAAGCCATAACTGTTTGCCGGCAAAATTTACTGGATTTTATATTATCTATTTGCTGTGTCGGTCTAGGACTCTAGGATAAATTGTATGCATATAAATGTCAAACCAATATCTCCAGCACGATATAGAAAGAAAGGAAGCCGATCTGCATATCCCTTAATACAAGAGCACACCTCCAAGTTCCAATCTTTCCCGATAGGTTTGCTCTAAAGTGTAGGTTAACCTTTACATTAACCTATTGAGACTAAAATGATTTATTTCAATTTTAAAGCACTCAAATAAGCATTTTGCTCATAAAACAAAAGCTGCTTGAGAGTTTAGTCTGTTTACTTGATCCCCAAAATATATTTTATTTTTATTGTGGAAATATATTTGATTTTAATTTGTTATTATAATTTTCTTATATGAACCGTTTATGCCGCTTAAGGCTAACCAGAGAGCTTTAACGCAGCTTTTGTATCCAGTGGCTAGAAAAAGGTTTTCTGAAATTATATCAACAGATTTATTTTCTGTAAATATTTAATGAACTAGAAATAAAATAAGCAAATTCAGTAACCAGTCATTGTAATACACAAAAATAGCAATTTATGAGATTTTATAAATTTAAAAATAATAGCTATACTCAACTTAAAAGGTTAAAAAACCGTTTTAGAGCCCTAAGAGCTGTGTATCAGTTGGCCTAAATTTAACAGTGAACCTATCGGGAAACTTAGGAACTCATGATAAAATCTCCGACGATTATCGTGATCCACGTAATCAATTACTATATTTTAAAAATATATTTGATAAAAATTTCAGCAGTCGTTTAAAAGAATGTGATAGTACAACACGTGTTGTTATCCAGAGCAAGAGAGTTAAAAAAATTCATTAAGTTATTTCATTAAACAATACCAAACATAAAATTTTTATAGAATGTTTGACGAAATGGGTAGACATATTTTCTTTGTCTTAGTTATATCTGCTTTAGTAGCGGTGGTTAAGTCATCGGATGGATGCAGTCCCTGCACAGAAAATGCCAAATTGGTATAAATACAAACACTAGTTTGCTTTATAACTAAATGCATTTATTATGGATAAATTTGGTAACAATAGACAGATCTCCTTGAGAAATTTGACAAATTTCAAGCCGAGGTGAAATCAGAGAACGAACAATTGAAAGCTCAACTGTCACAGCAGGGTGAAAAGATTCTTCTGTTGGAAAAAGAGATTTCCGAGCTAGAATCTAATGTTATGCCTCTTAAACCAAGTGCATCGTGTTCAAAGAAGGTGGGAAATGTGGCATCTAAAAAGAATGGAAGGCCATCACCGATAGCTTCAACCTTGCCAAAGTCTTGCCAAGAACTGCGCAAAAATGGCCACTTCGCAGATGGAGTCTATCTTGTAATAAACGAAGAAACAAACAAGATTGAAGCAATATTCTGCCAATTCATAACTGCTGCTCGAAGTAAAACGAAACAATTTATATACTAACTTATTGGTGATTTTTTAAATATCATTATTTCATGTAAATATACAGCTGACTATACTTTCATCGGTAACCTTGATTTGAAAACTCAAAACGTACAGTTCAACGTGCAGCGATCTGCTTCCTTGGAGTACATTGATACGTGTAACGGTTGCATCCCTTTTGAAAAAGAAGTCCTGAATATCGGAGAAGTCTTAGATTTGGAAACTGGATCTTTTACTGCCCCGGTGACCGGGACGTATCACTTTGAGTTCTCTGGGATTGGGGAACATAATTTGCAGTTTTATTATTACAAAAATAGCATAAATGGCCAAATGTTGGCTGCTCCTTACGTCATTACTTCAGGTCAAATTTCATTCACTACTACGCTACGGCTAGAAGAGGGAGAAAAAATTATTTTTCAAATAGTAAGTGGTGCATTTTCTTCTGGAATTGATGGCCCTTCTATTCTGTATTCTGGATGGCTTTTGGAAGAAGAGATGCAGTTGCCTTAATTAACTGGCATTCATCAAATGCGCATAAATGTCAATAATTTTGAATGGTATTTAAATTTTATATCTTGTTAAAGGTGAAGCCTTTGTTCATGGTGTGGATCCGTAATACACGCAAAAACCCTGTTTCCATACCTACATTTACCCAAACAATTCTTAAACCAAAAAACGACCAGAATTTATTATCGATTTATTACATTATTATAAAGTGGTACACCATGTACTTTACAAGATAACACATTGATCTCGTTAACTTTATGTCGAGGCCAGCGCCATTGAACTGGTTATATTAGGCTCCTAATCCCGGACTTATACAGGATTCTAATTTTTCGTTTTTAAGCCTCTTTCAAATGTCAAGTTTTTAAGTTTCTTTTATTTCTAGTAGGATCATTTTTTATGTCTAACGCCACATGCCTACACATGGGGAGAAGTATACCTTTATCGAATCTTAAGCCAGCTTTATTTTAGAAGTCTTTTTGGTCATAAATAATTTCAACCTTTAGATTAAAATGAAAAAAAACTGCATCCAACATTCCAACTCTACAAAATTTATTAAATAGAAGTAGATAGTCAAGTTTTAAACTAGTTCAGTCTCTTTAAAAAATCGGCCTTTTTTCAAAAATGGTTTTTAAAGTTATTGATAATATTTTATTGGTGCTGATTGTATTTATCTTAGTTTTGATTCGACCATCAACGAGCGGCCAGTTAGAAAATGATGCACTGGTAATTGAAAATAAATTATAACCTTGTGATTCATCTTTTATTTCAATTTTCATGAAATATAGGGAGAGTTGACGGAACGATTATTTGACAAAATAAAAACTATGATGGAAACAGAAACTGTGAGACAATTATTTTATTAAATGACACCGAAATTCTCCAAAAATGAATCGCATTATTATTTTATTTCAATAGCAAAAGTGGAAAGTTGAAAAGGAAAAACTCGTGGCAGATGTGAAAGTTTTGAAAATCCAAAATGCCCAACAAGATAAAGAAATGTTTCTATTGAAAAACAAGATTTCTCAATTAGAATCCCTTCTCCCCTCTAAATGGGTTTCTAACATTTCAAATAAAATTGAAAATGCCGCGTCATCAGCGAATAATGCACCGTCGATCAGAGTCTTGACTGGTCCACCATCTTCTTGCCAGGAATTGTATGATAAGAATGGGTTAGCAAGACCAGTAGATGGAATCCACTTGCTTAAAATTGAAAACAAAATTAAGGCTGCCTTCTGCATATTTCCGGCAAGAGTATCCAAGGATGAAGGTAAATATAATTCATCGTTTAAATCTTATTTAACCATCGTTAAAATCTAATTTAATTTCTACTCTAAATTGGATTTTGTTTTACAGTTTCAGAGGTGATGATTGGCAATGTGGACGTTAAGACGACGAGCATCCACTTTTACGTCCAGAGAAGTACAATTTTCAACGAAACTAGTACCGCTGTTACTTGGGAATCGGCGCAGTTAAACGATGGCAATGCGATGGACTTATCGTCAGGTGTATTCACGGCACCAGTTCCGGGAATCTATCATTTTGAATTTTCTGGTCTGAAAGATAAATCTTCAACTTCTCTGGACGTAAACCTTTATCTCAATAACGGCAACAGAGTAGTCAATGTTGGTGTTGCTATGACCAGACCTGGAGTAACGGGATCTTACGATAGCGTTTCATTGAGCGCCTCATTACGTTTGAAAGAAAACGACAGAGTTTATCTATACAATTTGCGTGGTCTCGTCGAGGGTGGTTTCCTTCACGATAGCAACATCAATCACCATAGCCATTTTACTGGCTGGCTTGTTGAGGAGGACTTGATTTAGATCAATTTCATTTATTTAGTTGACTTTTTACCTTAACCCCTCCCTCGCCAATTTGTAATCAAATATGTTGAGTCCAACATTTCTTTGACTTATTCAGGTTACTAATTAATTACTACTAAAACCAAATTAACAATAAGTGGTAAATAAAAAAAATGTTTATTGTTTCGCTGCTATAATTAGTTATATGCGCTTGGAATAATCGCCTATATCTGGGTTATCTGTTATGTCTTTCTTCCACATTCTTTTTTTTTTTGAATAATACACATGCATATATGTAGTTTACTCTTCCAAACATTTGGTCGAAAGGCCCCTAAAGTAGTTGAACATTCTTATCTACAAACAAGTTATTTCGATTTCTTATCATGCAATACACAGCGAATGCCTATTTGTATTGCCATTTATTGGATATATAAATCTAATTAAAAGTTCATTCATATGTAACGTGTACACAAACAGGTGCGTGCAAATTTAATCTTCTCACAATTATTCAATAATTTCGGTTTTTTTAAAGGAATTTTTAGATTTTGTTTCATGCACTAAGATAAGGCTATTTACTTCTATCGTCTATACGCGCGTTATCGCCTGATAGCGTATCAAGGCCACAGGGATCTGAAATACCTTTCTTCGATGATAACAAAAACAATTACAGTATAACATTGTTTTTTACATAATGCTAGCGCCAAGGTGGCCTCCAGCGGCATACGTGTAGACTCGCACTAACGAATTAGTTTAACATCTTGATTAATCTATAACTTCACATTTTCCCAGAATTTTACCTTACTTAGGGGGATTTCCCGCACTATCAACCCGACTTTCCCATCTGAACATTGTGAAGTTCGGACCTGTACAAATGAAAAGTGCTGCAAGTATCTCTAATTCGTAAAGGACGTCTTTTGCACCATTTCAACATTATTATATCTTTTTTGTGAGTTTTATGATTCTTTATTTTTAATGTCATAAAAACTAGTTTTTTTAAGTGGCGTTGTTTTTAAAAAATTATCTACAACTTTGTGTATTACAAGACTATATGCTTATCACAAAAAAAAACCTTTTTGGGTTCGATGGTCAATAAGCTTTTGGATTAAAAAAAACTGATTAATGATCACTGGTCAGAGTGTCCTTTGCAAAGTTTATAATAACGAGATTATACATCTAATCGAGTTGTAGAATTAGTAATGATTTAATGGGTTTGAACTGAGTTGAGGTAGAGTTACTGAGCTTATTAATTAACTTTGTGAACTGATTTTTATTTTAATCTTATAAAAACTCAGTTAACTGACTAAAGTGAAAGATGCCGACGGTTTAAGCTAGTAATCATTTATTTTTTAATTAGGAACTAATGAACTATCAATTAGTTAATGAGTTTTAATGTAAAAATGTAGCAAACTGTAATTTGTTACTATAGCTTAATCTAGGTTTAACCAAGTTACTGAGCTTTACTGCATAGTATTTTACTTAGTTAAATTAATAAAAACAGTAACTCAACTGAAATTTACTCGATAAAAAATAGAGAAATTTTTTTAGCTGAAAAAAGTTTTTTTTATAATACCTTTTATTTCTTTATAGAATTTAAATCAAAGATGGACCGAGCGACTGGGTCAGGTACGGACGTGCAGTCGATTCGAGAGCGGTTCGAAATCCGCTGTCCTCCCGCTGATTCCGACGACTCTCACGGCAGTTGTAAGAGTGGTGATGATAAGAACAGCAGGCGGCCACTTACCGGATTTTATACCAGTGATAATGGAAGTGATGAAAGTGACAAAAGTAGCCATAATAGGAAAAGCATTGAAAAAAGGCCCCTCTCTAGAACGTCGAACGTCCTTAGAATGTCGGAAATTAAGTTGATGGAGAATCAACCGCAAAGTGGTAAACGTGAAACTTAGATCTCATTCTATTGAGCTAAAACCTAATTCTCAATTGATCAAAATTAACTTTTTTGAAAATGAACTTAAATTCTATTGCATCAAGTTAATAAAGACTGCTCATTAATAAAGTTTTACGTTGAATTATAAATCGAGCATAAATCTTATTGGGTTCATTTGGTTTTAATCGCTGATGCTAATTTCACTAATCGATCATTTTACCAACTAAATAATACTGTAGATTAATGTCACATCCATTAAATGTTATTATTATATTTTTTAAGCAGTTGTAGGCAGCGATGTTGTAACTAAGCCCATTTTGAAGAGGAGGCCGTTGGTCCGAACTTCATTAAAACCGGTGGGGCACAACCGTCCCGAATCTGAAATAGAAGAGGCCTTAAGATCTCCACTACCAAGTGGACCAGCTCCAAAGAAACCTCCGAGAACTTCTTCCTTATTGAGAAACGAAGTGGATGAAAGCTCGGTTAAGAATAAGAATACATTGATGAATCGATCAAAGACAGAACCTTGTCTCCAAAGAGAACAAAAGAAATTAGTCCCAATCCGGCGGAACAACAGTTTCCATTCAATGTCTTTGGAAAGAGCTAAGATTATGAGCCGTAACGGAACTTTTACGAAGGTGGAACTGAGGCACTTTGACGACTCCCTTTCCGGAGAGGTTGGCCTTCTCTCTTTTTTTCAGTTTATGTGATTTCGGAAAGTAAATTAAGATTCTAAAGAAACTGCGACACTGTTCTTGTCAACTTGGTATATTAACTTGGTAAGTGGTAGAACTTATAGCGTTTTAGGGAAACGAAGTTGTACTGTACAGATCTGAAACTAAGTTAAACTTACTTTTATATTCTTTTAAACCAAATTTTAACGAGTAACAAGTGGCATTTCAACAAGTTTTTGATATTGAAATGACAAAGCTACCGAATTACTACTAAGCATTTAACTAATTAACACAATAAATAAAAAGTTTTAAGGAATTAAAAAAGGTAGAAAGGTAAATCTAAGACATTTATAAACTGAGATTAAACTTTTGCAACGAGTCATCTTGAAGTTACAATCCAGTAAACCAGTACTATGAGTTGACAATTTTTTATTGTTTCACAATACCTAAACACCTTTTATTTATTATTTTTTTCAACAACCCTAAACACACATTTTGTTTTCATTTCCATTCAATTTTTACCTCTAATGACTTTTAAATAACCTGACGATCAATCCCTCTAAACTTTTTTAAATGGTTAATAACTGATATATACATGCATAATTTGAATCATTTTATAATTAATTCTTAAACACACTAACCGTAAGCCTTCCATTTTCTGGCATACAATATATTTTAGTGTCCTCCTGAAGATCCGATGGAAGGTAAATATTGGCGACCTCCGACGGATGAAAGCAGCGACGATGATGAATTGGAAAACGATCTTATGTAATCATCATGCTTGAATGATTTGAAATTTAAATAAATTTTCTATAATATTGTTTTACAGGAAAAGGAAGTTATTGATAGAGGACCGTAAGAAGTACGTCCGCCAAATGTCACGCAAAGTGTTCGACTCACGTAGAAAGGCCGTTTATCGACCACAATCATTAAGGGACGGTGCCGTGTCTTTCCCATCACCCACTCTGTCGCATCCGCCCGGAGTGGAGCCCGGCACTCGACTGTTTGACACATTTTTAATGGTCGATCTCCTCTTTGATGGACAGCTCGATAAGAAAACGCCTTATATCAAATACAGCTATCCTGATAATGTAACTTTCAAAATTTGAATTAACTATAATTTTTTTAGTACAAGTAATTTAATTTAATATTGTTATTTCAATTTACTATTTAAAACAATTTGAATTTTGAAATTCATTTTACGGTCCTTTTTCTACATTTTTGGTAATTCATCGAAATATGTATTAATCGAGTGTTAAATGAATTACAAAAATTAAGGTAACTAAATCCATTTATATATTGAAAATGAAAGCTTAATTATAATTTTTACTGAAGGCGATAGTTCCGCCTGGAATAGAACACTTTTGCTTCCCGGATTCAAGTCACTGGCCTCCACCGCCTAGGCAGTCCGCAACAGCGCCTGCTTACACAATCGTATTGACGGATGCTAATGGAGACCGGTTGTTCGGCTACTGCCGCAGGATCGTTCCGGAAGGCGAGCAAGAGCCCATACCCATCACTTACTGCCTTCTCAGTCGGCATCGCGCAACTGGATTTTACACAAAGGTATTGAAATTTTTCAATTTTTTTCAGGGTAATTTTTCATTAACTAAATTAACAAAATATATTGTGAAATTTTCCTTATTTTTTCTCATAAAAAATAAGGATTACACAAATCTTAATTAGTTAATCAGATTTAAAATTTAAATATTAACATTCGTTTTTAATAGTTATTGAACGCAATGGTTGCTCTGCACGGTTCTACCGAGTCGCAGCGTATGACTATGTTAGACTACCTTCACTCTCAGAGTTTCCCAAAACCTGGGAAAAGTGTAAAACTCCTACCCAAATTGAAAAATTCAGAAATGGATCAACCTTCAGCCAGTATTAAGATCAAGCGGCTGCTGGATGACCGGCTTGAGGACGTTGATCTGCGCGTTCTCTTTGAGCAACTCCACGAAAATGTCGTAAAACACGTCTTCGGCACCGTTTTATTGGAACGCAAGCTCATTTTTGTCAGTCATAAGCTCAGGTGAAGATATAACACTTCTTTTCTGAGTCAATGAGATAAATTTATGGGACCCAAGGTCTGAATCAAATGCGCGAAAGACCAAAAGAACAACTTGGCTACAACTAAGACATATATGACATACTTAAAGTTGCCTTGGAGGCTATTACTCAATTTGACAAAACTTACTGATTTTAAGTTTGCTTATTCTTACTCAACACCAAAAGATCTACATAACGGTGATTTTTTGGTCCTTAATTTACTATCTCCGCTTTGGATTCACTGTTCGAGGGACCATTCAATATTTTTTTTATTATTAATATTTTCTCAATTTCAATATTCACTCTTCTTTCTCAATTTCAACTTTTCTAAATTGTAGTAGTTTACTAACTTCATTATTTATGTATTTGAAAAAGTGTGTTATCACTTTGTATCGACGCTGTGCAATCGATGATCTACCCTTTTGTGTGGCACCACATACTGGTACCCATCTTACCCAGCCACATGACCGAGTTTTCCTCCTGTCCGACCCCATTCATCCTAGGCATTCTAAAGCAGAATATCAAAGACTGGAACTCAATTCAGCCTGATCATGTAACAATTTAAACGTCTAAACACTTAGAAATACATTGAATTTTAATTTTTTAAATTAGGGAATGCTGGTGGATCTCGATAGCGGGAAAGTCCTGCACTGCGTCGGTGATGAATCGACGATCTTACCAAAGCGGAGTGTCTGTAAATTAACAGCTGGTTGGGAGGAGGCAGTAACTCTTACTCAACAGGTTCAAACGGCCCGTAATGCCCTCTACAGTGAGAGCTTTCTACGAACTTTAGTAGACCTCTGCGGTCATTACGCGCAGCATATTCACATCTTGCCAGAATCTGGCGACAAACATTTTGAGGTTGACCATAAAATAAAAAAATTAAAACAAGTTATTACAAAGTTTAATTGATTTATTAGAGAGCTGTTTTCGCCACATCGCATAGCAATGCCCGTGTTTGTGATTTTCTCGAGTGGTTCACAGAGACGGCCATGTTCACTTTATTTATCAAAAGTCAGCTTAGGATCGCCGATCCCACGCTCTTTGACCTAAAGATCATGGAACATGCGATGAAATTGCTCGGAGGCGGCCGAAAGAAAAGCAACGGAACATCTACCGTCGGTGGACAGCAGCTCATCATGCCCAATTCCACAATCATCACCCGTCAATTTAGAAATATTGGTAATTAAAGTAATTTTTCATATCAATTACAGAGTTCTCTATTTTTCTAAAAACTAAATTGGATTTAAAATTCAATTAGTATAAATGATTATAAATATTTCTTATTTTTTTTCAGGAGACAAATTGAAAAAGATGAATGTTTTCTCCTAATTTTAAGGTTCCCGATGAAATATAGTGAATTTCCGTGTTTTATTCAGTTCGGTAGTTTATCGAACATTCACACTCCACAGTTGCAATAAACCATTAGTCTTACTAATTTTACTTATCCCAGTCGAATTTCGTTCTACTTAACTCAAGCCTATTAGTATTTTTTTTTATATCTTGGGAAATTTCTTTCCAATGTTTACTCATGAATGTCAATTGTTATTCATGAATGTATGTAAAATGAAATCAAAATAGTGGTATATTTTGGTAATTTACATCGGTATCTGAAATATACAATTATACTTGTTCTTCCCATGTCCATCTCGTAGTAAGTTGCCTATTCATATTCACAGAGTTTTGTCGTGTACACTCCCCGTTCCCTTTCCCCAATTTCTTATTAAAAATGTAATTCTATAATTAGTTCAAAAAGACGTGTAAAATAAAAATAGGGATGCGAAAAGGAACCGGAGAATGTTGAACTTATAAATTCTAGTCTTTCGTTCTAATTTTCCGACCTGTTCTCAAATGGGCAACCCTTCTCTTAGAGAGCGTGCTGCCTGCTGTGAGCCTCTCAGCTCTACGAAACATGTAATGACTTTAATTATGTTAAGAGTTCTTTTTCTACGTAACGAGCTGCATCACTTCCAGTATTAGACATTTAAATCCAAATAAATCTATATTTTATTTAAATTTGATTCAAAACGAAATCCAGCTGTTTCTAGCGTAGCAGTTCCCGGAACAGTGGGTACTGCGCCATAGGTTCGCATTGGAAGAAGACCCGTAATCCTTTTGATTCAATCCGGACAAGCCAATGTATTATCGTTTCGACAATGGTTCACTAACTACCTTTATTTTCATTGAGTTTTGTTTTTAATTTTCAAAACAAATTAAATTTAGAAAATTATTTCCATAAATAAAGAGAAGATTAGTTTGATATGTTAGAAATGGAATGGTTTTACTTTGAATTGCATTTACTTTTCTCTACTCTTACATTATATGTAAGAAATTGCCAATAAATAAATTTCTCAGTTTATAAATCCTTTTTTAATTTTAAATTCGATTCTATGCATTAATTAGCTGTTAGTCTTGTGGGCAATATTTGAAGCTGAATATGAGTTTGATATTTTTAAATCTTAATCATGAAACGTGTCAACATAATCGATTTGAAAGTCACCCACTTGTCGGCATTTAATTATTGGCTACAAGGGATCACGTGGTATCCACGTTAACCAATAACAATCTGTGACGAACTAGAGTGAGAATACTTCAATATGTTTGAAAAAAGGAATTCATTTTAATGCGTGGCATTTCCAAAAGAAAGTAGTTTTCGAAAGGATTACTTGCAACTTAAGAAGACCAATGCAAGGGTGGAAATCATGCTGTTCTCTTGCCTTTTTCTATTTATCATTGGAAAAGTGATTGCATTGCCAAATCAGGATGGGCTCAGCAATGGTAATATACAATATTGTCTTCTTTTGCTCAACTGATTTACAATTGCTTAATTTGATATAAATATACCAGAATTACGCTTCATTCATCAAGAGATAGGCCTTCTAAGAGATGAGAACCAAAACCAAAATAAAGAAATCGCTCTTTTGAAAGAAATAATGATTAAATCACTCGACGAGCAGCAGAGGTCTGAAGATTCTAATTTTGAACATGTTAAAAAACGGCCAGCACGTCTTCTACCATTACAGCTCCTATTCAACCAGAAAAATAACACATTAAACTTCTCGGATGAGCTGTTGGTTACTCGTAGGTTTTACGGTCCACCACACAACTGTTCCGAGCTCTCCAAATTGGGATACACTTTGAACGGTTTCTACCAAGTCAAACCTCTCCTTACCAATAGCAGTAGCGCCGACCACTCCATTCAACTAGAGACCGTATATTGCGCTTTCAAGCAACCAGGAGGAGGCTTTGATGAATCTAAGGGCGAGAAGCGAATTTTTCCTGAAAAGCTGGAAAGTATAAAAACGGACTTAAGAGATCTTCAACAACTTTTACTCAATCTCAAAAGTACCACAGCCATGCCGGATAATCCGTCGGTTCCCAAATTTTACGGTCCACCGCATGATTGTTGGGAACTTTCAAAATTGGGGTACACTTTGAACGGTTTCTACCAAGTCAAACCTCTCAATTCCAACGGCATTATTGACACCGACGACTTATACAAACTTGAAACTGTATATTGCAATTTCAAACAACCAGGAGGAGTTGCAGATGAATCTAAGATGGAGAAGCGACTTATTGCAAAAAAGGCAAAAGGAATTCCAACGAGTTGTAATGATCTTAAACTACTTGGTTACAAACTGAATGGGATATATTTAATCAAAACGAATAAACCAAACCGAGGAACGAAAATCGAAGCCGTTTATTGCAATTTTCAATTAACAACAGCCGTTGGCGGTAATACGACATTCAATTCTATTCACAAATGACAATTATCTATGCGAACCAATTTTTTTATTGAAATATATTTTTGCAGATGCGCAAGTATTTATTGGAAACGTGGAGGTGAAGACAAAAAGTATCCATTTTTACGTGCAGCGGGATAATTCTTTTAGGATTCCGAATGCCGCCATTACTTTTAATCTTGCACGCCTTAACGAAGGTGGGGCAATGAACTTGGGAACTGGAATATTTACTGCTCCATTACCTGGTATTTACCACTTCCAATTCTCTGCTCGGAAAGACTCCAAGCCTGATGCCTCCATTCACCTTCGATTAAATGATGAACATGTTGGGACCGCTTGCACTAATCACAATGAAGGCGGCTGGGATAGTCTCTCGTTTTCGGTCTCCTTACGATTAAAAACAAACGATCAAGTGAGTATGTACCAACACGGCCGTGGCACGCTTTACGATAACAATTCCCATTATACCCACTTTAGTGGATGGCTCGTCGAGGAAGAATTAATATAAGAATTCATCTATTTGTTAAAAGTTTTTTTTTTGCATTTATGGAAACAATAAAAATTGATTGGTGGGAAACGGAAATGTAATCAAATTTCCTTACTCAATGTATTTATTTATTATATATTAATCATGCGATCAAGAAAAATGCATATTTAGGCTCAGCATTTAATTTCATGTTGGCTAAAACTATATTAATATTCCAGACAATGATATTTCAATTTCTAGTAGTTGGAATAAGTATTTAAACGAGTCACAAATTCTTTCAAGAGGGAATAGTACGAGAGAGTTAGGGATGACATATGACGTACTAGATTTCATAAAACCATTGCTTCGTGTATAATTTTGAATGGTTTCTCGATATACTAGCGCGATAACAATTGGTAATAGAAAACGACTACCCCCACAACAAAAAAACCAAAACCAAATTTTTGGCTTACTTTGAGCGTGCTTAAGTAAGAAAATCGTATTTATTTTTTACCGTTTGGTACCGTTGATGATGGCCACCGCATTTTAAAAAAACCGTAATAAAAAAAGAACCATAAATTGAAAACAGATAACACGCATACGGATATACCATTTGATAAATATATAAATGTCATTGGTAGTACGGCCATTGGTAATACGGTTTCACATTTATAAAATTTTACCGAAGTCCAGTGGGTGCCGTTGACTGAGCCGGATCTAAACGCAGTTTACCGGGTGAACTCGTTCGTTACCGATCCGTGTTGACTGGCAATGCCTAACTACTCCTTATCATTAACGAAGCTCACCACAACGCATTTTGCCGGGCGTGCTTTGGCGATACCGACCGTACTTTAGTACTTTAAACTTTTTTAATCCAACAAAAATATGGATTAGAAAATTGGACATACTTTGACTTAAAAATTAATCGACTTGAACTTGAAAATTAAGTAAAGTGTGGGTTAGAATCGAAAATTTCATCAACAACGTACTTTCAATTGTGTACTTGGCAAAAACGTACTTGTAAGTCGTAGTTATGCTTGAATAAATAAATAAAATATAAATTTAAAAAACAGTTTTTAAAAATTATTTTAAAAAAATAGATATTTGTTGAATTTTCACATTTTTCAATTTAATCTAGGAGACATTGAATGAGTTTTCTTATCAAGCCAATGAACGTTTTATTTTTAGATGTTTTTTTTTTAAAGTAATATGATAGCAAAAATTAAGTGGATCTCCGGTCCGGCATTTGAGAAATACAAAAATCCTTTTTTCACTTTATCGTGTGTGATTTAATGGCAAATTTACGACGTAAGAGCTACAGGGAAGTTTGCCGGATTTCCCCGCTTTACCAGTGGAGCTTGACAATAGATTCGTTTCCAAACATATTTTATTTTCGTTGATATTTATTTATTTGTTTGTCTGTATTATTAGAATTTTTCCAATCCACCAATTCAAAAAATATCCAATATTAATATCTACAATAGTGTGGGAAGGGGCAGTATATTAGAGATGGCCTTGTGTTTAATACAAAAAGGGTTTTAAACCCAAATTTGAAAGAAAAGAATACAGCAATATTTTAACGACAACGAGTAAATAAAACCAAGCTTAATACAAATAAATAAATGATGCTGTTTTAGGTTTTTTTTCATTATTTAAGTGCATTTTTAATTCTGAACGCTTTGAAAAGTAAAGTTGGCTTAACCAGTAGAGTTTGAAAATATTCATACACATATATTTTTATTTCATGGTTTATATGTATTATTCAAAATTTTCCGATCCATCAATTTAACAAGCGGCTTATATAAAAATATGTACATGTGTTAGGGGAGGGGAGAGGTTGGCCGACGGCAGTCGAGATGACACAATTGGTTTCATAAAGCTTTGCTCCATGTCAAAATTTGAATGGTTGATTGAATTACTTGCACGATTCCGATTGGTAGAAATGACTACCCCCGCAATTCATTCTTGAAAAAAATCTAGCACTTGTTTCATTTTGGACCTGATTTGTATCATGCAGTAATGTTATTGGTTCGATCATATGATCGATGTTGAACTATGATTGGTGGAAAGTATAAGCTACCCAAAGCCCTGCTAAAAATAAATTTGTTTAAATTGAGTCCTCGATTTTTTCGGATCTCAATTCACTTTATAGATCAGACAAGTTACTCGTTTTCCTTGCATTTGGAGCAATTCTGTTTGAGACCACCAATTAGTAAGGTAAATCATTTTATATTTTTAGTTTCATGTTTCAGTGTAGACAAGTTTTTGCTATGCAGTTCGTGTTTTAAAGGCCAAAACAATTAACTAAATAACCGTTTTATATTGTAAAATGTTAAATCTTTCGTAATTTTCAAAATATAGAAAGAGTCTTTCTTTCTAAGAAAGCATACTTAATTGTCACGATGGCTAACTACGAAATTCTATCAAGTTTTTCCTAGGAATTTGTTTTACTTCAGCGTTATCATCTCTACCAAAAACATATTTAGGTAAACCTTCATCTTTTAAAAACTTTTATTCATTTATTACAGTTATTTCGGGACTGTAAGCTTGTAATTCATTAAATAAGATTTATCAAACGAAACTAATTAGGTTTTATTTACCTTATATTCGCAGAAATAAAAGAGCCTGTGACTCCCTTCGACCAACAATACTTTGTTCCTTCAGTGGTAAATTTTTTTCACTACACTAATTTTTTACATTCATTTTTTTATATTGCAAAAGATTCTACATAATACATTTTTTTAATACTACAGGAAAAGATTGTAGATTTTCGATTCAAGCTTCTTGCCGCCAACTTTCAAGATCAAATGAATGATCTCAAAAATAAAATCGTCCCAATTGATGAGACCAAGACTTCCTTTAAGGGATCTATGGAAAACCAACAACAACATGAAATCCAGAAACGGCAAACTAACTCTAAAAGGCCCTTTTGTGAATACAGCGGCTCGCTTTGTACTTTCTTTTACCCTGACCATCCAGATGCGGGTCGGAAGAAGGGCAGCTACAGCCCTACCACCAACTATGAAATGCTTCAGGACCCGGCTAAGGTAAAAGGAGCTCCGTCAAGCTGTAAAGATCTTCAACTACTTGGTCACCAGCTGAACGGATTATATTTGATCAAAACATCTCAACCAAGCCAAGGAACGAAGATTGACACCGTCTTCTGTGATTTTCAGTCAGCAACAGCACCAAGTGGTATTGTAACATATTTTCTAATCCCTTTCCTTTGATCTAATCAATTGAAAATGGCTGAAATAACAAAAATCAAATTCAGTTTTCGTGGCGTAAAATTTATTTTAATTTTTACATTTTTCGGCATTTTTTAAAATTTAAGTTTTCGTTTCTGTTGCAGTTTCTCAAGATCTAATAGGAACTGTGGACATCACGACAAAGAGCGTTCATTTCTACGTTCAGAGGAACACTAGTTTTAGTAGTACGACCAGCCCCGCACTTCCATTTGAATTGGCTCGTATGAATCAGGGAGGAGCGTTCAATTTGACCTCGGGGATTTTTACTGCTCCAGTACCCGGAATATATCATTTTGATTTCTCGGTTCTTAAAGATGACAACTACCATGTTTTGGGCATTCAACTACAAGTTAACGGCGTCGATGTAGCTGCTGCTTATACCAATCAAGGGAAATCTATTAGTTTGGATGTCGCTTCTTTGAGCTCCTCTTTGCGATTGAAAGAAAATGACCGAGTGAGCCTGTGCATCAAAGATGGTGGGCTCATTGATAACCAAAGTCACCACACGCATTTTACCGGCTGGATCGTGGAGGAGGACTTAATGTGAATTTTATTTTGATTTATTTACTAGTTATTTGCCTAAACTAAATTGAAATAAACTATTCACAAATCGGTTGCTAAAAGTAACCAGTTAATGCTTTCGTCTTCATTTAATAGAACCAATCCTTATCTGTTGACATTTTAACTAAACTAATCTGGTGATGGATTACAAAAATAATACATTCACGAAATAATACAATAGTAGTTTATTTATTTAGTTTAATCCAATCCCACACAGCACCAGCTTATCCATAAATGACCCAAAATGTGTCATTTCTCCTGAGGATTTCTTGTACAATATTTGAATATTCATACATTTTGCTACGGGTACAATATAATATCCATGTAGTAGCGCTATGATTGAGGGAATGTACATTGATGAAACTATGTGTTAATCGGATAAAGAAGATTGGTCGGACTGCAGTCATTATGTTTCTACTCGGGCAAAGTTAACACTCAAAAACAAAAGTTTGAGAGAAAAGTAAGCAGAGTTCAGTGGCGAATTGGTAAAGTTCAAAAAGTAAAATATGATTATTTAATAGATTGAAGTGCTATGTGATGAGAAAAACATAAAGTGATGGGAAGGTGTAAAAATAGTAATAAATTGTTTAATTTGTAAGGGGAAAACATTTCCAACAAAGTTTTACAAAAATATATTATCTAAGATAACATTTGAAGAGTTCAAAACGACAAAAAACGTTGAAAATTGATTCAATTGACTGAAAGAATCTGAAAGTTATCCTTTCGGATAAAAAAAGATATCCAATTGTTTGTATTGGCGGCAATATGCTGTGTGAGATCCGCTCTGTTCTGTTTAATGGGGAATTTTTGCAGCTTTCACGCCATCTCTTTCTGATAGATACAAATGGTTTCAGAACGGCTTTAATGAAGGTTATCTTTTGGTGAGATTCGATTTGTAAGAGACTCGTATGAATGATTTCTTGTAAGTAGAGACGACCAAATTAATATATTTTTTTTGTGGAGATTTAATTAACAAATATTGATTATTGTGGTTCTTCTTAATAGGCCTATCAATAATCCGATTACCAATATTTGAAACTTACGCTGAATCCAAAATAGATAAATTTAATTAAAACCAGTAAACGATATAGTTAACACAAGTAGAAAATTTAAGGATTCCATGAAGATAGTGTAGATATTGAATTCTTACATACAAATTTTTTTCCAACGTGTGTATGGAGGGGGGGGGGGTAGTAACATCATGAGAGATGACGTATTTAGTTTCCTTCGTGTATAATTTTAAACGGTTGCTCAATTTATATGCACATTCTTTTAAAAAATGTACATCAAATTCAATTTTCAAACTGCTTGCTTCATGTAGCCTTTCCATTGGCTCTTCAATTTAATCTTGTATGATTATAATTGGTTGAATAATATGTGGACCACCCGAAACAGTGCCGGGAAAAAAATATTTAAAATGACTTCTTAATTTCATTTACATTCTATACTTTTTACGTTAGTAGAGTTTAGCTTCTTTCTCGTAAACGGTCACTCTGTTTGAAATCGTCAAGAAGTAAGTTTTGCATGACAAGACTTAGCGTACATTATTCTTTGTTTTTGTTAAGAATAATCTTATCTTTTATATCTCCCCAGTACATTCAGATTCTTAGAGTTCCTATTTGCTCTTAAGTAGTATTTCTCTTTCAAAACTTTCAGCTATCTGAATGAAATATTTTTCAAATTTTGTTCTAGACATTTGAAACATAAAATGTTTGATAACATTCAATATAAAGTTGATCTTAATCCTCTTGGTGCAATCTGAGATATGACATTCGTTTAGTAACTGAAAAGATAAAAAAAAATATCACAAGATTCAGCTCATTTAAAATTTCGTCGGCTATCTCGGTCGACCATTTTCAAAAGTTCACTTCAAACATAAAATGTTTCATATAATTTGAAATAAAAAGACTAATAAAAATTCGAGGAAGAGTTGTTCATCAAGTCGATGTATCAGTACTGTATAACCTCGGTAAATAATTTGTTGTAAAATAAATATTCGGATCATGTAATGTTGTTAGCCATCTAGATCCAAAACCATCTACTAGTTTCTAAAAACCATATTCGATAGAAAGGTATTCATCTATTTTTGGTATTCGTGCATGAATAAATTGCATTTTCTGAAATTTCATTTTATTTCAACTTTATACGTGATAGTATATTAGTTACTAACAAATCAATTCAAAAAAATATGTTGATGAATTCAAATTTGCCTTAAGATTCATGGGAAAGAAAAACAACCTACGATAAATCAATTGGTATTTGGTAATCATCAACATCTTATTATGAAATCTATTCTAACATTGACACCAGAAAAAATCCCTCAGCTAAGATTGACTATCGTGTATGATGAAAGATTCAATACAATTGCAAACAATATATGGACCTGTGAAACCCAGTAGCAAAAATAGCTCTTATTATTTTCAAATTTTAAAAATGTATTTCCCTGTTCTATATATCTTCTCACAATATCTGAAAAAAGTGGAACAAGGGCGGTGGTTGAACCGAGTTCCACTTGGGTGAGCAAACTCGTATACCAATAACAAGTCCAATTAATGTGCCCGGCTTTTGCCGGGCTGTCCTATTTTCCTTTTGGAGTGTGACTAAAACTAGATTTTAAAATGGGATTTTATAATCTAGCTGTATATCCGATATTCCGAATCATCAATTTTGTAAAACGAATGTAAATAGGTTGCTTTGAATAAATCTAAAAATAAAATATGCGTATGGGCAATGGCGTTTTTGGTTTCACATACCTTTTGCTTCATTATAATTTCAATTTGATATTCCATTTAATTCATGCGTGATTTCAATATGCGTGATTAGGATGGAAATACCAAACCCAGGAATATCCTTTTAGGGAAAAAAGGCAGCGTGTGCTCCATTTTCCAACAACTGCTTTTCTGCATGTAGCGTTTCTATTTGCTCGTCGGCTTACTCATGTACAGTTCTGATTGGTGAAAAACCATCAGAAAAGCAAAATCCTCTCTAGAAATGAAAAAATGCTATAAATTGAGCTCTCGATGGCTCTGGTCCTTATCCTACATTCTACATCGCGGGTGTTTCACTTCGTTCTAAAATACAGGCAAATCCTGATTGAAACCGTCAACAAGTAAGATTTGTTTGAGTTTAAAAGTATTTCTATATTTCTATAAATATACTTCTGTAGCAGGGAAAAATCGTACAATTTACATGTTGTGTAGCCAGTGTTTTCCTTATTGGTTTTAATTTGATTATATATTTTTCATTACTTATCTTCAATGAGTCCATCTTTAAATACGTTTTTAAAACTCAAAATAATTAGAAACTGATTTTCTGATGGCTTTCAAATTAAAAAAAATGTTTTGGATTAAAATTAAGTTCAAAATCCGGATTTTATTTATCAACAAAATATTTATATCATGCATTTGTCTTTGAAACCACTTACCGATCGAAAACTTCTCTTCTCGCTAAAAAAGATGTCCAAATTTTTCGAACATGATGTCTTGAACATGGCTCCAACACTCGAAATGTCCCGAAATTACCCGGACAAGTTTTTTGTCCGAAAAATGCGGAAACAAAAAATCCTAAACGTTTAGGCAGTATTTATTTTTGGGTCTACTTCTTAATAATATTCAAATTTATTTTTATGGAAAATTTAAGAACTTGTCTTAAATGATTTCGCCCAGTCTTTCCTCTCTCTAAATATTATTTTAAAATTAGTTTTTGTGTAGAAAAAGCTTTGGTATTAATTATTTAGCGAAAGAGTTTTTTAAAAATCCCAAATAGCCCTCTCTGGAACACTTAAAAAGGAAATTCGTAGCTATTTTTTTTACAAAGCACGAATGAATGAATAAAAAACTAATTAAACCATTATTTAAATGATTTTTTGACAACATAGTTATTTTCTCGTTTTTAAAAATCCAGTGAGGGGAACGTCAAGTGCAAAGTTTAGTAAAATTCGACGTTTCACAGGATGTTGACGCGTAAAAAAAATTAATCGACGGGGATATTTGACGCGCATTTTAAAAAAAGAGGCGAAAATTCAATCGACAATTTATTAAATTTCTGCTGAAATTTGTTTTATTTTTTTATTAACACAAAGGCAAAAAATTTCCTCTTGACGTTTACATCAAATATGACTTTCTAAAATTTTAAAGATAGGGGAGAGCGGGGTTACTTGGGACAGGGGTTAGGTGGGACAGCGGGGTTTTGAGTATGTTTCGCATGTTAAAAAAATCCCGTTTTTTCATGAAACATGGGCATTACTGGGCCGCATCTTGACAAAAATTTGCATTAGAAAATGTAGATTAGTTTAGGCTGTATTAGGTCCAATCACGTTTAAAGATGATGAGTTCACAGTTAGACGGGAGTAACTCTCAGTCAGTTCACTTTGATTTAGGTGAAGCTGAGGGAAAGGCTTCTCCCCTCCAACATCACTACAGATGTTAGCATTCTAAGGTTGACTTATATCGACTAACTTTTAAACATCCAAGGTCCAAAGCAAGAAAAGAAGGTACGTTCATCTAACGTCATTCTAGGAAGACTCAGGTATAGACATTCGAAGAAGGGAAGGGTTAGATCATAGTTCAGGAAGCAATCGTCTTTGTCATGTGTCATTATCTCAACGTCACATCCCCCATCGGAGATGTAACGTTCAGATAACGACACATGACAATGACGATTGCTTTCCCGTAGAATAAGTAACCCTTCCCTTCTCGGAATGTATATACCTGCCTCTTCTAATAGTACGATGGATATACGTTTCTTCTTCTTGGAGTTTGGGACTTTTTGGGTGGACTAACTTCAGTCGTTTCCCCTTTACCGAGATGCATGGAAGGTGGAGGGAGAAGCTATTAAACGAGCTTCATGTGAATTAAAAGTGAACTTGTTGATCTAGTGACTCTCATCAACTCTAAACAGCATCATTTCGCTCAAAGAACTATCTTTTCAAGTTACATGGTGGAGAAAAAAACGAGATAGGCTATTAGAAAGAAAATTCAATTTACTTTATCTTTGCCGAACATGACATTTTTCTATCTCTTTTAGTTAAATTGCTATTAAGATAAATATGTGTGTAGGTAAAGTGGGGCTATTTGGGACATCGAGCCCGGGCCTACTTGGGACAATGAAAGGCCATATAAAAGTAGGGGGAGACAGCGCGCGCGGCGCGTTTTCGACCGAAAAAAGTTTTCGACATATTTCGCCATTATGGAATGGTATTTTCTGTAAAATGAGCATACGACGAGAAAGAAAATTTAATTCTCATTCTAACTGGTATTTCAGTTTTTTACGAATCAGCGATTATTAGTGCAAAATAATGATTTTATTAAACTGTCCCAAGTAGCCCCGTACTTTTTTTAAGTTTTAGAAAAAAATGCACTTCATTAAAAAAATTGTTTTTAATTTTGTATTGAAAAATAAGACATTTTGAAAGAAGGAAAGAAAGGAGGAAAGAATAGGCTACTAGATACACCTAAATGTTTTATCAATAATGCTTCATAAAAGAACTAAAAATCCCAAAAGCACTTAACAAATTTTTGTCCCAAGTAACCCCGCTCTCCTCTACGTTGACACTTTTTTGAGGACGGTCGACGTGATTTTTTTACGACGTTGACGTCAGCATTTTGGCTGCAACCTTCCGATCACTGGAAAAATAAATAAAAATCCGTCCATAAAATCCGGTAAGACAGAAGTAGTAGTGTAAATGTTGGTTTCCCTAGAAAGCAGCTGTTTTACACCCAAAAACGTCTTGCCCCATTCAAAAATGCACCTAACAATTGTTATGACTTATGATGGTTTAGTATTGGGAAAAAGACATTATCTGGGAAAATTTCAAGGACTGGTGGATTGTATCATAACAAAATTACTAACGTTTTATTAGTTTAATAGAGTTAAGCTCATTTCACACAAAGGTTGTGTAAAGTAACAAAAACTGGAAACAAAAATGGACCTCACTTCAAGATAGTAAATAAATTTTCCGAATACTTAAATATAGCCTATTATGAAGATAAGTAAAAACTAAAACAAGGAAATTGCTTAAGTTGGTTAAATCGACATTTTCCATATAAACCTGCCCCACCCCCTCCATCTTACGAAAAAACATTAATGGCGCGTGCTTATACCAAAACTTCGCGAAAATTCACCTGAAGCATAACGCTTAAATGTAAATTATTTCATTTTTTAAAGCAGACTAAACATGGCACGATGGAGGCGTCCAGCCTACTCCAAAGTTTCTTTACAGGAATATTAATAAGTTCAACATTATCATCTGTCCAAAACACAGCTTCAGGTAAATAAAATCATTCATAGCTGAGTTTTACTTAAAATAATGAGAAATAATTGGAAATAATCATAACTAGCTTTCTTTGGTTAGTAAGACGGCTAAGATCATTTTATTCTATATGAAGTTCATTTTTTAAATCTTTTGCAGAAATAAAAGGGTCGACGATTTCTTCTGACCATCAATTCCTAATTCCTTTGGTGGTAAACTATTTTTTTTCGTACTTAACAATTGAAAAAGGAAAATAATTGCGCTACATTAGGGTGCTCCAAATTGCATCATTATTTCTTAATTTCATTCTGCCTTCACATTCGTTTATTCAAATTTAGAGAAAAGATGGTCAAAATCAGATTTAAAAAATAATATTTAGATTTTAGAAAAATCATATTTCTTTTATCTATTTTTTTTTTCAACTAAAACAGAAAGGTATTGTTGATTCTCGATTCAAAATACTTGCAGCTGACTTTCAAGATCAAATAAGTGATCTAAAAGGTAAATTTGTTATACTCGAAACCAGCAAGACCGCCAATATGGGGGTGTTTGAACATCATCATAAAGTCAATAAAAGGCAGACTAATGCTTCCAAACCAACACAGCCATTTTGCGAAAACAGCAGCTCACTTTGCACTTTCTTGTACCCTGATCATCCTGATGCTGGTCGTAAGAAAGGTATTTATAGCTCAACGGTCACCAATGAAATGCTCCAGGGCCCAATAAAGGTGAAAGGAGTGCCAACGAGCTGTAGAGATCTTCAACTTCTCGGTCACAAACTAAACGGATTGCATTTGATCAAAACATCTCATCCAAGTCAAGCAACGAAAATTGAAACGGTTTTCTGCGATTTTCAATCACCAAATGTACTTAATGGTACTGTGATAGAAGTAAAATGTAGTTTGGGTAATATAGTTACAGGTATTTTTTTATTATCTCGGATGGCCGAAGAATCAATGGTTTTCGAGATTTTTATTGATTTTTTCATTGTTTTAACACATACTTTCAGTTTTATTTTCGATGAAATATTTTAATCAATAATTTTTGAAGACTTTAAAAATTAATTTGCCTAAGAAATATTGGAAAAAATATATAACTTTTATTTTATTACATTATTAGTTTTTAGTCTGTTAGTTGGAAGATTAAAACAAATGAATTTCAATCCTGACAAACATTAATGATAACTTAAAAAGACTCGGTTAATGAATTTTAAATTTAAATAAAAAATAGTTTTGGTATTCTACCTATCGTTTTGCGTTCAAGTCGAAATATATATATTTTTACAAAATTTATTTGGATTTTTATTTCAGTCTCCCAAAGTTTAATAGGAAATATCGACGTGAAGACCAAGAGCGTTCACTTCTACGTCCAAAGGAACACCAGCTTTAGTAAAGCAGGCTCTGTAATTCCTTTCGATCTGGAGCGTCTTAACGAAGGTGGAGCGTTTGATTTAACCTCGGGCGTATTTACGGCTCCAGTAGCCGGAATTTACCATTTCGATTTATCCGTTCTTCATGATGGCAGCCACCACCAAGTTATGGGCATTCAACTACAAGTTAACGGAGTCCCTGTCGGTGTTGTTTATGCATCGAGCAATAGTTTGGACGTCGCTTCTTTGAGTTCCCCCTTGCGATTGAAAGTAAATGACCGAGTGGGCCTGGTCCACAGGGATGGTGGTCTCCTCGATAACGATAGTCACCATACCCAATTTACCGGTTGGCTCGTAGAGGAGGACTTGATATGAATTTAATTCTGATCTATTCGGACTACATGTCGGAAATCTGTCAAAACTAGGCCTGAATAAATCAAGTGACATTTAATTTGATAACGATAATGATTGAATCCTCAATGACAATGAGTTCAAATAAAAAAATTAACGAATCGTAATTACTTGAATAATCATGAATCTTATACTTGTTCATTTAGCTGACTTTTTTTGTGTGCATTCAAAGGGAAAGTTCATCTCAGCATTCATATATTTTTCCTTTTTAGAATTTTATTTTACTGAAAAAGTATATTATTTTAAAAACTGTACTGCCAATCGGGACGACCAAATTAGCGCGTTGTCTTTGAAAGTTAAAATCTAAATATGCTAGACTAATATTTTATTGTCATTTATTTTCTTTCTTTAAGTCAATCATCCAATTACAACTCATACATTTACTAGAAAATTATCAAAATGAACGGGTAATTTGAAATAAGCACGAGATTTTAATTAAACGAATTTTCAAATAATAAAAAATAGAATGTGCATTCTGGTTTAATGTTATTAGTAATTGGAATAACCATAGCATGAATTGAGTCATGTATGATTAAGTATATATAGTCCATGTTAAACTCAAAAGGATTTTAAACGTAAATTTTGAAATTAAAATAATAAATTCAAATTTATCTTAGAACATTTCATATTTTTTTTACTATAAAACCAAAAATCAAGAATATCTCTGCTACACAATTTTGTTTTTGAGTGGGGGTGATTGGGGGTGGGAGGAGCTTTTTTACGTTTCATTCTATATTAATAAAACAAGGACTCAAGAAGTTCTAGTGTCCTTGTAATTTCTATGAAGGGTCATAGGTTCATTGATGCCCGGTGATGTCAAAATGACAAAAGTTCACTCTCAACCCTCAAAACCATTGTCAAATTTCTCGCTAACGCCAAAATGCTCGTTGATCTACAAATTTGAGGGGAGGGGGCCAAATAAAACGGCTGGGAATATTGGGTTGTTGTTGTAAAAAATGCCTTTTTCCCAACATTGTTTCGTTTTATTCTAGATGTATGCAAGTATAATAGATGCAATTTTAAAAGTTTGAGTACCATTTTTAAACAACGTTTTCATTGGAATGTAAAAGTTAATTTTCGTGTTGCCATGGGCCAAAAATTATTGTCCAACATCGTGAAATGTACATATTATCATCAATTTCGCTCAAAAGATCGTGAAACATTTCAGAAAAGAGAGAAAAACGCTACTGTAACAAGTTATAGACAAAGAAAACATTCATAGGTTTGGCTTAAGAGCACTCATTTTTTGTACAGAGGGGCGGAGCCATTTCCTCCGTTGAGGGTCCTACCGTCCTCGAGAGTAGTTAACTGAAAACTGGTTTTTGGTCACCTGGGAAGCTCAACGGTAACTAGATTCAACGCCAAAATGGCCAGAAGCATCCCGGTGACCAGCTCCGTAAACAACGCAGCCATTGTTAAGTTACCATTAAAATGAAAATTTCGGAGGTTTCTATACAGCTCTCTAAAGTTGCTGATACTTTTGGTTGAAAGATACTATTCTTATGGATTTTTTACCAAAATATATTCAACCATTAAAATAATCGTCCCCGTTTCACTTTAAGTTTACTTCATACATAATGGTTCTGCCAGCAACTCTCTAAGACAAATACCCTCTTTAAGTGGCTGGCTCATCGATGAAGAATTGATCTATTTGTTAACAGGGAAATGATATAGTTTTGGTATTTGTGCATAATATTAAAAAATATACAGTACCCACCGGAATATAAGAACACTTCTTTTTTTCCCATAAGCGCACGGGTTAAATTGACGCCAGTTTTTTTGCGATAACTAGCTCAGTTTCAACGATGGATGGAAAAATCCATCGGTAAAACTTTTCATAATTCTTCTCACAAGCCCTGAAATTAAGTTTTAAAAGGTAATGTAGAACAAAAATAAATAAGTAAGTGGAACAAGGGCGGTGGTTGAACCGAGTTCCAATTCGGTGAGCTACTCAATATACTAATAAAAAGTCCGATAAAAACTATTGCCGGGCTGTTCAACTTTTCTTTTGGAGCGTGACCAAAACTAAATTTTAAAATGGAATTTTATGATTTGGCTGTACTCGATGTTCCGAATCATCAATTTTTTAAAACGAATGTAGAATAGTTACTATGAATAAATCGAAAAATTATATATATGCGTATGGGCGATGGCATTTCGGTTTCATATACCTTTACTTCATCTATAGTTTCAATTGGATACTCCAATTAATTAATGCGTGATTTCATTTGGATGGAAATAAAAAAAAACAGGGATTTAATGCTAGAAAAAACAGGCCGCGTGTGCTACCAACTGCTTTGCTGCATGCAGAATTTCTATTTGCTCCTCGTCTTACTCATGTAGAATTCTGATTGGTGAAAACCATCAGAAAGGCAAAATCCCCTCTAGAAATGAAAAACTATAAATTGAGATTTCGATGGCTCCAGTCCTCATTCTACATCGCGGGTGTTTCGCTTCGTCCTAAAATACGGGCAAATCCTTTCTGAAATCACCAACAAGTAAGATTTTTTTAGTCTAAACTTAAAAACTCAAAAAAGTTGGGTTACATCTGGGTAACTTCTGGAGCAGGGAAAAATTATACAATTTACATGTTGCGTAGCCAGTGTTTTCCTTACTGGTTTTGATTACATATTATGAAGAATTTTTGTTTAAAACCAACCACTTATGGATCGAATACTTCTCTGACATTGCAAGGGGTGTGGTATTTGAAATAGTGCCCAACTTGGTATTGAGAATTGAGGAATCAATTGTCAAACGCATAAAAAAGTTGGTTTCGAGCTTTTGGAAATTGGTCAGATTAGGGAGATTGCATTTCAATTCAGCTTCTAGCACTTTAGGGGAGACAGGGATATTCGAATAATCTGATCAGAGTAACAAAAATCTTATCAATATTTAAAGTTGTTTATTGCATGGAAAAAATCAAGAATTTGATAATGTAGACCAATCTCTTTCCTCTTTCTAAATATTATTTTGAAACTAGTTTATGTATAGAAACAAAACCTTGGTATTAATTATTTAGCGAAACTGTTTTTTGTAAATCCTAAATAGACCTACCGTTGAACTTTAATGGACCACTTGAAAACGAAAATTGTAGTTATTTTTGTACGTTGGCTTTATGGATGAATTAATATACTAATTGAACCAATATTTGAATTATTTTATGGTAGCATAGTTATTTCCTCGTTTTAAAAATCCCAATAAATGCTTCCGATAAAATAGTAGTGTAAATATTATTTTCCCTGAAAGAGCTGTTTTACACCCAAAAACGTCCTTCCCATACAAAAATACACCTAACAAATGTTATGACTTATTATTGTAAAGCAATAATGAGAAAACGAAAAAAAAATCCAGACATATTGTCTGGAGGAAAGTTGAAAAGGCTTTTGGATTGTATTTTTGCAGAATTACGGAAGTGTTATAACTTCGAGCGAGTCGTTACAACTAATGTTGTGTAAATCCTCGTATAAAACATATTTCGGTCATTTAATTCACGGGAGATGTGGCTGACAGAAATTGGGCCTCACTTTAAGATTCTAGTAAATTTATTTTCCGAATACTTCAATATATAACCTATTTTGAAGAAAAAGGGGGAAAAGGAAGTAATGGCTTAATTTGGCAAAATCAAAGTTTCCCATATACTCCCCCCCCCCAACTCTTTCCCCTATGGAAAAATAAAGGCGTATGCTTATACTAAAACTTCACGAAAAATCACCTGAAGCACAACGCTTAAACGTAAATTATTTCATTTTTTCAGTAGATTAAACTTGCCACGATGGGGGCGTCCAGCCTATTCCTAAGTTTCTTTACAGGAATATTAATAAGTTCAACGTTATCATCTCTCCCAAACACAGTTTTAGGTAAATAAAATCACTAATAGCTGAGTTTTTCTTAAGATAATGAGAAAAAGTTGAAATAATCCTATCTTTAATTATTAAACCCACTTTATTTTATTTGAATTTAATTTCTTTTATCATTTGCAGAAATGAAGGAGTCGACGATTTCTTCTGACCAGCAATTCCTAATTCTTTTGGTGGTAAACTATCTTTTTTTACTTTTAAAAAATTTAAAAAAGGGAAAGAATTGTGCTAAATTAGGGTGCTCCAAAATGCATCAATATTTTTTTTATTTAGCCTACCTTCACATCGTTAATTCAAATTTAGACTTAAAAATTCTGGCCAAAAATCAGACTTAAAAAATAATATTCAGATCTTTTCATCTATTGTTTTTAACTAAAACAGGAAGGTATTGTTGATTCTCGATTCAAGATACTTTCAGCTGACTTTCAAGATCAAATAAGCGATTTAAAAGGTAAAGTTGTTATACTCGAAACCAGCGAGACTGCCAATATGGGGGTGTTCGAACACCATCATAAAATCCATAAACGGCAGACTATTGCTTCCAAACCAACACGGCCATTTTGCGAAAACAGCAGCTCACTTTGCACTTTCTTTTACCCTGACCATCCTGATGCTGGTCGCAAGAAAGGTAATTATAGCTCAACGGTCACCAATGAAATGCTCCAGGACCCAACAAAGGTGAAAGGAGTGCCAACAAGCTGTAGAGATCTTCAACTTCTCGGTCACAAACTAAACGGATTGTATCTGATCAAAACATCTCAACCAAACCAAATAAGGGAAATTGAAACGGTCTTCTGCGATTTCCAATCACCAACTCCATTTAATGGTATCGTAACGCTTATCTAACTTAGCAATGTCAGCAATCGTTTGGAAGATTGTAGATTTTTTAAAACAAAACCTAGTTTTCATAGTGGACCTAAAGGAATTGTTCGTATATTCTAGGAAATATTGTAAGCAGATTTTTAAACAAAGTTTAAATTTAAAAAAAATTAAAAAATTAAATTTTTTAAGTATAAAGCCACTGTGGGACCTTCGGGATAGGGAAACTTTCGCTTAAATTATAATAATTGTCATTGGCTTCTTGTGATGTAATAAGATGATTCACGAATATTTAATAATGATAACCTTTAGACTATTTATTTGAAATTCCATTGATTAAGTAAAAACTGATCTCTTGAAGAATTTGAAGGAATTTTCATTTCATTGTTTACATTTTTATCGATCAACCACAGTGTTGCCAGTTCATTTTAATTCACAGTTCTTTAACTTTTTTTCTAGTTTTATTATATGGGCTATAAATTACACCATGATTTGATGTATTCTAGATGTGATATGCCACCTTGATACTGTAAGAAAAAAAATTGGCCCGTTTCCGCCCTTAATTATCTTTTTATTCGTGTTTTACTGTTTTTTTCCTGTTTATTTTGTCCAAATATTTCCTTTGCAAAACGTTGCCATTTTCCGATATTAGGATTTGCGCCTAATAAACATTTTCGGAACCAGTACTACCTGTTTTTGTGACGCGTTAAAGGCCCCTAGACCTTCGGTATATACGATATCCTTCAGGGAAAATATTTTAATGACTAATAAATTTATTTTTATTTAATTAATCTCAGAATAACTTGAAAGAATGAAATCTATTTTCTGGTATTATCATAATTGTTCTTTAGTGCAATTGTTGCATTATTTAATTATTTAATCTAAATGAATTGCAATCCTTAAATAAGCATTAATTCTCTTTTTTAAACTAGTTTTACAAAAATAAAACTGAAATAATACAAGTTCATGACCTGCTATCTACAATTTTGCTTTAATGAAAATTTAATTTACATTTCTGTGGTAGTTTCTCAAGATTTAATAGGAACTGTCGACGTCAAAACAAAGATCGTTCATTTCTACGTCCAGAGAAACGCCAGTTTTAGTAGTACCAGCTCTACACTTCCTTTTGACCTGGCGCGAGTGAACGAGGGCGGAGCCTTTAATTTGAACACGGGGATTTTTACTGCTCCAGTAGCCGGAATATATCATTTTGATTTCTCTGCACTCAAAGATGATAACTACCATGTTTTGGGCATTCAACTTCAAGTTAACGGCGTCGATGTAGCTGCTGCTTACACCAATCAAGGAAAATCTGTTAGAAGTTTGGATAGTGGCTCTTTGAGCTCCTCTTTGCGATTGAAAGAAAATGACCGAGTGAGCCTGTGCATCAAAGATGGTGGGCTTCTTGATAACCATAGTCACCATACACATTTTACCGGCTGGCTCGTTGAGGAGGACTTAGTATGAATTGCAAGTTGATTGCATTGGTTGCAATTGGATTCTGATTTAAGTTGAAAATGGTTCCGTCTAAAAGCTGCTATAATGACCTTTAAAAAATGATAAAATTTTTGGCTTTTTTCCGTTTACCAGAATTTTCTCATTGATTGAATATTGTCAATTTCAATTGCCAGTCCATAACCTAATTTGTAAAATATTTTTATTTTGTTCTCATTTTATGTTATGTTTCACGAATGGCAATACAAAATTTAACTTACAGCAAACAAATTAACCAATAATCTTTACACAAAATCTTCCTCACCTATTTTGTTTTACTCTAGAAATACGACTACTGACCCGGAAACACAATCATAAAAAATGAAATAGTACCAAACATTAAAAAAAACTATATTAACATCCAAAAATATGTTTAGCTTCCTGTTGAAAATTTATGGCTTAGTAAAAAGATATTTAACGGTTTAAAGTGATAGGACACTGTATTCAGCCAGCAACTACCTACGACGAATTCGTAACGTTCACTTACATGATTGGTGATCTATTTTAGTTTTCATCCATTAGTAATAGAACGATGAGATTAGAATCCTTCAATTCGACAACATCAGGAGAACTAGAAGAACAACTTCAGCAAAAGGTATAGAAGTTTATTGATATAATTTGGTTTCTTAATAACTTATCTTCAAACTCTAAATTATTTAGAAAGTTAATTGCGCCTTGAATTCATCAGGATGGTGATTTTTGTCATGATGACATTCTCAGGAATGTTAATAACATCCTGTTCTTGTCTGAGAAGCACAGTGGACCCAGCAGGTAGACTATTAAGATTCATTCTTTCTTTCACAACAATTTATCAATCGCAGCGTATAGTAATCGTTCTATCGGAAATAGACCACTTTGAGTTTCTGTCCTGAATCTTAAAAAATAGATTCTTTTTCACGATCAGTAGAAAAGCTAAGTTTAGATCTGACATCAATTTTATTAGCGGTTCTCTGCCTATATTGCAACCATCAAACGTGCTTCTCCATTTCGTCTCATCTCTTTAACGCCTTAAATAATTATTGTTCATAGTCACTGGAGATCTATACGAATATGAATAGCGAACCAATAATGTAAAAGAATTGTGATTTTTTCGTGAATGCGACATATTTTTTATAGTAATTTTTCAACATTTTATATTTTTATGGTCGTGGGAATTGATGACCACATGATATTCAAAGAATTGTTACTTTGTTTCTTATCAATAGGAAATAAAAGATCGCTCTATGGGCTAGCATTGATTTAAATATATACTAGATAAAGCTAGATTATTCATGGTAACTTTACAATTAACGGGAATGAATGGAGAAAAATTCATATTGTTTTATATTATTATCGAATTACAGGAAATATGATGATTCCTTCGAACCAAAACTTTTCTACTAGCACTGGTTTATTGGTAATTATCTTAAATAGCATTATTTTCAAAATATCTAAGAAAATATTAAAACACTCAGTATCACAATCGAAAAATATTGATAATAGTTAAATTTAATTTATTTGCAGGAGGAGCTAGTCGACGCAAAATGTAAACAATATACGGCTGGCTTGCAATACCAAGTTAACGAGCTACAAAGTTGATCGACTTGAGGTTTACAAGAGTGACCAGGAATTGAAAAATAACGATTATAGTATAGCTAAAAACATAAAGAAAAGAGCCATTCCAAAAGCATTACCAGCAATTTGTTCAACTAGTAGCTCACTCTGCACTCATTACCACCCGGATCATCCTGATGCCAGCAGTAAAAAAGGAAAATATAGTCCGACAGTCACAAACGAAATGCTCAATACTAAGGTGAAGGCAATACCGACCAGTTGTCAAGACCTTCAACAAATTGGTCATTCATTGAATGGGTTATATTTGATCAAAAAATCTCTGCCGAATGATCAAGGAACGAAAATTAAGACTGTATTTTGTGATTTCCAACCACTCAAATCTCATGGTATATTTAAATTTTATACATTAAAACAGTTATCGCCTGTGGTTTGAATAAAAATAGGTGAATGTATTCGTCTTAGAGATTTAAATAGTATTGTTTTCGATTTTTTTTTAATTAAACGAACAAACACATTCGTATGTATCCTTCTATACAATTGTGTGTAAATTGACATAGCAAAATGTATGTTTACATAAAATTGATACACCACTTGACTCAATTTTATAACAGAAAGGGAATTAATGCTGTTGTTAATACCATAATTAAGTTTCTGCAAACTATTAGTCAACCTTTTCTAAGACTTATACATATCTTGAAATTCTTTATATATATTCATAGAAACAAATTTATTACAGTTTCCCAAGAAATCATTGGGGATGTTGACGTCAAGACGAAGCATGTTCATTTTTACGTTCAGAGGAATTCTGCTTTTAGTACCAATAATGCCGTCATCCCTTTAGAATTGGAACGTCTGAACGAGGGAAATGCCTTCAACTTGGAGTCAGGAATATTTACTGCCCCAGTTCGAGGAATTTACAACTTTCAATTCTCTGGGCAAAAGGATGGTTCTACGGGAGATTACTGGAACGTTTATTTCCAAGTAAATGGCAGCAATATTGGCGTTAGTGGCACTTCTTTTTCGGGGGATTACGACAGCAGCTCCTTCACTGCCTCACTTCGGTTGAAAGCCAACGACAGCGTCAACCTTTTCAAAGGCAGTAGCGGCGGTGCCACTGTTTTTGAAAACAGCGATGGTCATCACACCCACTTTACCGGTTGGCTTGTGGATGAAGACATTTAAACCGGTTCATTTATTCGGCTCTTTTGTTTTGTTTTTCTCTGGAAATACAATTAGGCTACTGTGCTGGAAAACTAGAACTAGTCTTACAAAGATTTTAAAATCAATTTTAATGGTGTTTCTATTGTATTTAACAAGCGATTTGTGAGCGAAAGAGAGAAAAGTTCCCCTATTTTGGTGGGCCACGGAAAGCTGTCTCAATCCGGAATTATGTTTACATGCTTAAACTAGACTTCATTCGACGCGGAATTCAATTTTAAATCGAATGGCGTAAAGTTTGAGCCGTATAGTATATAAGTTATGAGATAATCGGCTAAAACCGGGGACACTTTGGGACTTTTTTTGGAAAATGGTTCATCTTTGACATCGTTTTTCTCCCACTAAAATTGATGGATTAAAAAAATAAAAATACAGGATGAAAGACCATTCTTTTATCTACAATCCACTTTTTTCTTTTCTTGAAAAGTTGATTCCTGAACTAGAGATAAAAGAAATAGTAAGACACTTGTTTTGCATCTTTTTTTTTCCTGCGACGTCAACCTTCCCTGCGCCGCCATTGGCCAGTATTTTCGCGCGGTTTTACTTTCTCTTAAGCGTCCGTACCTAAAATAAACCGCGCGAAAAAATTGGCCAACGGCGGCGCAGGGGAGAATGACGGAAAAGAGAAAAAAAGTTACAAAACTAGTGTCTCACTATTCTTTTTATATCTAGCTCAGGAATCAACTTTTCAAAAAAGGAAAAAAGTGGGTTGTAGATAAAAGAACGGTTTTTAATCCCATATTTTTGTTTTTTTTATCCGTCAATTTTAGTGGGAGAAAAACGATGTCAAAGAGGCACAATTAATTGTAAAAAGTACAAAAGTGTCCCCGGTTTTAGCCCGTATCTTCTATTAACTTAAACTTTACGCTATTCGACTCGAAATTGAATTCCGCGTCGAATGAGATCTATTTCAAGATCCTACTTTTATATGACTTTTAAACAACGTATTCATTGGAATGTGAAATTTAATTTTCGTGCTACCATGGGCCAAAAATTATTGTCCAACATCATGAAATTTACATATTATCATCAATTTCGCTCAAAAGATCGTGAAACATTTCAGAAAAGAGAGAAAAACGCTACTTTAACAAGGTGTAGACAAAGAAAAACCTTCATAGGTTTGGCTTAAGAGCACCCATTTTTTGTACAGAGGGGCGGAGCCATTTCCTCCGTTGAGGGTTAACTACCGAGAGTAGGTGACCAGCTTGTAACCAGCTCCGTCAACGCCAAAACGCACTCATTGTTAAGTTACGATTAAAATGAAAATTTCGGAGGTTTCTATACAGCTATCTAAAGTTGCTGATATTTTTGGCTTGCTCATCGACGAAGAACTGATCTATTTGTTAACAGGGAAATGATATATTTTTGGCATTTGTGCACGAATAGAAAACAAAATTTAATTTATTTACCTTCATTTGTGATAGTCCATTAGTTACTGACAAATCAATTTAAAACTATGTTATTTACCTTTTCGTATTCAATATAATGAACTCAAATTTGTTTTCAGAGCCAAGGGAAAAAAAAGAACCAGTGGTATTTGGTAGTCATCAAACATATTATTATTAAATATTTATTATTACATTGACGCCAGAAAAAAATCTCTCAGCTAAGATTGACTATCCTGTATGATGGAAGATCAAATCTATTAAATTAAAACAAATAACAAATAATGTTTTGTACATCAATTCAACCCAATCGCAAAGAATATATATTCGTATGCAGACATGCCACGAGCGAAAATTTGAGCGATGAGCGATCGCTCTTTCGCTCGTGAGCGAAGAGCGCGAGCCCGCTCTCATGAAAAAAGTAGGAGCGAGAGCGCGAGCGAAATAGTAGTGAGTGATCGCTCTTCTACTGCAGCGCCATCTGTTGACAAAAGTTTGAAATATAATACCAATCATGGTAATACGGGTGGCACAACTCCAGCTTTTTTTGGGACTTGACTGGCAATGTGCACCCATCCTGTTTTGAATCAACATAGGGGCTTAACATCACCTTGATGCTATGGCTATCATGCTTATTCAACTAATAATTAGAATTTCAAGTTAAGATATTTAAAAAAAATGGTATTAGAAAAATGTTTTTAGGATAGCCATATAATCTTTGGTAAATTTCTACTTAGTAGTATGTAAGCAGACGTAATTATTAAACGTAAAAGTAACTGTCTTATAAGAGCGGCGTAAATACCATTACCATTTTTCCTTCGTGCGATTTTTAAAATGAATGCCTAAAATTAAATTATCTTTTTTTTCTTTTGATTAGATTTTAATTGAACTATAATTCTTTTAAGTTAAAGCGCAACATGAGGTGAAAAAAGTAATTCACGCTTGTCCTAAGCGTCAAATGGTGTTATTTTCCTCCATTCAGAAAAATTTGACCTTATAAAAAAAGTTTCCGGTAATTTTTAATTTTTTAATATTAATGTGAGCGAAAAAAGAGCGAAAGAAGAGCGATCGCTCACTAAATTTTTGAGGAGCGAAGAGCGCGAGTTCGCTCGCATTTCAGTGAGCGAACGGCATGTCTGTTCGTATGATACCCAGTAAAAGAAATAACTTAAACAAGATCCCGTTCCGGTATATACCTTCGGGGTTGGTCTTTTTTTTAGATTTTCAATTTCGATTCTTAAAGCTCAATTCTCCATTCCAATCAAATTCCTTCTCTTAAAAAAATCCTCATTGTCTTAAAAGAATTCTCAATATAGTGTCACTTTAGAAAATAAAAAATAGAAACATTTATACATTAGATGCATTTTTAAAAAGCTGCTCGGGTAATATTTATTATTTAGCTACCCTAGTAAAAATATTTTACTAGTGATGCCGCATTGGCTACCAGGCTCCCCGATATCAAATAATATTTGTATTTGATCGAGGGAAAAAAGGTTCAAGATACATTCAACTTGTGTTTTGATGACCTCTCACGAGGTCATAAAACACCTTATTACATGATTTCTAGTGATAGACACTTAGACTGCTAGTAGGTAGGCTAAGTTTTCCGGTTAAGAACAACTTTTAGCGCACACCTCACCTATCTCTCTACTGCAATAGAAACAAGTTATTTCTGGCAGAAATACAGTATTGCAGGACGTTTTTATTACTCGGATAGGAAGAGAATGGTGCTCTAATCATTCAGGAAGAAAAATAAATTGATTTGGACTGTAATGTAGACAGATAATTCAAAAACCGCAAAAACCGCTAAAATCCGCCGAAATCCGCCGAAATCCGAAAAAATAAATAAATAAACCGAAAAAAAATCAGAACCGCAACCCGCAATTGCCCTAGCGGTCAAGTTGAAAACTACTTTTAACACGTACGATATATGTGGGACTTTCTGGATTCTTAACCCCTGGAATATTTCATGGAAAATGGAGGGGGATAATCGGGGTATAGACCTTCTGGGATTAATTTAATCCCCTCGGGGATAAAAAAAATAGTCTTTAACACTTTAATCACACTTTTCCATTATTTTTCTTATAAGCTCTGAAATTAAGTTTAAAAAGAAATAGGTAATTTAGAACGACGAAAAGTGGAACAAGGGCGGTGGTTGAACTGAGTTACACTTCGGTGAGCTACTCAATATACTAATAAAAAGTCCGATCAAAACTATTGCCGGGCTGTCCAACTTTTCTTTTGAAGCGTGACTAAAACTAAATTTTAAAATGGGATTTTATGATCTTGCTGTACTCGATGTTCCGAATCATCAATTTTGTAAAACGAATGTAGATTAGTTACTATGAATAAATCAAAAAATAAAATATGCGTATGGGCGATGGTATTTTCGGTTTCATATACCTTTACTTCAGCTATAGTTTCAATTGGATACTCCAATTAATTCATGCTTGATTTCATTTGAATGGAAATAAAAAAAAAAACAGGGATTTCGTGCTAGAAAAAAACAGGCTGCGTGTTCTACCAACTGCTTTGCTGCATGTAGCATTTCTATTTGCTCGTCGTCTTACTCATGTGCAATTCTGATTGGTGGAAACCATCAGAAAGGTAAAATCCCATGTAGAAGCGAAAATTTATTAATTGAGATTTCGATGGCTCTGGTCCTCATTCTACATCGCGGGTGTTTCGCTTTGTCCTAAAATACGGGCGAATCCTGTCTGAAACCGTCAACAAGTAAGATTTTTTATTCTAAAAACTTAGAGAAGTTGGGTTCCCGTACGAAAGTTTAAGCTGATTAATAGCTGTTTAAAAGCCACCCGTCTAGCCCTCATTAGCTATTATTTCCGTAGCCGTTTTTTAAAACTGCGGATTCGGAATTCGAGGCCGCTCTGTAGCTGAATTCACAGCTCCCCCTTAGCTACGAATTTCGAGGCTACGGGATGGCTGAAAATGGGTCCACTATTTTTTTTCTAAAGAAGTTGCAGAAGGGTGGAATCGAACTTGGGTTTCCTGCATAGAATGCTGCTATGCTAACCACTCGGCCACTTTGGTGATGAAGATGGTGATCAAAGTAGCATATAAATACTACCATGATCTATAGTGTAAAATTTTAAAAGTTAAGGAATTTACTTATTAGATAGATATGCCTGATATAAACCCATATTCATTTTATTAATCAAAGCCGTCTAATAGGTTAAATCCACGTGTATGATTGTATAAGCAGAAATAATGGCAAAATGTAAGCTATGTGTTATTAAATGTGAAAACGAATCTATTTTATAGCTAAAAAATAGTCGTATATTGCTGTTTAAGTATCCAACCGGAAAAATTACCGACCTCTAGGTAATTAAGGCTATTATGCCTTCATTTTAAAGGCAGGGCGTTTCAGGGTCCTAGGTATGAGAATAATTGCTATTTCGTTGCTAAACTCTGTCATCGTCATGTACGCGCGAAAAAGAGGGCAATATTCTAGCTTTGAATTAGCTCTATTTTTAAAGGCAATGGGGATAGTGTCACCAGCTCTGAAAATGAAAGCCAGTTTGCAGTTTAACTTGGCTATCGCAGAATAGATATGAAAAAGGAGGCCGAGCTAGCTATGTTCTACCATTATTTTTGACGCCTACGAAATTAAGGGAAAAGCTGATTAACAGTCACGAAAAAATAAAGGCTAGGAAGCGTAGCTAAAACTTTAGTATAGGTTACATCTGGGTAACTTATGGAGCAGGGGAAGATTGTAAAATTTACATGTGTAGCCAGTATTTGCCTTACTGGTTATGATTACATATTTTCTACTCATTTTTACATTTTTTACTCATTTAAAACCCTAAAAATTTAGAAACAGATTTTGTAAAGGCTTTGAAATTTAAAAAAATCTTTTTTTAATTTTGGTTAAAAATCTGATCGAATTTATTAACAAAATATGATTATGAAGAATTTGTCTTTAAAATCAACCACTTATCACGAATACTTCTCTGACATTGCAAGGGATGTGGTCTTTGAAATAGTCCCGAATGAAATGATTTTTTGGAATCGATTGTCCAACGCATAACAAAAATTCAGCTTCGGGCATTTGAAAATTGATCAGAATAGGGGGATTGCATTTCAACTCATACAAATACCTTTTAGCACTTTAGGGGAGACGGGGATATTCGGATGACCTAATAAAAATTACTAGATCTTATAAAATAATAAGATCTTAAAAATCTTATTAATATTCAAATTTATTTGCATGGAAAAATGAACAAAGAATTTGATCATGTAGACCAATCATTTTCCTCTTTCTAAATACCATTTTGAATTTTTTATGAATAGAAACAGAACCTTGTTATTTACTATTTAGCGAAACACTTTTTTAAAATCCCAAATAGTCCTACCTTGAACTTAAATATACTACAAATTCAAACGAGTCATTTCAGCAAATGTTGTGTAAATTCTCGTATAAAACATATTTCGGTCATTTTACTCACGGGGAAATGTGGTCGACAAAAATTGAACCTCACTTTTCAATATACAGACTATTTTGAAGAATAAAGAAAATAAAACAAGCAATTGCTTGTTAGTAAAAATCAGCGTTTCCTATACCCCCCCCCCCCTCTCCCATATGGAAAAAAATAAATGATGCATGCTTATACCAACACTTTACGTAAAATCACCTGAAGCATAACATTTAAAAGTAAATTATTTCATTTTTTTTAACAAAGACTAAACTTGCCACGATGGCCCCCATCGTGCCCAGCCTATACCTAATTTTCTTCACGGGAATATTAATAAGTTCAACGTTATCCTCTCTCCCAAACACAGCTTCAGGTAAATAAAATCACTCATAGCTGACTCTTACTTAAGATAACGAGAAAAAATTAAACGAATCTAATTTTTGATTTTTTAACCCATTTCTTTTCTTTTATCATTTGCAGAAACGAAAGAGTCGACAATTTCTTCTGACCAGCAATTCCTAATTCCTTTGGTGGTAAACTATTTTTTCTTACTTTTAAAAAAATTTAAATTATATTTAAAAAGGGAAAGAAGTGTGCTACATTAGGGTGCTCCAAAATGCACCAATATTTTTTATTTCAACATGCCTTCACATCCGTTAGATTTAAAAATTTTGGCCCAAAATCAGACTTAAAAAGTAATATTCAGATCTTTTCTTCCATTTTTTTAACTAAAACAGGAAGGTATTGTTGATTCTCGATTCAAGATACTTGCAGCTAACTTTCAAGATCAAATAAGCGATCTGAAAGGTAAAGTTGTTATACTCGAAACCAGCGAGACTGCCAATATGGGGGTCTTCGAACACCATCATAAAATCCATAAACGGGAGACTAATGCTTCCAAACCGACACGGCCATTTTGTGAAAACAGCAGCTCACTTTGCACTTTCTTTTACCCTGACCATCCTGATGCTGGTCGTAAGAAAGGTAGTTATAGCTCAACCGTCACCAATGAAATGCTTCAGGACCCAACAAAAGTGAAAGGAGTGCCAACGAGCTGTAGAGATCTTCAACTTCTCGGTCACAAACTAAATGGATTGTATTTGATCAAAACATCTCAACCAAACCAAATAAGGCAAATTGAAACGGTCTTCTGCGATTTCCAATCACCAACTCCATTTAATGGTATCGTAGCGCTTATCTAATTAAACAATGGCATCAATCTTTTTACAGATTGTAGAAAATGTAGTTTTCGTGGTAGGCTTATATGAGTTCGTATGTTCTAGCTAGGAAATATCCCAATAACAGCCAATAACAGTTTTTCAAAGTAAAATATTTTAAGAACTAATACTTTTATTTTTATTTCATTAATCTAAGAATAACCTAAAAGAATGGAATCTGTTTTCTTGTATTATTTTAATTATTCTTTAGAACAATTGCAATATTTCATTCTTTTAAATTTTTAATGAATTAAAATCCTTAAATAGGCATTAATGCAAATTTTTTCAACTTAAATTTAAAGCAAAACTGAAATAAAACAATTTAGTAGCCTGTCTCAAAAAATATATATTTATTTATTTTCATTTCTGTTGCAGTTACTCAAGAATTAATAGGGACTGTCGACGTCAAGACGAAAAGCGTTCATTTCTACGTTCAGAGGAACACTAGTTTTAGTAGTACGACCAGCCCCGCACTTCCCTTTGAATTGGCTCGTCTGAACCAGGGAGGAGCGTTCAATTTGACCTCGGGAATTTTTACAGCTCCAGTAGCCGGAATATATCATTTTTATTTCTCGGTTCTTAGAGATGACAACTACCATGTTTTGGGCATTCAACTACAAGTTAACGGCGTCGATGTAGCTTCTGCTTATACCAATCAAGGAAAGTCTATTAGGAGTTTGGATGTCGCTTCTTTGAGCTCCTCCTTGCGTTTGAAAGAAAATGACCAGGTGAGCCTGTGTAACAAAGATGGTGGGCTCCTTGATAACCAAAGTCACCATACACATTTTACCGGCTGGCTCGTGGAGGAGGACTTGGTATAAATTACATTTTTATTGCATTATTGGTTTCAATTACATTCTGGTTTAAGCTGAAAATGGTCCCGGTATAAAAGCTGCTATGATCCCCTTACGGCTATTTCTTATTTTTAGTTTTGCCGTTAATTAAATTATTAGCCAATTTCAATTGACCAGACCATAACCTATTTTGTCTAATTTTTTTTGGTCCCATTAATGACTATAAATAATTTAACTCACAACAAACAAATTAATGTGTAATCTTTACATCAAATCTCCCTTATATTTTTTTTCCTCTCTCTTGAAATACAATTACAGACCCGGAAAAACAATTGTAAAAAATTATTTGTCACCCATTGAATAACCGAATAATTCATTAGGCACGTTCATTTGTTTTCATATTCATACAGTTTAAGGAAATATAATGAAATATTATAATCATAAGAGCTTTAAAAAATACCTGAAAATCTGGAATAGTTGGTTTACAACAGTGTTCGAATTCTCACAAATTCTTTACTGGGAAAACTATATTTTGCATTGGCGACATTTCCGTTGAAATCTTGGTTCTTTTTATAAATCATGATTTGTGAACTAACATTAAAAAACATGTATAGCTTCCTTCCTATTGAAAATTTATGGCTTAGTAAAAAGATATTTCACGGTTTAGTTGTGCTTAAAATTTTCGTTAATAGACCAATGTTCATAATATATTTCAATGTAAAAATGTTAAACATTTATTTTTTTTAACTAAAAATTTTCAATAAAGATAAAAAAAATAGTTAATGGATTTTCCATGCTATATTTATATTTCAAAATTAGGTTTTAAAGAGATAGGATACTGATTCTGCCAGCAACTACCAACGACGAATTCATAACGTTCACTTACATGATTGGTGGTCTATTTTAGTTTTCATCTATTATTAAGAGAACGATGAGATTATAATCCTTCAATTCGACAACGTCAGGAGAACCAGAAGGACAACTTCAGCACGACCAAAAGGTATAGAAGTTTATTGATATATTTTGGTGTCTTAATAACTTATCTTCAAACTTTAAATTATTTAGAAAGTTGATTGCGTCTTGACTCTTGGACTCAGCAGGATGGTGATTTTTATCATAATGACATTCTCAGGAATGTTAATAACATCGTGTTCTTCACTTAAAAGTACAGGTAGACGATTACGATCCGTTCCTTCTTTCTCAACAATTTATCAATCGCAATATTGAGTAACAGTTCTATCGCAATTAGATCACTTACAGTTTCTGCCTTAAATCGTAAGCAACACGTTCTATTCCAGACGTTCTCAGTAAACTATTGTCTTGTAGATCGAAAACAATCATATTGGAAGTGAAAATAAATTGAGACAATAAAAAAAGACATTTAATATAATTTTTTTTGTAAAGTCTAGTAAGGATGCATCATATTCAATTCAATTTATACTTTTTTATGAACAATTTTGTTTTCTAGTAAAATATTTTAAATTATTATTGTTCATATCCATCATATCCACAGGGAAATCTAAAAAATAATGTGAAAGAACTATTCATGATTTATCGTGAATGCGTTTTTTTACAATACTTCTTAACATTTTACATTTTTGTGATCATGTAAACTGATTACCAAAGTTTATTCATAGTATTTTATATTATTATCTAGGTACACAAAATGTGATGATTCCTTCGAACAAAAACTTTTCTACTAGCACTGGTTCATTGGTATATATCTTAAATATTATTATTTTTAAAACGTGTAAATAATTATAATGAAAAAATGTTAGTAATATTTAAATTTAATTTATTTGCTGGAGGATCTCTTTGACGTAAAATGTAAACAATATACGGCTGGTTTGCAAGACCAAGTTAACGAACTCAGGGCAAAAGTTGATCGACTTAAGGTTAAAAAGATTGACTAGGATTTGAAAAATAACGATTATAGTATAGCTATATAGAGGCAACGCTTTCAACTTGAAGTCGGGGATATTTACTGCCCCAGTTCCAGGAATTTACCACTTCCAATTCTCTGCGCAAAAGGATAGCTCTACAGTTGATTGCTGGAACATTTATTTTCAAGTAAATGGCAGCAATATTGGTATCGTTGGCACTTCAATTACAGCGGATCACGAAAGCAGTTCCTTAACTGCCTCACTACGGCTGAAAGCCAACGACAAGGTGAACCTTTACAAAAACAGTATCGGTGGTGGCGCTGTTTATGAAAACACTGACGGTTATCACACCCACTTTACCGGCTGGCTTGTAGATGAAGACTTGTGAATCTATTTCATTTATTGAGCTCATACGCTTTGTTTTCCTCTTCAAATAAAATTGGGCTAATGAGCTGGAAAACTAGTACTATTGTTCTTCAGTATATTAAAATAAATTAGAACGGTCACTGTAGTTGAAATAACAGTTTATTTGCGATGTGAGGCAGGTTGTTTTTTTTCGACCGACTATATTCAGAACTTAAGACTCAACCGAATATAATCAGAACAATTATACTTTTAAACACTATCGTATAGTGACGAAGGGGATGTCACAAAGTGAGACTATCTGTGATATGAAACAGAAAAAAGAGGGCACGTGATTTGTCTCAAGTATGGTGGACCGGCACTGTAGTTTTTATTAACTTTTATTGAAATTTTGATTTAGAAATGTTTAATGTAGAACGGCAAGTAAAGTGGTGTCAGGGAGAGAGATGTAACCGAGTTACATCTCCTTGGTGAGCAACCCCGTGTACCAATTCCACATCCAATCAAAGCTAGCCAGGCTGTCTTACTTTTCCACTGAAGCGTTGCCAAACAAAAAATTCAGAAACGCAAAAAATAAAATAAAGTGGGATTTTACGATCTATCTGATCCACTTTTCCAGTGGAGCATGACAAAAAATAGAATTAAACATAGTATTTTACGATCTTGTTGTATTCAATATTTCGAATCATCTCACTTTTAAAACAGGAAATAGTTAGTATATGGACGTAGCGGAAATAAAATCAAATATGGACATGAGTGATGGCGTTTTTTTGTTTCATACACTTTATTTAGTTCATTTTTATTTCCAGTTGGATGCTCCATTTAATTCACGCGTAATTATATTTAATCACCCATAATTCCACGAATGAAAATTACAGTCCCACAGATTTCATGCTATAAAAAAAACTACAGGAACGTGGGTTCTAGAAACGTGCCACATCTTCTAACTGGTTTGCTCCATGTAGCCCTTCAATTCACTCGTCGCTTTATGCACAATTCCAATTGGTGAAAAAAATATCACAAACGCATATTCTACTCTTGGTATAAATAATTAAATTAGAAGTAAAAAATCATACTGATGCGAATACATTGACGTTGGGGCTTCGAAAATATTATCGCATGTACAATCCTTATATGATTGAGGGTAAGAGGAGGAGAAGGGGTATAAACTGGCATTAATACACATAGACCTTCAGGGGAGAGTATAGGGCTATTTGGGTCATAATTGTAAAAACTGCACAGCTTTAAAGCTGCTTCAACTTTTGGTTGTGGGGTACTATTCTTACGGAAAAAGTGTTGCTATATTTAACCAATAAAAATTCATTCCCATAATGCTATATTAACTTCATACCTTGTTATTGAATGTATAAAAAAATACATATTCTGGCTCTACCAGCAATCACTTGTGACGAATAGCTTCATAAGTTTATGAGGTTCACTTACAACATTGGTGAGTTTTTTAGTGTTTTATTCTATATTAATAGAACAAGGGCATTCGAATCTCTCATTTCGACAACGCCAGCACATCTAGAAAGACAACTTCAGCACGACCAGAAGGTATAGAATAAGTACATATATAAGATTTGGTTTTAAAATAATAATCTTATAGTTTCAGCTATTTAGAAAGATAATTTTGTCTTCATTTCATCGGCGAGATGGGAACTTCTATTATGATGATGTTCTTGGGAACGTTAATAACATCCGGCTATTGTCTAAAAAACACAGTTGACTCAACAGGTAAGCTTTCAAGACTAATCATCCCTTCATTCACAGAGATTTCTCAATACAGTTTTTAGAAATCGCCATATTTAAATTAAACTGCATAGAATTTCTGCCCTTTATCAGCTGTTCTCTGCCAGTTTTTTCAACCGCCTTTGCTCCCTTATTTTGTCACACATCTTCCAGAACCCTTCTTTAATTTTAAGCCCACTTTCTAATTTTTGTTTGTTAAGCCAATTGTTGCTTCTATGCGTAGGTTTTGACGCCATTACCATACATTTTCAAATGTTTCAAAATGTTGATCTTCCTTTTAACAAGCGTTCTCTTGGCGGGCAAGTAAAAGGCCTGTTTTTGGTGGGCAATTTATCTTTTTTCTCGGAGAACGCGTGTTAATAGGAAACTAGATTTTAAAAAAACATATTAGAATTGATAATAGTTTGAAATTAAATTTAAAAAGCCGGATCTTTCCAGAGCTGACCAGTTCATTTTTTTAAGTTCTTTAAATAATTTTGAATAATTTTTTTGAACTAAAATTAGGATGCATCCTACTCAATTTGTGCGTTTTTATGATCCAAACATTTTTTTCTCCTATTATTGTAAAAAATGATGATTATTCATATTCACAGGAGATATATACGAATATGAATTATGAATGCATGCGATATTCAAAGAATGTCTTAAATAATAAATAAAAGAGCACTTTAAGGACTCAAAATAATATAAATTTCGATTTAGACTACGTAGGCTATAGCTAGACTATTCATGACAGGTTTATTCTAAAGGGAAATTAATTGAGAAAAATACATATTAATTTTTATTACCATCCAGGTACAGAAAATGTGATGATTCCTTTGAACCAAAACTTTTCTGCTAGCAAGCAAGCTTCTGCTTTGGTATTTATAGCAAAAATAATTATTTAAAAATATTTAAACAAATTAAAGTATGGTGATACTCAGTTTAATAAACCATCAAATTGAATACTATTAGTTTTTATTATTACAAATAGTTTTTAAAATGGAATTTATTTGCAGGAGGAGCTAGTCGACGCAAAATGTAAACAATATACGGCTGGTTTGCAAGACCAAGTTAACGAGCTCAAGGCAAAAGTTGATCGACTTGAGGTTAACAAGAGTCATCAGAACTTAAAAAATAACGATTATAGTATAGCTAAAAACATAAAGAAAAGAGCTATACCAAAAGCATTACCAGCAATTTGTTCAACTAGTAGCTCACTCTGCACTCATTACCACCCGGATCACCCCGATGCCAGCAGTAAAAAAGGAAAATATAGTCCGACAGTCACAAACGAAATGCTAAATACTAAGGTGAAGGGAATACCAACCAGTTGTCAGGACCTTCAACAAATTGGCCATTCATTAAATGGTTTATACTTGATCAAGAAATCTCTGCCGAATAATCAAGGAACGAAAATTAAGACTGTATTTTGTGATTTCCTCCCACCCACAGCAACAAATGGTATATTTTAATTTTTACACATTAAAACAGTTATCCCTATGGTTTGAATAAAAATAGATGAATGTATTCGTCTGATAGATTCAAAGAACACTGTTTTAGACTTTTTGGGAAAATGTAACGAACAAACAAATTCTTAGATATACATTTGTGTTCAAATTGACATAGCAAAATACATGTTTACACTCAATTTGATTAACCAATTCAATCAATTGTATTATGGAAATGAAATTAATGCTGTTTTTAATACCAAAATTTAGTTTCTGCAAACTGCTATTCAAATTTTTCTAAGACTTTACATATCTTGAATTTCCTTAAATATATATATATTCATCAAAACAAATTTATTACAGTTTCCCAAGAAATCATTGGAGATGTCGACGTCAAGACAAAGAGCGTTCATTTTTACGTTCAGAGGAATTCTGCTTTTAGTATCAATGACGCCGTCATCCCTTTTGAATTGGAACGTCTGAATGAGGGAAATGCCTTCGACTTAGAGTCGGGGATATTTACTGCCCCAGTTCCAGGAATTTACTACTTTCAGTTCTCTGGGCAAAAGGATGGTTCTAAAGAAGACTTTTGGAACATTTATATCCAAGTAAACGGCAGCAATATTGGCGTTAGTGGCAGTTCAATTTCGGGGGATTACGAAAGCAGCTCATTAACGGCTTCACTGCGGTTGAAAGCCAACGACAAGGTCAACCTTTTCAAAAGCAGTCACGGTAGTGCAACTGTTTTTGAGAGCCACGATGGTCATCACACCCACTTTACCGGCTGGCTTGTAGATGAAGACTTCTAAATTTGTTTCATTTATTTGGCTCGTTTGTTCATTGTTTTTCTTTTGAAATACAATTAGGCTATATACTGAGTTGGAAAACTAGTAGTATTGTTTCCGTTTTCGTGAAGTTTCTTAAAGCTAATTAGAACGGTCACGGTAGATGAAATAACAGCTTACATTTTTAAATTAATAATATTCTAAGCCTTTAAAAATGTTATTCTTATTTTATTCTAATGAGAGTTATGATTAGTTTGTATGTTGTAGAGTCATATAGGGCGTCTTTTTGTGGACTTAAACGAGTAAAGTAAGAACACACATACTTTTAAACAATATCGTATTTTTAATTTTATAATCGGGTATATTAAAAAATGGATGCAGGGTACAGTACTAAATAAAAATAATTAAATCTCATCAATAAATAATAAATAAATCAGTATCCCAGTATCCCAAAATTTAAATGCAAAACACCGTGATCAAACTAATATTGTAATCTATTCTTATCAAGTTTGTCAAATAAATATAATACAATCTACAATATTCTAAGTGAAATTTTCCACTTATTAAGGCAATAATTATTGAATAAATCGCTTTCAATTGCAAATTGGCAAATTGACCCAAAACCAATAAAAAGTATGAAAAAGTACGAGAGTAATAATTCTAAAAAGCAAACAACTCTAGATCACTAATACGAGCATTTTGAATTTCGATTTGTTTAGTAATATCACCCCAGTAGCATGTGATAAATACTTAATAGCGAATAAAACGTTCTCGTAGAAATTGAAGGAGAGCCAAAAAGTAGCCACCAAAAAGAATGGCAAATGCAATGTAAAATTGCTCCAGTTTGAGTCGAGCCTGGTCAACAATCTTTACACATTCTCCCCGAATGTTGTACTTCAGCTGGCACTGGGGTGCACTGGGGAAAATCTTCTTTACCCAGTAGTCCATAAGTCCAAACGCATGAAAACGTAAAGAACTAAAAGTTTGATGTCGTTAAGATGAATTTTTTTAAAGAATTGTTCTGTATTATTTTAAAACAGCATACGCTTCAAAGAGTGGAGAAGAATAGGGGCTATTCTTTGGACAACCCATGAAGTGATTGGCACTAACCGTCCTGTATTGGGCCATAGTCAAGCGGCATGTTCCATTTGAATAGGTTTTGTACATATACATCTTTGCGGCAAGGACGGGCTACAAAAAAGAGTCTGATAGTTATTACAAAATTAAATTAATTTATTTTAAAAACGCTATAGTAGTACTGAGAATGTAACGAAGTTTTTTTCATCCAACACTTTTTGTATAATGGCGTCGTTACTGGTGGTTCTGCAAGCATTTGAACGGCATTTACGCAGTTTATCTCCAACTTTTTTAATCAATCCTGATGCGTAAGGATTCTATTACGAATATAACATTTTATTAAGACGATTATAAGTATTACAAATTTAGTTTTGAAGTAAAATTATTACCAAAAACTCTATTTCGGGGGCGGATGTGATGATAGTAATCAGCTGATAATTTGGATTCTCGGCTAGGTCAAGAAGTGAGTTGATATCAGGTCGTTGAAACGTGAGCGACGTGTACACAGTTAGACAGGAGCAGTATACGTTGACAAAAACAAAAGTGGCAAAGCACCAAGTGGCGGCCATCACTCCTAATGCTCGATAGCTAGATTCTCGGTAGTATCCACCTGTAAAAGCATGTTTAAATATTATTTAAAATGTCATTAATTAATTTATACATACCATGATTTGTAAGGGTGGCAAATATGTACTCGGAGATGCCAGTCAACGTGGTTAATGCAGCGGGCGGTGAATGTTGATTACCACCAAAAATTACTTTTCGGTAGAAAACACCTAGTAGCCTCATGAAGATAATGCAGGCCATCATTGAAAGTAGCAAGCCAAGCCATACCTATTTGATACCATAAAAACATTCTTCAATACCTACTACAGCGTGAGTAATTAATATTTAAATGATAGTATACGCCAGGAGAAAAAGTTATGATGTGGCCATAAATTGACGATTGAGCAGCCGGGTATTGAGTAACCATTACGAATTCTTCACTCCTAAAATAAGCTGAAAGATCCATTATCAAGTAAGATCCTGCAATGCCGGAAAACCCAGAAACGGCTAGATCGACCTCCTAAATAAACCAGTGAATTTTTCAATTTTATTTATAAAATATGTTACATTTTCGCATTCATACGTTGAGATATACTTATGTTTGATAAAAAATGTATACCTTTCTTTGCAGCTGTCCTATCATACCATCCCAACTCCCGTTGCTAGGCGCGCCAAAGGCACTATTTCTCCAGGGTCTCATTTCAAAACTGAAAATGTGATATCATAAATAAATTTTACATAAAAATGATCCCACATTTTAAAATGACCGCAAGATTTTTTTTAAGATTCGTTATTCGCTCATTAATTTAGTTGCTCATTAGTAATGATATACATATACCTGAAATTAAGGGAAAGAGACATCTAGACCAATTCCTCGTATAGTGGGCCTCCATATTCATTTGTGCCATTACCGCTAGCATTCCAGAATATCATAGAAGAACGTGAGAGCTTTCGAGTGACATTAAAATAAGGCTATTATATTTCTGTCTCAGAATTGTTATACGAAAAATCACAAATACCTCGCCCATAGCAACTTTCAGTACTTTGCCGACTAACGAATTCGTCATAATCTTGTCCAATTGTTCTTCGACCATGCTGATCTATATATTTCTATATAATACCGGTTAGATTAGGCTCGACTTGATGAAAGGGCTCTTCCTTGATTGCTGCTAGTTAAAATTTGCTGGATTTATTCGAAAAATAATAAGTAGGGTTCTACGTTACGGATTGAAATCTGAAACTTTTTTTATTTATTTATTTACCTATAAAACAGAATGCAGACCTTTGATGTAATGCAGAGAGAAGATGTTAGCATGGCCTTTATATATACTCATACGTGAATGCTAATATAACAACAGTTCAGTATTGATGCCACAAAATTTGAACGAGTAAGAAAATAAAAACAGCTTCTAAAATTCATTTTTATTGCGATGACATGCGATGTGATCATGGAACAAAGGTTAATATTTTCTCGTCTTCTCAAAGTCTAAAGGTCAATTTCCGTTAAACATCGAATATCCTGATGGTATTGGGGTTAAATTGAAAAACCACCATGTTATTTTCTGTGTTCTATTAGAATCAACGTAATGAAGGGGAGGAGAGGGATTTTACTATTATCACGTTTGCTCGTCAAGGTTTAAAGGGTTATTTCCGTTAAATATTAAATATCCTGATGGTATTGGAGTTAAATTGAAGACTATATCATGTTATTCTCTTTACTTTGTTAGAATGAACGCCAAACAATAATCTATTTGAAAAGGACGAGGAGGGGGATTTTCCTATTATCTGCATTGAAGTTATTCAGAAATTACAGCAGTATGGATTCCATTAGATTACAAGGAGAAAATCACTCGTCATTCCATGGATTTCCTTTTGTTTTCCTGAACAATTATTTCATTTTAATAACATTAGTTGAATGATGAGGGGGTAGGATGTGGGCATGAATTTCAGAAATGGCTTATTGAAACCCCCGAATCATGATGTATTTGATTCAAGAAATAAATTGTATTGGTATATAGCAGAAACAGTGTCTTTCTGTACTGAAAATAAAAAAAATTAACCATAACATTATAATACTAATTTCTGGGGTTTAATACTTATTAATATTGGTAACCATGCGGGAAAATGTTGGAATTCCGTTTATATATATATATATTCAAACATGGATGATATCAAACAGCTCAGTATTTATTTGTAGTTACATATGATTTGAACGAGTAAGAAAATAGAAAAAGTTTTACAATTCATTTTCAGTGCGATAACATGATCGAGATGTGATAATAAAACAAAGGTGTTTATTGTCTTCTCTTCTCCAGCTCGTCAAGGTTAAAAGGTCAATTTCCGTCAAACATGCAATATTCTGATGAAATAGGGGTTAAATTGAAAGCATTACTTGTATTATCTGAACCGTGAACTCTGCTAGAGCTAACGTCAAACAATAATCTAATAATGAAGGAAGGGGGGGGGGGGTCCATATTATCGGCATCGAAGTTATACAGCAATTACATCAGCATGGATTCCAACGTTGAGATTTTAACGAGAAAGCTGATAATCAGTAAGCATGCATGACGGAATCAAATTTCACAAGTCGGTATTTAACATTATATTTAAATTTAACAGTCAATAACATATTAAACTAGGGATTCACTGTGAAGATAATCATGCTCTTTCACATTCAACACATTTTTAAAATTCTATTACATATTTTGGTGGATTTCAAAGCATATACTTTAAAAATTCCAACTAAAATGAGTTGAAAAATCAATAGATTCTAATACATTTGCCAATAATGATCAATAAGTAGATTAATCAAACAACACAAAAATAAAATATCAATTTTCAAAAGTGGATCATTTAAATCATCACCAAGTAAGAGGCATTGAAAAACATTCTTTCGTGAAGTGTAGTTGATATGCACATTTCCTCTGATGGAAGCTTATTGAATATTGTCAATTCTGTCACATGTATATAATTGACATAAGGTTTTGTAAACGGATATGAGTAAGGTATATTATTAACTTAATGTTTATCTTTTCAGATCATTGAAACATTTGAGTGAAAATATACTTGTACGATTGAAATATGCTTCTTTAATTCTTATTTTCTACTCTTTTTTTTATTTAAGAAAAACATTTTGGCGCTCCTTTTCAAAACTATGTATGTAAATGACAACCACATTTTGAAATATACCACTTTGATGAAAATAAAAAAAAATTCAATATACCATTGTGGTCCCTAAATGCTACATTGATAACTATTTACAGCTAAAATGAAGAAAACAGTTTCTAGAGTAGCTGATAGTTGGTATATTAAGCACTACAAGACATTCACTAAGAAAAGGTTACAATTTGAAGAGTCGGGTGTCGAGGAGCTCTCTTTGCTGATGCTGAGTGGGAGTTCCCTTAAATAGCCGGCTGGGATTAGGTTAAGAGATGGTGTCAGGAGTATGGTGTCAGGACTTGAGGTTTAACTATGTTATATATGCCGTGCGTGGGCACTACTACACCGATAAACCTAAGTTCCACTGACATTTATGGGCTCGTCAGACCTCTTGATTATTGCAAAGTTTAATTGAGATTAGCTATTTATATAGTGACTACATATAGAACTGGTGCATAAATCAAAGCTGTTACAGGTGCACATATTCACTGTAAATTAAAAAAAAAACATCTAGTAAAAGTGAACTACAAGTCACGCGAATTTTTGTTAAGTCAGAAGTCGAATTCAAAGTCAAACTTGAAATTTTAAGACAGTCTTAAGTCGAAGTCAAAAAGTCACAGTCAGTCATTTCCAAAGCCATACTTCAAAGTCACATAAAAAGTCAAAAGCAAGTCAAATTTATTTTCCGTTTTAGCCACAATTTTTTGCGAACAACTAAAAGATTAAAACATTAAGTGTGTAACACACTATCAACTGTTGTACCAGCAAAAAATCCAATTCTAGTTGTTTTAATTTTAAAAAAAAAGCGATGTCGTTTTATGCTTTGGGCTTTTCTAAGTGTGCGGTTTTTACTTTGACTGATTTTAACACTTTTCAGAAAAAAATAAGTCAAAAGTCAAAGTCAAAAGTCATTGGCTAAAAAAGAAACAGTCAAAGTAACTTCAAAAGTCAAAAACGAGAAAAAATTGACTTAAGTCAGAGAATGACTTGTAGTACACTGTCTAATAATAAAAAAAGGATTGTTAAATAATGAGATATTTCGGTCTAGCTAAAAAGTGTTATTCTGGAACCTTGGACCATTGAAGAAACCCGAATTCAAATTCCAGTAACTTAAGAACCAATGATAAAAACGTCTTAATCACTTCACCTCATCGTGTGATACTCAATAACGAATGAAACGTTCTCGTAGAAATTGAAGAAGAGCCAAAACGTAGCCACCAAAGAGAATGGCGAATGCGATGTAAAACTGTTCCAGTTTGAGTCGAGCCAGATCAACTACCTTTACACATTCTCCCCAACTGTTGTATTTCAACTGGCATTGAGGTGCACTGGGGAAGTACTTTTTCAACCAGTACTGCCCCAGTCCAAAGGAATGATAGCGTAGTGAGCTAAATATTTAAATGGTTAGAATCAATATTGTAATGATTCATAATGAAAAAAAGTGTATATACGCTTTAAACAGTGGAGAAGAGTAGGGGCTATTCTTTGTACAACCCATGAAGTAATTAGTGCTACCCATTTTGTATTGGGCCATAGTCAAGCGGCATGTTCCGTTCAAAAAGGTTCTGTACATGAAACTATTTGCCGAATTGACTGTCTGCAAAAATGAATCATCTAATTAAATTGCGAAAGTAAATTAGTTATAGCACACACGATCATACTAGGAATGTAACGAAATTTTTCTCGTCCAACACTTTTTGTACGGCGACGTTTTGATTGGTGGTTCTGCAAACATCCAAAGGACATTTAAGCAATTTATCTCCTACTTGTTTAAGAAGTCCTGTTGATTGAGGATCCTATAAAACATAATAATGCAGTAATAAATAATTTTAGATTTGACTATATACAGCTTAATTACTAAAAACTCTAGTTCAGGGGAGGATGTTATGATAGTTATTAGCTGAACATTTGAATTCTCGGCTAGGTCACGAAGTGAGTTGATATCTGGGCGTTGAAAGACGAGTGACGTGTACACAGTTAGGCATGAGCAGTAAACGTTGACGAAAACAAAAGTTGCAAAACACCAAATGGAGGCCATCACTCCTATTGCTCGATAACCAGATGCTCGGAAATACCCGCCTGTAATTTAAGCATGAATACCAAATCTGAAAAATTGTAATGAAGTTAAGTAATTTTATTTAATACCATGATTTGTAAGAGTGGCAAAGATGTACTCAGATATGTCAGTAAACGTCGTTAAAGCATTGTACGATGAATCTTGTCCATTAACAAGAAAACATTTCCGGTAGAAAACGTCTATTAACTTGAAAAAAATAATGCAAACTATCATTGATAGTAGCAAGCCCAGCCATACCTATTTGATATTATAGAATAACGCACTGCAATACAAGGTTAGTAATGAATTTCATTGTTTTTATAGCATACGCTAGGAGAAAAAGTTATGATGTGCCCATAAATTGATGATTGAGGAGGCGGGTATCGGGTAAACATTACGTATTCTTCACTACTCGCATAAGCTGACAAATCCATTATAAGATTGGATCCTGCGATGCCGGAAAACGCAGAGACGGCTAGATCGATCTCCTAAATCCAGCGAAAATGTAATACATTTCTTTATACAATATAATTTTCGTATTCGTATGAGAGAATAAACTCGTGGGGTTTTCCACTCCATTATTTTAGTACACCGCAAAAAATGTATGCCAAAATCAAATAAATCAATACAAATTCAAAAATCTTGAAAAAATCCACCAAATTCCAAAATTAATTTTTCAAAATTAATGTTTATCAAAATATATATTACAGCACTAAATCCGAGTATAAACAGTGTGAATTAAATTGGTTTAATAAAAATGGATATACCTTTCTTTGGAGCTGCCCAATCATCCCGTCCCAGCTCCCGTTGATATTAACTTTGCCAAAAGCACTATTTCTCCAGGGTTTCATGTCAAGACTGAAAATGTATTATCATATACTTCAATTAATATACACGTAAAAATGAATTTATATTTTGTAATGGCAACAAAAAATATCAGTAAAATCCCTTTACTAAATAATTTAGTTTCAAAATCCCAAATATGCATGGGCATCTATACCTAAAATTAAGGGAAATAGACATCCAGACTAATTCTTCGTAAAATCGGCCTCCGTATTCATTTTTACCATTCCCACTAACATTCCAGAAAATCCTAGAAGATCCTCCAAGCTAGTACACGACATAAAAATTAAGAAAAAAAAACACTCTTATTATTTATTCGTTTTTTTTTTAAATATGTGAAAAATTATAAGTATACCTCTCCCATGGCAGTTTGCAGTACTTTTCCGGATAACGGATTCACAAAAATATTTTCAAATTGTTCTTCACCCATGTTGATGCATATAATTCTATATTTTACTGGATAGATTAGGCTCGACTTGATGTGAAGGGCTCTTCCTTGAATTCTGCTAGGTAAAAAAAACGGGATTTATTCGCACATTAACAATAAATTCTCAGTTCTAAAGAATAAATATAGGTTCTACGTTACGGATTAAAAAATTTAAAGCTGTTTTTTATTCACCTATAAAACCGAATGCAGACCTTTGATGTGATACTGAGAGAAGATGATAGCATGGCCTTTATATATACTCATACGTGGATGATATTACAACAGTTCCATATTGATTCCACAAGTTTTGAACGAATAAGAAAATAAAACAAGTTTTAAAATTCATTTCAAGTACGAACTACGATGACATGCGATATGATAGGGAAACAAAGGTAAGTATTATCTCGTCTTCTCAAGGTCGTCATGGTCTTTGGGTCAATTTTCGTTAATCATAGAAATATCCTGATGATATATTTCATGTTCATAATGCATTGGTGGTCATAGTGATGATTAAATTTGAGTTCAATATAAATCCCTTATCCCTTGTTTTCTTTATAATGTTTGCATCAAAGATAAACAATGATCTTATAATGAACAGGATTAGGGGATTGATGGATTGATGATTATATGCATCGAAATTATTCAGAAAGTGAAGCATTATTGATTCCTTGATATTTGCAGGAGTAAGCTAAGGTCAAATACATGTATAAACTTATAATCAATACGATATGAAATTCGAGATTCAATGTGACGGTTTTTGTGTTTTCTGCACATTCTATTCGAGTTTAAGTAGATCGATGATGTAGTCTGCTGAAAGGAGATTTGAATATCCCTTGCGTTTAAACGTATAATTTTTTATAAAATGAATGGACGCTGCCAAACCAAGGATTCTATGAGATTTACACTAATAAGCAGTTTACTATTCGAATAGTTATAGTCACATTTTCAGTATTATTAGCTCAACATGCAATGGTGATGAAACTTGAGTTCAAAAAGAAGATTATTTTACCTTTTCACTGCGTTTCAATATGCAACTATATAATATATTAATTTTAAAATTAAATAATCGACTCGTCGATGGAATATCAACGTTGAAGTTTCTTATACATACAGTTGATCTTAAATTTTTGGGTCATGCAAGAATATCATTGTATCTTAGGATCCTCCAATGGAACGCCAGAGGCTTGCATAATGACAAGCTGGTGGAATTCAAGGCCAATCTCCGAGCAGTTGATCCCACCGTTGTACTATTATCGGAGACCCATTGGAAAAGTAAATACAAGGCAACCTTTACCGCATATAATTCCTTTGTACTTAACAGACCTGACCAGAGTTGGGGTGGCTTAACAATATTGGTGAGATTGGGAATCCACACGAGGAACATCCAGATCCCTCCCATGGAAACATTAGAAGCAAGAGGAATAGCAATCAGAGTGAGAACAGGAAAATGGGTGAACATCATATCCGTATATTGCCCGGACGGAGCAAACTGCAGTAGCAATGAGATGAGGTCCTTATTCGAAATGGTAGGAGAGCATGGAATAATTGGAGGAGACTTCAATGGCCACTCCAGGGTGTGGTAGACCAACCATGCCTGTAACCAAAGCGGTAACGTTTTAGTGGATATTATAGATAATAACGAAAATATTGCTCTCACCACACCAAAGGATCTTGGCACCCGCCCGGGCGGCCCAACAGCCGCTCCGTCCACAATCGACTTGACGTTTATGACGACCAACCTGGCGAGACGAGCTACCACATCTCTGGGCCAGTATTGGAGCAGTGACCACTTGCCGGTGATAGTAGACGTTGGATTCGATATCCCACTATCCTCAACCACAAGCTGTAGATGGAGATTCAACGACGCGTCCTGGAATGATTGGAACGAGAGTATTAAATCAGCCCTTTTAACTTTTGATTTCCATAACATACCAACGGCACCCTACGCATTCGGCGTATTTATGTCCTCCTTGGAGGAAGCAAATAATAAATATTTCAAGGCTAAACCTAGAGGCTCACCTGTGGAAAGACCAAAACCGTGGTGGACACCGGAGTGCAGAAAAGCAGCCAAAGATGTGTTGCGAGCCTATGACGTCGTCTGGCTGAACACCCGCCTAGGCTCAGATAAGACCTCGCTGAACCGCCTGGAAGCAATAAAGAAGAAGACCATATTACGGGCAAAGAGGGAATCATGGAACGAGCGAATTTCTAATCTGGAGAACTCTAAGAATACAGCCGGCTTCTGGCGAGACGTCAATGGTATGATTAATGGGCCAAAAGAAGTAGTTTTACCTCTTTTTATAGATGCGGACGGTAACCAAATATCGGAGCCAGAAGAACAAGCAGCCTTGCTACTTGACGAGTACTGCCCGGCGCCTACAGCCACATATGAAGTGGACGCCCATGAAGACGAACTCATAGCCGAGATAGATGAGGCCTTGATGGACCACGACCGCAGTGGACTCAACGTCCCCTTTACTGGTGCCGAATTAGAAGCCGCTCTCCGACATCTCCCGAATAAGGCAATGGGGCCTGACAACATCCACAACAAGATGTTAAGTAAATTAAACCCCGATAACAGGGAATCATTCCTTAAGATGTTGAATAAGATGTATTCAGAGGGGTTTGTACCTGAGTCATGGAAGGAGGCCATAGTGATCCCAATACCAAAGCCTGGTAAGCCACAGAGTAAGCCCAGCTCATTTCGTCCTATTTCCCTTACGTCATGTATGGCCAAGGTAATGGAGAGGATGATTAATAACCGGCTCCGCTGGTACCTAGATAAAAAGGGTCTTATCCCAGCATTTCAGACAGGTTTTAGACCCGGATGCAGTACTTACGACAACATCACGCGGTTGGAGACCACAATACAGACGGCGTTCAACAAGGGCGAAATCACGCTGGCCGCCTTCTTGGATCTGCGGAACGCGTACCCGAATGCCTGGTGGGCAGGCATCCTTGCCAAACTATCACGGTCTGAAGTCCGCGGAACGGCGCTCCGTTGGATCACAAACTTCATCACCGGCCGATCAATCCAGGTCCGCACCGCCACCTGTATGTCAGAAAAGAGAAAGTTATGGAGAGGAGTACCACAAGGAGCAGTCATGAGCCCCCTTCTCTTCAACGTGTTAATGTCCGACTTCCCCCCTCCCCCACCCGGATGCAAAGTATCACTCTTCGCAGACGACATCGCAATCTACAGCACAGCAAAATCATCAACAGACGCAGAGAAGACCCTACAAGAATACCTGTCAATCATCGAAGAATGGACCGCCCATTGGAGATTAGAGTTTTCAGTAAATAAGTGTGTAGCTGTCCTGTTTTCAAAGAAGAAGAAGCAGCAATTGAACCTTGAAGAAGAATGTCCTCAACGGTTACCCAATCGAACTAGTCCCGTCCTTCAAATTCCTTGGTGTTACGTTTGACTCAGGTCTTACGTGGACACCCCACATCACCACAATCATCCAAAAGATTCGACGATACTACAACATCATGAAATCCCTCACCACTGGAAGAACAATCCTCAAGTTACCCCTCCTAACAAGAATCTACAAAGCCATCATACGAAGCAAGATAGACTACGGATCCATAGTGTTAAGTGATTTACCCCCCTCCCGTCTAACCGGCATCGACATAGCTCAGAACCAAGTATTACGCATCATATTGGGATGCCCAGCATCAACCCCCCTGCCCTTATTATACTTCGAGACCGGAATCACCCCAATCCAAGCAAGATGGAAGCAACTAGCAGCATCATACACCCTTAGATTAGAGAGCAAGCCATGGAATCCCGCATATGAAGATACCAAGAAAGCCCTAGATGCCCCAGAGAAGTGGAAGCCCAGCTATACCCCAGCACTCATCTCAACCCACCGTTCCTTATCAGTAAAGTTCAAGTCATTGTTTAGAAGAGAACCTGTCCCTCTCCCAACCATTCAGAAGTTTCCCCCGTGGTCGAAGATCGAAGTAGAAGTGTTCATCCTCCCCATTTCTAAGAGAGAAGCACTCCTTAACCCAACAGCAGCAGTCAACCTCCTGAACGAGACGCTAGAGAAGAAACCACCGTCCCACCTAGCTATCTACACCGATGGATCCCTGTGCCAGCAGTCCCGAAAAGCAGCGTGTGGAATCTACGTGCCCAAGGAGAACGTCGAGACGTCATGGTCCCTAAGCAACACAACAAGTATACTCACAGCAGAGCTGACAGCGATTTGGAAAGCCTTATCCAGCTTCAGGCACAGCGAGTATGAGCTGATATCAATCATCACTGACTCAAGATCATCAGTCCAGGTCATCAAGAATTATAGAGCTTCTCCCAATCCATTAGTATCTGCAATAGTAGAAGAAATCTATGGTTACAGCTCTGCAGGAACGAGAGTTGAATTTATTTGGGTACCAAGCCACTGTAAAATTGGTGGCAACGAGAGAGCAGACCGACTAGCACAGCAAGGACTCACAGCACCCACTGCAGGCACCTACAAGAACAAAATCAACACAGATGAGAAGATAGCAACTTTCAGAAGTCAATGGACCCAAGATCTACTTACCAAATTGAAGAAGAATTCCACAAACGTAGCTGTTACCTCAAGGTGGTCGCTTAATCCACTGCCATGGCACCGACACAATAACAGAAGAATCCAAGTAGCCCTTTTAAGACTGAGAAGCAATCACAACAAGCTCAACTACGGTGCTGGACGCTACAACACAAACGTAAACAAAAAGTGCCCGTACGGATGTAACAAAGACGAAGATAACAATCACGTTTTGATGGAGTGTTCAGAATACAACGAGGCCAGAGCAGAACTAGCCCGGGCGTGCAACGTAAACAAAGATTCACACTGCCATCTATCCTGGGGCTTGAGAGAGACATCCCGAAGGCTTGCCAGAACAGTATCCAGAAAGCACTAGCAAAATTCATAATGAAAACGGGACTGATCAACAGGCTGTGAAAGAAAAAGAAAATCTTAACTCCGTCGCCGTCATCATCATCAGCGCAGAATCCATAATCCATCATCATCTCCGCCTCCCAATTAGTGAAGTGAGACTAAGAAGAGAACTAAGAAGAGAGAAATAGAAAGAGTACGGTGCGCTAGTGGCACCTTCGGGAGGCCCGAGATCTGGCATCCCTGCAGCCTGAGTTGTTGCAGTCTGCCAGTGGCACCTAATCCATCAATCAATCAATCAATATCATTGTATCTTTATTTGATAAGAATTAACGTATTAACCAGTTATAAAAAAATAACCCTTTTAAAGAGATTTTCACCGTTAATCGACAAGTGTCCTCATAGATGGTGTTATCTACAAAATTTGGACAAATACATTGAACAATTTAAATGTCTAGGAGCCCGCTTTTTTTACTTAAGTTTTAGAGAATAGTTCTATTAAAATTAATTTATTTCGATTATAAACTGATACATAATCGTTTTAGCATAATTTTACTACCCCAAATAATCTGTGTTTTTTAAAATAAAATAAGATGTATGGATGGTATAAAATAGGACATAAGATAAAATAGTATAGAAGATTTCTTACTAGTTATGCCCCCATATCAGTTTTCATAAACCGCTCATTCAACTCTACTTAATATTATTCAAACAAAGCGTAAATCATTAGGAAAAAACTGACAAAGTGAGCTCAAATCTTCTTTTTACATTTTCAGCTTCCAAAGCTTCCCTCCTATTTTTTATTCTGTATATTGCACAGTCGCCTCTTACTGATTTACAACAAAACATTATTTAATTACAAGAATGTAAAATCTTTTATTTAACTTTTTCTTACTCCAAAGACTCCGTATCGTTGCTTCAAGTCTCAAATTGTTTCGTCCACCCTGCCAATTGATGTAAAAAATATAATACAAATTGACTACTTTATTTAGTACCTAATTATCTTATGACAGCAATGATAGGTACAATAAGCCATAATCCCAAAAAAAAATATTATTTTGCAAATCAATTTTTAGAATACAGCACGACTTTCATTGAACGCGCAACTCTAACTGAACTTTCCCGGTTATACTGCTTGCCATTATTATGCAGGTCTTTTAAGTAAATAGACTCCATGCTGTTACTTTATAATATTTTATTTAAATCTGCAATATTTTATTTTGATATTAATTTTGATTCACCTTTACTTGGTTAGGTCTTTCTAGCTTTGATTTGTAGTTTCTATAATTATAATGCAATGACATATATTGCAACCTGACTTAGCAACATTAGTTTATAATAATTTTTAAGCATTTCCTTCCGTTTTAACATATTTCTTCTCGCAAGAAAACGATAAATAAAACAATTGTAGGTTGCCCCTGCTCGAATTAAACATTTAAAATAGGCCTAATGATACGAATTCTTAAAAATGAAATATAATTTATTTCCATATGTTAGTAATAGACCAAAGACCACATTCTTTTGTAAACCATCCTTTATTTTTCGGCATCGGCATGTGGTACTATAAATAGATTTAACGTATTCACGTGGAAAGCACAGTAAGCTTTTGAAATAAATTTTACTGTGGATTTTTAATTCAATACCATTTCAAATTTATGTAATAAGACGCTGTGTAACTTTGATTAAAAGTGAGACTATATATAACAATATTAGCCGGATAACAAAATCCTTGTGTGTAAAAGTTCTGTAAAAGTTGAATACTTCGGTATGGTTGATAAATATAATTTTTACAAATATTATTAGGAAAACGACTATTCAGCATGTTAAGCTTAATTAGATCTTTGATATGATAGGTTATTGGACAAGGGAGAGTTTCAATACTGGGAAACTTTTTAAATTAAACGCGAATACTAAATTTCAATGTTGAATAAATCAGACATTTGCCCAATACACATTCAATATTCAAATTTAATGCTAATTAAGATAGACATAGCTCAATGCACATTAAATATTGAAAAAACGCAGGTATGAGTTTTCTAAGGCTTTCCCTGTCGTACTCCAATATATACGGTCTATGTAAGATGCTGCCCGGGAGCAAAACAAAAACTCAAGTTGACGAAAACCACATAGTAATTTTTTTTAATCTGTGTAAAATTAAACAGCTAACAAAAAAACGCGAGGTATTAGAATATAATAACAAATCAATTTTAAAAGTCAATGTAACTTAAAATCACTAATAAAAAAATATTTTGAATTCTGATGTGTTGAATACCATCACCCTTGAGTAGCGTGTGATCAATACTTAATAACGGATAAAACGCTCTCGTAGAAATTGAAGGAGAGCCAAGACGTAGCCACCAAAGAGAATGGCGAATGCGATGTAAAATTGCTCCAGTTTGAGTCGAGCCTGGTCAACAATCTTTACACATTCTCCCCGAATGTTGTATTTCAGCTGGCACTGGGGTGCACTGGGGAAAATCTTCTTTACCCAGTAGTCCATCAGTCCACACGCATGAAAACGTAATGAACTAAAAGTTTGAAGTTAAGATGATTTTTTAAAGAATTGTTCTGTATTATTTTAAAACACCATACGCTTCAAAGAGTGGGGCAGAATAGGGGCTATTCTTTTGACAACCCATGAAGTAATTGGCACTAGCCGTCCTGTATTGGGCCATAGTCAAGCGGCATGTTCCATTTGAATAGGTTTTGTACATATACATCTTTGCGGCAAGGACGGGCTACAAAAAAAGTGTCTGATAGTTATTACAAAATTAAATTTATTTATTTTAAAAACGCTATAGTACTGAGAATGTAACGAAGTTTTTTTCATCCAACACTTTTTGTATAATGGCGTCGTTACTGGTGGTTCTGCAAGTATTTGAACGGCATTTACGCAATTTATCTCCAACTTTTTTAATCAATCCTGATGCGTAAGGATTCTATTACGAATATAATATAATATTAACACGATTATAAGTATTACAATTTAGTTTTGAAGTAAAATTATTACCAAAAACTCTATTTCAGGGGCAGATGTGATGATAGTAATCAGCTGATAATTTGGATTCTCGGCTAGGTCAAGAAGTGAGTTTATATCTGGTCGTTGAAAGGTGAGCGACGTGTACACAGTTAAACAGGAGCAGTAAACGTTGACAAAAACAAAAGTGGCAAAGCACCAAGTGGCGGCCATCACTCCTAATGCTCGATAGCTAGATTCTCTGTAGTATCCGCCTGTAAAAGCATGTTTAAATACTATTTAAAATGTCATTAATTAATTTATACATACCATGATTTGTAAGGGTGGCAAAGATGTACTCGGAGATGCCTGTCAACGTGGTTAAGGCAGCGGGTGGTGAATATTGATTACCACTAAAAATTACTTTCCGGTAGAAAACACCTAGTAGCTTGATGAAGATAATGCAGGTCATCATTGAAAGTAGCAAGCCAAGCCATACCTATTTGGTATCATAAAAAAAAAATTCCATAAAACCTACTACAGCGTGAGTAATTAATATTGAAATAATAGTATATACGCCAGGAGAAAAAGTTATGATGTGGCCATAAATTGACGATTGAGCAGCCGGGTATTGAGTAACCATTACGAATTCTTCACTCCTAAAATAAGCTGAAAGATCCATTATCAAGTAAGATCCTGCAATGCCGGAAAACCCAGAAACGGCTAGATCGACCTCCTGAATAAACCAGTAAATTTTTAAATTGTATTTATAAAGTATATTACATTTTCGTATTCATACGTTGAGATATAATTATTTTTAATAAAAAAATGTATACCTTTCTTTGGAGCTGTCCTATCATACCATCCCAACTCCCGTTGCTAGGCGCGCCAAAGGCACTATTTCTCCAAGGTCTCATTTCAAAACTGAAAATGTGATATCATAAATAAATTTTACATAAAAATGATTCCACATTTTAAAATGACCGCAAGATTTGTTTTAAAGATTCCTTATTCGCTCATTAATTTAGTTGCTCATTAGTAGTGATATGCATGTACCTGAAATTAAAGGAAAGAGACATCCAGACCAATTCCTCGTATAATGGGCCTCCATATTCATTTGTGCCATTACCACTAGCATTCCAGAATATCATGGAAGAACGTGAGAGCTTTTAGGGGACATTAAAACAAGCCTATTACATTTTTATTTAAGAACTATTGTACGGAGAATCATAAATACCTCGCCCATAGCAACTTTCAGTACTTTGCCGTCTAACGAATTCGTCATAATCTTGTCCAATTGTTCTTCCTCCATGTTGATTGATATATTTCTATATAATACCGTATATTAGTTTAGACTCGACTTGATAAAAGGGCTCTTCCTTGAATGCTGCAAGGTAAAATTTGCTGGATTTATTCGAAAACAATAAGTAGAGGTTCTACGTTTCCGATTGAAATATACAACTGTTTTTTATTTACCTATAAAACAGAATGCAGACCTTTGATGTAATACTGAGAGAAGATGTTAGCATGGCCTTTATATATACACCCATGCGTGGATGCTATTACAACAGTTCGGTATTGATTCCACAAGATTTGAACGAGTAAGAAAATAAAACGAGTTCCAAAATTCATTTTTAAGTACGATGACATGCGATATGATAATGGAACAAAGGTTAATATTATCTCGTCTTCTCAAGCTCGTCAAGGTCTAAAGGTCAATTATCCTGATGGTATTGGGGTTAAATTGAAAAACTACCATGTTATTTTCTGTGTTCTATTAGAATCAACGTAATGAAGGGGAGAAGGGGTAGTTTACTATTATCACGTTTGCTCGTCAAGGTTTAAAGGTCAACTTCCGTTAAATATGAAACATCCGGATGGTATAGTGGTTAAATTGAATACTATACCATGATATTCTCTTTACTCTGTTAGAATTAACGTCAAACAATAATCTATTTGAAAATGAAGAGGAGGGGGATTTCCCTATTATCTGCATTAAAGTTATTCAGAAATTACAGCAGTATGGATTCCATCAGAGTACAACGAGAAAATCATTCGTCACTCAATTGATTTCCTTTTGTTTTCCTGAACAATGCTGCTTTCATTTTAATATCATTAGTTGAATGAGGAGGAGGTAGGAAGTGGAGATGAATTTCAAAAATGGCTTATTTAATCCCCGAATCATGATGTATTTGATTCAAGAAATACATTTTATTTGTATATAGCAGAAACGGTATCTTTCGGTACTAAAAATTTAAATAAACCACAACATTACAATACAAATTTCTGGGGTTAAGAATTTCATTTATTTGGCACAAAAAAAAGTTAATAGTTATTAATATTGGTAACCATGCGGAAAAATGGATGATATTAAACAGTTCAATATTGATTAGTGGTTTGATAAGATTTGAACGAGTAAGAAAATATAACAAGTTTTACAATTTATTTGCAGTTGGTAACATCATGATCGAGATGTGATAATAGAACAAAGGTTTGTATTGTCTTCTCTTCTCCAGCTCGTCAAGGTTAAAAGGTCAATTTCCGTCAAACATGCAATATTCTGATGAAATAGGGGTTAAATTGAAGAAGCACCAATTGTATTATGCGAACTCTGCGTCAATTGTATTATGCGAACTCTACGTCAAACAATATTCTAATAATGAAGGGGGGGGGGGGTCCCTATTATCTATATCGAAGTTATATAGGAAGTACATCAGCGTGGACTCCTAGATGAGATTCTAACAAAAAAGCTGATAATCAGTAAGCATGCATGACGGAATCAAATTTCACAAGTTGGTGTAATTTAACAGTTAATATCATATTAAACTCGGGATTCGCTGTGAAGATGACCATGCTCTTTCACATTCAAACTATTTTTGAATTCCATTACATATTTTGGTGAATTTAAAAGGAAATACTTATAAAAATTTATACTAAAATGACTTGGAAAATGAATACATTCTAATACATTTGCCAATAATGATCAATAAGTAGATTAATTAAACAATACAAAAATAAAATAAAATGTCCATTTTCAAAAGTGAATTATTAAAATCACGAAAAAAACCGTAGTCCTCGTCCTTGCGTCAGTAAAGGAGTGAAACGTCGCCTCTATCTCACGTTTCATCGTCTGTCAAATATAGCCGCTACTATGTCATGCGCATCTTGGTTTTCACTCCAGCCCCTGTGAGTTCTAGCATGCGTCTGTTTAATAATTTGAGATGTCCGGTCTCAAACTACTAGCAACAACTTGAAATTACACTACTAATACTGGATGGAAGAAATCTGATTCTACGAATGTGTGTGTGACTTAAATGATCTTACGGCTAAGAGAGAGTAATTACGGAGAAGATAGAATATTTACAATAATATTCACAACACACAAATATACATACTATTGGAGATTTGATGAATGCACTTGGATGATGACACAAATTAGAATTGGATGGAATGTACTGGAGCGCCTGGAGATGCTTCCAGTACCTTGGAATTGAATACACTAATCTATAAGATGGCCGGTTAGCCGGCGAGGTCTCCTCCCTCTCGTAGCTTCCAGGTAGGCCGTACAGCTCTCCTCCTTCTAGTAACGTAGGCAACCGACTTCGCCGCCGGCTGCGACTGTCGTCTGCTAGCCGGCTTGTTGACATCCTTTTCCTGTTGGAAAGAAGTTCCAACAGTCTGCGTCTGCTACAAAAACCATACTATATTCAATTGGCGTGTACCAAAACCGAGCTGCGCATGATATAGTGGCCGCCATGTTTGACAGTATGCGGAATCACTACCCCCTATAGAATAGATAAGGGACGGTTCGCTCCTTTACAGACGCAGGGGGTACAGTAATGATATTCAGTAGCCGAACTCGTTCACAACCCCATTTTGAAATAGACCAGAATTGGATCAACTATAAAAGTGATACATACTAAAATTCAAGTACACCTGCGACCACCTTAAACAATGCATCGATTTCGCTACACAAATGATAACCAATCCAGAACAATTCCAATTGAAAATGAGATTCAATCTGTCTTAGCAGGAATCTAGAACGAAGGGGCCCAAAATCAATATCGAAAGCGTCTTGCACGGTGAAATGATGAGCGAATTAGACAAAAAGTTCAAAGGAAAAGAGGTTATACTCCTTAGTACTTACAGCTGGTGGAAAGAAGCGACTTTTAAAGGAATCATCTGAAAATGTAATCATCCAAATGGTCAACGATAATCAAGTTGCTTCAAAGGATTCTCAAGATGAAATCGAAGAGTATGAAGAAAGGAGGAAGTCTTTCTCCCCTGTACAAATTTTCTACGTACAGTACCTTTAGTCACGGCAGACTCGCAGCTGATCATCTAGTTTCACGGTTGACCGCGTGGAGTGCTTTAGGTGGGCTGACAGGTTTTGCTTAGATTACCAGGGAAAAGATAGGAAATATCAAATGGTTCGTTGGTTTTCTTCACATATCAACTTATTTAGTTTGTTATTTTTGATAAAATCGAGCATACATAATCGCCAGGATAGGCAGGTATATTTAGAAGTATTTCATGATTGAATTGTTATGATTAACCCGTTATATTCTGTATTCTATAGAACGGATGAGCGTTGTACCTTGGCCGAAACATCAGGATAGTTTAGCTTCCCTGAAGAAACCCAGGTATATTATTTCGATATATATGAAAAAAGACTTGTGTTAAGTGAAACTCTTGTTTACTAGACGTGCCAGGGACTGTTTGTTGGGTGTCCATGTCCAATAACCCAATTGTACTTCTGAGAGTCCAAGTGCCAAGTGCAGTGGCTAAAAAGGAGGCAATAGTTGAATTTGTTTTTCTTTTGTTTGATTTCGTCGATTCATTGCTTTAAAAAATGTGTTCCGACTAAGCTCCCTCCTTGTGGTCACTAATAAAAAATACATCAATAAGAGACTCATTATTGTGCTGACGTAGTGCTTTCACTTGTAGCTAAATCTTCGCGCGATAGTATTTACACATTATGACGCGTCAACAAGTTTTTTTTTATTTCACTCGTATCCTTTGCATAAAGGCATATATTACTAGTTAGTTCGTACCTATTGTGGTATTGTGGAATTGGGTATAAACAGATCTTTTCAGTCTTCTCCAATTTGCATTTCTTGCTGTGCAAAGAGAATCTAGACTCTGGCCACCTTGTTAACGTGCCCAGTGTTGTGCTGGTAGTCATGATTGGCGCGAGATAATCGTAAGCTCACGTAGTTTTGGATTGAATCTCGCTCTGGGTGGCTTGGCAAGCAATTAGTGTTGACACACGAAGAGAAGCTCCTTCATCAGGTACAAGATTCATGATTCCTGACAAAATTAAAAGTGCTGTTTACGCCTATAATAAGTTTGCCTCTGCGACTGGGCTTCACATGCTTTACGGCCTACGGGAAGAATATACCTGGGACCATCAGGATCTATGTATACAGGCTCTATGAGATCTTAAATCCTCTCGAAGAACGGCCTTTGCTTGGAGACCAAGACCTTTTGTTAGAATGGTTACAAGATGCCAATCAACATCTTCTTCTTTGTAATCATGCTTGACACACCAATTATAGTGCTGCTGCCCATTTCTATTAGGTGACCAGTCCAATGTTTGGCACTACTTTGAGCAATAGGCTCTCTTCCTCCTGACAGGAACGCCACACTCTTTCAGGCAGTAGGCACAGTGCCTCATGGTGATATGGAACCTCCTGCATAGTAGAAACGGATGCTATTAATGGATAATGCTGAGATTTCATTTATTATCTTACTAATTTTCCATTCTAGAATGAATAAATACTCATACGCATGAATAAATAAGCTTATAACTTGAAGCGCTTACCGGTTCTCACATAAAAGCTATGTTATAAAACTATACAAGACTATAGTAAAAAAAAATACGGAATTTCTATTGCTAACACATACCCGGACAATATTTTGTGTTGGAAAAATTTCTATTTGAAACTTATTTAACCTAATAATCACTCGAAATTGAATCAAAACAAACTAAATCCAGCCATTTCAATAGGAAACTATGCGAAATCTGTCAGCCCACCTAAAGTGCCACTTAGCGATCGCTTTAAAAGCTGTTAGTTGCTCTAGCCGTGACCGATCGGAGTAGGAAAATCATGCTTGTACTTTCTCCTATCATCTCTCTCTACAGAAGACTTGAAAGTATGCTTCAGCTAAGTCGTACCACTATCAAGAAAGGGGATGAAAAGGCTTGAGAAAATAATTTTTTCTGGGACTATGATAACTACAGGCCGGATCTGTACACTAGAATCGTGAACAACATCTATAGAAATGTGGATACGGAAAGCCAAAAAAATTTGATTCGGCGTTTAGCAGCACCACTTAAGGAGGATACGAAACCAGTGGATCATTTATAGGTTTAGGATCCGGGAGTGCTAAAATAAGTGCCGACTTTTCTAGAGAAGGATTTGAAACCAAAGAAAGCTTAGAAAAGTTTTTGAAGAAGCCAGGGATCGTGTTGAGTGGGATGGTGTGAGGTTCGTGCCAAAGCAGATGGATTTGTATGCAATCAATATGGCCAGACTGAGGAACACGCAGGCGCTTAAAGAAACCAATATTAAGATTTCTTATACAGCTTCTTTGCTGACCATTGACGTGAGACATGATTCTTCTTTTAACCCGAAAACATTTAGCGAACTTCACGAATTACAAATCAAAGTTTCAGGTAAGATTTCCAAAGAAACATTAACATTTTAATTTTAAAGTGGGCGTTAGGTCCTATATATATGCGCTCGACCAGTATTTAAAAAATGTGAACATAGTATTTATAAGTACTGAAGCGATTTGATTGAAAAAGATCTATTTAATTTAAATGATAATTATATAAAGGATTTAAATTGGAAAATCATGTCAAACTTCATGTCAAACTCAAAGTCTTTGTTTTATATTTCAGCCTACCTAAATATTTGCGTATATCCACGATTATTTAATATACAATTTACCTGAAAGTAAATAATGTATATTTTTTTTATCACGGTATAACAGGTTTGGCGGCCAAACTAAATGAAGAGATCAAAGGTATGTGCACATCTTCTTTAAAATCAAATAGCCTAAGACATTTGACATGAACAATAATTATTTATATATTTTTTAAAATAGTCAAATGGATTTTAAATGATTTATTACTACATTGGTATGAACAAAGAACATACATGCATAGAAAACAAACTGTAGATTGTTATAATATAGCGTTGCCTTTAAGTAGAAGTGTGTTTAAATAGGTATTAGTTGTTTTTTATACGTAATTTAATCTATCCAAGAAATTGAATTCACATACTTTTTCTAAAATAGAAATCCACAATCAAATGTTATCTTAAAACTTGCTTTGTTAATAAGTAATAACGACATAAAGTGCAGATGATATATTTTCACCAGTTTATTTTACAATGGGTACATTGCTGGGACAATAGATAAATCCTTTCGTTTGCTGGAAGTGCCTTTTTTCTTTGAACGGAAAAAGTAAACTAGGTTTCCTTATACAACTACAGACATTTTCTACTTTATTTAGTTGGAAATTATGATTTCGGAATAATAGATAGAAAAATCGGTTAATTGTGTAAGCTAGCCCTTCTTTTAAAAACAGTAGGTATAAAGTGTTAAAAAAGTGTTGAAAAAAATGTTATATAAAATATATAAAGCCATCTCGGATTAAAAATCAGTTAGTAATCGGTTCTATGAGAAAAAGATTTCAAAATAAAGCGAGTCGTTATGCGTGGGCAATCTAGGGGCCTATATGCCAAAAGAGAATTGCCTTTTTAAGCAAATGGTGTTACAACCAAGGTACTTTACCTAATTATAAAAAAATATAGGCAATAGCTTTGAATTTAAACTTGTTCCGAATTTAATTAGGTAAAAAATGTACTAAAAACCAGTAAAAAAAAATTAAATGATGAGTCAGTAATGTGATAAAATTAATGAATAAAACGCTCCCTGAAAAATTGAACTAAGGCTAAGATGTAACCAATGAAAAGTACGAGGAACGCCAGATAAAATTGTTTTAGTTGGATTCGAGCTTGATCTACCAATTCTACTGATTCACCTTGGCTGTTGTAGTTTAGACGGCAGTGTGTTGCTTCAGGTATATAATACTTCTCCCAGTAAGTGTGCAATCCCAACGAGTGCCACAAAATTGATCTGAAAATTTTTAACATGAGATAAGCTTATTATTAAGTTTTAACTTAATTTGGAGACGCAGATAAAATAATAAATGTTAATTATCTTTAACCTCTAAAATATTAAAAATTTCTTTATTACGCTTTCTTGAGTTCCAGAGCGTAAGGGTTATTTTTTTGGCTTGCCATATGATAGTGTTGAAACGCTGTAGTTTCCTGACCGATGGTTAGACGACATTGGCGGTTTTTCATTGTGCTAACCATGAATCTTTCGCAAGTGCTAAGTGGCTACAATAAAGATTATTTTTAATTGTAAAAAAGGTGTCAAACGTATTCTTACAATTACGGCGACGAATGGGTATTTCCCAAAAATCTTTTCAACAGTAGGGTCGAAATTTGTCAGGCTGCATTCATCCTTACACCGACGTAGTTTATCTCCAATGGCTTTCATTATTCCAGTTTCTGCCTCCTGTTAATTACATATTTACAACAAGCTAAAAATATTTTTTTAGAAACGAATATTTACCAAAAACATGGTTTCAATATATGTTCCTTTCAAATTTGTTAACTGGTAATAAGGGTCATAGGCCAATTCCTTAAACGAGTTTATGTCAGGTCGTTTAGTAGTGAGGGACATGAAAGAGGTTAGACAAGAAGAATAAATATTAACAAAAACGAAGCTTGCTAGGATCCAGATAAGTGTAATCAATCCCACAGAACAATAGTCGATTTGGTAGCTGCCACCTTCCCAGGAAATTTCGTTCAAATTCGAAACACAAGGAAAAAAATACAAAAAAAGAATAAATAAACTGTTTAGGAATTGTTATTTTTAAAATCTAAAAGTGAATTTTCTTTATTTTTAGGATACATTTTGTGTTAATCTAGAAAAAATGCAGTGATGTATCAGATTTTAGACGAATGGTTTTTTACTATGATTTGTAATGTTTGCGAAGACAAACATAGCAGTTTCACTCAGAGTTTTGAGATCATTTGTAGGGGCCAAACATTTCTGATTCAAGTAATCCAACAATTTCATTAAACCAATGCAGATAAAAATGGAAAGTACAAGCCCAATCCAAACCTATATATAAGTGATTTTCACAAAACAAAAGTATTTTATTTAAGCTATTATGTTTTAAATGTCAACTTACATTTGGAGAAAAAATCTCGACAATACCATAAACAGAAATTTCAGGGTTAGGATATTTCCCTAGAATACCAAATCCATCGCCTAATACATAAACAGACAATTCCAAAATGCCATGATTGATAATGTTGGCAACAAACGGTGCACAAGCTAAATCAACGTCCTGTTAAACATTTATTTGATTACTTAAGAAATTGAATTTAAATTGTTTACCAAATAATTTTTGTCACTTACCCCTCGCTGAAGATACCCCCTCATTCCACCCCAAGTCCCATTAACTAACATACCAAAGGTATTTGTTTTTTCTACTACCATAGAGAGACTGAAGTGGTTTTTTTGCAAATAAAAATTGTGATAACATTTATTACATTTTTTATACCTAAAATTTAATTTCTGGGACAACCAAACGATTTGTTCGTAAAAACGACCTCCAAACCCAATCACTCCACCGGAGGCATTCTGATATATGATTGTTGAAGTGCCTACCTTTACATCAAAATGAATAATTTGTAAGAATATGTATACTTCCTTCATTACATACCTTCATAATGAGCACTTTAAGTTCTTTTCCAGAAATCAAATTAGTGTCAATATGCCCATTCTCCATACCATTTGCTAATCCAAAAACAAGCACGTACAAAATGATGTGCATGGTAATTGAACGATTTACTTAACCAGAAGAATACAGGGAAATAATCTATCAAGCCAACTTATTCAGACCTGAAATTTAATACTGCTGGAAAGATATTAGAATTCGCTTTATATACCAATGGGTACTATATAAAATTGGTAATTATTGATTTTATTAGACTAGAGTTTAACAATAGTTTCCCAAATTTGTTTGTAGTGCAACATGCCATATGACAATAGAATTGAGGTTTGTATTATTTTCGGTTTTCAAGCTGGTTAATTTTAAATGGTTCATATTTATTCAACATGCAATGCGATAATCAATCTTGGGTACAATAGGAAGCTCGTATATTTCCCATTCTCCGTTTAATTCTAAATTATCAATGATCAGATACTGAAGGGGGAGATTGCAACAATCCCCATTGTATGCATTGAAGCATTGGCGATACTCAGAAATTAGAACCATGCCGATTCCATGAGATTTCCACGAGTAAGCTGTTAATCAATAAGAACGGAATCAAAATTCAAATGTCAGTCATTATCACAATTCATGTGAAAATTTGAATATTTATTTTTTTGTATTCGGTTTGGGTTTAGGTAAATCAATGATGTGAAATGGTACAAGAGGGTAGAGATTGGAATGAACCCTTGAATATATAATATCTATGAACAAATGGAGCCCTATGAGATTTCCACAAGTAAGCAGTTAATCAATAAGAACAGAATCAAAGTTTTAATGACACTTATTATCACAGTTCATATAAATATTGGGAAATTCATTTTTGTGTTTGGTTCGATTTTAGGTAAATCAATCATGTGGAATAGTATAAGGGGGAATATATTTGAATAAATAACCTTTGAATATAATGATATACCTTTTCAACATGCAATATTATGCTGAAGTTGGGGTGCAATAGGAATCTCATGTTTTGTTTAAACCGCCATTTGAGTCAAAGTTAAACAATAGTCGCGTGCTGATGGGGGAGATAGGACTTAGCCCCATTGTATCCATCTACGATATTTAGAAATTATAACTATTATAATTAGATGAGATTTCTACGAGTAACTAGTAAGCACGGAATCAAAGCTCAAACATTAAAGCTCATTAGCATATGAACAATGAACACGAGACTCATTGTTGGGATATCCATGTATTTTGCACATTCGGTTCGAGTTCAAATGGATTAGTAGTTCCATGACTTGATATAGGGGGGGGGGGGCTTTAAATATACGTATGAATGAATGTGATTCAAGGTAATTTCCATGAGTAAGCAGTTAAATAAGTGAAAAAGTATTCATTAAATCTTTTCATGTATGTTACAAAAATACCTTTTACTTATGTCTGATAAACTTCAACCAAAATTTTACTTATTTTTACCAATTTCCTTGGGTTTTAATGAGTGCTTCAATATTGTTTTACACTTCTGATAAACCATAGTTATATATTTAGTTTTTATCTCCTTCTATTTTTTTTAGAAAACATACTGGTTTTCCACACAACTTTAGAAGTTAATTTATAATAGAAACCACAACAATTCGAAGCGGAAGGAAAAAAACAAACTTAATCGATTGAAAAAGAACATGTTTTTTTCCCGCGCCCAAGTATTTTCCCACCCTCCCCCCTTCATGCCGAATTCCTCCCCTTCATGCCGAATTCCTCCCCTTCTCCTTTATTCTCTCTCTTTCCATAGCAAAAACAGAGGGAAGGATGAAAGTGAGTGAAGGAATAGGGGGATAAGCAGACGGAGAGGGCACAACAGTATCCGTGCGCGGGGAAAACTAGCGTTTTATAATTTTAATTATTTTAAATGACATGACCCACTTATTGTTAATTTGTAATTACAAACTTGGCCTCAAAAGAAAGCCTAATAATACGGTGCATGCCATATATTCGGCTGAGGATAAAAATAGTTTTCTTGTTCACACGGACAAGTAAAAAACTCTTTTCTTTTTGTTTGTTAATCACCCTAACTCCCTAAGAGATTCAAATTTTTAAGGCCGCCTCAAAAAGTTCTTGACTTTGAGGCAGGATTTCACCGGGAATAAAATGTTCTAAAAATCGAAGATTCCTTAATTATACATTTTCCCTCTTCTCTTTCTTTGTATACATACATAGAAAATAATTCAATTTAATGTCGTTTTATATATAATGATATGTTATTTTATGTATGTATTATATTTGTTATTTTTTTTTTCTCAATAAATTCCTTCTTTATTAATAAATGTAAATCAAAATAACAAATTGAGGCGTTAACTGTAAATCAGAAATGATAATTTCAAACAGAAATGTGAATGACGATCAGTCGATCAACTATTTATGAATTTTAAATTTATTAAATATTTTTGTTTCAATTGCCTATTGGCTCGTTGATTTGAATACATCGTATTAATTAGCTGTGTAATGTAAATTGTTAAAATATATTCATTTAAAATTAAACTTAATGACTTGTACATTTGCTCCATGTATCGTTTCAATTGCCAATGGGTTCATCGATTTATCCAATGTGCGATTCCAATTGTCCAACATGTCTTGATTCTGATTTACATAAACAATAACATAAAATTGTAATAATAAATTGGATGGCGCGTGCTCAGTTTCCAAAACGCCCTTCTGTTCCATGTAGCATTTCCATTGGCCCATGATTGTTACCATTCTTCGTAAACGTTTCCAATTGGTCGAAAATATTCTACATCGACGTCTCTGCTTCAAATAAAATAGCTATAACCCCTGAATATACTGTGGTTTTCATTGCATTTTTCTGCAGGGTACTCTTCATTCCTAAACCAAATATATTCCTTCCATTAAAAAAGCACAACTTTTAACGAAAGAAATTTCGTAGAATAAGTGAAAGATGATGAATTTCAAACGATGGTTTGTAATTCTTATAATATATTACAAGGTATCTCCTTCCATGGCCCAAGGTAATTTATAGACTATCATCCTAGAATGAAACCAAAACTTACCTAAATTTTTTTTAGCTGATTCGTCAACTGGTTCTGCTAGCGTCCTTATTCCAGATAGTCTCGATAGAAAACAGAATAAAGACCAATCTGCATTAATGGTGGCTTTTTATTCCATTTTTCTTGGCTTTTACCTCATAATTTTTTTTAAATTTAAATAATACCATAATTTTTTTTTCAATAGACCCGTCCTGGATCACCTGTCGGATTAGCTTCTAAATTAAACCAATTGGAAACTGAATTTCGAGAGAAAATGGAACAAATCAAGACACAGACCAGTAGAAATAGTGAAGACCAGAATGAAAAAAAATCGCCATTATAAGGGCAAGTGAGCGAAATCTTGCCCGAATTTTGAACCAAACTAGAGAAGAGATGGTGGGATTGAAAACACAGAATAGGGACCAATCAAAGAGAATTGATCAGCTGGAACAGAAACTAACAATGCTGCAAATTACCCCACCATCCCCATCAGCTTTACCAAGAGACATCAATTCCAAAGATAAATTGAAAGAAGAAGCTTCTAATAACAAGGACTTTGGTTCGGTTCCCAAATCATTAAGACCACCTTCCTCCTGTCATGAATTGGCCATTCTCGATTACTATTCAGACGGACTCTACCTGGTGAAAAGCAAGGAAACCAACAAAATCCAGACTGTTTTCTGCCAATTTTCCACTGATAATAAAAGTAAGATGAGTCAAATCTTATACTAAACTATTTTGCCCGTCACCTTAAGTGAAAGTATATATAAGAAAAAACTTCCTATTCACTTGCACACAGACAAATCAAACCTACCATTTGTATATTTAGCTGTATGTGCCATTTGTATATCTTTTTATGGCGCATACTTAGAAATGTGCAGTATTAATTTGGTCTTTTAGTTATTCTTATGTTATCAATTCGATTTAACCAAACATATTCATATTTATATAACCATTCCATATTAATAAATGTATAATATTTTATATTGAAAGTAGCTTTGGAAACTTTCATTGGGAACGTCGAATTGAAAACGAAGAATGCTCACTTCAATGTCCAGCGGAAAACACATTTGAAGGTCGACGGGGTCATCCCTTTTGAAATAGAGCAACTAAACGTAGGCGGGGCAATGAATTCACGTACTGGATATCCCTGTAAGCACAGTATAGCTATAAGATATCTTTGAGATAGTTTTAAGTGTTGTTACTATCTTTGGACCTTTTCTCTTATAATATATTCTTAAGATATCCATAAGATATCTGATTTTTGTCGCTAAGTTATTGGTCTATAGTAAAGTCATGGCTTACTTAAATAGCATTTGAATGTCTCAAAGATATCTCATTTTATTGACATAAATCTTAATTTATCTCAGATATCTCAAGTTATTTTTCAAAAAAAAAAATTAAAAAAAATCATGTATACTAGTAGGGCTTACAATATAAATACATGTTTGATGCCATTTATTGAACACCGGCCATAGCTGGGGGGCTATGGCCTCAGCTCATCAAGAAATAAAATAATCAAAAACTTTATTCCGAAAAATTGCATACTTTATTAATTAGTATTCCTCAGCTGATATTGGTATTCACAAGATAGAAAGCAAAATTATAATAAAAAATTCAACTGTGATTGAGTAAAATATATTACTGATGTCCTCAATCAAAGTAGATAAGGGTACCAAGGATATATCGCGCTGAAGCTGTATTCAAAGTTGTGCGCCTCTTTCAATCTTTTTGACTAATAAAAATAAGGAAACTCATTAATTTGATCGTTAAAAATTTCGTATCTCATATCATTTTTGACCCTTTGAGGATAATTTTTTTGTGGAAATTCTCCTATTTTTCTCTATGTGAGAGAAATTAAGTTTATAAAATATGGCCATCATCATTAAACTCGAGGTTAGTGTTTAAAATTATATAGTTGTAAATTTTTTTTCAATGCACTTCCTAATTTTTTTAAACTTCGCTTTTATTTTTCAAAGAGAGTTTTTACAATAATAAGATTAATATATTTTCCCATCAAAATAGAATTGACAATAAATATCATACAATAAATATCATGACAATAAATGAACATGGCCTGAAGGTTTTTTTTAATAATTTTTTTAACCTACAAACACGTATTGACGTGATTGAATTGGAAGTAAATTACTTGGCGGCATTTTATTATTGGCTACAAGCGATCACATGACATCCACGTTCACCAATAATACTCTGCGACGCATAATGGAGAACGCGCTTCGATTTGCTTGAAACCGAATAAAAGATTTGCATTTAACGCAAAGCCTTGTCAAGTTGCTGTTAGATGTTCATTTTTTTTAAATCTTAAAATCAAGCTAAGAAAATATTGATTGAAAAGGGTAGTAATCATGCTACTCTTCTGTCTTCTTCTAATTATAACTGAAAAAACGAGTGGCTTACCAAATCAGGATGGAATAAGCAATGGTGATATTTAATTGGTTCTGTTCATAAAAAACTTGTTTAAAATCATTCACTTTTGTTCATCATAAATTCTATCAGAATTGCGCTTCATTCATCAAGAGATACATCTTCTAAGAGATGAGAACCAAAATCAAAACAAAGAAATCGCTCTTCTGAAAGAAATAATTATTAAATCAAACGACGAGCAGTCACAGAGATCTGCAGATTTTGGAAAAGGTTCTCTTTCTGGAAGCGCTAAAAAGCGACCGGCACGTCTTCTACCATTACAACTCCTGTTTAACAGAAATTTCACAGATATACCAGACGATCAATTGGTTTCTCGTAGGTTTTTCGGTCCACCCCACAACTGTTCTGAGCTCTCCAAATTGGGATACACTTTGAACGGTTTCTACCACGTCAAACCTACTATTTCCAATAGCAGCAGTAACGACGACTCCACTCCACTCGAAACAGTTTATTGCAGTTTCAAGCAACCAGGAGGAGCCTTTGATGAATCTAAGATGGAAAAGCGAATTGTTTCTAAGAAATCAGAAGGAGTACCAACGAGCTATAAAGATCTTCAGGAACACTTGCCTAATAAAAAAAGTAATCCAGAAATGGCAGATGATATAAAAGCAACTCGTATATTTCAAATTCCACTACATAACTGTTCCGATCTTTCTAAAATGGGACACACTTTGAGCGGAGGCTTTGATGAATCTAAAGCAGGAAAGCGGATTGCCCCTAAAAAGGAAAAAAGAATGCCAACGAACTGTAAAGATCTTCAACTTGTTGGCCACAGACTGAACGGAATATATTTTGTAAAAACTCCTAACCAAAAAAGAGGGACGAAAATTGAAGCCGTTTATTGCAATTTCCAGTCAGAAACTACTTTAGGCGGTAACTTGACCTAAAATAATTTTTTCAAATGTCGATTATGATAAAAGAATACTAAAGTCTGTGTGTAAAAAAATTTACAAATGTGTTTTTTTTTAGATTTTCAAGAATTCGTTGGAATCGTAGACGTGAAGACAAGAATTGTCCATTTTTACGTGCAAAGGGATCATTCTTTTAGTACGCCGAATGCCGTTATTACTTTTAACAAGGCACGCCTGAATGAGGGTAAAGCAATGGACTTGAGAACCGGAAAATTTACTGCTCCAGTACCTGGTATTTACCACTTTCAATTCGCTGCCCGGAAAGTCACCAAACCTGATGCTCCCATTTTTCTACAAGTAAATGGCGATAACTTTGGGATCGCTAACACTAATCACAATGGAGGAGGTTGGGCTACCCTCTCGTTTTCTGTCTCTTTACGACTGAAGGTAAATGACCAAATTAACTTGTACCAGCAGGGCGCTGGTGAGCTTTACGATGACGGTTCTCACTTTACCCACTTTAGTGGTTGGCTCGCTGAGGAAGATTTAGTGAAATGATTCATTATTTTTATTTACAGTTTTGTTTTTGGTTGTGGAGAAATACAATTTATTTGCGGGAAAACCAAATACTTAATTATAAACTCATTCATTTTTAACTCTTTAAAACTAAGAGAAATAATTATTTTTTGCCATTTTACCAGCATTAGGAATGTTTTTGTCATAAGACATTACATTTTGATATCTAAACAATGAGATTGTACTTCGGCATTCAAAATTTACGAATGATATAAAGTATAATTTTAGGCAGCACTTTTTGTATTAAATAGAAAACAAAGAGCTACAGAAAATGTGCCTTTCTGTTTTGTATTATAGCAGTACTTTGATATTCAGTAATGACGTAGAATTAGGGGTCGTAATGGTCGTACTTATGAGAAAATAAACGTTGCCCCTTTTATTCTTTCAGAGATAATATGCATCTCTTTTAAAATATTCTTATTATTTCGTAGTTTTACTCAAATTTAATAGTTAATGCTGATTCTTTAAAATCTTGTTTTTTTCTTTTCTTTTTAAAATATGATTGAAACCAAGCCATACCGATCATATGACTTCAAAAATGAATAAAAAAACATGAAAACATGGAACAAATTCCGGTAATAAATCAAACCAAAATCGAAATATTCAAAATAAATGACGAGCAACTATGTGAAAAATTATCCATCAATTTTTTTATGAATATAAAATTAGATCCATATTCAAAATTCCAATTCCAGAAATTCTTTTATTATTGTCTTTGTCTGAACTATTACAATACTTTTTTTACATGCAAAAACGGTAGATTTAAGCTGTGCATTGGATTGCTGAAAAAAATAATGTAAAACAAAATTTTAAAAGTTTATGAAATTTAAAATAATCGGGAATGACTTGTTAACTAAATTAAATGTTTCACTTACGCAAAAATCTCGATTAAGAGATCTTAGATCTAGAAACTATTTTAAATCCAATTACATTCTGTTCATCAACCTAATAAAAATAAAATATTGTTGAAATACAATATTTTTAAAGTTTATGACTGTAATTTGAATATTATTTAGCCATTTTCTTCTTCAATTAAATAGTTTAAGATTTTGATTTCATGATTTATTAAAAGTAAAATCTATTTAAAGTTTGTAAAATTAGTTAGTGGGATTTGAAGATTCTTTTAATTTTTTTTATTATTTATTTTTTCCCTTTTGTCTTATAAATGTATAAATGAATTTTAAAATGGTGTTACGATGCGCATACCTATGTGTGTATGTGTGTGCGCGTATGTGCCCCAATCCACCTTGTCTCTCCCTCTTGCCGCTATACCTCAGCACCCTCTCCGTTTCTTGGGACGGTGCGGCGAGTAGAGGAAGGTATTAGGTCGATTGATATTCGTGTAGAAGCGTCCTTTTTATTTTCTAGTGGCACATATTTGATTATGAAACCAATTGAAGTATTTATTTATAAATTTGATTGGAGTAATGAGGTGGAGGCACGGCAATAATAATAATACAAAAATATCGATGTCACACTCACACTCAACATAAGAAAACATCATTGAAAAAATAGACCATAGTCCCATCTGGTCATACGGGGCTTGAATTGTTTTGACATTAACCGATAGAAGGTGTGGTTCGATGGAAAGAAAGAGCTCTTCCTAAGCCGCCTCGATGGTACAAGTCATTAGAGCACATACGACAGGGAAAGACTCGTTCAGAAGTCCGCCTACTGTGCATCTTGTCCATAAAGCAAATCGTTCATGAAAAGGCCGAGATACTTTGTATGAATTTGCTAGAAAGGACCCATTTTTTGGAGCGACGCAATTGCTCTAAGAGAGCAAAATTTATGAATAACGTACTGAATGGTCTGGACTTTTCCACGGGCATCAATCCATTCAATTGTTTTGAATGGTGCCTAAGCAATATAATAAATTGTTGGATGGCTTTTCAATTAAATACTTTGCTTGAATAATGTCTCCTGTGATGTTAGAAACCTCTAATCATCCATTTTTTGCAGATTTTCACAGACGAGCCGTCACCGTTTGACGTAGGTATAAGTGAATAACAATAGCTAATCCTGAGGCGGTTCATGTATTTTGCGTGATTCTTTTGAAATTTGCAACGTTGGATGTGACGGATTACAACCTTCTTTTGTTTTCTTGTTTTCAATCAAAGTCATCATGACTGTTCCAGCTGGAAAATGTTCAGTTTGTCTTAGAATGTTTTCCGAGGAAAAAAAGCTTCACACATTCAAGAGGTGCCGTGTGTTGAATGTGGAGAGTTGTGCCACCGTCGATGTCTACCAATAGCTGGAAATTTCTAAAAATTAATTATTACTTTCTTTGACAGAGATTTTGAACTGTCCAAGTGCACTTAAATATCAGCCAGCTCCATCAAAGTTGAGAATTCAGATTCTCTCGAACACTATCGGAGGCACTCCTGCTCATGCAGCACCAGCTCTCTTGAATGCTTGCGGAGGATTTCCGGAGCATCCAACACCAACTCTCAATCCAGCAACGGCTCTGTTGAGCGCTGGTAGAGGAAACACGGATCATCTACCTCCGGATCCTTTCAAATCTGTCGGAGGCAATTGCCATCATGCTCGGGAGCCTTTTGGTCTAAGAAAAGATCTTTATTATTTATTATGATCTAATTATCATTGATTTATAGCTTGATTCCGCCCCAAGTTTTATAAGTGTGGATTCGTCAACACCAATGGGAATGTATACATCAAGTCCTATGGGTGAGGGATCGGCTGCGGATCAAAGTAATCGGTATCCCACCCCAATTCCAGTGCGCGAGACTACCATCAGTAGCCCTGTGTTGCCTACTTCTCCGGCTGGTGCTGAGCGCAACATGGTTCCAAAATGGACTTTTGATGAAAATTGCGGAAGAGGATAACATAATTTCTTTATTTTAAAATTAAAATTAATCTATTTATTTCACATTTTAGAGGGACGCAGTGGCTTTCTGATCACGAAGGACGGTCCGTCTCTTTCAAAAACTACCGTAAAAAAGATTCTGCACACATTCTCCGCTGCACGTACCGCACAAAAAAGTCAAACAAGAATCCGACAGGGTCATGTCCTGGATTGGTCGCGGTGAAAGGTGGAAAGTGGGTGAACAAGGATCCCACCAAGCCACAGGCAGCCAAGGAGTGCGTGGATGCAACCTTTACATATTCGGTCATCACGGCCCACATATGTATTCCACCCGAACATACCATAATCAAACAACAATGCTTTGGAGTGGTAAAGACGGCTATGAGTAAACTTGAAATCTTTGTGAAGCCTCCTTAATCTGTATGTGTCCCTATTCTGACGAAACATTTTAATGCTAGCAGACGAAAGCTTGTTGTTCGAAAACAGACCCTCTGGAAAAGTGGTCTTCGGGTTCGCTCTTGATTCCGACCTGAGAATCCTAAAGAAAAAGAGGTGAACTTTAAATTCGAGCAGTTGTACATGTCGAAACGTTTTATGTGAGAAAGTGTCAAAGTAGGGAAGAGTGCAAGGCAAATAATTTTTGCAACAGACGAGCAGCTAGAAATTCTAAGCAAATGTAAGAGATGGTACTTTTCGTTTGGTAAGAAAACCATTTATGCAGTTATTTAGCATTCATGGATTCATAAAAAAACGATCAAGATGAAACTAACAGCTTCCATTGGCCTACGTTTTCATGTCACACAGAACTAGATTGATTATGTACGCGTGTTTTATGCTCTTAAAAAGATGCTTAAACAATTATCGGTGGTGGAAATGATTGCAGACTTTGAACGTGCGTGCTGGCGTGCTGTTGAAGATGTATTTCCGAACGTAAAGTTGTTTGGTGGTGGGTTTTACTGGACCCAGGCCGTTTTCCGTCGTCTCAAAAAAAAGATCTTGTCAGCATCTACAATACTTATCCCGGTGTCCGATTATTCAATAAAATATTAATGTCTTCACTTGCTTTCCTTTGAGAAAATAAAGGCCAACTTCAACCGACTAAAACCGAGTCGGGTAAGCTCATCAAATTTAAAACTTACATGGTATCATAGTGGATTAACAATGCTTTTTGAAGTTGCTCTCGTTGGTCGGTATTCATGCAAGGCATTCGCACGAACAATGACACCGAGGGTTGGCACTTCAAACTCAACGGCCCAGGCAACATCATCGGTGTGAACTTACGATTTGGTACTCTTACTGTGGGATTAGGCGGATAATATTTCGCTAGAAATAGAGCTTTTGTGTAGGGAAATGGGATCTTGTAGAGAACGCTTATAGTACTTGTAGCTTCAAACGCTCCTTTTTGGTAATTGGGATTATTACAATAAAATGATAGACGCCTCTGCTGAACTGCTGCAGAACTTTGCAGAGCTATACGATTATAACTAGGTGCGTTGCGACGCAGATCTCGCGGATTCAAGAGAAGAAGAGTTAGGAGAGAGAGTTGAGGAAAATGAGGAAGAGATTCTTGAGGCCGCTATCGTTAACGAATAAGATACTGGGTGGTATAAGTTGTCAAAATGCTATGTTGATAAAGTCCGTTTCCACCTTTCGCCATGCCTATGTGACCCTTATTGTATTGCACGGGCTCTTTGATTGTATCATTGTGCGTTTTGGTGATAAACCATGAAATAAACTATTTTCTGCAGTACAAACTTTGTATTCAAGTTCATGACGAGTTATTCAATGAAAATGGCCTGAAGAATAATCACCCTGGCCTGAAAAATTAGGTTGGCCTGAAGACGAACCCGTGTTAAAATCTTTCCTGTAAGTGTAATAATATCTGACCTGAACGTCTTTGGCCGTGGCCTGACACCGTACATTTTGCGGTCAGAACTAACTTTGGCATGAACGCCTCTTTTGGCCTGAACTTCTGGTAACCCAATAAGTGATAACATCAAGCACATCAAGGACTATGATACCTATAAGAAATGCAGACAGAGCAGCTTGGAAAATTCAGTTTTGTGCCTCCATTAACATTTTCCAATATATATATATATGTATATATGTATTATGTATTATATATATATATATATATATATATATACATATACGCAAATATAGACACTCAATGTATCAACTCAATACCCAAGAGGTTAACAGAGCAGCATCCCACCAAAACGACCCGAGTAAGAATTCACCCCTTTGCTTCCTGTCTTTTTAAAAAATGGAAAATATTTTTTAAAACGGGGACAATATTTCTAGCCCTCCTGAAGCCACGAAATTCGTTGGGGGAGCTGCAAACTCAGCTATAAAGTAGCCTCGAATTTTGAATCCACGTAATTAAAAAAACGTGGCTACGGAATAATAGCTAAAAGTGGCTGGACAGGTAGTCATTAAGCAGCTTTTATCAGCTTAAACTGCGTCGTATGGGAATGATCAACCCAGTGATGTCATTACTAGGTAGTAATACCTAGTTTAACCTAGTTACCTAGTATTACCTAGTTCTTTTTTCATAATTTAACCTAGTTTAATTTAACCTAGTTTTAAAAATCGTAACTTTATCTAGTTTAATTTAACCTAGTTTTTTTTCCTTTTTAGTAAAATTACCTAGTTAAATAACTAGGTTATTTTAAGCTAGATATTCACATTTTCAATGGTAATTGAAAAGTGGCAAAGGTCCGCCACTTTCACATATTGGAGCTCATATATATGGTAATAGATCAAGCACAAACTTCTTAATTTAACTTAATTTCGATTTTTACAAATCGAAATTAAATTAATTAAATTAAATTAAAAGTTAAATAAATCGTGGAAATATTTCGTAAAGCAAAAAGATTCGAGAAGGTAACAACCTTCTTGAACCACTGGATGACGGTATGTTCGACAATGTATAGTCTTTTAAAAGTAATAAATAAGTTCGTCATATCATTTAAAATTCTAAGAAATAAGTAAATAAATCGTCAAAATATATACTTAAAGAACGGGATATACAGACTCGTTACCATTCCGATGACGAATAATTGTTCCAGTGGCTCATATTGAAATGATGCTTAATATTTTGCTAGGACTAAATGTCAATAAGAATGTAAAGCCGGCAAATATCGATTTAGATTTTTATAATAATAGTCTTCGAATTGCGTCAAAAATAGCATGTGACTTGAAATCGCAAACTCATTTCAGCATAATCAATACCCAACATCAATATCCGAACGCTTGATTCAAAATTTGATATAACACAAAATTTGATTTGAATGGTTTGATTTTAAGGTTGATTATAAAAGTTATAGGTACCAGGTACCATTCAGGAGCCTTTCAATCTAGAGTAACGTTATCGGGAATTGAGACCGGTGAGAGTAAAACAGTAAACCATACCTGCCAAAATCTATATGTGGGCTAGACTGCACAAAAATTGGAAAGATGAACGATACTTAGCTGGAAGTGAATGTTTTACACACGCTGATCAAACGAATAATCAAATTGAACAACCAAATGAAATTTCACATGAAACGGAACCAAAATATTAAAAAACAAGTTTGATTAGAAGGTACCCATCAACTGTAGGTTAATGGATACTATTGATCGGAAAAAGGCACCAACAAAAAAATCAATGACGGTATAGTAGCAGTGATATACATTAGGCAGCCACAGTTGGGAAGAATCCGGAAGATATTTTACCAGCCAAGATATACTATCGGTGAAAATACGTTTCCAATATAAAGTCATGGCAATAATTGTCGACCGTAACGTCAAAAATTAGGAATCGATAAATCAACAAAATTTAAGAATCATCTTATTGGGGCGGGTTTAATCGTTACAGGAAAGAATGCATTATTGCATGCTGGTTTTCCAGTAAGAAAAACTATAACACTAAAATAATCTAAGTCTTAGTCTCGAAAATCGCCAATAAAGCAGCTCAAGATTTTTCTTCATAACTGTTACATATAGCACGCTTTGTAGCGGTTTTGTGCCTAGGGCATCCAAATGCCTTAATCCGGCCCTGAAATCTACCTAAGCTTGTATTTCAATTAAACATTCACTGATAAAACTTTTGATGGAATACTAAATTATATTAACTTTGAAGCGATGAGTTTTATAACCCACAACAAATCAATAAGAAATATACAATTCAATATTATTTACAAGGTTATACAGTTAGTATCGACTTGTTTAGTGTTGTTTCTTAATGTGAGCTTAATAACAACCAAATGATAAAAAAATTAATTAGTAGTAAGTAGAAGTTGCTTTTACAGTAATACAATAATTACACGTCATGTATCATCCGATCGCAGTCGTTTTCCTGCCTTTTGCCCATTGAGTACTGATGGAAGAAAGCGCGCATCTATGTTTTGCTTAAATATTTTGGGAAACTGGAGAAAACCGAAATTCCTTTTTTCAACCCTACCCCACCCCTTATTTGAAATATATCTGTAAGTAAATATTTTATTTACAAAATAAGTCACTTTTAAAATTATTAATAATACTTAAAATTAAGGTATATACATCCTATTTTATCAGTCCAGAAAAAATACTGAAAGAAGTTGAATAGAAAAAAAAACAAGTTGATCTCATCACGCGAGAAACAAATTATGGAAATTCAAACCACGCTCGATCTCGAAAAGGCATTGTCCCCTATCTGGAGATGTACCTACTATTTGGGATTCACGTTCGATTGGTGTCGTTCACTAAAGCAACGCCGACTTTCTTACGCAGTTCATTGTCTTACTATTTTTTGTTCAATAATTTTTCAGATTTACGTGACATCTTCTTTTGCTGTTGACTTGATACGTGATCTTAACAATCCCGAAACTAAGTTTCGTGATATTGTGCTTAATATGACAAGTTTTAGCGAGCAGCCCCTGGTTCTTTTTGTTTGGATTTTCTTTTTGTTGAAAAAATCCGACATTCAATGTTTCTTTCGTGATTGGAAACGCATGGAAAAACAGCAAATTAAAGAAATTCATTCAGTCCAAATCAAACGAACTCACGTTCTCGTCTATTCTCTCTACTATTCACTTGCTTTCTTATACTTTTTCTTTTACCTTTTTAGAAGCATTCAATCTTTCCATACACCAGTTAAGAAAAATGAAGATTTGATATCCTCTTATTATCAAAATCTTCTTTCGAATAAATTTTATGTTATTTGGGTCAAGATTCAAACTCCCATGTCTGCATTTTTGTATGCTGTCTTCTTTCCTCTTATTGATATCGTCCCCATTTTTGTGTACTATCACGCAACCAAAATTATAGAGGCCTTGACTTTGGAAGTGATTGAACTTACAGACAACATGCCTGTTTCTAAATCGAAGATAGTTTTTGATATCTGGTCTCGCTTTGAAGCTCTTTGCAAGATGGTGGTAAGGGCAGACAAACTTTTCGGGGTCGTTATAATCCTCTGCCATGGCATTTTGTTTTTTAACATCTGTTGCAATGTCTTTTTTCTGCTGAACATGATTAAGAACCCCGATACTTTTGAAGTCACGAAAGAAACCTTTCTTCTTTTCTTGACAAGTTTTATTTTGTGTCTTTTTCGCCTCCTAGTTAGTGTCTGCATTATAAGTTCTCTTTATCGGCATTCTTGCGATATTGTCTCTGCCGCTGGTTACTTTTCCTATCAGCGTGACTATTTGTCTGACAACGAGGAACGGCGAATAACTGCGTCCTTTATATCTCTCAATTACGATGCAATCACTTGGCCGCATATCCTTGTTGCCTCTATAAAATTAAGCCGTCAATTTTCTTAACACTATTCAGTGCAATTGTAACTTATACTATTATATTAATGCAAACAAATGATCAACCAGGTACTCAAGGTATCCAAAAAAATGTGTAACTTTTTGTATTGCCCCAGATTGATACAATTAATGTTTTAACTCTCTAAAAAAACAAAATAAATTGCTGAAAACACGGCACCAAAATTTATGTAAAAGCTTTAAACCTTTTTGCACGCAAAATAATGAAACACATTAAATGAGATCTGATTTGTTTGACATTTGATCGATTATGATTTTTACAGTCCCCAATCACCATCATACACCGGCTATTTATACATTATGTTTATTTTAAGCATTTAAATACAATTTTGAACAAGACTTTGATAATTGACGAATTGAAGAAAATTTTTATTTTATTTATATAATTTTTTTTCTTGTTCTCTTATATGGGTAAAAATATCAATGTTGTTTAAGTTATATTTTTCTATTAACTGGATTCGTAATTATATGCGTCTGTAAGAACCATTGATCTTTTTCATGTGAGAAAATATTCCGTAACTGTAGCTACTATTTCATGCACCTTTTTATGTTCTATGTAAACCGATCAATAGCATACCTGTTGGCTTCAGATATTATTGTGACTACTTCTACTTGTACTTACTATAACTATTTTGTTACAAAAAGAATCAATAATCTATGTGCTATATGTTGCTATATAAAGTAATCATCAGAACACTTTGGAACATAATTTTCTTATTATATCTTTTCCATCCTTTGACAAAATATCTTTCTGTTTTTTTGTGTGCTTTCCAATTACAAAGTGATACGATTAAAACAAGAAATATTTAGACATGTTATTTTTCGCTCTGGTCGTGAAGCACGCGATATTGGGAATATTTTGGTGGTTTTTTGTTTTGCTTTATTTGGAGTATGTGGTGATCGTCTGTCGGGCCTCACCAATGCCAGTCAAAAATCTGTATATACGGCAAAATCCCGTAAAATGTTTAAGGCGACATTTAAAAAAAAAATTGGAAAGCGTATTTCGCCTTTTTACTATTAGCGTTCAATCATTTCCAACACATTTCCAACATAACCCCATTAATTTTGATGAAATTGTCAAAATGTAGGTTTTTTTACTGGCTCTGGTGAGGCCCCGGCGGACGATACAATACAATACAAAATATCTCAAAAATAACAAACGATTTTCCCCAATATATTTCCAATTTAACTGTGCTACCTGGGAAGCGTCCACAGTTTTGCCGCGTTGACCTTGGTGAAAGTGGTATAGTTGATGAAGAATTCATAAACATTACTTAAAGAGTGCCCATTATAAAAATGAAAATGCCACCAAAATTTCGAATTTTTAAAAATTAGTTTCTACTTATATGAACCATTCTTCACGAGTATTACCGGCCTGAAATCAAGATTATTATTTCTCTAGATCATTATTTAGTTCGTCGTAGTATATAAGGACGAGTTAAGCCATTTTGGATCTAATGAAAAGGCGCATCGCCGATGCATGTTCTACTTTTCTTGCGAGCCTTTATATTAGGCGGTTTCATCATTTTAAACGATATGGTCGTGACATTTAAAGATGGTCCACAAATAAAACATTTAAAATTTAAATTTCTCTGCAGATATTACAGAGCAGAGCATTTAATTCTTTTTATTTATATGCAGGGTTGAAAAACAGTTGTATTTGACATCCCAATTGATGGGGGAAAATTAGACCGTGTAACTCCTCCTCCTAGAGTCCCAGTATAACTCGATATTTACGTAGAAAATTTGATGCTTGAATAATCATGTTTATGCCGTATTTTGATGCCATTGGTTCCAAACATGAGCGCGTGTTACTGTTGCCACATCGATATTGACGTCAATGTTATACTTTAATAACTACGTATGTGTCGTATTTTGTTATGATTGGTTCTAAAGAAGATCGCTTGCAGCACTTCAGCATTGACGCAGGACATAGCTATTTTGGCTATTCAAGCTATGAATGGAAGAAATGCGCCCCACTCGTTTTGAGACCGACACTAAGTAAGGTAAGGTGACTTCTATTTTAACTAAACGCACTTTCATACAATAGAAGGTTTTACAACAAACTGGCTCAGAAAAAAATTGTTTTTCGAGGAAAAAGATGGACTAGCAAAAAAAATATTATTTTTTCAATGCCACGTTAAAACTGTTTGGGAAACGTCGGTCATTAATTGGGTTACCAACGTGTAAAAAACAGACTTCCATTTCGTGAAAATTGGCTTAAAGGAGTTTGAAACTATTAGTTAGTTTAGCTATTCGCAAAAGACGAAAGCAAAATGTTTTATAAACAAGGGATTGAACAGTCGATATCTTTAAAAAACAGTTCTTAAGACCATTTTCGGTCGAAAATTTACGCCCTTTATTAACTAATGATTTGACGTTTAATTAGGAAATTTAAGAGAATGGAAGACAATTATATCAAGCCGTGCTCTTTTCTTGTGAAATTTGTACTATTACTCCAGCTGGTGTATTGCATCAATAATGAAAAAATTGAGGCAGAGGCAACGCAGTCGGAGCTTTACCACCGAATGTTCAATGTAGAGGCTCAAAACCGACATCATGAAAAAGAAATTTCCATTTTAAAATTAGAAAAAGTTGAAGATAGGAAAGAAATTCACCACCTGAGAGAGCGTGTAGCTCTGCTAGAATCTTCAATCTTTTCCAACTCATCATCGGGAGATATACTCCGGAGAAAATCGAAACGTCCTGCGCGTCTTCTCTCTTTCTTACCGTGAGATTATATAATATTAAGATCACAATATTATTATACGACTTCACGTGTATTATAGTAAAAAGGATAGAAATAATGAGACTGAAAAAGAGGCTAATACTAAAAGATTCTACGGCCCACCAACCAGTTGCGATGATTTAAATAAGCTTGGATACACTTTAAACGGCTATTATTTGATTAAAGGCCAGGAGAAATCGAATGCTAGTCAAATTCAGGTTATCTATTGCAGATTTCATCAACCAACAGGCACAAAACTAAGTAATAATTTTTTTTATAAATTTTATTATCGATAATCATTTTAATAAAACTGAAATGGGATGAATCGATAGCTGTTGTGTATTAGTAAAAATAAAGTGTAGTAATATTTCCAAAAGTTGGGGACATTATTAATTTATTACAAGTATTTTTATTTTTAAACGTTTTTATTGAATTTGTAAAATCATTATTATTTCTTGTTATAAAAAAAATAGTATATTTTATTTGAAGTGTATTTTCATATTTAAAAAAATATTAATTCACTTAAAAAAGACCTTACTTTTATTGTTTACTTTTATTATTAATAACGATTTTTATTACTTTTACACGAGGAATAAATTGTCAAAACGGCCCACTCATTTTTTACGTATCTGCGTGTTTGCCAAAATAAATAAAATGTCAAATGGTAGAGCAGACCAGAGCAATGGAATAAGGAATCAGTATGGCACACACACAAAAAATCAAATGTGTGAATTTGTCATCTCATTTCACTTCGCTAGCCAAGAAATCGATGTTACATCTTTTTCATCGGTTATTTCGCTAGCCTAGCAAAAAGAGACAATGTAAAACCAGGTTATAAAATTAAATTAAACCAATCAAACGCTTTTTTTGTTCATTTTTTAAACTTTAAATTATTATGCCATAATTTTATTTAAAAATTTACCTATCACATATCTTTATGCACCCAATAAAAGGACACATTTTGTCAGTAAGTCGTTATCTTTGCGTCAAAGTTTAGATACTTTCGGAGCGTTTCTAAAGTTTGAAATTCAAATTATTCAAGAGTATATTTATTAAAATTTCAAATATTATATTGAATTCAATTTTATTGCATTCGCCCATTTTATATAATTGGACAAAGCAATTGCGAAATATATCTTTTTTTTTAGTTACGCAGACCTTGACGGGAAACGTGGACATAACGACGGTGGAGGAAATGGAGGCATTGAAAACACAGAATAAGGAACAATCGAAGAGGATCGAACAGCTGGAACATAAACTATTACAGATTCAAAACACGCCACCAGCATCACCTGGTTTTACTATAAGATATTTTTAAGGTAAAAAAATGGAAATTTTTATGGCGCTATTACTTCCTTATAGCTTTGACTCCACCATCGTCCTGTCGGGAACTGGAAAAACTGAATCACCATTTAGATGGACTCTATTTGGTGAAAAACAAACTAACCAACAAGATCCAGACTGTTTTCTGTCGATTTTCAGTCCCCAAATATGGTAAGATCAACCGGAATATTTTATTTATCAAAATCCTGAAATTATGAATTTACTTGAGATTTGTGAAAATTTACTAAAAGCCGGAAGAGGTTAGAAATACATGTACTATTCGTGTATAATGTACTAAATATAATTTTCTCAGTAATTCAGGCAAAATTTAATAAAAAATCTAAGCCAAAGATAAGGAAATCAATTCTTTTAAACAAATTTAACTTTTTTTCTAGAGTCTCAGATCTTTATAGGAAATGTGGACGTAAAGACAAAAAGTGTCCATTTTTACGTTCAAAAGGATCGATCTTTTTTTGTCAATTCAGTCATCCCTTTTGAATTGGAGCGTCTAAACGAAGGAGGCGCAATGAAAGCGGCTTCCGGAATATTTACCGCTCCAGTCCCTGGCATTTACCATTTTCAATTCTCTTGCACTGCAGAAAGAGGTGATCAGACTACTTTGGACATTCAAATTCAGTTGAATGGGAAGAAAATCGGTATGGCAATGACATCATCTCATGAGAGATATTTTAGCACTTCCTTGACTGCCTCCTTGCGATTGAAAGTAAACGACCGAGTAAACCTGTATAAGACCGATGGCATTCTTCACGACAGCATTGGTCATCATACCGACTTTGCTGGTTGGCTTGTGGAAGAGGACTTGATATAGAAAGATCTAATTTCTTGGTCTTATATGTATCAACGTTTCGTTTCTTAAGAAACCTAATTCCTTCATTCATAAAAAAATTGAAATATTGTAACAGTTGTAACAGCTATTTTTTTCTTTATGAAGCTAATTTAGTTGACATAAATGGCATGTTGAAAGACTAAATAAACAATTGGATGGTGCATTCAAGACTGGTTTTTAGATATAATACATTTTATTAATATTTACCATCTCATTCTTTCCTAAAAAGTTGGTTGCAGATTGAATTGAGGACTCTGAAAGTCTTAGCTATACGTATTAATATTACAATCCAAAACAAAAGTAATATTCGGTTTATAATTTGATAATACAATTATACCATACCTGACCAAATCAAATAACTTAGTGAGTTACAAATGCAAAATGTGAAATAATGTAAATTAAATATGAAAATGAAAGCTTCTAAAGTCTCTTGCTATTTTCAAAGATATGCATATTTAGTTTACGGTGATAACTGTCGACTGATTTAAACTGCAACTTAGTTGGAAAAAATGTTCTCGCAAAGTTGAACAACAATAGTATTTGACTTCACAATTGATGAAAATTTTATCAAAATTTGGCACGTGTTTCTCCTCTCCCTGTATAGATGAATGGCACCTCGATATAATCATGTTCATGTAATATTTCAATGCCATTGGATCCAACAATGAGCGCGTTTCGCCACCTCGACATTGACGTCAATGTCAGACTTCAATAACCATGTATATGTCGTATTTTGATATGATTGGTTCTAAAAATATCGCTTGCATCCACCTAAACATTGATGCGGGACATAGCTATCATGGGTACTGAAGCTATGCTAAATTATGATTGCTAGAAATTCCCCCACTCTTTTTTGGATCGCCACTAAGTAAGGTAAGCTGAAGACTTCTATTTTAACTAAACTTGTGTTCACACTATAAAAGATTTTTCAACAATTTAGCTCAGTAAAAACTTACAAACCACATAATTTTATGTAATATTTATTTGAGATGTATTCGATCTAATTGGGCGGTAAATTAAAGTCAATTTTCGATGGGAAAGATTGACTAGCAAATAAAAGAGAAAATGCCATGTTAAAACTGTTTGGGAAAAGCCTTCTGTTGAATGTACACATTATTGAACTTATCAGTTGTTTATGCGTAAAAGACGCAAAAGCCAATACATTTAAGTTAGGCCGATGTTTAATTCACAAGGGGTTTAGGGCGGCAACGCTGGACAGAAAATCGGCTTTCTCAAAATAAATTCATGCATACGTGTAAAATAGTATACATGTAAACGTTTTCGTGTGTAATATTTCTGTTTCCAAACTCTCATTTAGAAATTATCGAGGTTGCTTTAGAATTTGCCTTTCTGGTGTTTCCGTGATAGTTTCCAAATAATCAAATGAAGAAATATATATGTTTTGCATTAATGATTATGAATGGATTGCTTAATGCAAATAGTACAGGTAAAAATTATTCACCTCATTCCAAAATAAAACCTAATTTTTAGTTAATTTAATCTAAATCTATGTTGCTAGAAGGAAATGTGTTGAATGAAAATGCAATCTCTATGCTTTATTGCAATCAATCGTCTTCTGTGTCAAACAACAAGAGAATGGTATTAGAATGTTACTTTTTATTATTTTTTTTTAATTTTTAAATTTCAATTTAAAATGTAGGATAAATTGGAAACCATCATTGATCGAATGGGAAAAGAAATGACCGAACTGAAAATGCAAAATGAAAATCTTGTTAATCGGGTTCAAAAGCTCGAATCATCAGAAAACGTAAACATGAGAAAATCTCGCATTAGGCGTGCAGCAGAATTGTCAAATTCTACTGTTTCTCTTGCCAAGAAAAGTCTTTGTCGCTATCTTGAATATCCAGATATGAAAAATCAGAATGTGGTTCCAAACAGTTGCAACGACCTTCAGCTCATGGGCCACACTCTTAACGGGTTTTACTCTGTTCAAGGCCGCGACAAAAATGCCAACAGAATCGAAACAATCTTTTGCAACTTCAGTGAAACTTCAACGCTAAATTCGACAGAAATAGATTTGAAAGGTACAACATAATAAATTTCATTATTTAATTTCACTTATCTAATTTTCATACAATGTTGTAGCTAAGAACGAGAAACGTGTTGGATTCCTGGATATTAAAACTAAGTCCGTCTACTTTTACGTCCAGAAGAACAAAGCCTTCACTCAATCCAACGAGAGGATTTCATTTGAAGTTGAATATTTGAACATCGGAAAAGCATTTGACCTTTCTTCTTCAGTTTTCACGGCACCTGTCAATGGCATTTACACCTTCTCGTTTTCTTGTCTGAAAGGAGGCTTGTCCAATGAGGTTTCCATTTTCCTTCGGCTTAATGGAAAACCCGTTGGCATGGCTTATATGAATGGTAAATATGAGTATGTCCCTACGATGATGCAATCCACGTTAAAATTGGAAGCAGGCAACACAATTGACATGTGGTTGGTAGATGGTTACATTCATGACCACGAGGGTCATCATACTCATTTTATCGGATGGCTTCAAGAAGAGGAATTAGTTCCTGGAAAATAGTCAAATCACTTTTAAATACATACAAAACTATAATATATAACACATTATATATATATTTAAACATTTTAATCAAAATCCACCACAACTATCTTAGTTTAACAGTGTAGTAAAAATTCGTGGTGGATGCAGAGTGCAGACTATACTTTTATATTGTGGTAGTTTAAACGTGACATCAAATACACTCGGGAGAAGCAAAAATTATTGCAATCTTTAATTGTTTTAAATAATATTCAATATGAGTTTTCTTCTTCTTGCGCGCCTATATTTTAAGGGGTTTAAGTTCAGGCCGCACTTAGAAGGATCAGGTGGAAACCTTAAAAGATATGATCGTGAAATTTGAAGTTGATCCCAATATAAAATAATACATTCAAATTCAAATTACTCTGATGAATACACAAAAATAAAAATTTAACTCACAGTGTCAAAATACAATATACATGGGGGGAGGGGGTGTACAAAAGGATTCCTATTTGGTTTTGATATACTATCGTAATATAAATGGAAATACCAATCATGATGCATTTATTTGTTTCTATTTATATACAAAGTTTAAAAAAGTAGTAGGTGACATCCCAATTGATGAAAATGCTTGGAAAAATAGGCACGTGTTGCTCCTCCTCCCAGTATAGCTGAATCTAGTTTTTTACGTAGAAAATGTTATGGTATAATAATCATGTTTATGTGATATTTCAATGCCATTGGATCCAAATATGAGCGCGTGTTGACTGTTGCCACATTGATATTGACGTCAATGTTAGACTTCAATCCTCACGTATTTTGCTATGATTGGTTCTAAAGAAGATCCCTTGCAGCCACCTCAGCATTAACGCGGGACATAGCTACTATGGGTACTGATGCTATGCTAAGCTATGATCGAAAAAAATGCGTCCTCACTCTTTTTTAGACCGCCACTAAGTAAGATAAGCTGACTTCTATTTTAACTTAATGCACTTTCGTACCATAGAAGATTGTGAACCGACTCCAAAAAAAAAATTGTATGTAACATTTATTTGAGAAGTATTCGATCTACTTGTTCGGTAAATTAAAGTTAATTACATTGAAAGTTCTTCTTTCAAGGGAAAAGATGGACTAGCAAAAAAATATAATTTTTTCAATGCCACTGAATTTGGCAGCAATGAATAAATTGACCCACGATAAAAAATTGTGTGTACTAATGCCTGATTCAGTTTTTTTATCGTACTTTAAACTTTCTGGCATGGTCGCATGGATCAAGTCTTGATTATTAAATTTTTTTCTGATTTTGAAACAACCTTTCTCCACAATTTTTTTTAAATTTAATAAAATAACTTCATATGGATATTTGTTTTAAATTGTGTCGATCAAAACCTATCTTGATCAGTTATTTTTAATCAATCCTATTGCACATCTTTTTCAATTCAATTTGTATTTAGACTGAAAATAAAATCCTTGCAGAGAATTAGTGATGCTCCAAACCCTAGAACATTAGAAGAGGTACAATAGTTAGCACATGGGGGGGGGGGGGGGAAATATTTTAAATACAAAATTCTTCAGATACAATTTTTCAATTTATTTTTATCGATTCATACGCAAAATCATCAGAAGTAATTAAAAAATATTAATCCTTTATACATATTTTTCAATAAATAAAATAGTAAAAATACAATTTTCCCAAAAAGTTGCGTTTACACGAGCCCTTATTGTCTTATTTCCTGTAAAACCTATTTTGTTCAATAACCCAATCAAAACGCACCACCTTTACGGAAAAATAAGGCGTTACGGAAAAAAAGAAAACAATTGTTGCTTTTGACTAAATTTTTTTTTTGAAAAATACTTATTGTTTAACATATTTGAATAAATTCATCGTTTAATTAGGAATTTTAATGGAATGGAAGAAAATAATTTGAAGATGTGGTCTTTTCTTGTGAAATTGGTTCTATTACTCCAGCTGGGGTATTGCATCAATAATAACAAATTTGAGGCAGAGGCAACACAGGCGGAGCTATACCACCGAATGTTTAATGTAGAGACTCAAAACCGACGCCATGAAAAAGAAATTTCACTTTTAAAGGAGAAAAAAGTTGAAGATAGGAAGGAAATCCAACTGCTGAGAGAGCGCATAGCTCTGCTAGAGTCTTCAACCGTTTCCAATTCATCATCGGGAGATAAACTGCGGAGAAGATCGAAACGTCCTGCGCGTCTTCTTTCCTTCTTACCGTGAGATTATTTAATGTTAAAACCAAAATGTTATAGTACCAGTTCAAATTTGTTTTAGCAAAAAGGATAGAAATAACGAGACCGAAGTAGAGGCTAATACTAAAAGGTTCTACGGCCCACCAACCAGCTGCGATGACTTAAATAAGCTTGGATACACTTTAAACGGCTATTACTTGACAAAAGGCAAGGAGAAATCGAATGCTAGTAAAATTCAGGTTACATATTGCCGATTTCATCAACCAACAGGAGTAAAACAGGGTAATAAATACTTATTTTTAAATTTAAAAATTAAAATTGAACAAAAATTATTTATATACTTTTATTTTTCAATAAAAATGTTTCGCACTATTTATTTTATTACAATAATTAGTAAACCTTATTATCCATAATTATTTTATTAAAGATAAATGGTATTAAAAGGTGTTTCACGAAATTAATTTATGTTGCAGTTCCCCATGATTTTATTGGACACGTGGACGTCAAGACGAAAACCGTCCATTTCTACGTCCAGAGGAATTCAAGTTTTAGTACGCCAAATGCCATAATCCCTTTTCAATCAGCTCGGTTAAACGAAGGAAATGCGTTTAATTTGAAGTTGGGGATTTTTACAGTTCCAGTCCCGGGGATTTACCATTTTCATTTCTCCGCTCATAAATCTCAAGATGTCACAAATTTGTGGATCTTTTTAAAAGTAAATGGCACTAATGTTGGTGCTTCTCGGTATTACCGATCTTCTACGGGGGGTCGGGAAGTCGTTTCCTTAAGCGCCTCTTTGCGATTGGCGCCAGGGGATAGAGTTTTCTTGTGGAATGATAATGATGGCATGCTCTTAGATGAAGAGAATCACTTTACTCACGATGGCGTCATTTGTCAATTTCCGTTTTCGATTTTTATTTTAACTTTAACGTTCTTTTTTTTTTTTTTTGTTATTTTCTCGAAGGAATTCTGTACACACTTTTTCCTCATCATATATATAACAGGGTGGATAAATAAAGAGTTAGCCGTATTCAATTAATCGACTTAAAATGCGTATATGAGAAGATGGAAACCCCGGGTTAACTTCATAAAGGACTAAAAACATGAGAATCAACAAGAAGAAATTTAACTCATCGGATATAAAATCCATACGGAACCTGGTTGAGAGACGGAAGATAATTTCATTTGAGCGAGATCAGTACATATTGTAAAATTTCTGTTAGAGTCCTGTCAAATAAAAATGGATTCGACAATTGGGAACAGGGAATAGTTATCAAAGCCGTTATGACAGCTTGCTGCTTGCCTATGGCTTTTGGCTTTTGGCAATTGGCTGAGTTCACTGTAGATTGTAGATAGGTTATAATTTGTTTTTATTGTTTTTCTTTATACGGTACCCGTCCTGCAGTCAGACCTTATTAAATCTTTAATAGCCTATGTGTTTAAATATTTCTAATTAGAATACCACGAATATAATTAATTTAGAGAAATCAAACAGAAAAAAGAAAAAATGTAATGTAAACAAATTTATGAATCAGGAGAAATTAGTTTTAACAATCGTTTTTTAATATTATTTGTTTATATCAAATATGTCACATTAAAAAGCTTTAAATCAAATCAGATTTGTTCGCCGTTTAAAACTTAAGATTGAATATTCACATCCTTATTCTATAGCAGCAAAGAAGCAGGGCTTTTATTTTGGATGGTATTCCAATTTCTTACTGCTAGATGATTTAATAATTGGAATAATTGGAATATATACTGCATATAAATATAAAATATATTATAAGCCCAGATAAACTAAATGGCGTAGCTTTCTTTCATGTACTGTTTTAATTGGCTCGTGGATTTTTAGCCATTTATGATTCCGATTGGATAAAATCCATCAAGGATTCTGCTTGAAATCTAAAAATATATATATATAAACTTAAAAATATAATAGATGGCACGTTCTCAATTTCCAAAACGCACTGCTGCTTCATGTGGCGTTTCCATTGACTTGCAATCGTCACTTTTCATCATCATGTACATTTCCAATTGGTCGAAAGTATTCCACGTCGGCAACCTTGAACTAAATGAAACACCTGTAAATGAGTTCCCCAAATACTTTCGTCCTCGTAGCTTTTTTAAAGAGGACTCTTCATTTCTTAAACTAGCAAGCAATTTCTAAGCTCTCGTTATATATTGAGTTGTGTTTCTCAGAGAGCGTACTTCCTCGCCACGATGGCAGACTACGGCCGTTTCCTAAGTTTTTCCCTAGGAATCGTAATAACTTCAACGTTATTATCCATCTCGAAAATCTGTTTGGGTAAAATAAAATATTCAATAATGTATCTGTGAATCATTTGAGATAATATAAACAAGATCTTTTAATTATCATCCCTCGGGTCTGATTTTTTGGCATATATATATTTTTTCAATTTAACCTTATTTTAATCCCATTAAGCAAATGAATTGTAAAGATAATTTATTTACGAAAGAAGCAACCAGCAATTTTATTAAATAATTTAGAGGAAGCAGAAAAAGAGTGGGAAAAGGAAAAAAAATACAGAAAACTAAGAAAAGTGGGTAAACTTATCTTTGTTTTATAAAATGTATACTTAATCGATTTTAAAAGTTCGTCGTTACACGGTTACACCTCGTTAAATGGTTCAAAAACCCTAGTATTGAGTCAAGAACAACTTTCCAAATGGTGCCAACCGGATACTATTTCTAACAGATAATCGATTTAAGATCTGTATTATTGTAAACGTTTCCATTTTCACATGGTTGTATAATTTGAATTATGTACATTGACCTTCTAATCGACAGTGATGTAGAGACTAGAGTTATACCGTTGGTTTTCTTACAGCTGTAATGCCGGTGGCAGGCAATAAGAGTGTTGCAATCATACAAAACAATTTATATTCCTATTTTCTTATTGCATACTTCAACTAAAATAAATTTTATGAGTGTCCAATGAAGTAAAATTAGTATAAGTAAATAAGAACCAAGAAAGTTAACTGTGATGATTGAAATTTGAAATAAACCGCATTATAGTATATTTATTTCCGTACGATCGCGTATACTTGCCAATTGCTCTATTTACAGTATATATATATATATACTTAACACACTACACTATAAATATATACAAAAATAGAAACAGTCTTGCGAGTTGAAAAACCAGAATACATTTTTTAATGGTGGGCCTAAGTGGTAAATAAATTCAAACGAAATTATGCATGATAAAATTAGATCACTCTAAATTTGTGAAACCTATTTATTATAAGGGTATTATAGTTGTAATTGATAGGAAAACCATTATATGTGTAATTAGGAATCAGTATTTCACCTATTATAAAAGATTTAAAACATAATTTCTCTGAGCTTATTTTGAAAAAGCAAAATTTCAAAGTAATCGCAGGAGGGGTACGAACCTGTGACCTCCAATTTGGTAGACCAAGATGTTGCCACTGCGCCATAGTAGCATTATTTTTAATACTTTGTATAAGTTTAGGAAAGTATTGTCGATTCTCGTTTCGAAATACTTGCTAAGAATTTTCAAAATAAAATTGAAGCTCTTATAAAAGATGAAGTCATCACGAGACAAGAAGATACCAAAGCCACTTACATAAAAGAAATTATTGGCCAACATCAGCATGCAATTAGTAAGCGGTAGACTAATAATACATCAAAACCAAAACGACCAATCTATTTTGAAAATATTAACTCGACTTGCACATTTTTCTACGCTGACTATCCGGATGATAATGGGAAAAGAGGCAAGTATAGCTCAACTGGAATCAACGGAACTACCTCAAAACCGAAACAACACATTTGTGAAAATAGTAGCTCGTTCTGCACATTTTTTCACCCAGACCACCCCAACGCTGGTCTAAATAAAGCTAATTATAGCTCAAACGTCACCAATGAAATGATACAAGACCCGACTAAGGTGAAAGAAGTTCCATCAAGCTGTAAAGATCTTCAACTATTTGGCCAATTAGAGACTGAATTTCGGGGTAAAATTGAAGAAATATGGACACAGGCCAATAGAAGTAGCAAAAGCCAGGATGAGAAAATTGCCAAAGTTATGGATTGGGAGAACAAACTTGCTAATCTTTTGAACCAAAGCATGGGGGTGATCAAGGAATTGAAAGTACAGAACACGGACCAATCTAAGAGAATTGATCAACTGGAACAGAAAGTAGCAATGCTGCAATACACTACCAAAAATTCAACATCTCTTACCAGAAGCAATATCAAAGATAATGTGAAAAATGAGGTTTCAAATAGCAATGATGTTCAGCAGGTTTCCAAAGCCTTAATCCCACCGTCGTCCTGCCAGGAACTAGCAATGCTCGAATACTACTTAGATGGGCTATATCTGGTGAAAAACAAGCAAACCAGTAAAGTCCAAACCGTTTTCTGCAAATTTTCAGCGGACGGGAAAGGTAGAATAATTTTTCTACTAATCACACTAACACCAAAACTGGTTTTTTTCGGTTTTGTGTTTTCTAAAATAGAAAGTTATTTTTTAGACCAAATTCAACTTATTTTAAAGTCTTCCATCTTTAAATTTAATTTCAATTTCAGTCTCCGAATTTTTGATTGGCCAAGTAGACGTCAAGACGAAAACCGTCCATTTCTACGCCCATAGGAAAAAAGTTTTGCCCGATGCCGTAGGCCTAATCCCATTTGAATCGGCGCCCCTTAATGAAGGTGATGGATTTAATATGACCTCAAAGAGCTTCATAGTTCCAGTACCGGGGATTTACCATTTTCATTTCTCTGCCGTTAAATATCCATATGGCAATAATGCCAATCAATTGCGTATTCGTCTTCAAGTAAATGGTGAGAGTACTGGTATCAGTGCTCAAAATACCCAATCTGGCGGGAGTGCTGGGGATGTCGTTTCCTTGAGCGCCTCTTTGCGATTGGCAGCAGGTGACAGAGTCAACTTATACATAGTCTGTGGTGGGCTCTACGATGACGGCTCTTCATACAACCACTTCACTGGTTGGCTAGTGGAGGAGGAATTGATGAAAATTGATTTGTTATATGTGATATCCCATGAAATAAAACTTGACAGATGAATGTAATCGTCACATTTCTTTCTTTTTTTAACTTAAATAATGAATGGATTTTTTTAAATATTTGTTTTATTGAATTTTTAAAATCAATAAATTAACTTTTTTTGAAATAATAAAAAGACAGAACTACGGGTCAGAAAGCGTTCAAAACGATGTGTAAATTTTAAAAAAAAATCTGGAAAAAAGGGTTTAGAATTCAGCTCCAATGTTTGTCATTGTGACCTTGGGGCGTTAAATATGGCGTATTTTCTGAAAATACTTGCCAAATAGACTTTAAAAATACTAATTTAACGTGTATGTGAAAGTAATGCACTAATTCCTGCGCAATTTTGCTTACAGCTTATATAATATAATGGATGATGTCTTGGAATTACGAAGATATAATATTGCGTTTCTATCATTATGAAAAAATCTTGTAATGACGACCGACATAGAAAATTTAATGTTTTGTGGTTACAAAGGTTAGTAATGAAAACATTTAATTAGTCTAATAAAAATTGTATTTTCCGATCAATTTCATTATTCCTTTCACCATTAATACACATTTTTATATGATTTTAATTGAGGGAGGGGGGTGAATTAATTATTATATATTATCCACCAAAATTCTAAATTTATCCAAGTAAAATTATTTAAAAACAAAAAATCTAAGACTATTTCTGCGTTCTGTAAACTGGATACTGTACAATATGAAAGTGATTTCCTCATCTAATATAATAAGAAAAAAATTCCAATGTACAAAAATGAATTTTAAATAAATTTTAAAAAACATACAAAACGGTAAGCACAATTAGTTGGGATTGTAATAATAACTTTTATTTTTGAAAAAATCATGTATAGTCATAGAATGTGTTTGAGAGGGGTAAGTTTGACAATTTAATCAACTCCGGAAAATCTTTTGGATCCTTCAATGGCTTTTATCAGCTTATATCTTAGCTGCGATTGGCTCTGGTAAGGAGGTAGATCAAATCTGTGAAAACTGTATTTCAATGTTAATTAGATGAACATTTTAAAATTCAACTCAATTGAAAATACTAAGAATGAGCTAGAGGAAAGTTAGCCGGATCGCCCCACTTTTCAATGGTGAACGGGCTGAGGACGGTTGAATCCACATAGAGCTCTTTTAATCCATTCATGGGTACCCTAGAAGTGTCTGTCACGGATTGAAAGACACTCGAACGCATCTCAAGGTTGAGATTCAGCATCAACTGAATTAAAAAATTCAGAATGATTAATTTTTATCAACTTCCGATATTATTTTCACAAGAAAATTGTCGCGTAAAATTTAAAATTACAACCAAATTCAATTTGTATAACTGTTGAAGTAGTGGCTATAGTTATTCTTTTATTTCCAATGCTGCGCACGATCAAATTTCCGAAAAATAGGGTCTTTTAAATTTATCAATATGAACATAAACTTTTATTCCAATTAAATTTATAAAATATTATATCGGCCCTCACGCAGAATATTCTTTGAAAAAAAACTTCATCAAGCCTTCTTAATAGGTTTATTGCAAATAAAGCAATGATAAAATATAGGCTATAATGTATATATTGTGTACATTGTACAACTTTGTCCAGTAACAAAAAAAATCAGACTTTTTGTAAAAATGTCATAACTAAACAAACAAATTACATTCATAACGTTCACAGTTGGACACCATAATTTAAAATGAAAATAGCTTACTTAATGAATTAATGATGGAGATAATATATCGGCATTTAAAATCAAGCATTTCAAAAACAATAACATGTAGTAAATTAAAATAAATCCGAGAAGGGCCTGACATAGTCTTTTATTTAAAAATTATATTTATTTATAAATATATTATAGGTATTCATAGATACCAATCTAACGAGGTAATTGAATTTTACTTTTCAGAGAGACGCTACTATTTCTTCCACCACTGCTCCAGTAGAGAGAAAAAAACATTCTCAAAAGCCACCAATAGTTGCTAGTTTCCAAAATATGGAATGCTGCCACATATTCAAAATTTATGGTTTATTCACCATAAAACAAAAACATAATAAACAAGACTCGGGGAATTTATTATTATTTGGACATGTAATTAAATTTTTTTAAAAAACAAGTTCTTGATTTTTTCAGCTTTGTCGCTTTGCCTTAGATTATACTGGTACTGGTGAAGGTCATTTTTTTAGCAGATAAATCCGTGACACGTTTACATACGATGAGTAAAAAAAAGTTCCCCCGTAAGACAGGTGCAAAACCGGTTGAAAAGAGGAATTTTCATGCTGGCCATCGATGTGGCAATTCAATACAGGAAACGCCCAAGTATATATAATCATATTATATAAGCCGGCGTCCGATACGAATTGAGCAGAGTCGTATTTTTTTGGCAAAAAAGATTTCTTGAAAATGTTTTCGTTACTAAATAAGATTAAATGTACTGTAGCAATTGGATTTTTCATCTTTATGATACAAAGTTCAACCAGCAGTCCAGTAGAAAGCGATAAACTGGTAAAATGTATTTCAATGTTATCTTTTCCAATCGTATATCATTTTTTATTGTTGAAATATAGGTGCAGTTGATTGAGCGGTTAGACAGAATGCTAACTAAAATGGATGCTACGCAAAGTAAAGAGGTTGAAAACGTAATTATAAGTATTTATCATCTCTTTGTAAAATTTATGGAAATAGTACTATATCAATTTTTAAAGGAATTCGGGTTCGTTTATCTTTTTTTTTTGGTTTTTAACATAAAGTTAACCACATTTTTTGCTTTTTACGCCGGGACAGTTGACTGAGCGGTTGGACAGAATGCAAACTACAGTGGATTACGAAAATGTAATTTAAAACATTTTAATTCTGGACAAAACTTATCTATTTATTGTAACAAATGCTTTTATTTTAAAAGGTACAGCTGGCGGAGCGGTTGAACGAAATGAAAACTAAGATGGACGCTGAAAATGTATAATTATTTACTCAATTCATCGTAATTTTTATAAATTTGGAAAATTATTAGTTTCTTTTCTAAAAGTCAATTTGACATTCATAAAGGTTGTATTTAGTATTATTTGTTTAAATAATGTAGATCACATTTGTAGTTTAAGCCATTAGTATATAGTGACGCAATAATATTATATTTTTTTATGTAAACAGGATAAATGGACTAAGAAATTTGGTGATCTAGAGGCAGAAAATGAAAAATTGAAAACTCAAAAGTTACCACAAGACCAAGAAGTACATTTCTTTCTACTTTGAGTTACCACTTTCAATAATGTATCAGATAACAGAACTGTTATCTACTTACCGTAAAAGTATACCCCGTAAGCACATTGTAATATAAATGAACACTCTAAACTGCAGTGAATTATGAAAATGTAATTTAAAACATTTATCAATTTATTCGATTATAATTGTAATTTTGGGTAAAATGTATCTATTTATCGCAACAATTGTTTCTATTTTAAAGATACAGCTGACCGAGCGGTTGAACAAAATGGAAACTAAAATGGATGCTGAAAATGTAATTATAAATATTTATTAATTTACTTAATTCGTCGTAATTTTTATAAATCTGAAAAAAAACTTTTGGTTTTCTATTCTAAAAGTCAATTTGACATTCATATCATGAGTTGTGTTTAGTGTTTAAAAAAATGTAGAACCCATTTGCAGTTAAAGCCATTAGTATAAAGTGACAAAAATATTGTATTTTGTTTTCTTTCTATTTAAACAGGATAAATGGACTAAGAAATTTGCTGATCTGGAGGCAGAAAATGAAAAATTGAAAACTCAAAAGTTACCACAAGACCAAGAAGTATTTTTTAAACTTTTGATTTACCTTTTACTTTTAGTTACCACCCTCAATAATGTGTTAGATAACAGAACTGTTATCTAGTTACCGTAAAAATATACCTTGCAATGTAAATGAACACCCAATTGCATATGGTCAAAACTATCTAGTATATGGTGACGCAATAATATTACATTTTAAATTCTTTATTCAAACAGGAGAAATGGACTAGGAAACAAGGCGATCTAGAAGCAGAAATTGAAAAATTGAAAGCTGCAAAATTACAACAGGACGAAGAATTAAAACACCTGAAGATCCAGATTTCACATTCAAATTTCTCTTTTTCAGCATTCAAAGAAGTTGACGGACAGCCGCCATCAAGATTCTTGAGCAACCCGCCCACTTCTTGCCAAGAATTGAAGGAGAATAATTACTTACTTCCGTTGGATGGTCTTCACCTCCTTAAAAAGGAGGGCCAAATCAAGGTCGCCTTTTGCACATTTTTAACTGGCAACAATCTCGGTAATATGTACATATTAAAAAAAATTAAAACTGTGTCAATAAGTCCTTTAGTTTTATTTAATTTTAGATAATTTTTGAGCGCTTTCAAAGTTTATAATTTAAATTTAAGAGGTTACTTTTTAATTGAATGCACTTTAACTAACAAACATTATTAAAAAAAAAAATTAATTGGCGTTATACATGTACTGTTGTTTTTGGTTATTAGACAGAGTTTTTTTTCTTCTTATTTATTAATTTATTATTATTATCCTTACTAACATAGTTGGGTTATGCAAAAAATGCTTGATATCTCAAATAAGAGATGTATAAAATTTAATGTTTTTTTAATCGCTCTAACTTATTGTCTCACATTTTATTTCTGTTCCAGTTTCCGAAAAATTGATCGGCCAAGTCGACGTGAAGACCAACTCAGTCCACTTCTATGTCCAGAAGAATTTTGTTTCTAAAACGTCACCTGCCGTAATCACTTTTGATAAGTCGGAAGTAAACGAGGGTGGTGCTTTCAATTTGACATCTGGAATCTTCACGGCGCCAGTCCCGGGGATATACCATTTTCATTTTCAATCTGAAACCGACACTAATTCGGACATTGATCTTCAAGTAAACGGCGAATATGCTGATCGCGCCACTACTGACCGATCTGTCAGGATTAATGCCGATCCCTTATTGAGCGCCTCCTTGCGATTGGTAGCAGGCGATAAAGTGAACCTGGTCCTTTGGCGTGGCGCGATAACTCACTTGACCCATTTTGGCGGCTGGCTTGTCGAGGAGGATTTGATATAAGCTGATTTTGATTTTCGTTATTGGCGACATCCCACGAAATAAACGTGATGAATCACAAAATCTAATTTTCACCTTTGTTTATTATTTTTCGGCTAAACTATAGAATGCGACTACGCCTTTTCGTCAATTAGTTTAATCAAATCACTTAAATCTCTTAATTATTGTATTGAAAAAAACGTGGGGTTTTGCGTAGGAGATACATGAAATAACTTAATTTCTTTAAAATAGTTAAATTACCTGAATTCCGTAAATTAATGAAATCGAATGTCATCATCCCGAATGGACTTTAAAAAACTAAAATTTTAAACAATTTAGTATTTTAAGTAAATTAAGGGATATGACTAAATTACCCATAGCATACACCGAAAATCGAACCTATTATGTCGCTCACAGGAGCCTAATACTATACCCATGAGCCAGCTGGACGACAAAAGCTCATTTTTTTTTACCTAGTTAATTATGTATCTTACAAACACACATATATAATATATCTATATTAAATAAAATTAAGTATTTTCATAATTTTAAGTAAATTAAGTATTTAACGAAATAGCGTAGTTACATTCTATAGTTTACCCTTTTTTAAACCTTAGGGTTTATGTATAGAATAAGCCGGTTTTGGGCGGGGACGTAAACATAACGTTTGAATAAATAAAAAAATACAGATTTAATCGTCAACTTGTATGGGAAAACCAGTTTCAATCCTACGGTCATCTGATGTTATTGACATCTTTGATCGTGAAAAGGATTTCTGGTTGTTGTCGTTAGCATTATTGCTACGCAGCAGGATGATGTCACAATTTAAGGAATAAAACGATAAGTAAGTAGCCAAATTGCAGCAATATCGATTTCCATTCGGCAACCAACCAAACAAAAAATCTTAGGTAATTTTTTTTAGCGCAAAGGATGACTATCAGTCAAGTATGTTCATTTTTTTACATGCTGTATGGTAGTTCTGTAGCCTGGTTCGTAGAAATAAGAAGAAACTAGGAAGATTATAAATAGGCCTATAAACATATATAATAGGTATTTATAGATAACAATCTGACGAGGTATGAATGTCACTTCTTCAGACGGCTTCAGAGACGCTACTATTTCTTCCGCTACGCCATTAAAGAAAAAAAACATATTTAAAAAGCCACCAAGCTTTGCTAGTTTCCAAAATATGGAATGCTGCCAAATATTTAAAATTTATGGTTTATTAATCATAAAACAAAAGCATAATTAACAAGACTCGGGGAATTTATTATTTGGATGTGTGATGAAATGAAAAACAAGTTCTTGATTTTTAAGCTTTTTTTCAGCAAATGCGTCCGTGACACGTGTACACATGACGGGGAAAAAAAGAAAGAAGTTCCCCCGCAAGACAAGTGCAAAACCGGTGGGAAAGAGAAATTTTCTTGCTAGCCTTCCATGTGGCATTTCTACAAAGGAAACGCCCAAGTATATAATCAGGTTATATAAGCCGGCGTCCGATACGAATTGAGCAGAGTCGTATTTTTTTGGCAAAAAGATTTCTTGAAAATGTTTCCGTTACTAAATAAGATTAAATGTACTGTAGCAATTGGTTTTTTCATCTTTATGATACAATGTTCAACCAGCAGTCCAGTAGAAAGCGATAAACTGGTAAAATGTATTTCAATGTTATCTTTTCCAATCGTGTATCATTTTTTATTGTTGAAATATAGGTGCAGTTGATTGAGCGGTTAGACAGAATGCTAACTAAAATGGATGCTACGCAAAGTAAAGAGGTTGAAAACGTAATTATAAGTATTTATCATCTCTTTGTAAAATTTATGGAAATAGTACTATATAAATTTTTAAAGGAATTCGGGTTCGTTTATCTTTTTTTTTTGGTCTTTAACATAAAGTTAACGACACTTTTTGCTTTTTACGCCGGGACAGTTGACTGAGCGGTTGGACAGAATGCAAACCACTGTTGAATATGAAAATGTAATTCAAAACATTTATCAATTTACTTGATTATTGTCAAAACTGGACAAAACTTATTTGTTTATTTTAACAATTGTTTGTATTTTAACAGGTACAGCTGACTAAGCGGTTGAACGAAATGCAAACTAAAATGGATGCTGAAAATGTAATCATAAATATTTATTAATCATTTCGATCAAACATAAACTTGTCGTAATTTTTTTTATAAATTTGGAAAATATTGGTTTTCTATTCTAAAAGTAAATTTGACATTCATATAAGTTTTGCTTAGTATTTAAGAAAAATAGTGTAGAACACACTACGCGTCTTTTATGTTTTGACTTAGCAGCGGTTAGCACTCTATATGTCATTAGAAAACAGAACTGTCATCTATTTACCATAAACGTATACCATGTAAGCGAATAACAATATAAATACTCATTTCATATTGTACACATCTGTAGTTAAAGGCATTAGTATAGTGACGCAATAATATTATATTATTCTTATATTTAAACAGGATAAATGGACTAAGAAATTTAGTGACCTGGAGGCAGAAAATGAAAAATTGAAAACTCAAAAGCTACCACAAGACCAAGAAGTACTTTTTTAAACTTTTGATTTTACTTTTACTATGAGTTACCACTCTCAATAATGTATTACATAACAGAACTGTTATCTATTTACCGTAAAAGTACACTCTATTAGTACCTTGTAATATAAATAAACAGTCTATTGCAGATAGTCAAAACTATCAAGTATTTGGTGACACAATAATATAACGTTTTTAATTCTTTTTTTTTTAAACAGGAAAAATGGACTAAGAAACTTGGCGATCTAGAAGCAGAAATTGAAAAATTGAAAGCTGCAAAATTACAACAGAACGAAGAAATAAAACACCTTAAGATCCAGATTTCACTTTCAAATGTCTCTATTTCAGCATTCAAGCAAGATGAGGGACAGCCCCCGTCAAGATCCTTGAGCAGCCCGCCCTCTTCTTGCCAACAATTGAAGGACAATAATTACTTACTTCCGTTGGATGGGCTTCACCTGCTTAAAAAGGATGGAAAAATCAAGGTGGCCTTCTGCACATTTATAACTGGCAACAATCCCGGTAAGTTAAATTTGTCCAAGGTCGTTCACTTTGGCCTACTGTCTAAATTTACATACCGTTTGAAGCGTTTTCAAAGTTTAAAATTTAAAGGTTTTAATTTGAATAAAATTCAATTTAGTTTAGAAATGTTAAACTAATTGATTTTAAATTTTATAAATAGACTAGAATACATGTACAGGTTTTTTTTCATTCCTACGATTAAGGATTTAAGAGAATTTTTCTTGACAGTAATTTATTTTCTTATTTATAAAATTTTTGCCATTCTTAAAGAAAGTTTGATTATGCGAAAAGAGCTTAAAATTTAAAAAAGACATTAAAAACAATTAAAATTGAATTTCATTTGGTTGAATATTTTTCAAAATTCACCGGAACGCATTTCTTCTAATTTAATTTTTAAATTGCAGTTTCCGAATCTTTGATTGGCCAAGTAGACGTCCAGACTAAAACGGTCCATTTCTACGTCCAGAGGAATTCCAGTTTTAATCTACGGTATGCCGTAATCTCTTTTGATTTGGCTCGATTAAATGCAGGCGATGCATTTAATTTGACGTCTGGGATCTTCACGGCTCCATTACCGGGGATTTACCATTTTGATTTCTCTGCTGTTAAATCTGTGTCTGACACTCTTTTGCAAGTTTACCTTCAAGTAAACGGTGTCGCTGTTGGTGCTACTTATACTTACCGAACTGCAATCGGAAGTTTCGATGTAGTTTCTTTGAGCGCCTCCTTGAGATTGGCAGCTGGCGACACAGTGAATCTGTACAATCCTGCTGGCAGAGGTGAGATTATGGATGGCAACCCACCATCATTTACCCACTTTAGCGGTTGGCTGGTAGAAGAGGATTTGATGTAAACTTATTTCCATCATTTGACATTAAATTAAATAAAAGATGACGTGATGTGCTCTGAATATTAGAATAAGTATGTATTGGACGGACTCACACTGTTAGGCTTTACTTTCTCTAACCGAGGGTAAAAACCCTCTAAAAACGGATGGATAGGAAAGTAGGTTTTTAACCCTCGAAAATCGAGGGCCAAAATCAGTTTTACTAAAAGAGGATTTTGATTCCCATAATTTAGTATATTTTAACGCCTAATTTATCTTACTTAATTAACTAGTTGGTTTAAAATGAATGCGAGTGTAAAACATGTAAACATTTATTTTCTCCCATGCTTGGCAAACATAATATACACATATAAACCGAAATTAAACAGGAAAACGATACAATAACAATCAACAATACCCATTATTAATATTTTAAAGCACGATAATAAGAAAATATATATTTGAGACGGGTTTCACGGCGATTTCTGCGGTTCCAAGGTCCAGTATAGGCCGATTACTAAAATATAATTGAAATTTTAATTAAAATGAATGAATAATCTTAAGAATGTTGATTGCAATTGTATTTTTATTACCTTCAATATAGTTGATATCTGACAATCCGGATCTAAAAAAAAAAGAAAAAAGAACGGACTTCAATACTAGCAGTGCTATCGCCACTTAAGATGAGCACTGACTGAACTTAGACTTGGAAAGATGCATATTAAACCCTAGTACGATGGAGTTTCACCAAGGTCGATAACATTATTCATCAGGGGATTACGTTTCTCTTCTTTGCAACCCGCGGGAATACTACTTCGATAAAAAAAAATGGGGGAGAAACTGCATTGACCCGGGTCAAAATTAATCCTCTAAAGAGGAATTCTATCTTTCCACCCCTCTAAACTGAATCAAGGCATTTCAATCGCGAAAAGAGTAAGATATTATAAATCTCAATAGATTTAACCCTTCTTTACCGAAAATGGTTTCCACTTTAGAAAGACCTTGCTTTTTTTGAGCCATGGTTTTACAAATCGAAGGATATGAACCCTCCTTTTAAGAATCCAAGATTAACAGTGCAAGGTCTGTACTAGTCTGTGACAAGACCAAATGAGACTGAAGATAAAAGCCGTAGTCGGCTACATTTTATACGAAAAGAGTGTCCTCTCTCTAACCTCAAGAAAGTGAAAGTTTACGTGGAGTGCATAACTCACATGTATAAATGAAATAATTAAGAGGTTACTAAGAAAAGAGATGACGGGATTCCCGGTAATCACGGGTGACCCGGCATCGGTATGTGAAAAGATAAAGAGAGGATGCCCTTAGGCATGTTGCATAAAAGTTCAAAACATTTCACATGTAAGTAATAAAAAGGCCGATAGCGGACATCTCAGAACCGCAATAATGTAAGATTCTTGGAATAATAAAGAGTAGAGAGAGAAGTGAATTTATTTTAAAAGAATCATCTTTTACAACGTGACAATATTAAAAGGAAAACCGAATCAACTAAGGGTTATCTGTAGAATAAGCCGGTTCTGAGTAAGGACGTAACGATAAAATTTAAATAAATATTTAATCAGCAATAACCGGTATGCCTGTATGGGAAAACCAGTTTAAATTGTATAGTATCATCTGACGGTGGCATCTTTGAAGGTGAAAAGGATTTCTTACTGTTGTTGGCAGCATTATTTCGACGCGAGAATTTATTATTATCTGGATATGTGATGAAATTAAATACGATTTTTATTTTTTTTTAAAGCCTTGTCGCTTTGATTTCGATTATACTTGTGTATGTATGTATGTATATTTCCATTTATATGCCGCATTTTCACTAAGCTCAAATGACGGTTGGTGCTATGCCATTACAAAAGGGAAACTTATGAGACCTGTGGCAATTGGCAGTAAGAAAACAGAGCAGAAGATATCTTGTAATGAAAAACAAGTGTCAGGAGACGTAATAACTGATGTTGGTTGCCGGCTAGATTTATGATTGTTGCAGGCTTCAATCCCATTAGTGCAAGTTATTTCAAGTCATAATTTCTTCAATTGATTTATTTAAATAATACTAGTAATAGATGTTAAATAGAAGTCTGTTCTACTAGCTACTCAGTGGACGACCATACATTCTTAAATCAATACTGGTCAGCAGTTCGTTGACATGGCAGCGGCTTTATCGCTGCGGCATGCTGTTTATGGCTTACCTCCTTCACACGTGTTCTGAACAAACTTTATATAATTTCTACATTCATACATCTATCTATATTAGTCAAAAGATTGTTGACTTGGCAACGAATTTATCAGACATGTTGTTTATGGCTTATCTCCTTCACACTTATTCTAGACAAATTTCTACATAAATTGTAAACAACAACATAAAAACTTCAAAATTTTCTCAGACGTCTGGGGAAATGTCGGGGAAATTTTCTGTCGTTCCATGAAACCTGAACTTTTAGGGAAATAAGGTTGTATCACATAGAAATTTGGGGAAATTAATCAGCATTTCAGGGGGTTCGGGGCTTCCCCGAACGTCTGTAGACCTCCTATATACAAATAATTTCATAAATAAGTTCTGACAAGAATTAAAATTGAAAAATTAATATAAAATATGGATCGACTCAACTGCTTCATTTCTATCTTCATTCTGATGGTTGCTTTTTTCATCATTTATCACATTCAATTATAAACATAGAATCTTGTTTGATTCCCCCAAATAGGTTATAGCGGTCTTAATTAGTTATGCAGAGCCTAATTATGATTACGATCCTACTAACCGGATGTTGACAGTGGATGTGGATTTCCCTCTGGAGCTGAGTTACGGAAGATTAGAAATTTCAACTGAAAGTAATTTTAAAGTATATCTCGACCATTGCTTACCGCCATCAAATTCATCATGTCACGACATTCGCGTGAATCATGAAATTGCCAGCATCCGCTCAAAGAGGATCTGCGTTAATAACACGGACAATTTCAGGAGTAACAAATGGATTAATTGCGATTCAGAACAAGTAAAAGTCCTATTGCATTTTTTTAAACAATTATTTTAATAATAATAAATTCGATTATTTCAGACTCGAGTTGAATTCAAGAATGTTTACAGTGGATTTTATTGCTTAAGATTGGAAATTTACATCAAAGATAACATTCAAACATCTAGGCACATCACAGAGAATCCGGTTTATTTCAAAACGGATGTCGTTGAGCAGGACGTCTTCCGTTGGAACGTTAGCATAGACCTCTTTTCAACTAATCAAAAGTAAATTTAGACGAAATCTACATTAATTTCCTCAATTTTAGCATTTATATATTAAACAAAATCGTTTTCTCAACTGAGTAAAATGTAAGTTACTTCTGAGTATTAAGTCTATGCTATATATTAAATAAGTAAATATAATTACTATAATATATAAAACTAAATAACTATAACCGAGTCTTTTACTTAAATATTTAAAAAATCCAGTTGATAACACTATGAAAAGAACCAAATTGATTGACTTTGTTTTTCTTGAAAGGGATTTGAGTGTGGAAATTCAACTGATAGAGCCTTTCATCTTGGATTTCGATCGCTATTACGTGGACCTTTTCCGGATGGAGGACGTAAACGAATCAATGATCCCATTTCTTCACGATGGCTGGTCTTGGACGGATCACCCAATCCACGATTACGTCACTATCAACGCCTCATCCTTAATTAATGCGAATAATGATTTCTTAAATAAATCTAATAAATTCCGGGTGGATTTTCACAACTGCACTCATGGAACTTACTGCGTAGTGGTACACTTTTTTTTAGTAATATTAAAAAGAGTTTATATTAACGTTCAATAATATTTTGTAACAGGTGGTCCCAGCAGATGGTCGTTGTGACGCTATCTGGTTGGATGAGAAACTTGCAAAGAGAACTTGTGAAAGACATAGCAATATAATTCGTCTCATTCAAAGTACAATTCAACTCATATTAAGTAATTGGTCGAAATCTCAATAATGGGATACCAGATCAAATAAGCGGCACATTTTTTCAAATCTTTTGAATAAATTTCAAAATGAATTGCCATAAAATGTGCATATATATTATACAAGAGCGCTCGGTGCATACTAATTAATAAATCTATTCTTTATTCACAGGAAAGCAGATGCAGAACGTAAAGCAAAATGGAGTGCAGAACCAATCGCGATTTATCATATGGGGAGGTGACAAATCATTCTGGTGGTCAATTGGATTAGTTTTCGCATTTTTATTGATCATGTCGTTGGGTATCTTCATGTTGTTCAGACACATGAAACTTCACACGTCCAGCATTATCACTGATGCGTTGGAAGACCAAGAGAGTGATAATGGCGGTGAACCATTCGTTTCTGGTTCACTTCTTCTTCTCTACAGCCAACAGAATGACGAAACAATTGTTAGAAAGATGAAAGATCACCTTTGTTCTAAATATATGGTAACTATGTTTGCAATCAAATTAAAAAGCGGTCCCTTTTCAGTAATGAAAAGGAACTATTTATCCGTGTATATTGAAGCTGCTTTCGTTCTCTTTTGAGGTTTAAATACCAGGCGAACTTTGAATTAATGGTCTATTTTTCATTTCAGATCGGAAAATTATATGATGTCATTATCGTTCAAGTTGGTCACGTCGTATTATATCACTTGAATTGATTAAAATGTAATTGAAATTCTCAATAAATTACTATAACAGTGTGCCATTATTTTTTATTGTAGAGGGTCACCTCTGATTTGTGGTCTTCAGCTGGTGCTGTCCTTGGATTATTTTATTTTCATGTTATGTGATAAAGTGTCTTTTACTTGATATAGACGTGACCCATTTACGTATCTATTTTTCTAGAAAAGTAGATTTCTTTAATAAAAAACACTCTTTGAGTAAAGCACTGTACATAAAAATAATGAGTGATGCTTAAGCAATACAAATTAGGACCATTCTGCTGTAGGTTTTTTATGGTGTGACGGTTACATATTGCAAAATTCGTGATATATTATTTTCTTACTCTCTTTTTCTTCCCTATTTGAAAAAAATGCGCGCCGATATATATAGGATTTAATAGAGCTTATCTATTGCCATCTTTATTTGGTAATTGGAAGCAAAATTAGTATACTTTTCTATTATATGAAATATTCGCAATATTGGTTCTTAATAGCTGATAAACAAGTGTAAAATCGAAATGGGACCCATTAATTAACTTTGAATTAATAATATGCTCCACCAAATTGTTTAAATTTAAATGATAAATGATATATTATTTAAAAACGTATTCCGCTTTTACTATTATAGTAGTTAGAGCCAAAAATTTACCGTCACCAATTTCCAAAAATGACATCCTGTAAATTGACATGATTGTTTGATTAATTTGAAAAGTGATCCTTCCTTTCAATCGAATTTTAATAAGTCACATTGCTATTCTCCCTGTCACCTGTTAATGAAACATTTGAAAATTATCTAAATAAATTATTCATTCCCATTGTTTCATAATAACAGGTCTATAAGTTAATATATAGTTGTCATGTTTAAATATTTTTTTCTTAAAACATTCTCGGACATTTTAAAGTCAAATTATAAATTTATTCACATTCAAAGGGTGGTTGAAACAAAATAACACATTTATAGAAAATAGAACATTCCAGGTAAAGCAAAATTTATTTTTACTATTCTTTTTCATTTGAATACATGATATTAAAATTTTGTTTTCCCAGTGGAGCATGACTATAAAATAGATTTATTTTTGTGTCTGTATTATATGCTGAACATAGGCTACACTTTCAGAGCGTTGGATAAACCGAATTTGATGTAGGAAAATCGTTTATATCAACCAATGAACCAAATGATAGGCAGGAGCTTTGCTTCATTAATTTTTCCGTATCGGGTATAAGTTATTTCAATTTTTAACATTTCAATCAATAAATTATTCATGAGTTCACCTGTAGAGAATGGAGGTAACTACTTGATAAAATTTTATTCCATTATTTACTTGCTTATACAATCTACTTTACTAGAAGCACTTAAAATACTAAAAGTAGATTAAAATTATTTATAGATTGCTTCAACAGTGCTTGATACAAAAAAAAAAAACGGCTGCATCATGTAGCATAACCATTGGTCCATCAACCAAGTCATGTACATTTCCGATAGGCGGAATATTTCCACTACCGAAATTTCTGCTTAAAATCAGCTTTTTAAAAATTGAATCGTCGATTAGTTTGGTTCTAATTTTTTTTTCTCGTAGGGGCCAGTTGGTTTTGTGAAATTCAACAAGTAAGGATTCCATAATCATATAGATACATGGTGAATTTTTAGCTAAAACGTTCAGATAAATTTTACAATCAATTCTGTTTAAAATTATTTACTTTCTCAAGTTTATAGAGGATGTGTTAGAAAAAAAGTGTTCATCTCCAATTCAAGATGGCGTCCTGTGGCCTTTTCATAGGGTTATTTTTAGGAATCGCGATCGATGCAACTTTATTGGTGCAAACCAAAAATGAGTTTGGTAAATTATATTATACTAGCTGGCCCTTGCTTCGGCTTTGCCCGAAATGACTCTAAATTTGTATTGATTGGTGCCTGCGTGCATGCATTGATTCGCAGTGTTACAACCCGTAATACCAACCATTTTACTTTTGTTATTCAACCAATTTGGTATTTCTCAGGCGGCCTGAGCGGCCTCCTTCGTTCAAGGGCTTAACTAAAGGTTTCTTAGCTTCACATGAAAATAGTTGCAACTAAAGTTTGTTCTCTAAAAGATATATATGCAAGTTAATCACGGTAATAATATATCTCATTTATTCCTCAAATACTAAAACTAAATTTGCAAGTTAAAAGTTCAACTGCACTCTAAGCCCCTCCCCCTAGAAAATTTGGACTAATAAGGAAATTTCTTGATACAAAGATAACGATTTCATTTCTGCTTTATACATATAGATTATGATCTTGCTACAAGATAGCGAATAATCCACTGCTGTTTGATAAATATCATTGTTTAAACTATAGGTTTTAAAACTAATTCCGACGAGCTCTACTCTATTTCTTCAGTGGTAAAAATATAAAAATTTAGATTGGAGTGTTTAAAACTAAGTTTTAAATAAAAATGGAAGGAAAAACAATAGTGACTTAATGATTTTTTTGACAGGAAACCATTGTTGATTCCAGATTCAAATTACTTGCGGCTGACTTTCAAGATCAAATTGATTATCTGAAAGGTAAATTTGTCAAAGAAAGAAAATCCGCCAATGAAGGAGTCATAGAAAGCCAATTTAGGCATGGAATTAAAAAACGACAAACAAAAACTTTGACATCAAAACTGAACAAGTTTGAAAATATGAACTCTTCTTGTACATTTTTTTATCCTGACTACCCCGATGCTAGTTACGAGAAAAGTAAACATGTCACCATGGAATTGCTGAAGTCTGGAAAGGAAGAAGTTAAGAAACAAGAGAAGTCTAAATCGAAACCCATTTGTAAGCATAGCACCCCATTTTGTACTTTCATTCATCCTGATCATCATGGTGTTGGTAGAGTAAATGGTAACAATAGCACAGCCGTCACGAATAATGAAATGGCACAAGACCCTACTGTGGTCAATCAAACAACAACAATTTTTGAAGATAATTTATCGGGAGAGATTGAGCTATTAAAGATACAGACGAGGGACCAATCTAAGAGAATCGATCAACTGGAAGAGAAAGTAGCCATGTTGCAAAACACGTCACTAGTCTCATCAGCTCTGACAAGAGAAAATAACGAAGATAAGTTGAGGAATGAGGCACCTTATAAAAACGGCAAAGTTGCTAAAGCTTTGACCCCACCATCGTCCTGCCAGGATTTGGCAATGCTCGACTACTATTTAGACGGACTGTACCTGGTGAAAAACCAGCAAACTAAGAAGGTCCAGACCGTTTTCTGCAAATTTTCAGCTGACAATAAAGGTATAGGATGAGTTTTTTTAATATAGGGCTAGCACTAAAATCTTTTTTGACAACGAACAGTAAAGTATTTTTTAACCTTAAGCAGAAGCTTCTGAATTACGGTTAGAGGTGTAAAAAATTAGGCCTGGTGTAGTTTTTGCTGGCATTAATTGATTACAAAATTAATGTCTTGGTTAAAATTGCGAGAATGTCGTTTTAACAAATAAGTTGCGGAAACGAAATCATCTTAAAATATGCATTTTTTGAAAATGTTTCGTATACATACAGAATAAATTTAAAGAACTTAAATATATCAATTTATACTGTTGGTCTTAATTGTTTTCTTATGGTAATCCAATTGATACTTTTGTAGAATTTCTGTATGTTAAAACATTCTTTACATTTTTAAAAGTAAATGTAACAAAGCATAGAGTAAAAGTACCAAAAAGTAGACTAAAATGCAATTAATTTTATTGAAAAATTTCACCACTTGCACATATTACCTTTATTTATTTGTCTATTTGCAGTTACACAGGAGCTAGTCGGAACCGTGGAAATAAAGACAAAAAAAGCTCATTTTTACGTCCAGAGGAATTCAACTTTTAGCACGCCAAATGCCGTAATCCCTTTTCAATTAGCACGTCTTAACGAAGGCAACGCGTTTGGCTTGGCATCAGGAACATTTATCGCTCCAGTAGCAGGAATTTATTATTTCCAGTTTTCTGCTGTCAAAGATTTCTCTCCCAACTATTTTGTCGTTCGCCTTCGAGTAAACAACGTAAATGTTGGTTCTACTACTACAAATTCTAATTTGAGTAACACTGGGGTTTCCTTGAGCGCTTCCTTACGATTGGCAATGGGTGACAGAGTTAACCTATTCAGCTGTTGTGGTGGGGTGCTCGTTGAGGATAGTACTCACCTTACCCATTTTACCGGTTGGCTCGCCGAGGAGGATTTCTAAACTGATTTGATTTCAATTTGCATGTACACAATAATAATAAACTATTTAAAACTGTGAACTTGAACTCCATTTTATGATGTTTCTTTGTAAAACAAAATAAAAAATTATCAATTATTTCTAATGAAATTATGTGTGTGGGCCTACTTTAATTTTTTTTACACGACATATATTGTATGGTAAGAAATTGATAGATATATTATTTACCTTTATAACCGGATCAAAATAAACTTTTCAATTAAGAAACAGAAATTAAAGCAAAAATGGTTAACTGAGCATAGGGAGACTTCATGGAGCATAGCCTCGTTTTATCTCTCTCTATCGGCAGCTTGGAAGTATTCCATTTTAAAAGCTATAAGTATAGCAAGGTATAACTTTGTATGTGTTGAAGGACAAACGACCTCAGATAAATATCTTCATAATTAATTATCATTTATAAATAATAATAAATTAAAAATAAACTGTGGGTTGTATTTGAGTCCTAGACATACTCTTCTCAAGACTTTTCACGCTGATTTTAGTTCGAGTAAACAAGTTCAACTTCACAGTTATTTGTAAATTATAAATATAAAAACAAATTGATCTGTCAATGTCGAAATGTCCGGCGCCAATAAACAAATAAAATAATTTTTAAAAAAGAGCAAATTTAAATGTTTATATTTTTGAAAGTCATGTTGCTGATAATGAGTATTTACAACCTTTAGACTGATATGACAACAAAAATAGAATGGAGGACTATGGGACCTTTAATAGCAGCTGACGGTACAGCCCGGGAAATACAGGTATAGACTCTCTCCCTCTAAACAAAAAACAAAGGCTATAAAATGATTTTAAAAATTGAGACTATTGGGCTGATGCTAGTGGTGTATGTTTTATTGCTAACGATTCAACCTTCGACGTGCAGCCCGTTAGAAAATAAGAAACTAGTAAGGATCTAATTTTTATTTCGTCTCATTTTCAAATATGGCTGTCAGTTAATTTACCTACATTTATTTACATAGGTAGCTTTGAGTGAGTGATTTGACAAGTTGCAAACCAAGGTGGATTCATTGGAGGTGGAAAACGTAAGAAATTTTTCCTGTGTTCTATACAGCAGCTTTTGTTTAACCTTTGTTTTTGTTTTTTTCTTTTTTTTTTAAATCCATTTTTTTTCTTCAGTTTTTTATCTAACAAAAACTTGTCATGTAGGAAGCTTTAAAAATTCGGGTGGACTGTCTTGAAAGGAAAGATACAGAAAATAAGTCAAAAATTAGGGAACAGGAGAAGGAAATCATCCAACTCAAGGCCAAGATGGAAACAAAAATGGAATCCATCCAATCCACTAGACCTTCCCGTGAAAATGAATTAATTACCGATCTCCGTTCCTCCAGCGACAACACAATAAATTCAATTTACAGAAAAGTCAAATCTGAAGATTCTTCGAAAAGAGCAGTAGTGCCATCTTCCTGCCGGGAACTGTCGTTGATCGGTCATTCTTTGGATGGGCTCTATCTCGTGCTAAACTTGGACACGGAAAAGGTTGAAACTGTCTTCTGCGATTTCGGAACTTCAAGTAAGTCGATTAAATATATATTTGAGTTCATTCCAGTATTAAAGCTGTTTCCGTAACCCTTCGTTGAAAATTGGATTTTCCTGATTATCTCAGAAGTTTGGTATTTCCCAGATCGTCTGTGTTATTATAAGTTAATATATTTCTAAGTAAAAAAATCGACCCGATAGTTGGTTATTAAAAATAAAGCATTCCAATAATCATAAAAGTTAGTAACACAATTAACCTGATTGATAGATTTTTTGGATAGATTTTTTACCGGGTTTGTTTTTTCTTCTTCGTATTGAAGGTAATAAAATTATTTTAGGCTTATTTAGTTTCAAATTTTTAATTTTATCAGTTTTAGGGTTTCCCCAATCAAAATAAATAGAAAGGCCTTAAATTAAATCCCAATAAAATACATTTTGATCCATAAAGCATTTATTTTATTTATCACTAAATAATAATAATTCTTATGTTTTAGAGTTTTTATTTAACTGGTTTTTGATTGTTTAGTCAATAAATTTATTTAGTCTTATTTAAAAAAAGGTAACTTCCAATCAAAGAAATTCCTTTAGAATCTCTATTTAGATTGATACCATTGCAAATTTAATTTAATTAAATAACGCATGTTTACAAGTTATATTTATATTCCTGTTTCGCAAGATTTGATTGGACACGTCGACGTCAAATCCAACACCATCCATTTCTACGTCCAGAGGGAGTCCAATTTTAGTACTGTAAACGCCGTAATCCCCTTTGAGCTAGCGCGATTGAACGAGGGCGGTGCTTTCGATTTGAACTTGGGGATCTTTACGGCCCCGGTCAATGGGATTTACCATTTTGATTTCTCTGCTCTCAAAGATAGATATGCCAGTAATTTGATCATTGCCCCTCAAGTAAACAGTGGATCTTTACGGGGATCTTTACGGCCCCGGTCAATGGGATTTACCATTTTGATTTCTCTGCTCTCAAAGATAGATATGCCAGTAATTTGATCATTGCCCTTCAAGTAAACAGTGGTAATGTTGGTATGGCTTATACTGACCAATATGCTACGGGGACTTACAATTCCATTTCCTTGAGTGCCTCCGTGCGATTGGAAGCAGACGACAAAGTTAGGCTGTTTAAATACGGTGGCACGCTCTACGATAGCAGCTGGAAATTGACCCACTTTACCGGCTGGATGGTGGAGGAGGAATTGATGTAAACTGATTTTATTTTTCTTTGAATTACCGATTATGTCATTTTCATTTCTGTTTTTCTTCCTTATTTCTGAAAAATGAGCCGAATATTTAATTTCTTAAGTTCGTGTTGTTTCTTATTGTTGATATTTCCACACATTTTCTTCAATTTCAGTAATTACTTTTGATTTTCCTCAATGAAAATTGTGTAATATTATTTTTACTGCAAAAATTAAACTAGAATGCAATAATTAGTGAATCTAAAATAATAATAAATATAGTTTTTGAAAAATAAAATTAATTATTTGATTAGTTTCTACTTACACCGATAGAGCACGTACGCGTACGGTTTCTAAACACCTTATCTGATTAATCGTTGTCCCATTTTTAAAAATGAAGGTTAGTAAGGCTAGTCCCCTTATCATGAATAATATGTGGAGCAGCAGTCTTGCATGAACGCGGGAGTGTGGAATGTGGATTTTATTTTAAGGTCAAGGTCTCGACAGGAACATGCATAGGATAATATAGGGCTTATCTAGGCTACTTCAAAGTTCTCAACCATAAATATATTCCATGCTTTTGCACAAAAAATGGCGTCAAACCTTTAATTTAATTTTTTTCCCCATGTAAATGTCGAAATAATAGTATACTGCATGTGTTAACACTAGGGTGTCCCATTTTGCAACGATATTTTTTTTTTGAGGTGGCCTTTCAATATGTGGTGTAAAATATGGTAAAACTACTGTGTAATTTTTATTTTGAAGAAATTTTTTTTAGGGTACGCTCTTTCGAAAAAATGGTCAAAAACCACAAAATTTACAAATATTTACCAATTATAAAATAAAGTTTAAGCAAGAAAAATTCGGCCGCTCTAGTATAGGTAGATATACATATTGTCTATAGGCATGCCAAGTTTTGTCAAAATCTAGAAACATTTAGGGTGCGCTCTTTTGGTTAGAAGATTGAAGTTAACTCATCATTCATGCTTAGTGCAACACTAGGTGACACATCTCACTCATACGTTGATTCGAGGTGTCTCCATTCAGAATTCTGAAGTCGGATTAGCTCCAACAAAAGTAATATTTCAGGTATCGAACTTTTAATGGTGCAGGTCCCGCGTAGGCTGCTACTCGTGTACAGCATGAATAAGTTATGCAAGATTAAAACACCATTTAAATCTTATATTAGTTTACTTCAATCTTCTAACCAAAAGAGCGCACCCTAAATGTTTATAGATTTTGATAAAACTTGGTATGCGTATAGACAATATGTATATCTACCTATACTAGAGCGGCCGAATTTTTCTTGCTTAAACTTTATTTGATAATTGGTAAATATTGGTCAATTTTGTGGTTTTTGACCATTTTTTCGAAAGAGCGTACCCAAAAAAAAAATGTTTCTTCATAATAAAAATTACACATTAGTTTTACTATATTTCACACCACATATTGAAAGGCCGCTTCGAAAAAAAATATCGTTGCAAAATGGGACACCCTAGTGTAACACATTGTGTTCAAAAGGTTCACATTGTACATTTAAAAGGAAGAACAGTTATAAAAATATTTAATAACAAAGTAGTTTACACATCTTTATCTTTATAAAACAAGGGTCACATCGAAAAGTAAGACATCCACCATAGTTTTCATAGTGTTTCGTGATAATATTTGAAGATAATAGCTGCTATAGTGGATTCTTTAAAAACTCGATTTTCCTACTACAATATTTCCGAGTAAAGTTTAAAAATGTTTAACACTTCAGATGAATTAAAACAAATAGAATTCAGAGATATATGATTTAAATAAATTGTGACTTGGGCAGTCCTGGAGTTTGAAGCATGGCGACATAAAAAAAATATCGATGCTATGATTTAGCTGTGCATACATTATTTAAAATTGTAATTAATAAAACGAATATAGTGTAGAAACAATTGAAATAGACATGTACCAACCGAATGACGAGCGCGAGCTGTGCTTTAAGTAGCATTTCAATTGGTTCACATCGATTTGCATCACGTACGATTCCAGTTGGTTCAAATTTCTCCACCTAAATCCCCATCCGGAATGAAATATCAGTCAATTGAATCCTCGATTTCTTTTTACCTCTTCGCATTCTTTGCATCATAGAGAAACAATCGATTTAATTTATTGGGCGATGATTTTTTTTCCTAAAATAATTATAATTCACACCAGAAGAAAAAAGAAGACTAAATTAATTGGAAAGTTTACCCTTAAAAGAAATATAAATGACTATTTTTAGGAACTTTTTAAATTATTGAACCAATTCACATATGTGTGCAATGCGCATATTCATGAAACTTTTCTTGACAAACTAAACCAACCCAACCATATTGGTGGTTGGTTAAAAGTTAGATTTTAAACAGCTATAAGATAATTTTCAGTACCATTTATGGCTCAAGCTAAATAAATATAACATATATCCGACATTTTCCCTCAAAATTTTTTGTTTTTATATTTGGTTTTACGGATTCATATATTATATCTGCTTTATTTTAGTTTAACTTACAAGCTTTGCAATTTTGAAAGATGTAGATAAAGTATTATTTAATATTTGGAAATAGATTTATTGACCCGAGCAATTTACTCTTAGTTTTATGGCAAAAAATCTTAAATAAATCTGATTTAATACAGCATTTTTCCGAAGTAGCAATGTCATATAATAGGTATGCTCATTATTTACTTTTTAAAACACATACATTATAAATTCAGAGTGTTTTTCATGAAAGCTATATGCAATAGTTTTACACAAGTGACTGATTATTAATGTGACTATCAATGAATTTTGATTTCAAATTTCTTGACATTTGGAGTACTTGTCGCACAATGCAGCCTTTAAATCCTTTTCAAACAAAGCTGTCGTCTGGGCAGCAGCTTAAACAGCAGCTTAAACAGTTTATCAAGATTTTCAAAAGTTCTGACACGACAGATAAATGTTCTATGACGTACCAAATCATAAACATTTATATATATATTTTTTAGTTCAAGCCCTTAGTAAATTATTTGGGGTAACTTGGTTTAAATACATATTTCATATCATTGCCCGAGTATATTTAGCAAGAAATAGGTATTGTTTTCATTTCATAGGAAAACCAAAGTTAACTGGTCATCAAAGCAAAATTATTGAAAGAATTTTAATTAGAACTAAACGTTGTTCGAATTCTTTTCATTCTTTTTTTTTGCATTGTAATGCTGTTTTCCAGTTTAATTATACATGTTTACCATTTTAGCCATTTGTAGATTTATAAAAATAGGATTGGTCTATTTAAAAAAATGTCTGGCGCCAATAAATAAACATTTTTCGAAAATAATATGTCAATTGTATTTTTGAAAGTCATGCTACTGATACAGGTATTTTCAACCTTTAGATTGAAATGATAATAACAAGCGCTTCTATTACCATGATATATTAAAGCCATATAAAAGTGGAGACGGTAAAGCCTGGATAAATTCAGTTAGACTTGTCTCCTCTAAAGAAAATAGTTTTCAAAAATGGGTTTGAAAATTGAGAGCATTGGGTTAATGTTGGTTGTATCTGTCTTGCTGGCGATTCAACCTTCGACGAGTAGCCAGTTAGAGAATGAGAAACTTGTAAGGATCTAAAACTTATTGCGTCTCATTTTCAAATATCGCTTTCAGTTCATTTCCTTCTGTATTTATACAGGCAGTGCTGAGTGAGCGATTCGACCAAATGAAAACCAAGATGGAGTCGTTAGAGGCTGAAAACAAAAGAGATTTCATTGTATTAGGTTCTATAGCTTTTCTCAAATTTTCTTCTGTTTTTATATAGATACAACTAAGTGGGCGATTCGACCACTTGCAAACGAAGGTGGAGTCATTAAAGACTGAAAACGTAATAAATTAATTTTATTTTTGCTCTATAGCTTTTTTTCATAAAAGTTCCCTTCAATTACTATTTTAAATTTTAAAAGTACGGAAATTGTTTAAATCGTGTTACTTTTACTTTTTTGTCGATTGAACACGATGTAATGATTGATAATTTGCATTTGATAGGAAGCTTTAAAAATTCGGGTGGACTGCCTTGAAAGGAAAAATACAGAAAATGAAGCAGAAATAAGGGAACAAAGAGAGGAAATTATCCAACTCAAGGCCAAGGTGGATGCAAAATTTGAATTGATGCAATCTTCTGGATCTTCCCATGATGACTTTGCTACTGAATTTCGTTCTTCCAACGAGAACAGGATAAGTTCTATTCACAGAGACCAGGGCTATTCTAGCGATTCTTCGACCAGAGCAGTCGTACCGTCGTCATGCAGGGAACTAGCGCTGATCGGTCATATTTTAGATGGGCTCTATCTGGTCCAGAACGTGGACACAAAAAGAATCGAAACCGTCTTTTGTGATTTCGGAACGTCAAGTAAGGGGATTTTATAATTAAAATAAAATAAAAAATTGCAAAACTTTTTCCCAGCTTTTGATCAAAAGAAAATATTTATCCAAATTTTTCTGGTTTCATAATTAAAAAAAAAGATTAAATTTAATATTTTTATTTGGGCAAAATTTTGGAATTCGTTCAATTAAATTATTTAACCGAAAATTCATTCTTAAAATCTTTTCTATTCCTTACTTTAAAAAAGAGTATTTTAAATGAGAACAAAATATTTAAAGTTAAATCTTAACCTTTTAGTAATTATTCAATAAAACTTTATGTATAACTTTCTTTTTATTGCAAAAACTAGGTTAGAAAAAAATTAGCTAAATTTAAAAATGTAGTATTATTATATGTATTACATTCCAATTGCATTTTAGCTAAAATTTGTTTTTCAATGCGCAGTTGTACAAGAGACCATCGGAACTGTCGACGTTAAGACGAAATCCGTTCATTTCTACGTCCAGAGGAATTCCAGTTTCAGTAAATACAATGCTGTCATCCCTTTTGAATTAGCAAGATTGAACGATGGAGATGCATTTGATTTGCCATCTGGGATCTTCACTATTCCAGTCCCGGGGATTTACCATTTTGATTTCTCTGCTGTTGAAGATTACTCTTCCCCTAGTTTGTGGATTTTTCTTCAAGTAAACGGCCTGAATGTTGGATCTGCTTTTACTGAAGAATCTGGTCCGGGGAGTTCGAGTGTCGTTTCTTTAAGCGCCTCCTTCCGATTGGCAGCAGGCGACACAGTGAATCTGTGGAATTACGGTAATGGCGTGCTTCACGATTTCCTGAATCACTACACCCACTTCAGCGGATGGCTGGTCGAGGAGGATTTGATGTAAATTGATTTCTGTTCTTTGACATGCTAAGAAATACACGATGACGTGGCGAATTTACTTATAGTAAAATGTTTAAAGTATATTTATGTAGCGTCCTAAATTTATACAAGAAAATGAATATAAAAAAATCTAAAACTATTTCTGTGTTCTGTAGATATTGTACAATTAGTAAGTGACAACATAACATAATCTAAAATTAAGCCATGGCTGATCTACAGAACTGAAATGAAAACCCACTAAATACGGTATACAAATTCAAGTTATGATATTATCACATCAGTGCATATGCCTACCTCGATTGCACTAAATGCCACCTAACATAATCTATAATTGACGAATCTAAAATAATAATTGGTTCCCATCTACACCGATAGAGCGCGTTTGTGTACGGTGTCTAAACACCTTATCTGGTTATCGTTGTCCCATTGAAATGAAGGTTAGTAAGGGAGCTAGTCCCCTTATCATGAATAATTTATGAACAAGCTAGCAGCCTTAAATGCAAACGGGAGTGTGGAATGTGGATTTTATTTTAAGACCAAGGTCTCGTCAGGAACATGTATAGGATAGTATAGGGCTTATCTAGGCTACTTCAAAGTTCACAACCATAACTATATGCCATGCTTCTGCACAAAAAAATGCCGTCAAACTTTACAGACAGACAGACTTACTATACAGACAGGAACAGTTATAAAAATATTTAATAACAAAGATACAGACAGGAACAGTTATAAAAATATTTAATAACAAAGTAGTTTAAATCTTTATCTTTATAAAACAAGAGTCGCATCGAAAAGTGCGTCGATTATATTATTAGATTTGTATAATTTACTGGATACATTTTGAATATTAAAAGCGGCCATCTTTATCGTATATTTCTTTATCAGTAACTAAAAATACGTATGGAAAATAATACGTCAGGTGGAATTCGGCTTATCTATTTTTTATTCCCACCAGCTTTCTCGGGCCATTGGCACGTAAAAAAAAAATAAGAAATACATAATCTAATAATTACATAATTAATAATACAATTGTAATTTGTTAAACATCTAATTCAATTGCTTGAAAGTCGTTGAATCTTTATACCGGTATGGAAAAATATGATTCGAAAGCAATGCTGATGCTTACGCACGATGACGTGCAAGATTCTCAAATCTTAATTTATGCTTAAGTAATATGGCTCTTCCCCCTTTCATTCTTCCGGAAATAGTATAAAGACATCCGCCAGTTTTAATAATGTTTCGTGATAATATTAGAAGATAATAGTTGATATAATGGATTCTTTAAAATCTCGATTTCCTCCTAAAATTTTCAAAGTAAAATTTAAAATGCCACACTTCAATAAAGATGATTAAAACAAAACCAAAAATTACGGAAAACCTTCCAGAGAAGTATAATTTTTTTAAAATTCTGTATTTATAAATTTTCTTGTAGAGTTCTTGAGTGTGAAGCATGGTGATAATAATTAAAATGATGCTTTGATTTTTATACATTTTTTAAAATAATTATTTAATACACCGAATATAGTGTGGGAGAATTGGAAATAGACATGTATCCACCGAATGACGAGCACGAGCTTTGCTTTGTGTAGCATTTTAATTGGTTCACATCGATTTGCGTCACGTATGATTTCAATTTTTGTCGAAATATTCTCCATCTTAATCCCTGTTAAAAAAAAATTTTCAATTTTTTTTCTAAAATAAATATAACTCATATCAGAAGAAAAAAGAAGACTAAATTAACTGGAAATGTTACCCTTAAAAGAAATATAAATGACTATTTCAAGAAACTTTTTAAATAATTGAACCATTTTCAAAAACCAATTATCTATAAATGGGCACATGTTGACGGTGAAATTCTGAAAATACTTAAAAATTTCATTTAATACCAAACATATCGTTTACCGAAATTTAAAACAATTGGTAAATAAACTAAATAAGCTAAATGATTTGTATCTTTGCTTCGTGTAACTTTAAGCGTTTCGATTTCCAATTAGTTCGTCGATTTTCCGCATGTGAGATTTCAATTGGCCAGCATATTTGAATTCTTATTGAAATATTGGAAAAAATAAAGCAGTATACAAATTTTTATTTTCAGGGCACCTTAATTCACAAGATGCATACTATTATAGAATCCCTCTACCCTCCTTAATTTAAGGCTTTAAGTGCGTTACTAAAGTACTGCCCTCTCAACCGTTGCTTTATACCAAGCCATATACTCTTATTACAAGAAAACATGAGGGAAATGCAACGTTTAATATCTCTTTTTTTAATTTTTTAGCAAAGGGCGAAGAAAGGAAGAGAGCGAAAGCCGTCAAGTTCTTTTGCAATCAGAAAGCTTGCGACTTCACTTATAAAGAACTTACTCACCTGGTGGACTCGGATTCCAAGAAGTCAAAATTCCGCTGGACGCAGATTTAAAAAAAATGAACCACTTGATCAAAAACATGTTTTTAAAATATTTTGTTTCACCGGGCTTTAATATTTAATTTAATATTTAAAAATTTCAATTTAAAATTCTTATATTTAATATTAAACGTACACTATCAATTTGTAAATAGTGCAGTAATTGTCTCTGTATATTACTGTGTTTCTAAACTCATAATTTGAATATAATTTAGGGCATATCCAACTAAAAAAAAGTGGATGGTTATGCTTTATGTTCGAGGGCTTCGTCCCGCGGGAGTCGACTCACATCGAAGTTTTCGGGATCCACCCCCTCCATGGCCGAATTTACTGCTTTGGTAAGTAAATGCCTTATTTAGTTTATCGCTCCCGGAATGACTAATTTCTTAAATGTAGATAGCACGTGAAAAGATCATATACGTCGTACCATTCGAGGATCCTGAGTTGGAAAATAAAGGCGACGGTAAAAAAAAATACAATCGTCGAACGATTTGTACGATTCGTGTAGTTCTCGAACGATTCGTACGATTCGTGTTGTCCTCGAATCTTCTATCACTATTACAGAGAGGAACTCTTTAGTGCCACTCGGTAAAATGAATGGTTTCGGCTTTTTGAAGGTAAAGGAACGCTAAGCCAAGATCTTCGAAAAACATTCTCGAGATAATTTGAATAATAAAAAAGAATTGTTTGAGCGCATTTTTAAAGACAAGTTGATTTATAGAGACCTATATTGGCGGTCACAAGAACAGTCCAATCTTAATCGATTGTCGGTAACCGGATGATCCGTTATAAGGCTGGCGACGGGTCGGTTTTTCCCGATTCCGACCCGAACCGATAAAAACCCGATTTTTAAAAACCGACCCGATTCCGTCCCGATCTAATAACGGTTTTCCGAAACCGACCCGAGATGCTGCTGGTTCCGTTCCGCTACCGATTTAAAATCCGACTGATAGAAAGCATTGCTTATTCTTAAATATTTATTATAAAAATGAAATTGACAATATTAAAACATTTGCTACAAAATAAGCTTCAGTACTGAGAACTTCATCACCATTTTCTCTTTGATTGTTTTCATGGTATCAATAAGGGAATGGTGTTCAATAAAGGGATTTTTATTATTCGATGGGCATTTTAGGCCCGGGTATTTTCAAAAACTAAACCGAATGCCGTTCATATTTATTTTTTTTTTCTAAAAAAAGACTTGGAGAATTCAAGTTTTAAATTTCTTAAAATAGGTGAAATAGCGAAACAGTGACACCTCGCTTATAAAATCGCTTGCTTATAAAACTGACCCGAGATTATTTTTTTCCCGTACCATAACCGAGATTCAACACACTGACGTGTGAAATAAATTAAAAATACCAAAGAAAGATTACCTCATCAATAATAACTATTGAAAATCTTAAGATGTAGGACCAACGTTCGATCCCACTAGCGGTGTATTTTTTTTACCCCGTGGCGCTAAACAATAATTGTCATGAAACGATGATGATAATATTATTGGCCAGATGATCAATAATTTCCATAGCAATAAAAAAAATTATATATCAAAGGTCGCAAATGCTATGGATGTAAATGTAAACAAGTATATGATCCTACAGAGAACATATATTGACAAGTACATACGGTCTAGTGGATTAAAGCATCAGTCCGTCATTGCGATAATGAATGTTCGAATCTCACTGAAAACAGTTTTTTTCAATTTTATCTTAAAATAAGTTGTTATATTTTATTCTCTCGATTAAAAAGCGGCGGTTATTCTCTCGGCAAAAAAAAAGAATTCTTAAAGAAGCTCATAGATGTGAACAAGATCAAAAGAAAATTCTTAAACTTCCCTTGATATCATTTTAGAAAAAAAATATCACAGAAGGTATCGAACACATACAATCTGTTCCCTACCGATATAGCCGGCTGCCTTAAACGACTAGACCAGATGAACATTTTCAATTTTAAGGAATCATATTCTTAATACATGACTTGGATTTCAATAAATTTAAAACCATTAATTGATATCAGTAAATATCTAAAATTTACTCAGTCAAAAACACTAATATAGGAGAAATAAGGCCCAAATAAAACACGTAAAGATTCATCCTTTAAAAAAAAAGAAAAAAAAGGAAATAACGAATGGCGGATCGAACCCTGGCCTCCCAACTTCAACTCCCAACGATGAAATCATTGTTTTAATGGTATATCCGTATATGTCACTAATTATTGATCAATAATAAGTTACAAACTCATATTCGGGCGGGACATTCGGTTCGGAAACGGTATATGCCGAAAATATCGGTAAATATCCGAAGAATCATCGGAAAACCCGCGGGAAGGAACAACCCGAAAAATCTCGGGTCGGTTCCGGAACGGAACGGAGTTCCGATCGGGAAACCCGACCCGTCGCCAGCCTTAATCCGTTATAATTAGTTATGATTTTCGAACGTGGGACTATTTACCCGTGCTTGAATGGAAGAAATGACGAGGTGTTCTTATACGTGACCTAATCAATAACTCAATGAGGAACGATGGTAAAAATCTGAAATAATTCAGAGTGATAGAGCAACATGTTTCCAGCAGGGGATAAATCAGAAAACAAATTCATCGTTAAATTACATCGGCCATCTCTGATTTGAAATGTGTGTAATTTCAGTCTACAAAAAGAGCGAAACAACAGCCAAACGGCTTGCCATATTTCGGTTTCAATAAACGATGACGTCATTTGTCAACGGTTTTTTAAGGTTTTCTTTTTCCGTATTCGTTTTCATTTAGAGTGCACATTTTTTAAATCCCATCGCTAGATATCATTATGCTTTGGTATTTTAATGAATGGAAAATTTTAATAAATCTAAATGAATCGCGGCGAAAAGGGAAAAGATAGCCCTCCGCCTTCGGGCCATAAAAAATACACTTTTATCCATTCAAAAAATTCCATAAACTTTGCTTAAATGTTCGATCACAGCCAGGACATCAACGGCAGGATAGTGGCCGGTGGGAGCTACTACGTCCCGGCCCAGACTCTCCGTCTGCTTCTGTGACTTGGGAAAACTAAAGTGGTTCCAGGCCGTCCACTGTGCCGCTCCCAAAGTAGAACCTTCATTCAACATTATATTTTTATTAATCAACAGTATATAAAAGAATTGTAAGTCATTCAGGATCGATAGCCCCTGCTGCAAGTTCATCTGCCTGGACGACCTTGTTTTATAATAGTAATAGGCCTGTAAGTTAATATATATATATATATATATATATAGTAGTTCATTTGTATAATTATTCTGAATCCGAGCGTTTTTTTCCTTAGAACATTTACAAGTCAAATTCATATTTTTTCTTATCTTTTTCATTTGAATAAATAATTTATTTTTATTTATTTCCCAGTGGAGCTTGACGATACAAAAAATAGATGCATTGTTTTCTGTATTATAATATGCTGAATATACACTTTCGAATCGTTGGATCACCCGAATTTTATGTAGAATAATCGTATGTATCGAACAAATGAACCAAATTATAAGCAGGAACTTTGCTCCATTGATTGCTTCGCATAGGATAGGATTTAATTTGACGACAACTTCCAAATAAAATGAGATGATGCAGCGTATACAACCTATTATAATAGAATAACTTAAAATACTATAAAAAGATCAAACTTATTTAAAGGGTGCTTTAACAGCGCTTGAGATAAAAAAAAACGGCTGCATCATGTAGCATTACCATTGGTCCTTCAATCAACTCACGTACAATTCCAATAGGTGGAATATTTCCACTGCCAAAATATCAGTTTTTAAATTGAATCCTAGATTATTTTGGGTCTCATTCAACTTTTAGGATCTGACAAATTATATTTCTTTATCTCATATGGGCCAACCGGGGTTGTTAAATTCAACAAGTAAGGATTCCAATCATTTAGGTACTTAGTAATTTTAAAATTAAAACGCTTAGTTAAGTTCAAAAATCAAATTTGTTCAAAAGTATATTTGTTTTATAAAATCTGGAGAGGACCTGTTGGAAAGATAGTAGTACACCCTCAAGTCAAAATGGCGTCATGTGGCCTTTTCCTACGGTTATTCTTAGGAATCGCGATAGATTCAAATTTGCTGTCGCAAACCGAAAATGAGTTTGGTAAATTATGTTATGATCTTGCTATAAGATAGCGGATGATCCATTCCTGTTTTTCGAACTATTTTTTTAACTATAAAAAAGACTAAATAAATCTTGCTAAAAGCAAACTGGTAACTCGGGGTTAAAAGAATTCCATCATTGACTACTTGAAGACATATAAATTATATTTCAATTAACTGGGCCATAAATGATTAAAATTTTTAAAATATTCAAGATTTGTGAGGCGTAATCCCCAATCCTAATAAAACTGAATTAAAATTACTATCGTGTAAGCCCCTCAGCCCTAAGTTCCCCTATCCCGAAGGTCCCACAGTGGCTTTATTTGCATCAAATTCTAATAAAATACAATGATTTAGCTGCGTTTGTATCGCTTACAATATTTTTTCAAAAACAAAATAAATGTTTACGAAAATTGGAACCAAATAAGAAATTTTCCTTGGGACCTCTGGGAAAAGTTGGAAAAATTTGCTTCGTGTAGGGTTTCAGTTCAGTTCCTAATGGTTCGTCGATTTTCTTCATGTCATCACAGATCCTTTTCATAGTATTCTTATGCGCGTATAAATGGGGAACATTTAGACCTATCTTTCCGTCTACTCGACGCCAAAATTTATTAAATTAAGATACCAAAGCGAGTTTTTCGGCTCGCTGTTTATGGAATAATGTTGACCTCGCCTGAGTTAGCATGTGTTTCCTTACGAAAAAGTCACGGGTGCTGGTCATGGTATTATGGAACAGACGCAATCGTGCCCTGATATCTTGATAAAGCCATAAGATCATACATGTGTCCCCGATGCATGTTCTCCTTTTCTTTTTCACCTAAAAGCTGATAGGCTAAAAGTTCAGACCACACATAGATAAGAGTGAGGCGGACATTTCAATAAATGATATGATCGTGGCATTCCAAGATTACCCAAAACAATTAATGCACATTAGAAATTAAGATTATTCTGATTTAAATAATACAAAATTTGAATCTCAGTGTAAAGCGATAATATAATGGGAGGAGGGGGAAGGTTTACGAAAGGTTTTTTTTTCATTTGGTTTCCATATACAACCGTTGTGTAAATGGACCAACCACGGAGCATATTTTATTTCATTCCTTTTAAATAAGTTAAAAACAGTAGTATGTATGTGCCATCCCATTGGTGTAAATTTTACACGTGGTTCTCCTCCCCTTGTATAGATGGATGGCGCTCCGACATCTGCGTACAAAATGTGGTCCTTCGTCCTTGAATAATCATTTTTTTATAATTTTATATAACAATCGGATTTTAATGCCTTTGGTTCCAAACACGTGCGCGTGTAGCCACCTCGATGCTGACGCAAATGTCACACTTCAATAATCACGCATATGTCGAGTTTTCATATGATTGGTTCTAAAAAGATCGCCTGCATTGGCGCTGTCCATAGCTACCATGGTATAATAAGCTATGATGGCAAGAAATGCAACCCCACTCTTGTTTGAGATTGTCACCAAGTAAGTTAATCTAATTTCTAAAAATTCTGTTATTTTTAAATTGGGCTATTAAGGTGAAAAACATACTTCCATTTCGTAAATATCTCACTAAAGGATTTCATATTTATGTTTTCTGTAACAAATTCTTCTCTTTCGTGATTTTGAACCTATCAGTTAGTTTGGCTATCCGTAAAAGATCAAATACCGATGCATTTCAGTCAGGTCAATGTTTAACACAAGGGGTTTCAAACTCAAATTTTAATTTTAAAAATATACTGCATTGAGTTTGACAATAAAGAGTTAATTTACATGCTTAAACACGCAATAAAAAAACTATACATGTTTTGGGTTAATTTTTTGTTACGGATCGTGTGGGATGGTTATGAAATTCTTTTTGGTTTTGAAACAACCTCAAATCACCAAATTTGATTTTTTAAAATAACTTCGTGTAGATGTAGATAGTTGTTTGAAAATGTTCGTTCCAGAGATGTTCTTGGTCGGGTAGTTAAAATCAATTGTGTTGCACATCTTTGCAAATGCAATGTGTTTATGTGAAAAGTTTTCTTATTATTCTTATAAAAGTACTTAGGATACGATTTTTCTATTAATTTTTTATTGATTTAGACGCAACAATATAAGGAGAAGTAGATTTTATAGTACGAATCTTACTAGTAATGAATTTTTTTAAATAACGTTTTTCCGATGAGAGCCAATACACCATAACCTTTTTTTTTCTCAGTCTCTCTCAAGGGTAGCCCATGTACTTTATATAATGTACTGTTTTAGTGTTCTCCACAAGCCAACACGCGAACAAATAAGATTCGTAAATACTTAAAATCTTTGAAAAATCTCTAAGAAACCCAATGGGAAACGTGAAAACGTCGATCACCAGTTGGGTTAGTTGGATGAAAAGAAATCTGATATACAGATTTAAATTATGTATTGTTTTCCTTAAAGGATTAGCTTATTTTAAAAATGACTATCTGTTTCGAACACTTTTTTGAATGTTGTAAAAATTGTAAGAAATAATCACAAACTAAAATCAAAGAAAAAATATTTGTTTCAATTTTCTTTTTTTCAAATTTTTTTTTCAAACTTCATTTTTCATTTTTAATGCCCAGTATCTTCGAAGAACGATTTTGAAATAAACAAAATTTTAGAAATAATAAAATAAACTATAAAATACATAATAATGATTTAAAAAACGGAAATTTATTTAAAAGTGAGTATTCGAAGTTCGAACTGATGAAAGTCGAGTTTATTTTCGATTTTTTACGAGAAACGTCCCTCTTTTTGTCAGTGGTATTAAAGATTTCGCCATTAATTAGGAAAATATTTGAGGAAATGGAAGCAAACCATTTGAAGACGTTTTCTTTTCTCGTGAAATTTGTGCTGTTGCTTCAGCTATTGTACTGCATCAATAATCACAAATTTGGGGCAGAGGCAACACAGTCGGAGCTATACCATCGAATGTCCAATGTAGAGACTCAAAACCGACATCATGAAAAAAAATTTCGCTTTTAAAGGTGGAAAAAGTTAAAGATAGGAACGAAATCCATCAACTGAAAGAACGCGTAACCCTGCTAGAATCTTTAACCTTTTCCAATTCATCATCGAGTGAAAAACTCAGGAGAAGATCAAAACGTCCTGCACGCCTTCTTTCCTTCTTACCGTGAGATTATAGGATATTATAATCAAAATGCTTATGTTAATACTTTTAATTTATTACAGTAAAAAGAATAGGAGCAATCAGACTGAAGAAGAGGCGACTTCTAGTTCTAAAAGGTTCTACGGCCCACCAACCAGTTGCGACGATTTAAACAAGCTTGGATACACTTTAAACGGCTATTACTTGATAAAAAGCAAGGAGAAATTTGGCACTCATCGAATTCAAGTTACCTTCTGCCAATTTCATCAACCAACAGGCGTAAAACTAGGTAATAAATGACAGTAATGATTGAAGCTTTCATTATTATTTGCTTTCTATGTTATGTAAATTATAATACTTATATTATGATTTTTGTATATTAAATATGGATATCAAAATTTAAAATTAAATCACATTTCGTTCAATCCACCTAATAAAATACAAATTTTGTCAACAAGTCGTTTACCTTATGACAACATCTACTTCACTGTCATAGAGCATTTTCAAAGTTTGAAATTTAAATTTTATGGTTTATGTTTTACTTTCTTAATTTTTTTTAATCAATTTTCCCGAATTTTTTTTAACTCACAAAACATTTCTGTTTTAGTTCCCGAAACTGTGGTCGGCCAAGTAGATGTGACGACCAAATCCGTCCATTTCTACGTCCAGAGAAATTCCAGTTTTGGTACACCCAATGCCATAATTCCTTTCGATTTGGCACGACTAAACGCAGGCGATGCTTTTGACTTGCCCACCGGGACCTTCACGGCTCCAGTCCCGGGGATTTACCATTTTTATTTTTCTGCTATTAAATCTAACAACGCGATTTATTTTGGTATTCAACTTAATGTAAACGGCGCCACTGTTGCAGTCGCTTATACTTGGCAAAATCCTACGGAAAATCTCGATACCATTTCCTTGAACGCCTTCTTACGATTGGCAGCAGGCGACAGAGTGAATCTGATCAATGTGAATAACGGCGAGCTCTTCGATCAACCAAATCACCACACCCACTTTAGTGGTTGGCTAGTGGAGGAGGATTTGATGTGAACTGATTTTGATTGTCATTTGTTGACATCCCACGAAATAAACGATGACCTGATCACGTGATTAATGAGATCAAGTTGCCGTATCGGTCTTTTCGTCTTTTAGTAATGCATGATTAACTTTTTAAAGTTTTCAATCTTACTCGCAATCGCAAATAGCTTAGCACTATAACAACGAAGTTTTAAAAGCGAAAAATGACGAATGAGAATATAATGGATAACTATAGTAATATCAAGCTAGTGTGGGCAGGAAGTCCTTCATATTAAAATTGGAAACTTCATTCATATTTTAAAAAATAAATTGATATTTTAATCCGCCGGCAGTTGATTATTCAAATTTCTAAAGATAACTAGATGCAAAAACTTTCTCAAATGACTAGCCCCACCTAATTTTTACCGTCGTCTTATAACCAGTCAAAGCCCACATACTATTACGTTTAATAAAATTTTCATACAAGCTATTAGTCTATGAATAAAATAATGACTTTTAGAATTAGAGTAAGACGAAATAACTTTTAGAATTATAATTTTAAATGCTACATATTACGGAGAACGAGAGCAATTCTGAAAGAAAAAACAAATCTGGTTAAATATCTTCTAAAATGTCTGACGCCATGCAGCACAAAATTTAAGAAGTTAACTTATTCAAAAACAATTCAGCAAAGGTTTTGTCTTTGCAATCTTATTTCTTTGAGAAGGAGCAAGCCATATTTCTATTTTTATCTATGGTTTTAAGCTATGAAATGGACTAATAGCCTACTGCGTAGTTTATCATGGATGATAAAATGAAAAAAAGTAAAAGGCTTTTATGCAATCTAAACAGCAATACATTTGTTTATTTCTATTTCTAATTGACTTTCTTGTGATTAATTATAATGATAATAGATGACAAGTTCCTCGGATCATTTAAGAATAATAAGTGTCTAGATTCTAGAATCCATATGTAATTGTTTATGATATTAAAAATATTAATAAAATACGAACAAAAAAGTTAACTATATCGACCCTCTGAAGTTTTGGTCATGGCCCTCATAGTTTATGTGACTTCAATGGTCGTATAGCAATTGCTTTTTCACTCACTTGTATATTTCTAAATTCAAATTTATATAAACGATAAAATGGTAGTCTAGAAAAGGCAGCTAGCTAGAAATAAGGCAGTACCAGCTGCACTACACTCATAAAGTCATCCCTTGTCGGTTATCAGGCAAATTCAATTGAAAAACGTAGATTCACGTGTCTTGATCTCCACCCTGAGGATAAATCCCTCAACTTTTGGATAATATCTTTTAAACCAACCAGCAAAATCTTTTAAAATCTTTAAACATTCAAGATTTCTTGTATACCTTTATTTTTGGCATTGGTCATGAGTGGGTATATGCAGTTGTTTGTTGCTATAGAGTTGTTTTTATAATGTTATTTTTTATTTATTTAATTACTAGAATAACATCAGTGCATATACCTACCTCCATTGCACTATAATCAGCCATCTAACATAACATAATAATTGATGAATCTAAAATAATAATAAATACAAGTTTCCCGAAGGGATTTAGGAGGTGAAAATGAGGATACTACACTTACTACAAGCCTAGCATTGGGTAAATATATGAAATCTACATTTTCACTTTTTAATATGAAAAATTCAAGTTGGTCTCTCCCTTATTACTATATTAAAGGAGCTACATTTTAAGTGACTACGAATGTAAGCTATAATTTATGGTTTTAGGTGAAAAGATATCTAGTATTTTTTTCACCGACCAGTATAAAAAAAAATATTCAATGGACTTCCGCTTCACCTTTCACCGTCTTTTTCAGTTGTAAAAGAACGGACGAAAAGAAATAAGGCTACTGCGTATATTATGAAATCTGATTCCGTTCCAAACCTACAAATTTATTTTTTAAAAGCGTGCGCTGCTGCATAAACTTACTTTTCCCACGATAAAATCGGAGTTTTAAAACGGTCATTAGTTATATCCAGATTATTTTTATTCGGGTTCGCTAGAATCGATAAATAGTTACATCTTTCTATAATCCGAAACCGATATGTTAGGTATAATCATGGCCTTAATTTCTAAACAAAACATAGAAGCTGAAAAGAAAACTGTTAATTATTTTACGCATCCCTTCGGGAACCTCTCCAAAGCGTAGCCGCTTTGGTTAAATTTTAAAGATGAAAATTTAATTATCTGATTGGTTTCTACTTACGTCGATAGAGCGCGTACGTGTACCGTTTCTAAACGCCTGATCTGGTTATCGTTGTTCCTTTGAAACGTAGGTTAGTAAGGGAGCTAGTCCCCTTATCATGTATAATATGGGGAGCTGGGAGCAACAGACTTACATGAAAACGGGAGTGTGGAATGTGGATTTTTTGAAGGTCAAGGTCTTCAGAGGAACATATATGGGATTATATGGTGATAATCTATGCTACTTTAAAATTCTCAACCATAAATATGTGTTTTCACAAACAAAAATGCTGCTCAACTTAAATATTTTTTTACATATATGTCGAAGTAATGTACTGTATATGGTTATACCGTTATACATTCAAAGAGAAAAACAGTTATAAAAACGAACCCTTTAACATAGTTGTTCTGTATGAATCTTTATCCTAAAAAAACAGTGAAGTCGAAAAGTTCTTGGATTATATTCTGGTGGATTTATATAATTTACTGGATACATTATAAAGATTTACACCGCCCATTTTATTTCTCTCTTCTGTCACTTGAACATGGAAAATATAGGGAAAATAGCCCCGTCGATAGGAATTCGGCTTATCTTTTCAGTATATTATTATTGCTAGTTGATCGGGTCACTGGAGACGTTTTATTTAATAACAAAACTTACAATGGGTGCACGAATTATTTGAACACCCTTATCCGCCGCCGTATTATCTTATGGAGAATAGTGTCGTGCGCCGACGGCGTGTTTTAAAAGGGTACGGGTATTTTTCTTTCCCGTCGGCTATCCTTGCATGTTAAAAAAAGAAAATATGAGGGAAAAGTCGCAAAAAGCCGTACGTTTTCAAAACATGGCTTCAAAAACGTTTAAACTTAAGTTAATTGAATATTTTCTTACATGACTATAAAGAAAAATCTATTTCTGATCCAATGAAACTAGTCTTGTTGTAATCAGAGCAGTATTTTTTAAAATTTATTTTATAAACAAAGAGGCCATTTTTCATAAGAAAGAACAGGGACCGACGGGGTGTTGTTGTGACGCTTATATAACTGTTTGGGGAATAAAAATGACTACAGCAAGATTGTAGCCTGTTCAAAGTCTATCGAGGAAAAATAATTTGAAAATACTACGTCAATTTTCAAGGAAGAAATAATCGTCGGCACGCAACACTATTCTTCACAAGCTAACACGGCGGCGGGTTAGGGTCTTCGCAAATAATTCGTGTACCAACTGTATATAATCTAGTTAAAACATATTATGAATTTGTTTACCATCGAATCCATTTTGTGGAAAGTTCTAGAATCTTGACGGGGAAAATATGATTCAAAGGTAATGTTGATATGCTAATGCACGACGGTGTGCGAGATTCTCAATCGATTCTAGTCAACGTCAAGTCAAGTTCTATCGAATTAATATGAAATTTATAACTGTGTGTGTTTCGTGTATCAGTGTTCATAGTGTTTCGTGATTATTATATAAGCTGATAGTAGATATGGATTCTTTAAAATTTAGCTGATTTCATTTCTAAACCATTCCTAAGTCAAATTCAAAATCTGCTAAACTTCAATGAAGATGATTAAAACTAAATAATAAATTCACGGAGAACATACATAACCTTCTAAAGAAATATCATTTGAATAAATTATGTAGCCTAATATTTATAAATATAATTGTCGAGTACTGGAGTGTGAAGCATAACATTAATAAAAAACATCGATGCTATGTGCTGCAGTGTAGAAAAATTGAAAAATGGAATATAATAATAGATATGTAACAACCAAATGACGTGCAGGGGCTTTGCTTCATGTTAATCATGTAGCATTTCAATTGGTTCAAACTATTGTATAAAATGAAATATGAAACTAAAAATATAAAATAATGTATTAAAATTCTGCCTTTTCGTCAATGGATATCTTCCACAGTATTTATAAATGAAATCAGAAGTAAAAATTTATAAATTAACAGTATGTTACCATCAAAAGAAAAAATGGATTCAACTTTGAAGTACAATTTTTTTAATTTGTGAATGATTAATGTATGATTTAGCTGCATATGCAACACTTTAAAATCTTCGTTTAAAACAAAATATAATATTAACAGAAATTGGAAACAATTGTAAGATTTCCTTGGGAACGAGGAGAGGAAATTGGGAAACTTTGGTTCGTGTAGCGTTTCAGTTGCCTATTGGTTCGTCGATTTGCCTCATGGGCGATTCCAATTGGCCAACACATAAAAGTTCTGACTTAGAATGGCGCGTGCTCGATTCCAAAACGCCCTGCTGCGCCATGTACCATTCCCATAGGCTTACGATCGTCACTATTCCTCTTGCACATCTCCAATTGGTCTAAAATATTCCACATCGACATTCCTGCTTGAAATGAAATCAATATAAATAGAATCTCCGAATACTGTTGCCATCGTAGCATTTTTTGGCAGAAGCCCCTTCACTTCTAAAGTAAAATTATTCTATTTGTTTAAGTAACTTTCAACGAAAGAAATTTCGTAGAATAAGAGAGATGAATTTCAAACTATCGTTTGTTGTTCTAATAATGTCTTACGTGGCATCTCCTTCCATGTGCCAAGGTAAACCGTTCATAATACTTTACCTAAAGCAAATAAAATAATCATTTTTACTATTTTAATAGGTCCATCAATTGGTTCTGCTGGCATTCCTGTTCCTAAGAAAGATTTGAAGAATCTGGTCGGGAAACAGGAAATGGAACAATCAACATCACTAATGGTGCCTTTTCACCTCATTTTCCTAAACTATTACGTCGCATTTTCAAATATTTTAAAACAATGCCATATTATTTTCAAACAGGTTCGTCCCGGACTTAGCCAACCTATCGGTTTAGCTTCTCGATTAAACCTATTGGAAGCTGATTTCAGTCGGAAAATTGAAGAAATAAAGAAACAGACCAGCAGAGTTAGCAAAGATCAGGATGAAAAAATCGACATTATAAGGGTAAGGGAGCAAAATCTTGCTCAACTTTTGAACGAGACCAGGGAGGAGATGGTGGGATTGAAAATCCAGAATAGAGACCAATCAAACAGAATTGATCAGCTGGAAACGAAACTATCACTGCTGCAAAACACGCCTCCAACCTCGAAGAAAGGTTCCAAAAAACGACCAGCACGCCTTCTACCTTTACAAATACTATACAATAAAAACAACACTCAACCGGTTATTCCTCAATTCTACGGCCCACCGCATAACTGCTCCGAGCTGTCCAAATTGGGATACACCTTAAACGGTTTCTACCAGGTCAAACCATATATTTCGAAGAATAGTAACGACGGCGACTTCACTCAATTAGAGACCATATATTGCGCTTTTAAACAACCCGGAGGAGTAGTTGATAAAACTAAAATGGAGAGACGAGCCGTTCCTAAAAGCACGAAAGTGACAGGAATACCGACCAGTTGTAAAGATCTTCAACAACATGGCCATTCATGAATGGAATTTACTTGATGAAGAAAGCTCTGCCAAATAATCAAGGAATGAAAATCCAAACTGCCTATTGCGATTTTCAAACCCCTACATCTTCTAATGGTATGCTTAACTTTATTTTTTTTAAAGGAAATTATGAAGTCGAAAAGAGAATTTTCCTTTTTTTTTAATTTCTAAAGTAAGTTCTATTTATCCCACTTCTGTCTTTTGCGTATTATAACAATTAAACATATTGTTTCAAAAACAATACGAAAAATAGTATTTTAGCAGTATTTTATTAGCTTCATTTAGAAAAAAAACTATATATCGTATTTTATTTGGTATTTTTGCTAAGGCTTAAATAACTACCAATTGCTATAAGAACATATTTTATTGATTGATGCTGGGCTTCTAGCTGCTTCTAAATAATCGTCACAAACATCGTAAAATGTAGCGTTAGAAAGGAAAAAAACTTGAATTAAATTTTAAATACTATATATTCCTACATTTTTATTCTACAACGAGTTTTTTTTTCTTTTATTTTTAAATCAACAATTGATTTACTTTACCAGTCAATCAAAGCAATTTAGAACTTTTTTTTTATGTTTTTCATTTAAAAATTGTTTCCAATGTTATTTTATTTTTACATGCAAAATAATTTGTTTGGTATTTTTAAAAAGAAGTATTTGAACGTATTTTTTACCTAAGTATTTGCAAAGAAATGCATTTTATTCGACAAAATATTCGTTTTTGATTTAAAAATGTTTTAAAGTTACTTTTTTCGCAGAACATAAAACAATTTACTTTGAAACCCACTTGCATACTAAATTAAAAACTTCGCATAAAATAGTTTATTACAATTTCAATACCAAAAGATGTATTTTTATAATATTGATTTAGGGACAATTTAAGGGACAATTCATTTAAGTAGAATCAATACACGCATTTATCCCAAAGTGTCCAGTCCATAAAAAAGATTAAATTCATAATCAAATTTATTTTGACTATTTTGATAATAAGTCATTTTAATGCACTTATTAAATGTTATTTCTGTTGCAGTTTCCGAAGCTTTGATCGGCCAAGTAGACGTCAAGACAAAAACCGTCCATTTCTACGTCCAGAGGAATTACAATTTTGATAGGCCCAATACCATACTCCCTTTTGACTTAGCCTGATTGAACGAGGGCAGTGCCTTCAACTTGACATCTGGGATTTTCACAGTCCCAGTCCCGGGGATTTACCATTTTGATTTTCCTGCTTATAAATCGGTATATGCCATTAATTTGGAAGTTTATCTTCAAGTAAACGGTGCCACTGTTGGTATTACTTATACTGTCCAATCTGCTACGGGGGGCAACGTTGCCGTTTCCTTGAGCGCCTCGTTACGATTGGCTAAAGGCGACAGAGTTAACCTGTTGTTTCGGGGTGGCACCTTCGTCGATAGAAGCGATGAGCACTGGACCCACTTTACCGGTTGGTTGGTGGATGAGGAATTAATGTAAACTGATTCCCATTTCAATAAATGATTACGTCATTTCCATTTCTTTTTTTTTTCTTTTTCTTGCTTTTGATTTTGAAAATTTAAAAGTTTTTTGATTGCGAGCGTAGCGAGCCTATAACCCATTTCTTATTTTATTCATTTCCCCTACGGATATGCGGATCGTATATCACATATGTATGTCCACGATTTGTATGTACACTAATTAAGTGATGAAATTTCTAGAACACCCATAATAAAGTCTCCCAAAAAGGATTTTGATTCATCAACTACAAGGAGTCCTAAGCTTGGAATCAAAAATCTATAGATGGCTCTTGCAAGGTGAAACATTCAAACCATTGGATTTGTTTTGATACATCGATAGTTTAATCTAAATGGAAATATAATTTGAAATGTAGTACCAAGAACGAGACAGAAAAAAAAGTTGGCTGGGATGTCACAATCACATTTCTACCCGTACCTACCTCAGTTGCCCTATATGCCATCAGCCATCTACCATCACATAGTTGATGAATCTAAAATAATATATAACAAATAAATACAATTTATAAAAAATAAAATTATTTATTCGAGTGGTCTCTTCTTCCGTCGATAGAGTGCGTGCGTGTGCGGCTTTTAAACGCTTGAACTTGCTATCGCAGTCCCATTGAAATGTAGGTTAGTAAGGGAGCTAGTGAAAATCTAGAGAACCTTGTGTTTTCATAAAAATATAATGGGCCTTCGTTTTCAATACAAATATATTTTAAAATATGAGGTATAAGTCGTAAAAGCCGCACGTTTTCAAAACATGGCTTCAAAAACGTTTAAACTTAAGTTAATGGAATATTTTCTTACATGACTATTAAGAAAAACAATTTCTGATCCAATGAAACTAGTCCGGTTGTAATCAGAGCAGTATTTTATTTTAAATGTATTTGATAAAAAAAGAGGCCATTTTCCATTTGAAAGAACAGGGACCGACGGGGGTGTTTAAATAATTGTAGACGCTTATATAAATCTTTGGAGAATGAAAATGACTACATCAAAATTGTAGCCTGTTCAAAGATCTACCGAGGAAAAATAATTTGAAAATACTACGTCAATTTTCAAGGGAGAAATAATCGTCGGCGTGCGACACTATTCCCCACAAGCTAGGGTGTTCAAATAATTCCTGTGCCCACTGTATATAATCTAGTTAATCCCCGAGTGTAGAGGAGGTTTGTTTTTAGAATAAAAAGAAATCCCTTGAAGAGGGTCTCTCTGGCCCTTATTGTTCAAGCAGACGACGTTGTTCTAGGAACTGCTATAAGGTTTTGCAGCATTCCCTTAAGGAAATGAAAAAAAGCTTGTGACCACTCTTTAGGGGCTTAATTATGCACGAAATTTTTAAAAACAACATAGAAAAAAACACCAGGAGCTTCTTATGGGCACGTTAGAAAATGGAAAGAAAATAACTTTTCACGACGGAGTAGGAATTTTTTTAGTAAAAAACCTGTCTTTTAAGGGCGATTTTCTTCGAAACGTACCTGTCTCTCCTTGACAACAAAATGCTTGGCAACGGGCAGGGCCGCCACAAGGGGAGGGTCACACAAGGGTCGTTATATTAACTTCAAGAAGCTAAGAGGAAATAGAATGTTGTCCGTATTCTACAGGGCACCGCATGCCAATGCCACTTGAACAAGACATGCCCAGGCTCGCCAATGCCTTTGGAGCCGGGCAGGTCTGCGCTTGCCCATGGTGCAGGACCGGCCTAGACTTGTCAATGCCCATGGGGGAGGACAGGTCTAGACTAGTCAATGCGCACGGGGAAAGACAGGCCTGGACAAGCCAATGTCCCTGGGGCAGGATAGGTCTAGATTAGTCCATGTCCATAGGAAGACAGACCTGGACTGGTAAATACTCTGAATAGTGGGCCAGGACTTCGACAGGTCTATGGCATTTTTGTACTCTTGCAGAATGTGTTAGATCTGGCCAGGCTCTGGTAGTAATATAAATTGGAACGACTATTGAAGTACTGTTGAATAGTTTCAATTCAAACAGTAACGCCAAGGCGCTAACAACTTCATGAAGAAATACGTGTTAATTTGGCGGATGATTCAATTGAAGGATTCGACGATCCAGACATAGGTGTTCTAAAATCAGGTTCCTTAGACCTAAATTAATACTGCCCGTATCAAGAAGAAATATAAAAACAAACACCATTATGTTATTTTTACGAGGGTCTGTACGCCGTGCGAATCTTGTATATATTATGAATTTGTTTACCATCGAATTCATGCTGTGGAAAGTTCTGGAATCTTTATGGGGAAAATATGATTCAAAGGTAATGTTTATATGCTAATGGACGACGGTGTACGAGATTCTCAATCGATTCTATTCAACGTCAAGTTCTTTCGAAATAATATGAAATCCATAACTATGTGTGTTTCGTGTATCAGTGTTCATAGTGTTTCGTGAGTATGTTTTAACATTAATGAAAAAAACATGGATGCTTTATGCTAGTGTAGGAAAATAGAAAAATGAAATATAATAATAGATATGTAACAACCAAATGACGTGCAGGGGCTTTGCTTCATGGAGCATTTCAATTGGTTTGTATAATTTTCATTATGTATGTTTCCGATTATTGGTTCAAACTATTCTTCATCTGGGTCAAGTCTTAAAATTCTGCCTTTCCGTCAATGGATATCTTCCACAGTATTTATAAATGAAATCAGAAGTAAAAATTTATAAATAACAGTATGGTACCATCATAAGAAAGAAAAAAATATTAATGACAGAAAAAATGGATTCAAATTTGAAGTACAATTTTTAAATTTTTGAATGATTAATGTATAATTTAGCTGCATGTGCATCACTTAAAAATATTCGTTTAAAACAAAATATAATATTAACAAAAATTGAAAACAATTGTGAGATTTCTTTGGGACCGCGGTGGAAAATTGGGAAACTTTGGTTTGTGTACCGTTTCAGTTGCCTATTGGTTCGTCAATTTCCCTCACGGGCGATTCCAAGTGGCCAACAAAAAAAGTTCCGATTTAAAATGGCGCGTGCTCGATTTCCAAAACGCCCTGCTGCACCATGTACCATTCTCATTGGCTCACGATCATCGCCATACATCATGTACATTTCCAATAAGTCGAAAATATTCCACATCGACATTCCTTCTTGAAATGAAATCAATACAAATAGAATCTCCGAATACTGTTGCCATCGTAGCATTTTTTGGCAGAAGCCCCTTCACTTCTCAAGTAAAATTATTCTATTTGTTTAAGTAACTTTCAACGAAAGAAATTTCGTAGAATAAGAGAGATGAATTTCAAACTATCGTTTGTTGTTCTAATAATGTCTTATGTGGCATCTCCTTCCATGTGCCAAGGTTAACCGTTCATAATACTTTACCTAAAGCAAATAAAATAATTATTTTTACTACTTTAATAGGTCCATCAATTGGTTCTGCTGGCATTCCTGTTCCTAAGAAAGATTTGAAGAATCTTGTCGGGAAACAGGAAATGGAACAATCAACATCACTAATGGTGCCTTTTCACCTCATTTTCCTAAACTATTACGTCGCATTTTCAAATATTTTAAAACAATGCCATATTATTTTCAAACAGGTTCGTCCCGGACTTAGCCAACCTATCGGTTTAGCTTCTCGATTAAACCTATTGGAAGCTGATTTCAGTCGGAAAATTGAAGAAATAAAGAAACAGACCAGCAGAGTTAGCAAAGATCAGGATGAAAAAATCGACATTATAAGGGTAAGGGAGCAAAATCTTGCTCAACTTTTGAACGAGACCAGGGAGGAGATGGTGGGATTGAAAATCCAGAATAGAGACCAATCAAACAGAATTGATCAGCTGGAAACGAAACTATCACTGCTGCAAAACACGCCTCCAACCTCGAAGAAAGGTTCCAAAAAACGACCAGCACGCCTTCTACCTTTACAAATACTATACAATAAAAACAACACTCAACCGGTTATTCCTCAATTCTACGGCCCACCGCATAACTGCTCCGAGCTGTCCAAATTGGGATACACCTTAAACGGTTTCTACCAGGTCAAACCATATATTTCGAAGAATAGTAACGACGGCGACTTCACTCAATTAGAGACCATATATTGCGCTTTTAAACAACCCGGAGGAGTAGTTGATAAAACTAAAATGGAGAGACGAACCGTTCCTAAAAGCACGAAAGTGACAGGAATACCGACCAGTTGTAAAGATCTTCAACAACATGGCCATTCATTGAATGGAATTTACTTGATGAAGAAAGCTCTGCCAAATAATCAAGGAATGAAAATCCAAACTGCCTATTGCGATTTTCAAACCCCTACATCTTCTAATGGTATGCTTAACTTTATTTTTTTTAAAGGAAATTATGAAGTCGAAAAGAGAATTTTCCTTTTTTTTAATTTCTAAAGTAAGTTCTATTCATCCCACTTCTGTCTTTTGCGTATTATAACAATTAAACATATTGTTTCAAAAACAATACGAAAAATAGTATTTTAGCAGTATTTTATTAGCTTCATTTAGAAAAAAAACTATATATCGTATTTTATTTGGTATTTTTGCTAAGGCTTAAATAACTACCAATTGCTATAAGAACATATTTTTTTGATTGATGCTGGGCTTCTAGCTGCTTCTAAATAATCGTCACAAACATCGTAAAATGTAGCGTTAGAAAGGAAAAAAACTTGAATTAAATTTTAAATACTATATATTCCTACATTTTTATTCTACAACGAGTTTTTTTTTCTTTTATTTTTAAATCAACAATTGATTTACTTTACCAGTCAATCAAAGCAATTTAGAACTTTTTTTATGTTTTTCATTTAAAAATTGTTTCCAATGTTATTTTATTTTTACATGCAAAATAATTTGTTTGGTATTTTTAAAAAGAAGTATTTGAACGTATTTTTTACCTAAGTATTTGCAAAGAAATGCATTTTATTCGACAAAATATTCGTTTTTGATTTAAAAATGTTTTAAAGTTACTTTTTTCGCAGAACATAAAACAATTTACTTTGAAACCCACTTGCATACTAAATTAAAAACTTCGCATAAAATAGTTTATTACAATTTCAATACCAAAAGATGTATTTTTATAATATTGATTTAGGGACAATTTAAGGGACAATTCATTTAAGTAGAATCAATACACGCATTTATCCCAAAGTGTCCAGTCCATAAAAAAGATTAAATTCATAATCAAATTTATTTTGACTATTTTGATAATAAGTCATTTTAATGCACTTATTAAATGTTATTTCTGTTGCAGTTTCCGAAGCTTTGATCGGCCAAGTAGACGTCAAGACAAAAACCGTCCATTTCTACGTCCAGAGGAATTACAATTTTGATAGGCCCAATACCATACTCCCTTTTGACTTAGCCTGATTGAACGAGGGCAGTGCCTTCAACTTGACATCTGGGATTTTCACAGTCCCAGTCCCGGGGATTTACCATTTTGATTTTCCTGCTTATAAATCGGTATATGCCATTAATTTGGAAGTTTATCTTCAAGTAAACGGTGCCACTGTTGGTATTACTTATACTGTCCAATCTGCTACGGGGGGCAACGTTGCCGTTTCCTTGAGCGCCTCGTTACGATTGGCTAAAGGCGACAGAGTTAACCTGTTGTTTCGGGGTGGCACCTTCGTCGATAGAAGCGATGAGCACTGGACCCACTTTACCGGTTGGTTGGTGGATGAGGAATTAATGTAAACTGATTCCCATTTCAATAAATGATTACGTCATTTCCATTTCTTTTTTTTTTCTTTTTCTTGCTTTTGATTTTGAAAATTTAAAAGTTTTTTGATTGCGAGCGTAGCGAGCCTATAACCCATTTCTTATTTTATTCATTTCCCCTACGGATATGCGGATCGTATATCACATATGTATGTCCACGATTTGTATGTACACTAATTAAGTGATGAAATTTCTAGAACACCCATAATAAAGTCTCCCAAAAAGGATTTTGATTCATCAACTACAAGGAGTCCTAAGCTTGGAATCAAAAATCTATAGATGGCTCTTGCAAGGTGAAACATTCAAACCATTGGATTTGTTTTGATACATCGATAGTTTAATCTAAATGGAAATATAATTTGAAATGTAGTACCAAGAACGAGACAGAAAAAAAAGTTGGCTGGGATGTCACAATCACATTTCTACCCGTACCTACCTCAGTTGCCCTATATGCCATCAGCCATCTACCATCACATAGTTGATGAATCTAAAATAATATATAACAAATAAATACAATTTATAAAAAATAAAATTATTTATTCGAGTGGTCTCTTCTTCCGTCGATAGAGTGCGTGCGTGTGCGGCTTTTAAACGCTTGAACTTGCTATCGCAGTCCCATTGAAATGTAGGTTAGTAAGGGAGCTAGTGAAAATCTAGAGAACCTTGTGTTTTCATAAAAATATAATGGGCCTTCGTTTTCAATACAAATATATTTTAAAATATGAGGTATAAGTCGTAAAAGCCGCACGTTTTCAAAACATGGCTTCAAAAACGTTTAAACTTAAGTTAATGGAATATTTTCTTACATGACTATTAAGAAAAACAATTTCTGATCCAATGAAACTAGTCCGGTTGTAATCAGAGCAGTATTTTATTTTAAATGTATTTGATAAAAAAAGAGGCCATTTTCCATTTGAAAGAACAGGGACCGACGGGGGTGTTTAAATAATTGTAGACGCTTATATAAATCTTTGGAGAATGAAAATGACTACATCAAAATTGTAGCCTGTTCAAAGATCTACCGAGGAAAAATAATTTGAAAATACTACGTCAATTTTCAAGGGAGAAATAATCGTCGGCGTGCGACACTATTCCCCACAAGCTAGGGTGTTCAAATAATTCCTGTGCCCACTGTATATAATCTAGTTAATCCCCGAGTGTAGAGGAGGTTTGTTTTTAGAATAAAAAGAAATCCCTTGAAGAGGGTCTCTCTGGCCCTTATTGTTCAAGCAGACGACGTTGTTCTAGGAACTGCTATAAGGTTTTGCAGCATTCCCTTAAGGAAATGAAAAAAAGCTTGTGACCACTCTTTAGGGGCTTAATTATGCACGAAATTTTTAAAAACAACATAGAAAAAAACACCAGGAGCTTCTTATGGGCACGTTAGAAAATGGAAAGAAAATAACTTTTCACGACGGAGTAGGAATTTTTTTAGTAAAAAACCTGTCTTTTAAGGGCGATTTTCTTCGAAACGTACCTGTCTCTCCTTGACAACAAAATGCTTGGCAACGGGCAGGGCCGCCACAAGGGGAGGGTCACACAAGGGTCGTTATATTAACTTCAAGAAGCTAAGAGGAAATAGAATGTTGTCCGTATTCTACAGGGCACCGCATGCCAATGCCACTTGAACAAGACATGCCCAGGCTCGCCAATGCCTTTGGAGCCGGGCAGGTCTGCGCTTGCCCATGGTGCAGGACCGGCCTAGACTTGTCAATGCCCATGGGGGAGGACAGGTCTAGACTAGTCAATGCGCACGGGGAAAGACAGGCCTGGACAAGCCAATGTCCCTGGGGCAGGATAGGTCTAGATTAGTCCATGTCCATAGGAAGACAGACCTGGACTGGTAAATACTCTGAATAGTGGGCCAGGACTTCGACAGGTCTATGGCATTTTTGTACTCTTGCAGAATGTGTTAGATCTGGCCAGGCTCTGGTAGTAATATAAATTGGAACGACTATTGAAGTACTGTTGAATAGTTTCAATTCAAACAGTAACGCCAAGGCGCTAACAACTTCATGAAGAAATACGTGTTAATTTGGCGGATGATTCAATTGAAGGATTCGACGATCCAGACATAGGTGTTCTAAAATCAGGTTCCTTAGACCTAAATTAATACTGCCCGTATCAAGAAGAAATATAAAAACAAACACCATTATGTTATTTTTACGAGGGTCTGTACGCCGTGCGAATCTTGTATATATTATGAATTTGTTTACCATCGAATTCATGCTGTGGAAAGTTCTGGAATCTTTATGGGGAAAATATGATTCAAAGGTAATGTTTATATGCTAATGGACGACGGTGTACGAGATTCTCAATCGATTCTATTCAACGTCAAGTTCTTTCGAAATAATATGAAATCCATAACTATGTGTGTTTCGTGTATCAGTGTTCATAGTGTTTCGTGAGTATGTTTTAACATTAATGAAAAAAACATGGATGCTTTATGCTAGTGTAGGAAAATAGAAAAATGAAATATAATAATAGATATGTAACAACCAAATGACGTGCAGGGGCTTTGCTTCATGGAGCATTTCAATTGGTTTGTATAATTTTCATTATGTATGTTTCCGATTATTGGTTCAAACTATTCTTCATCTGGGTCAAGTCTTAAAATTCTGCCTTTCCGTCAATGGATATCTTCCACAGTATTTATAAATGAAATCAGAAGTAAAAATTTATAAATAACAGTATGGTACCATCATAAGAAAGAAAAAAATATTAATGACAGAAAAAATGGATTCAAATTTGAAGTACAATTTTTAAATTTTTGAATGATTAATGTATAATTTAGCTGCATGTGCATCACTTAAAAATATTCGTTTAAAACAAAATATAATATTAACAAAAATTGAAAACAATTGTGAGATTTCTTTGGGACCGCGGTGGAAAATTGGGAAACTTTGGTTTGTGTACCGTTTCAGTTGCCTATTGGTTCGTCAATTTCCCTCACGGGCGATTCCAAGTGGCCAACAAAAAAAGTTCCGATTTCTTTTTCATTTCCATTTCTTTTTCTTGCTTTTGATTTTGAAAATTTAAAAGTTTTTTGATTGCGAGCGTAGCGAGCCTATAACTTATTTCTAATTTTATTCATTTCCCCTACGGATATGCGGGTCGTATAGTAGTCCTTTCAGAACTTTTCAGACCCCTGAGGCGTGTGTTTCTGTGATATTTTTCCTTTCTTTCTGGGATTTTTTTTTACTTTCACATAGTTCATTTGATACGGAATTTCATTTTCTAGATACATTTTTTAAATTTTCGTTAAAATAAGTAGGTCTTTGGTTTTATCCAATTCCTTTTTGTTCCCATATCTGCCCACGTATTTTCGGTTCGATACTTTAAAGTTCAAAGTTAGCCTTTATTGCAAAGTAAGCAAAGACTACTTCTGTGTTCTGACGATGCTGTACAACTCGTGGACATAAATATGTGACCGACACTCAAGCGCCAAGTAAAATAAAAGCGGCTTCTGCCCCACGGAGGGGGTCACATATTTATGTCCACGATTTGTACGTACACTAATTAAGTGATGAAATTTCTAGAACACACATAATAAAATCTCCCATAAAGGATTTTGATTCATCAACTACGAGGAATCCTAATCTTGGAGTTGACTGCATAATCATTCATGGTTTTACCAACTCGTTATCCAAGTACTAGTGCCCTATTTGGTACTTCTACTGAGGCTTATGGGCAATGCACGTAGTGTGTATACAGCGTTGCCAGGTTTACACTATTAAACCAATTTAATTAGAATAACCTAACCTAACCTAACGTGACCTAACGGGACCTAACGTGACCTATCACCGCCCTAACAATAACCTAACCGTAAAAAAATCCTACCAATCGCCTATTCGGGGCTTTTTAGTCGCCTATTGGAAGCTGGTCTCATTATAATTAATTTTTAATTATGTTAAATACATGGAAACCCAATAGAAATGCAGGAAAACCCAAAACCAATAAGAATTCAGCAAAAAAAGCCAATAAGAATTTACCGGGATCGGGTCCCGATCCTCCCACCCCCGGTGCCTGTCGGCACCGGGTACTGGCTGCGCCGACCCTATCCACTGCGCCACCCCGTCCCCTCTCCCAATGCTTCGCATGGGGGGTATATGCAGTGGAAGCAGCGGTGGCGCTGCACGCCACCGCTTTCCCATTAGCCTCAGTCGAGGTACCAAATAGGTAACTAGTTCCCGGATACCGTGTTGGGTTTTACTTTAGAAATATATATTTAGAATTATTTTTTTTACTTTAATAAGTCAAAAATCTTTAGATGGCTCTTGCAAGGTGGAACATTCAAATCATTGAATTTGTTTTTATACATCGATAGTTTAATCTAAATGGAATTATAATATGAAATGTAGTACCAAGAACGAGACAGAAAAACATTTTTGGCTGGGATGTCACAATCACATTTCTACCCATACCTACCTCAGTTGCCCTATATGCCATCAGCCATCTACCATCACATAGTTGATGAATCTAAAATAATATATAACAAATAAATACAATTTATGAAAAATAAAATTATTTATTTGAGTGGTCTCTACTTCCGTCGATAGAGCGCGTGCGTGTACGGCTTTTAAACGCTTGAACTTGTTATCGCAGTCCCATTGAAATGTAGGTTAGTAAGGGAGCTAGTGCAAATCTAGAGAACCTTGTGTTTCCATTAAAATATAAGGGGCCTTCGTTTTCAATAAAAACATATGGGGCTTTTCCATGGAAATCTAGAGGCCATGGTCCGCATGGGAAAGGAAAGCCCTTTATATTTCCATGGTAAAACAAAGTTCTCTTGATTTATTTCCTGGAAATTTAGAGGATATATAATAGTGTCGCGCGTCGGCAGCGTTTTTTGCAAGGGTACGGGTTTTTTTTTCTTTCCGGTCTGCTATCCTGGCATGTTAAAAAGAAGAAAATATGAGAGAAAAGTCGCAAAAAGCCATACGTTTTCAAAACATGGCTTCAAAAACGTTTAAACTTTAGTTATTTTAATATTTTCTTATACGACTATTAAGATAAATCAATATCTGATCCAATTAAACTAGTCAGGTTGTAATCAGAGCAGTATTTTATTTTAAATTTATTTGATAAAAAAGAGGCCATTTTCAATAAGAAAGAACAGGGACCGACGGGGTTTGTTTAAATAATTGTAGACGCTTATACAAATGTTTGGGGAATGAAAATGACTACATCAAAATTGTAGCCTGTTCAAAGATCTATCGAGGAATGATAATTTGAAAATACTACGTCAATTTTCAAGGGAGAAATAATCGTCGGCACGCAACACTATTCTCCATAAGATAACACAGCGGCGGGTCAAGGTGTTCAAATAGTTTGTGCACCTACTGTATATAATCTAGTTAACATATATTATGAATTTGTTTACCATCGAATCCATGCTGTGGAAAGTTTTGGAATCTTTATGGGGAAATATGACTCGAAGGTAATGTTGATATGCTACGTCGGTGTGCGAGATTCTCAATTGATTCTAGTCAACGTCAAGTTAAGTTCTTTCGAAATAATATGAAATCCATAACTGTGTGTGTTTCGTGATTATTATATAAGCTGATAGTAGATATGGATTCTTTAAAATTTAGCTGATTTCATTTCTAAACCACTCCTAAGTCAAATTCAAAATCTGCTAAACTTCAATGAAGATGATTAAAACCAAATAATAAATTCACGAAGAACGCACATAACCTTCCAGAGAAATATTATTTGAATAAATTATGTAGCCTAATATTTATAAATTGAATTGTCGAGTACTGGAGTGTGAAGCATAACATTAATAAAAAAAACATCGATGCTATGTGCTAGTGTAGAAAAATTGAAAAATGGAATATAATAATAGATAGTAATAGATATGTAACAAACAAATGACGTGCAGGGGCTTTGCTTCATGTAGCATTGCAATTAGTTCGTTATCATTTTCATCATGTATGATTCCGATTGGTTCAAACTATTCTTCATCAGGATCATGTCTTAAAATTCTGCCTTTTCGTCAATGGATATCTTCCACGGTATTTATAAATGAAATCAAAAGTATTAAATTAAAATTGATAGGTAAATGATGTATGTTATCATCAAAAGAAAGAAAAAATATTAAAAAAAAATATTTATGGCAGAAAAAATGGATTCAACTTTGAAGTAAATTTTTTTAAATTTATGAATGGTTAATGTTTGATTAAGCTGCATATGCATTACTTAAAAATATTAGTATAAAACAAAATATAATATTAACAAAAATTGAAAACAATTGTGAAATTTCCTTGGGACCGCGGGGGAAAATTGGGAAACTTTGGTTTTTGTAGCGTTTCAGTTACCTATTGGTTCGTCAATTTGCCTCATGGGCGATTCCAATTGGCCAACAAAAAAAAAGTTCTGATTTAAAATGGCGCGTGCTCGATTCCAAAACGCCCTGCTGCACCATGTACCATTCTCTTTGGCTCACGATCGTCGTCATTCTTCATGTACATTTCCAATTGGACGAAAATATCCCACATCGACATTCCTGCTTGAAATGAAATCAATATAAATTGACTCGCCGAATTCTGTCGCCTTCATAGCATTTTTGCAGAAGCCACTTCATTTCTAAAGTAAATATAATCTATTTTTTAAAGTAACTTTCAACGAAAGAAATTTCGTGAAACAAAAGGGATGAATTTCGAACTATCGTTTGTTGTTCTAATAACGTCTTACGTTATATCTCCTTCCATGGGCCAAGGTAAACCGTTCATAGTACTGTACCTAAAACAAATAAAATAGAATTATTTAACTATTTTAACAGGTTCATCAATTAGTTCTGCTGGCTTTCTTGTTCCAAAAGACGATTTCAAGAATCTCGACGGGAAGCAGGAAATGGAACAATCAACATCACTAACGGTACCTTTTCCTTAAACAAAGACGTCGTAATTTTCCAATATTTTAAAGCATGTCATGTCATCCTATTTTCCAGGCTTGTCATGGATAAGGCTGGCGACGGGGCGGTTTTTTCCGAAACCGTTCCGAACCCGATAAAAACCGATTTTTAAAAAACCTACCTAATTCCGTTCCGAATGGATAACGGGTTTCCCGAAACCGACTCTATTTTTTTTTACCCCGTACCGTAACCGAATATTGTACCGATAAATGATATTAAATAGTCGACTCAATAAATTATTACCTCATTAATTTAAACTTAAGATGTAGCACGTTTAATGGGAGATTTAATAGAAATTCATCTTAAGCTGTAGGACCTAGGATCGATCCCACTTTCAGTGTGATTTATTCCGTGTTATTTAACATTTTAAAATGAAAATGAGCATACCCAATTGAGAATTTGAATTGCCCATCCTCGTGTAATCCATAATCCACATGACAATAGATTGAATAAATTGTATAATATAAGATGAATATGAGTTTTACGAGTATACCCAATTTAAGCCTGCAGTGAACTAGGTGTAACCTGTATACATAGTTTTTATACATAGATTTGTGATAGGAAGGCATCGTGTTTTGAATGTCTTCTTTGTTTGTTGACTTTTGTTTTGAAAAGTTAAAGACGCCTTTTTAAATAAATGAACTAGTAGGGGGGAAAAGATCAAACTAACTAATGCAAAAATAGTCAATAGCTGGAATCGAACTTCAGCCATCTTATTGAAAACCCGATCTCTTAACCTACTAGACTACATGCTCTTGCTATTTGGAAACAGAAATAAGAGATCTATTTTATACATCCATATAGTATGGATTATCTAGCATTAAGCTTAATTCTGTGCCCATTACCTAAACAGTAGCTATGCAACTTTCTTTTGTTAGATATTCATCATAGCAACTATCGCTCATTAAAAATGATTAATAAACTATATTAAAACAAATTATGAATTGCGGGGGATCGAACTCGGGTCTCCCAAATTTAATTACATTAATGATTTAATGATTCAAATTGCTAATGAATGAATAATACTAAGTTAAACATATTTATGTCGTCGGAACATATTTATTTTACGGTTCGGAAACGGTAACTTTCCTAAATTATCGGAAACAGTCCGAGACTAGTCGGAAAGGCTGCGGAAAGGAACCAAACCGAAAATTTCCGGTACGGTTCCGGAACGGTACGGAGTTCGCATCGGAAAAACCGTTCCGTCGCCAGCCTTAGTCATGGACAACCTGTTGATTTCGTTTCTCAAATAAACCAATTGGAAGGTGAATTCAGTCAGAAAATTGAAGAAATCAAGAAACAGACCAGCAGAATTAGCAAAGATCAGGATGAAAAAATCGACATTATTAGGGTAAGGGAGCGAAATCTTGCTCAACTTTTGAACGAGACCAGGGAGGAGATGGTGGGATTGAAAATACATAATAGAGACCAATCAAAGAGAATTGATCAGCTGGAAACGAAACTTTCACTGCTGCAAAACACGCCTTTAACCTCGAAGAGTTCTGAAGAAATTACAATTAAATCATACGACGAGCAGCAGGAATCTGAAGATTTAAGAAAAGATTCTAAAAAACGACCAGCACGCCTTCTACCATTACAACTACTGTTCAATAAAAACAACACTCGACCGGTTATTCCTCCATTCTACGGTCCACCGCATAACTGCTCCGAGTTATCCAAATTGGGATACACTTTGAACGGTTTCTACCAGGTTAAACCAAATATATCCAACAATAGACACATCGACGACTTTACTCAATTAGAAACCATATATTGCGCTTTCAAACAGCCCGGGGGAGTCTTTAATAAAACTAAGTTGGAGAGGCGAGTCGTTCCCAAAAGCACGAAGGTGACGGGAATACCGACCAGTTGTAAAGATCTTCAACAATATGGCCATTCATTGAATGGATTGTACTTGATCAAGAAATCTCTGCCAAATAATGAAGGAATGAAAATTCAAACTTCCTATTGCGATTTTCAAACACCTACATCTAACAATGGTACGCTTAAATTGATTTTTACTAAAAGAAATTATGAGATCGAAAAAATAAAGTCTTATTTCTAAAGTAAGTTCTATTAATTTCCCTCTTGCGTAGTATAACGATTAAAAAATAGCTTTGAATTGAATAATCAGAAATAATATTTATTTTTTGCAAAGACTTGAAAAAATACCAAACAGTAAAAAAATGTGACATATTTTATGTCACACATTTTTGCATAATATAAAGTAAGAACCCTAATTTCATACTTGTCTAAAAATACCAGATAACATTTTAATTCAAATTGAAACTGTAATTTAATTATATATTTTATAAATTTGATTCAATTTTCATATTTTAAAACGTAGAATCAATACATGTATTTATCCTTTAGTGTATAGTACATTAAGTACAAGGGTTATTTTTTAACAGTCACTTTAACGCATTTCTATAAATTTGATCTCTGTTACAGTTTCTGAAGCTTTGATCGGTCATGTAGACGTTAAGACGAAAACCGTCCATTTCTACGTCCAGAGGAGTTCTACTTTTAATACTGCCAAGGCTGTTATCCCTTTTGACTTGGCTATATTAAACGAGGGCGGCTCTTTCAACTTGCCCTCTGGGATCTTTACAGTCCCAGTTTCCGGGATTTACCATTTTGATTTATCTGCTTATAAATCTATTTATTCCATTAATTTGTTAATTTCTCTTCAAGTAAACGGCAATGATATTGGTATTGCTAATACTAACCATATTGCTACGGGGAACCACGATGCCGTTTCCTTGAGCGCCTCTTTGCGACTGGCTAAAGGCGACAGAGTGAATGTGAAGCTGTGGGCTGGCTCCCTCGTTGATAGTAGCGATCGTTGGACTCACTTTACTGGTTGGTTGATGGAGGAGGATTTGATGTAAGCTGGTTCCCGTTTGAATAAATGATTATATCATTTCCATTTCTCCTTCTTTTTCTTTTTCTTGTTTTTGATTTTGAATAAGTTTACACTGTGAAAAGTGTATTTTTTTTACAAGTTTCTCAGTTTTTTACTTATTCTCCAAATAGTCGACTACGAAGGCTTCAAAGTCACCAATATAATACTTCAGGATGAAAAAATGGTTCAGGGTGGAGGGGGAGGGGGGAGGGGGAGGGGGGAGGGGAGATTCAAATTGTCGTAGATTTCGAGCCATAATCCACGTTTTTTTTTAAACGCGCCATCTTATTACTACCTCTTTCTCGATTGCGTCAATTCATCTTGTATACTCCTGTAGCGTTTACGTGTTATTAAAAACGGTTCGAAAGAAGTTTGCAAAATCCCCAAACAAACGGTAAAAAACAAATTTTAAAAATTCCAAACAAATCAAAATAAGAAATAATTCGAAAAATTGCAATAAAAACATTGAATTCATTGTAATAAAAGGGATTTCCGTAATCGGCATATTATCCACTCGCCACCATGAATACACATTTGTTATATACCATCAGTATATTTTTTAGGGTGTATGAATTGATTATTAGAAAGAAAAATGAATATCAAATCATCTAAGACTACTTCTGTGTTCTGTCGATACTGTACAATATTTAATTTTGAATAACATCTCTGAATAACATAACATCATTTAAAATTAAGCGATTTTTAATGTATAAAACAGAAATGAAGACCATCAAAATGCAAATTAGAATTACTAAATTTTGATAAATAATATTAGCCTACGGCTGTTTCCATAGAAAACTCAAATTGATTATCCATCTGCTTTATCATATACATGTTTTCAAAACGGTAAAAACTATGTTACAATAAATTATGATAGAAAAATGCATGCATTTAATAAAATTTAGGTTTTCTACAATATAGTAATATTTTAGATTGGTGTAATAGAAAAACACATAATTGAATCTTCCAAATAGGATTTATTTATCAACGTGTTTTGGTTATGGCCCTCATAATTCATGTTAATTTGTTCCCATTGATTGTATAACTATTTTTCACTCAATGCACACTGATGTACAAGATTCTCAAATCTCAGTTCATGCTTAATTAATATGGCTCTTTCCCCTTTCATTCTTCAAGAAATAATTAAAGACATCTACCATAGTTTTCATAGTGTTTCTCGATAATAATAGAACATAATAGCTGATATAATGGATTCTTTAAAATCTCTATTTGCCTCCTGCAACATTTCAAAGTAAGATTCAAAATGCTACACTTCAATTGTTACGTTGTTGATTTGCAAGTAACTCGGGCCTGTGTACTCTTCCTCCCACCGCTAGATGTCTCTATCCTCCCCCCTTCTTATCTTTCGTGCAAGCTGTATGAGCGTTTATCTAGTCACTCTAGGCCGAGCCATGGCCGTCAATACATCTGTCTCGCGAGAATAATAACATCGTCTTGAGTCACTCATTTTCCCTCCCCCGTAACATTTGGTAGTCAGAAGTGGGACGAGGCCTTCGAATGGCGTGTCTGCCGCCTCGGAACCTGTGTGCCGGTGCCTAATGGAGCGTCCCTGTCCTGGCTTTCGTCTTCTTTCTATCCTGGTGAGAGTCGACCCGTTCTAAAGCTGCCCTGGTGTGAGTCAACAACAGCTGGTTGTCGTGACTGCCCATCTGAACGTTTCCTGTCTGCCCTGCTGAAGTTCGCGACGCTGTCTTCTCGGCTGTCCTGGTGGTAACCGAGAAGAGAGAGAGAAGAAGATCTGCCCTGGAGCGACTTGGCCTGGTATGGTTGCCGAACCCGATGCAACCGCATGGAGACTTCCCGCCCGGTAACTACGTCACTGCCTTGGTGAGCGCTCAGCTGTCCGGTACCCCGAGGCCATCTGCCAGTATCGTGTTGCCGAAACCCATCTGGCCGCATGTTGCTGTTTCCTCGCCGGTCAAGTCTACCAACTTCATCCGGGTTTATCATCGCCATCCAAAGTCATCGAGGTAAACAACGCCTTCCTACAGCACAACAGCATCCCAGCAGACCCTGGCAACGGGATTGGCCGTTTTATCTTCCCGCGTGAGTCGACCCCGCCCACCCAAGTCCAGTCTACCCGAGAAAGAAAGCGGAGGTGGGATCACCAAGAAGATGACCAGAAGGGAGCAACGTAAATTTTGTAGTTTAATTCCTGTGTTTTGTATTGTGTCATGTATGAGAGAGAGAGTTTACGGATAGGCGCAGGGAGCAAGGACCCGAAGAGCGGTATCCGTGAAAGAGAAGTGTGTGTATTACGTCATTTTTTCCTTGAGGCTATGTTGAGTTGAAGTTGCTGTTTTGTTTTGTACTGTCTCGGCGCAGGAGCGCCGGATTGTTCAGAAAAGGCCGAATGTTACGTTGTTGATTTGCAAGTAACTCGGGCCTGTGTACTCTTCCTCCCACTGCTAGATGTCTCTATCCTCCCCCTTCTTATCTTTCGTGCAAGCTGTATGAGCGTTTATCTAGTCACTCTAGGCCGAGCCATGGCCGTCAATACATCTGTCTCGCGAGAATAATAACATCGCCTTGAGTCACTCATTTTCCCTCCCCCGTAACACAATAAAGATTAATAAAACAAAAACAAATTACGGAAAATATAACAACCCAGATAAATATAATTTGAATAAATTATGTATTGATAAATTTGCCTGTTGAGCACTTGAGTGTGAAGCATGGCGATGAAAAATATCGATGCTATGATTTAGCTGTGCATACATTGTTTGAAATAATCATTTAATACAATGTATAGTGTAGTAGAATTGGAATAAATAGATATTTTACTGTATATCAACCAAATGACGAGCACGAGCTTTGCTTTATGTAGCATTTAAATTGGTTCACATCGGTTAACATCACGTACGATTTCAATTGGTCGAAAAATATTCTCCATCTAAATACCTGTTTGAAATAAAATATCAATCAACTGAATCCTCCATCCAATTGAAAAAAAATCTATTTAATTTATTGGGCCGATTTTTTTCCTAAAATAATTATAATTCACATCAGAAGAAAAAGAAGACTAAATTTACTGGAAATGGTACCCTTATAAGAAATATAAATGACATAGATAAGAATATATAAAGTATGCATACATGAAAATCCATTTTTTAAAATTTTTAATACAAATTCTTAAAATCCTTTTTTTTTAAACAGATTAAAATCTTATGCATAAATTCGATGGCGCGTGCTCCATTTCCAAAACGCCCTGCTGCTTCATGTAGCTTTTCTATTGGCTTATGATCGTCACCATTCCTCATGTACATTTCCAATTGGTGTAAAATATTCCACATCGACATTCCTGCTTGAAACCAAATCAATATAAATCGAGTCCCGAATACTTTGGCCTCCATAGCATTTTCCTGCAGACGAGGACTCTTCATTTCCAAAGTAAATATATTCTGTTATTTTAAAAAGGCAATTTTTAACCAAATAAATTTTGTTAATAAGATGAATTGGAAATTTGCTGGTTTTGTTCTAATAATACCTTTCATGGCAGTTCCTTCCACGGGCCAAGGTAAAGCTTGTTTCGTTTACATAATAAAATAGAGGCCTAATTATTATTATTTTTTAGTTGAATCGTCAATTGATGTTTCTGCCGGCGTTGGTGTTCCGAATGAAGATTTGAAGAATGTTGATTGGAAACAGAAAATGGACCAGTCAACATCACTAACCGTGCCTTTTTCTCTAATTTTTCTTAACTATTACCTCACGATTATTTCAAATGTTTCAAAACAAAAACATTTTATTTTAACATCAGGCTCGTCCTGGGCAACCTGTCGGTTTAGCTTCTCGATTAAACCAATTAGAAGCTGAATTTCGAGATAAAATTGAAGCAATCAAGACGCAGAATAGTAGAAGTAGCAAAGACCAGGATGAGAAAATTGCAATTATCAGGGTGAGGGAGAGAAATCTTGCTCAACTTTTGAACCAAACCAGGGAGGAGATGGTGGGATTGAAAACGCAGAATAGGGGCCAATCTAAGAGGATCGACCAGCTGGAACAGAAACTAGCAATACTGCAAAACACGCCACCAATCTCACCAGTTTTCACAAGAGACAATAACAAAGATAAGATGACGAATGGAGCTTCTAATATCAATGGCCAGGTTTCGAAAGCTTTGACCCCACCGTCTTCCTGTCAAGATCTAGCGATGCTTGACTACAATTTGGATGGGTTTTACCTGGTGAAAAACAAGGAAACCAAGAAGATTCAAACGGTTTTCTGCAGATTTTTGGATGGCAATAAAGGTAGGATGTCTCAATTTGTATCACTTGCGCTGTATATGCTTGTAAAAGTCCTAACAGAGGAATAAGAAATTCTCCTTTTACAATTAAGGGAGAGTTTCTAAATTACAAGAACCAGCAAATAAATTCAGATTACATTTATCTTTACCGTGATTGAGATAACATAGTGATTTCTTATAGACTAATGCTATTTTATAGCGCTTCTAGTTTTGTTTATAATTGCCTATTTTTCCATTTTACAATGTACACATAAACCTAATTTAATCTGTAATCTTGTTTTATATTCTTCCACTTCAAAAATACTTTGATGTGAAAAACAAGATAACAAATTTAACTTGAACAGAGGTTTTGTTTAATCAAAATATCGTTTATATTTGTTCATCAACTTAATAAAATGTCTAATTTTTTCAAGCCTTCTTGAACTTTACGAGACCTGCTTTCTAAATTTAGTGGATTTATAAATTTTTCAGCTTATTTAAGAGTTATAAATAAATTTTTTTTTTAAAATTAAAACATTAAAAAAAGTAGAATCAGTACATGTATTTATCCCTAAGTGTAGAGTACAAGAGATATTTTGAATAGTCCCTTTAACGCATCTCTATAAATTTGATTTTTGTTACAGCTTCCGAAGCTTTGATCGGTCAAGTAGACGTCAAGACGAAAGCCGTCTATTTCTACGCCCAGAGGAACTCCACTTTTAATACTCCCAAGGCTGTTATCACTTTTGACTTGGCGATATTAAACGAGGGGGGCTCTTTCAACTTGCCCTCTGGGATTTTTACAGTTCCAGTTTCCGGGATTTACCATTTTGATTTATCTGCCTATAAATCTATGTATTCCATTAATTTGCTAATTTCTCTTCAAGTAAACGGCAATGATATTGGTATTGCTAGTACTAACCATATTGCTACGGGGAACCACGATGCCGTTTCCTTGAGCGCCTCTTTGCGATTGGCTAAAGGCAACAGAGTGAATGTGAAGCTGTGGGCTGGCTCCCTCGTTGATAGTAGCGATCATTGGACTCACTTTACCGGTTGGTTGATGGAGGAGGAATTGATGTAAACTGATTCCCGTTTGAACAAATGATTATATCATTTCCATTTCTCCTTCTTTTTCATTTTCTTGTTTTTGATTTTGAAAAAGTTTAAACTGTGAAAAGTATATTTTTAAAAAGTTTACTTTTTATTACAAGTCTTTTGACGGTGTCAAGGTGTATGTGTCTTGCTGGTGATACAGCCTACCATGACTTACAGCCAGTTAGAGAAGGATAAACTAGTACATATTTTAACAATTGATTTTACACAATTCAAATATTATTTTAGCTATTTTTTTTTGTCTTTGTGTAAAAAGATGGAGCTGACTCAGAGATTGGACGAATTGCAAATGAAGATGGAGTTTTAAAAGACCAAAATAGTAATACAAACTATTTCAAGTTTTTAATTTTATTTTTTATGATTTTTGTTTGAGTTGAAAAACAAACAAACTAGAAAATAAAATTACCAACTGTTGGTCTACTCATTTTTCCTTTTAAGAAAGCTTTTTACTCACAACCTGTCTATTCCTTGATTTATATTGAGTTTCCATTAAAACCATGGGAAATAATTTCAACATCGATTCCATTCTGTTGAAAATCGCGGAATCTTGGAACAAATATCTTTATATATCTGAAAGTAATGCTTGTTCTGATACTCGATGATGTGTGAATTTCTCAATTGGTTCTTAAGTTATATGGATATTCTATCTCTGATTCTTCATATAAATAACTAATTATAAATATAAATACATAACGTATTTTATTATTATACAGTCATTTTTTTATTTTGTACAGATCTTTCTTATTCGCATCAATAATTATTTACAATTAACGTATTCAATGGTTTTCAACAAATAAGCAACTTCAGAGATGCCAAGAAATGCTTCTTGTAAACTGGAACATCCAGACTATTTATTAAATTAATAAATCATTCAACTTTACTGAACTGGGGCTTATTCATTCACATGTTCATAATATTTCAAAATTCAAATTAATTTAAAAGATAAAAAAAAGTAAAAAATAGAATATGTATTTCTATTGTGTACCGATTCAATGTCATCAGTTGTTGCTCCCCCCTTGAAGGCTATAGAAAGGCAGTAGCAGCTAGCAGCTAGCTCCACTCTACCCAGAAAGTCATCCATGCCTTTGTAATCAATAATTAAAATCTTTTATTTTTTATGTCAAACCTGTATAATTTCTTTTACCTTCTTTTTGGTATTGGTCATGACCAGACCCTATGACTTCGGCCCTATATTAACCCTAAGATACAAGATCAATTCTACCATAAGAGTCTTTCTATAGAATGTTTTTCTTCTTCTATTTATTCATTTTAATCTCATCAGTATAAACACCTACCTCTATTGGTATATGATCTAAAACATCACTTACTTTGATGTAACTAAAATAATAATAAATACAGTTTATGAAAAGTCAGATTAATTGTTACATTGGTTTCTACTTATGTCGACAGAGCGCGTACGTCTACGGTTTACATACGCCTAATCTGATTATCGCTGCCCATTTACAATGTAGATTAGTAAGAGAGCTATAGTCGCCTTATCATGTATACCACAGGTAGAAGCAGTCTTAGGCCTACATGAAAATGGAAACAGTGGCGTGGAATTTATTTTAAAGGCCAAGGTCTCGACACGAACGTACATGGGATAGTATAGAGCTTATCTAGACTACTTTAAAGTTCTTAACCATTTAAAATATATGCTTTGCACACAAAAAGACTTGTGTTGCTCACGTTTCCAGAGCTCGCCCTATTTGTGTCTATAAAAATCATTGGAGTAAATTTACAAAATATTTTCTATTTTTATATTGCCACATGATATTTTACATAAAAGCTCGTGCCTTCTGCGCTCACCTCGTCTATCCAGATCGATTCATTAAGTTTTAACTCTGAATATAATTAAAATTTGAAAACAAATATTCTCCTACAATTTTAAAATATATTTCGAGAAATAATGTTAACGGTGACGAAATTACAATGAGACTGCAACTTTAGGTCATCCCCCATTAAATGCCCACCCTAACATCTTAAGCGCCGTACTGTGCATCTATTGTAAAAAAAAGTTGCCGAAACCATCTCAAGTAAAGTATAGGCTGAAACCTATTTCATTTATTACTTACGTATTAAGTATTACTCAGGATATAGCTTCCAGAATAGGAGGTAATACAGTTTCTGCGCTTTAGAACTTGAGCTAGGCTTTTATTGCTGTTCTTATATGATCATTTAATAATCACTTTTTACACATCAAAAGTTAACTTTTTAAATTCGTTTTTTTTTCTCGCGCGGCTTATTGTGAACATACTGCGGATCAGTGGGTTGAAATGTGTGGCGCCAAACAAGGGGTCATCCATAAAGGACGTCGCCCGATTTTCGGGAGTTTTTGACCCCCGAAAATGTAATCAAAGATTTCATTACTATTTATGAATTGTAACTCAATTAAAAAGAAGCACTAATGAGATGATGTATTAATTTAATTAAAACAGGAAACGTTGTTTACGAGATTTGATGGCTTGAAAGTGGAAAACACAGAACTCAGGTCTGAGGTCAAAGAATTGAAAGTGAAAGTCGCAAAACAAGACGAAGAGATACTCCTGTTGAAGAGCCACGTTTCCAATCTGGAATCCCTTCTTCCTACATCAAAACTGGCTTCGATTGATGCAGCCAATGTGTCTTACAATACGAATTTCGGAACTGCTTTAGCAGAGTTGGGTGGCCCACCATCTTCCTGTCAAAAATTGAGGGACGGTAATAGCTTAATCCCGATGGATGGGATCCACTTGCTGAAAACCAATAACAAAATCCAGGCCGCTTTCTGCAAATTTCCAAGAGATGGTTCTCCCGGTATAAATTTGATTTATTATAATAGTTATCATAGAAGTTTATTTTTATGCCGCTATGGCCATGCAAAGATATTATTATAATGAAACGATATATTAATCGTAGTTTTTGTAGTTTTGAAAGATGTGGTTGAGTTAATGATCTCACAAATGAGTTGGATAAAATCGTTATACGCATCACAACTTGAAAATAATCCAACTTCAACATTATTCATATAACATATTATTCTCATACTAATTATAGAGCTCGCCTTTATTTAGAATTTAACGTAGTGCAAATCAAAAACTTGGAAGTACTGAACCGCAATGCTACAGATGTTTATTAAAAACGGAACTTCGTTAGGAAACGAATTTTGGTTTTAAATGGTTATAGGAAGTATCGATTCACATAGTGATACACAGCAATGGGTTTTCCGTATAGATATTTTCTGGCTATTCCAGTAATTTACACGAATCGCTCCACAGAATTTTATTGGGAAGGAAACATTACTATGCGAAGTTTTATTTGTGATTTTTTTTGTGTCTTTGTTCTATTTTTGAAAAGATAATTATTTCATTTTGTTTTGTGGAATCTAGTCACTTTAGACGTTGTTTCATTTTATTTGTTTTTCATTTCAAAATTTATTGAAATTGTGTTTTACATTCATCCACTGGAAAAAGACTTTAAATGATAAAAGATTTTAAATTCAGATGAATCCAAGTTCTGTTATTTTCATTAATATTTTTTTCAGATTTTCAATATTTTAAAAAATCCGTTTCAAATTAAACAAAATTCATATGACAAAATTTTTAATTTGTATTTTAATCGTTCATATGTTTAATCTCTTTTAAATTCATTTACTTTAAATATAGGTTAAATGTAAAAAGAAGATTAAAATCTAAATTCTCGTTATTTTCCCTCATTTTTCTTTACTTCTTATAATTTCTTTTATATTTTGTTCAATGAAATGTGTGCAATTTGAAAAAAATCAAATTGGTTTGAGTTGCGCATTATTCTGAAAAAAATTTTATTATTATCGTCACCACTTTCATTTTATACAATTTTACTAAATTTAGTTTTAAATGCGCAGTTGTACAGAAGCTCATCGGAACTGTCGATGTAAAGACGAAAACCGTTCACTTCTTCGTCCAAAGGAATTCTATTTTTAGTATTTGTAATGCTGTAATCCCTTTTGAACTGGCTCGAATGAACGAGGGCGGAGCGTTCAATTTGACCTCAGGGATCTTCACAATTCCTGAAGCGGGGATTTACCATTTTGATTTCTCTGCTGTTAAATATATAACTACCAATCATTTGGACATTTTTCTTCAAGTAAACGGCGCAAATCTTGTTGTTGCTTGGACTTCACAAACTTCTAATGGGAGTTACGATAGCGAATATATGAGCGCCTCCTTGCGATTGGCAGTGGGCGACACAGTGAAGCTGTACAATTCCGGTGGCGGCGTGCTCTTCGATAACAGCAATCACCACACTCACTTTACCGGTTGGCTGGTGGAGGAGGATTTATTGATGTAAACCTATTTCGTTTGACATCGCAAGAAATACACGATGGCGTGATGAAATAAATTAAATTGCCGCATTTCTTACATATGTATAAGAAGGCCTATATTAAAGTTTTTCTTTTATTTTGGAGATGACTAGATGGGTTAGTTGTTATTTCTTGTATTTCGAATTCAGATTACATTTGGGATCCAATTGTTAAACCAAAAAAAGTAAAATAGTAGACTTACACCAAATATTTGAAGAAGATTTGGGGTTATGATGCCCCTTAATTGTAATTTTTCATTCAAAAGAAACAAAAAACCAAATTTGGTCTTTATAACTACCATCACAAAAATTCACTCTTATTGAGCCTTCCAGAAAACGATGAGGTGCTTTGTCAGTAACCAAACAACGGAAGGACTTTTCATAGATTAATCTAATTTGATTTTTTGATGCAGACACGTGCTGCGTTTTCTTGTTCTGTTCCCAGCAATTTATGCAGTTTTTATTGCCACTTTGATCGCGCAGCATCGGGAACAGACTAGGCCAAGGGACGTAGTTCGGTCCCAGCCGGGCATCATCGCTTACCTCGCCAGAAAGGCATTCGGCGGAGTTTTCATCGCAAAGTTGCTTTCCGTTATTTAGCAGTTTCCAACGTTTTATAGTCGATAAATTACAATCTGTCTCAATTGTTCGAGCATAATTGCTGTCTGCATCCAGACATTTTCCAGTCTCATTATTCATCAACGGATAGCCCCCGTTTCTACCATGATCTAGAGGTAATACTGGTGGATTTAGGTAAGAGAAACTCATAAGTCATAACGTGCATTCAAAGTTTAGTATAACTATTAAATTTATCGTATCAATACATTTCATTTTGGGACCCAAGACAAAACGCTCCTCCTTGAAACCTGCAAGTATTGCAATAAATAGAAATCCAAATCTGTCTTATTCAAGCATAATCATTCCTCACTTTCAGTCACACCAAGTGGCTGATGAAATTTACAGAGGGAAATTTCAATATGATGACCACTACCAGCTCCGTTCACCAAGTAATAACCATTTAGTGTGTAACCAAGTTTCCCCAGCTCGCTACAGCTTTTGGCTGGACCATAAAACCGTTCAACAACTTCAGTGTCATTTTTTCCTTTCCACTGGAATAGTTTGGATTGTTAATCATTTCCGTTTTTCTTCAGAAATAAAGAAATGAAAATTACTAAAGAAGTTGGAGTGGTAGTAGACGACCAGGCCGTTTTATTACTCTGCGATTTATCCCTCTTATTACTGGCGATCGTGTTTCCTTGGGAACATTCAAATGTCTCCGTTGAATTGTTTTGGTTTCCTTCGCTTCTGAATTGACGAATCCAATTCGTTCTTCTTTGGCTATTAAGAAGAAATTATCATCATCATTGTTATTTAAAAATTACATTTAAGTGTAATGTTACACCTTCTTTGGACCCTTGAGGTTGTTTGAATCGACATTCAATAACTTCAATTTTTCCTTTCTTAGATTCGTCTTTGCCATCAACCAAATAAAGACCATTTAACGTGTAACCTAGTTTTTTAAGTTCTTCGCAGCTGGTAGCAGGGCCATAAAATCGTGTATCAGTTTCCTTTTCTGTATTATTTTTGGGTTTCCCACTATTAAATACATTTTAATCACTATTATACATTTTAAATATTAAATTTTGTAAACAATTAAGACTAAGACTGTTTTATTTAAATTATTATATTAATATCCTATGAAACATATTACAAAATCATATTCTTTGGAAGCAGTCGAGCATGCCGCTTTGGTCGGTTTTTGACATTTTCAATTGCCTGTAAACTAATTCTTTCAAATGGTTCTTGAGAACTTCGTTTCATTGATTTAATTATTTTAATTTCGATGAATCCAATTCGTTCTTCTTTCACTGTTTAATTTTGGTTTATTTATTTATTTATTATTTAATTTTTTTTAATTATTATACCTTGTTTAGATCCATCGGGATGCTTAAATCGGCAACCAAGCACTTCTAATTTGTCATTTTTCGTTTGGTTCTTGCCTTTAACCAAGTAATAGCCATTTAATGTATAGCCAAGCCTGGAAATCTCATCGCAATTAGATGCAGGCCCATAAACCCGAGTATCTACAATATTTTGGTCTTCAGTGCTGTTCTTTTCTTTGTTACTTTTAAATAAAAATAAATTTTATGTTAATTAATGATTCGTTCTTTATATATATACATATAAAAGAAAGTATTGAATTACAAAAGATACTGCACTGGTATCATTCTTGCTGGTCGTTTGTTCCTTTGAATATTTTTCTCAGTTACATCGTCCAAGTACGTTCCATTCTTAAAATGGCGGCGTTCATTACACATTCCCAAATTTCCCCTCGTAGAATGAACTGCATCCACTTCCAAATTATGAAAGCAATACAGCTGAATTAGTAAGAAAACTTTAACGAGTAGCTTGAAATATTTTCCTTCTTGAAGTTTTCTTCCCATTTTTTAAAATCAATAAATTAGAAAAGATGATCTAATCCTTGTTTTCTCTTTAATGATATTTAGTTGACTACATGAAACCAATACGAATTTTTACAAATATGTCATGGTAAACGTTAACCTCCATTATTGGTGTATTTGTTTGGGTTAAAATATTTCACGCTTGTTTGCGTCAGTTTCCACGCTTGTTTAAGCAATCATAATAAAATAGTATACTTCTTTACAAAATTTTGTACTATATTTATTCACATTACTAAAGCTTACATTTCAATCTTTAACCGAAGGTAATTAAAAATTTTATTTTAAGCATAAAGCTTTTCTTTTTATTTTGAAGTATATTTTATTTGTTTTTTTTTTCCGGTTAAAATCTCAAGTTAAAATACAATTAAATAATTTATTTCTCTTCCCACACCTTCCCACCACCTATCACACCCATCACCATCACCCACTTACCGCAGATCACTTTAATTTATTTATTATTCATACTTATCATCTTGAAGTCAATGGGTGTTGAAGACGAAATCTGTCGGTTGGGAAGCGGGTACCTTATCAACTGACAATGCCGCATCCAACAAAAAGAGCGTAATCTTAATGTTATAGATTTTGATGAAACTTTGTATGCATATAGAAAAGATATATATCTAACTATACTAGAGCGGTCGATTTTTTCCGCTGAAACTTTATAAGTTAATTAGTACTTATTGGTCAATTTCATGGTTTATGACCATTTTTTCCAAAGAGTGTACCCAAAAAAAAATTTTCTTCAAAATAAAAATTACATGTTAGATTTCATATATTTCACACCACATATTGAAAGGCCACTTCGAAAAAAATATCGTTGGAAAATGAGACACCCTAGGCTAACCGCTTGTGGGCGAAATAAAAAAAAAAGAACTTGAGGAGTTGAGAGCATCTTTTTTTTATATCGTGGTCCTACAGCTTAGCTTCCAAACAGTTGCTTGCCACACAGCACAATGCAAAAATTTGAATTTTTTTTATCCAAAAGGATAACTTGAAAACATTCACAGTATAACCTAAATTCGTACTTGTTTTTGTCGTTTTAGCCACGTTAATTGTTATTTTGGGGAACATGTTATCTTTTTCGTAATTTTTTTTTTATTTTTTTTCTACATAAATGAAATTATTTATTTATTATATATACTTATCAATATGAAGTCAACGAGTGTTGAAAACGAAATCTGTCGGTTGGGAAGCGGGTACTCACTCAAGGGGCAATGCGCCACTGAACTCGGAATGTTGACCATTTTTTTACTATTTTTAATTTTACCGAATAGGAGCATAATGAATGCAGTCCAACTGTCTGACCAATCATCTACAGTCGTTTAAGACGAAGTTTCACTAATGTACATTCCATCAATGATAGGTCTACTATATGACACTTAAAATGTTCTCAAAAATGAATTTGTAAACTAGTAAGCTGCAGGCTACACTCTTTTCCGCATGACGGGCCACTTTGAATAGATCATAGTGAGAAATCTTCAGGAGAAAGGACAAGTTTAGGGTTATCTAGGGATAAGCCGGTGCTGTGTGTTAGCGATGTCAGAACTAGGTAAAAGTACCTAGTTTGGCCTAGTTCTGACGTGGTAACAGTACTAGTTTTACCTAGTTTTTTTGCAAAGTACTTAAAAGTACTTAACCTAGTTAATTTTTTTTACCTTACCTTGTTTCTTTTACGTGCGTACCGAGTTAAAACTAGATAATTTTATAGTGAGTTAAGATGAGAAACAGCTGTTATAAGTGCGTATTTGCGGAAGTTTTTTTTAGCCCATTTCAGCAAAACGCTTTTATGCGTTTGTTTTTATTTTGTGAAATATTTCCCGTAGGGATTCTGTACAGACTTTTTTCTCATTATATTTCCCGTAGGGATTCTGTACAGACTTTTTTCTCATTATATGGTGGACCCTAGTTCTCGGAGTTCTCACTAGATGTCTTTTTGCCCATGTTGGCAAAGTCGGTGTGCACTTTTCCCAAAGATTAATAGTTAACCGCATTCAAGTATCGACTTAATTCGTTTTAACTTCTTAAGAGTTAAATTAAATTGAAAGTAATTGAAAAGCTCTAAATAAATAAGACCATATCATTTTCAACAACGAAAACAGTTTTAAAGCATAAAAAAAATTTAACCGGTTTTAAAAAGGCTCACACATGATTTTTAACTGGTTAAAAACATGGCAACCCTACAAAAAAAGAGCGGGCGTTCAAAAATACCTCTAAGATGCTATCGGCTATCCAGTAACCAGTTTCGTAATGAATTAAATGAATAAACGTGAATTGTTGAACTGAGGTCTGAGACTGAAGATAGTCATAGAGACATGGGAAAAAAAGAAAATACTGGTTACATCGTATAAGAATGCCTCAAAATCCTAAGGCTTTACAGTCTAGAGTTTAGACCTTAGACATTTAGACACATAGACAAACAAATATATGTTTTTATTATTTTCGAAAAATGGATTGGAAAAATTGCAACTCTGTTACACCGTGGAAATTCAAATTTCTTATGTAGTTCTTCAATATATCTGATTCTCTTTGATGTCGGTAGTCGGTAGCATCGAATTAATTTTGAATAGTATATTTAAAATCTATTGCAAATTTTTAAAAGTTAATTTTTGAAAATCATCAAATAAAATTACTCCATTATTAGATTTTAAAACTGAAATTATGACGATAAGCGTAGGAGGAAATTTTGGGAGTATTCTAAAATAGATTTTTTTTTATTTTTATCGAGATTTTGATATTAGAGAAAAAAAGGCATTGCTCTTAGTAAATTTGATTTACTTTGACTTGATTTCTAATTTCTTCTAAATAAATGTACGCAAATGATGAACCACCATAAATGTAAAAAAATAAAAATAAAAATAATAATCCTACGTCCTAAAGACGAAAGCACAGCGTTGCCGAGTTTACGCGTGACTTTTCTTTCTGTCTGTTCGCGACCTTGACGTCGAATCGCACAGATACAGCCCTTAGGGCGTTCAGGGAGATACGTCTAACGCTCTCTTTTTTTTGTCTGTGCACGGCTTCTGTGAAATTTAGGATATGTAAACAAAGCGAAAAAACGGAAGAAATACCGATAATTATTATTATATTTAGGAAGTATGTAGGATTATGATTTATGGAAAAGATTAAAATGATTAATAAGAGAAATAATTATACATAAAAATAAGAATTATATAATTAAGAATAATAAGAAGAAATATGGGGAAATATATTTAATGATAAAAAAAATAAGAATATAATATAATAGCCCGCCGCAGGCGCGGGGCTTGGGGGGCAGAGCCCCCCACTATATAGAAACACACCATAGATTGATCAATCGAAGTCACAAATTAAGAGTGTCGTAGACATCTTAATTAAAATGATTTAATGACTGGTAGAAATTGTAAAATGTTAATTAATTAAATTAATTAAATCTGGCCAAGGGATGGAACCCGTGACCTTTGGATCATGAGTCAGAAGTGCTATCCACTACGCTGTGGGACTCTCTGTGAACGCATCCTAATAAATATATATATACCTAATAAATTCCGAATGTATGACCTGAGAGCTCGACGACCTGAGAGCGCTTTTCTGTTTTTTTTTTTTTTTTTTTTTTTTTTTTTGTGGTCCACGATCGGATTTGTCACTTAACGTTCTATACCTAATTGAGTCAAGGGCTTTAATTATAAAAACGATGCGAATATTAATCAAATATCGACAAGTTTAGATTTTGCAGACCCTAATGAACGTATAGTTTACCAGATGTTTTATCGAAGTCCGATTTAACTGTCAAGTTTACCGGTATATTAAACTGCTTAATTCTATTATAATTATTTGCCTGTCGCAGACTTGACTGAATCGACCAGTTTGCTGTTTGCCGGCAGTAGTAATAACCCCCCGATTCATAGATAATTTCAACTTTTTTTGTTTGGATATGAAGATAAATTTTATTGAAGCTGATTAAGTGGCAATCTAAAAATAAATTAGTGATTCATACACTCTAAAAAAATTAACTCTACTTAAGTTATACTTAATAAGTATACACCTGGTAAGTAGAGCTAAGTAGATAAAAATTTAAGTTATTGCCATACTTGGTAAGTATGGTAGGAATACTTATTTAAGTTTATATATGGGATCTACTTATTAAGTTTAAGTTGATACATCACATACATTTAATAAGTAGAAATTGTGTACTTGAAACCTATAATTTACTTACTATGAAGGAATGACTTAACAAGTCTACTTAGCTTCTACCTAATAATACTTAATGGAAAGGAGCTTAAGTATACATAATCAAATTTTTATAGTAAGAAAACGCTACAAAGTATTGGCCCATATAGCTGAATGGTTAACGCTTCAGACTCGCAACTAAGTGACTAAGGATCAATTCCCGATGTATGCAAATCAAATTCTATAATTAATTGGTATAAGATCAAGTGTTGTCTACTGTATTGGAGTTGGGATTGACATAAGATATCTATTTAAGTTTATTTTTAATTAAATTTTAAAAATACCTAGATTCTACTTATTAGGTATATATATATACTTAAAATAAGTATCAGTAACACTTAAATTTTAAGTATCTCGAACTACTTAAGGGTTAGGTATACCACATGCACTTATAAGTGGATTTTTCCATTTTCCAACTTATAAGTAGACCTAAGTTGACCTAAATTTTTTAGTGTGTATAACATATATTAATTGAAAATAATATACATTATTAACCCCGTCTGGGGATTTGATCGCACAACCTTCTTATTATGAGGTAGACGCGTGAAATCCCCCTTACTATGGAATATATGGGTTAGGGTTCAGTATAGTACATCATTCAAGTGTCCTTCAACGCTTCTGCGTTCATCCTGCAGTCGATGTTATTCAGAAACTAAAATAAACCTTTACATTGGTTACAGTTTATGTACAGCGTATTAATCCATAATATATAAAGTTAATAGATTGATCAATCGAAGTCACACATTAAAAAAAGTGTGGTAGACATTTTTATTAATGATTTTATGATAGGCATAAATTGTAAAATGTTAATAGAGAAATCTACCAAGGGATAGAACCCGCGACCTTTGGATCAAGAGTCAGAACCGCTATCCACTACGCTGTGGAACGCTTGAGGTTTGCTTCCAAATAAATATATAGATACCTATATAGAACAATATCCGGATGTATGACCTGAGACCTGAGAGCTCGACAGGGATGCGTTAAGCGCGCTTTTCTTTCTTTTTTTTGTGGTCCCTGATCGGATTTGTCAGTTAACTTTCTGTACCTAATTGAGTTATGGTCTTAAATAATAAAACCAATACGAATATTGATCAAATATCGGCAAGTGTAGATGCCGCAGACCCTACTGAACGTATAGTTTACCAGATGCTTTATTAAAAAATTACACCAGTCACAGGTCCGATGAAACTGTCGAGTTAACAGGTATCTTAAAATTCTTATTTCAATTATTTGCCTGTCGCAGACCCGACTGAATCGACCAGTTTGCTGTTTGCCGGCAGTAGCAACCCAATTCATCGATCATTTTTACTTTTTTTTTTTTTTTTTACTTTTTCGTTTGGATATGAGGATAAATTTCTATTAGAGCTGATTAAGTGGTAATCTTAATATAAATTAATGATTCATTAACAAATATTCATTATTAATCCCGTCTTGGGATTTTATTACACAACCTTCCTATCATGAGATGGACGCGTAATCTACCTTACTATGGAATATATGGGTTGAGGTTCAATATAATACATAAATATCTACAATAATTTCCATTATTAGAATATACGGTATTGACAGCAATATTGAAGATTTAGAGCCCTGAGTGTGCGAAAGAGATGGTTAAAGTGTGTTTTATTTTGATGAATCTCTCACTGTAGAAGCATATATAGTCATTTTGAATTTGAACATACAAAATGACCAACAATATTTTATCCTTATCTGGGAGTAGATCTTTTAATAGATGGATTGCGAGTGAGTTTTTAAAATAAATTGGAAAAGAATGCAAAAACACACGTCTTTCAACGCTTGTGAGTTCATCCTGCGGTCGATGTTATTCAAAAACTATAATAAACCCTTACATTTGTTACAGTTTATGTACGGTATTAATCTGTAATATATAAATTAGTCTGTAATCTGTAAATGTAAAAAGTCCTCGGTTTGTCTACAGTGGCGGATCCAGGGGGAAGACGGAAAAATTAACATGGGAGAGATAGGGATTATGTAAAATCGCCCCCCCCCATGGGTCCCATAAGACCAATGTTAATCGCCCCCCCCCCCCCCAAGACCGCGGTCTGGATCCGCCCCTGTTTGTCTACAGAACAAATGTCGATTATTTCTTTTTCATCCGTCCTAAATTAAGAAAGAGAGAAAAACGGCGTTGTTTGCTAACTACCCACTTATAATGCCACTTTTTTGTAAATGGATTTGGCCTCCTATCGATACGAGGACATGTCTAAAAGGGCAATTTTTCAAGCATCGAATCAGTGAATGAAGAAATAATATCTCTTCTGTTTATTGTTTTAGATAAATCTGCTGAATAACACCGCAGAAGTTAAAAGATCGATCAAATCTAAGCAGCAGACGATTGAATACGAATTTTTATGCCGCAACTTGCGAGTGTGACCCAAAATGAGAGGTCCTAAATTTGAGGGTAGTTAAAACGGGAGTCTCTCTGTCTGCGACTCTCTCATTTTTGTTTGATTATGGTCAGTGAAAATATTAACAAGCGATTTCTGAGCGAAAGAGAGAAAAGCTCCCTTATTTTGGTGGGCCACGAAAAGTTGTCTAAATCCGGAATCATGTTTAGGAAAACAAAATAGACATCATTCGACGCGGAATTCAATTTTGAATCGAATGGCGTAAAGTTTGAGCCGATATAACATACCAGTTATGAGGTAATCGGCTAAAACCGGGGACACTTTGGGACTTTTCCTGAAAAGTCATGCCTCTTTAACATCATTTTTCTCCCACTAAAATTGATGGATTAAAAAAATAAAAATATGGGATTAAAGACCATTCTTTTATCTACAACCCACGTTTTTTATTTTTTCGAAAAGTTAATTCTCGAAGTAGATATAAAAAGAATAGTAAGACACTAGTTTTGCATCTTTTTTTTCCTGCGCCGTCAACCTTCCCTACGCTGTCATTGGCCAGTTTTTTCGCGCGGTTTTACTTTCTCTTAAGCGTCCGTACCTGAGCTAAACCGCGCGAAAAAACTGGCCAATGGCAGCGCAGGGGAGATTGACGGAAAAGAGAAAAAAAAGTTACAAAACTAGTGTCTCACTATTCTTTTTATATCTAGCTCAGGAATTATCTTTTCAAAAAAGAAAAACAGTGGGTTGTAGATAAAAGAACGGTCTTTCATCCCATATTTTTATTTTTTTTATCCGTCAATTATAGTGGGAGAAAAACGATGTCGAAGAGGCACAATTAATTTTAAAAAGTACAAAAGTGTCCCCGGTTTTAGCCGATTATCTCGTAACAGGTATCTTGTATTAACTTAAACTTTACGCCATTCGACTCGAAATTGAAATCCGCGTCGAATGAGGTCTATTTCATGATCCTAAACATAATTCCGGATTTAGACAACTTTCCGTGTCCCACCAAAATAGGGGAATTTCTCTCTCCGCGACTCAGAAATCGCTTGTTAAGTGAAGTTTTACGCTTTCTTATTTCACTGATGCTCCAGTTTGAGTTGTTAATGATATAAAATTAAGCTTAATCAAACCAATTAACGTCTTCAAACATCGCAGTGTTGATGTTATAAATTTAGTTATACGAGCTTAAATAAAAATGTTAACAATCTACAAATATGTGTTTTGAGTATTGATTGCAATTATGCCGGATGAAGACTTGATTAAACCCTTTGTTTACCTCCTGCTAACCCGGAAAATACACCGATCGCGGGAACTGATTCAGTGAACGACCGACCAGTTTGCCGGTCGATACCAATTTGTCTTAATTTTGGGTTTACATAGAAACTAATCCATTCCAATGAATTACACCTAAATAAAAAAAGTAATAATAATGAGTAAAATATAATCTCAAAATAAGAATATTGACATTAATATTTGAAGAATGAAGATTCAAAGCCCTGAGTGCGCGTTCTTTTTGTAATCCTGTAACTAGCGAAACATTGAAGGTCATTTTGAAATTGGATGTAAAAAAGGCCCAAGAATATATTGTGCTTTTCTGGAGTTAGATCTCTTAACAGATGAATTACGGTCCAATTTTAAAAACAAATTGATAAGGAATGCTGTAATATACCCGTTCTTTCTCTCTTCTATATGTTCAACCTGCATCCGATTTTATGCAGGAATTATCGGTATTAATTATTGGATATGACAGGTTATCTGTTATGTATCACATCTATCGAGTATCGACTGCAAGTTTGCCGAATACTAGATTGAACCCATATTTTACCGAATGCTTATTAACTGGGAGATGTACCGACCGCGTCTCCGATAAAAATGTCAAGTTTGCCTGTTTCTTAAGCGACTTTTTTCCGGTCGTAGAACCGATCGAACCAATGAGTTTGGCGACCGATCTATCCAACAATTTTCCAACCAAATTTTGGGGGTTTCGTATTAAGTGTTTGGTTTATATTGAAACTGAGTGGAAATGAGTGGTCATTATCCTATTGGTGAACTACAAAGGTTATTATTAAGCTATCTTAAATAAATTGCCTTCATTAGCTGCTAACTGGCAACTTAATATATTTAAGTTTCAATTATTTGTTGTCACAGGACCTATAGAACCACCAGTTTGTCGGTCGATATATGTCGACCAATTTGCCTTAATTTAGGTCGACATAAAAACTAATTCTGTTCTATTGAATTTTAATATTCTTTTGGGGAGTCACAAAGCAATCTAAAATAAATTATTTACATCGTTTGCTTAATGGCGACTTATTATGATTCAATTTCAATCGATAGCCAATTTAAATTAGTAAACAAAAGGACTCTAGATCTTATTGGCAAAACGGCTAAGAGCCTTACCATTTTTACGGTTAATACAAAAAAAAGAGATAAAGTTCAGGAAAAGTCTAAATGTGCTCTTTTACTATTATTCATTTTCCTTAATTTAACCATCCAAATTTAAACTCCTCCAACCCAAAACAAAAAATAAAATAAAAGATTATTTAAAAATTGCATTCTTTGCTAACTGGCACGTTGTCTAGTCATAATAAAAAATTGTTCAGATTCATTCGGGTTTCAACAATAAAATTTGAACGCGATGCAAAACAATTTGATGAATTGTGTAGCAAAATTATTACAATAATTTTGAATACAGCGAATAAAAATTCCCTACGGGAACCTCCGTTGAGACCGACTCTCAACGCCCAGAATGGTGGAGCCAAGTTTTCAGAGTTCTCACTAGATGTCTTTTTGTCCATGTTGGCAAAGTCGGTGTGCACTTTCCCCAAAGATTAATAGTTAACCGCATTCAAGTATTGACTTAAAATGCGTATATCAGATTGAGTTTTAACTTTTTAAGAGTAAAATTAAATTGAAAGCAATTGAAAAGCTCTAAATAAATAAGACCATATCGTTTTCAACAACGAAAACAGTTTAAAAGCATTAAAAACAAATTTTAGCCGGTTTAATTAGACTCACACATGATATTAACTGGTTTTAAAAACGGCAGCCCTGCAATAAAAAGAGCGGGCGTTCGAATAAACCCTCTTAAACGCTTTCCAGTAACCAGTTTCGTAATGATCAAATTAATTAACGCTAATTGTTCAACTGAGACTGAACATTGCCATAGAGATATGGGAACCGCACAAAAGAGTCATCGCGTCATCAAACTTTAACCAATTCTTCATAGTAATCATGGTGTTGCCTTCATTGATAGCCTATAACGCTATACGCTTTCGCTCGCTCAAAAAAATCCGCTGGCTCGCAATAAGTTGTATATATATGTATACATATATACATACTTCAAATCAGTCGTTTGATGAACTGTTGCTACCCGGAAATCTCTGGTTCAAAGATACATAATTACTGTGCACGAAAAAGAAGATTAATATTCAAAGATTAACAATATCGCCATGATAGAAAAAAACCTCTAAATTGGATTGTATACGACACTTAATTATGTTTTCAATCGGTTTTCTAATCTTTAATATGTTTTTACTTTTATTTTTTAAACTAGAATTTTTCCTCAATATTTTTTTTTTATATTTGGTTTTATTTATAACGGATTCATACATTATATCTGCTTTAGTTCAACTTAATAAGCTTTATTTATATTATAATATATATATATATATACATATAATAAGCTTTGCAATTTTGAAAGATGCAGATAGAGTTTATTCCAAATTTAGAAATTGGTTTACTGACCCGAGCAATTAACCCAAAATTTTAGGGGAAAAAAATCTCAAATAATTATGATCTAATATACAGTGTTTTTCCCTCTCATAATTGAGAATTATCAAATTTGAGAAATATCATGATATTCGGAAAAATGATATATTAGTAATATATCATTTTTCCGAAGCATCAATGTCATATTATGGGTATGCTCATTATTGACTATTTGAAACACATCCATTATGAATTCAGAGTGTTTTTCATGAATATAATTGTTGCTATATGTGATAGTTTTACACAAGTGTCTGATTATTAATGTGACTATCAATGCACCCTCGATTTAAAATTTCTTGACATTTTGAGTACTTGTCGCACGATGCAGCTTTTAAATCCTTTTCAAACAAAGCTGTCGTCTGGGCATTAGCTTAAACGACACGACAGATAAATGTTCTATGACGTACCAAATCCTAAACATTTCTATAATTTTTTTTTAGTTCAAGCCCTTAAGGTGCGTTCAGACTAGAGCGTTTTTCCTTCTAAATTAAAACCTTACGGAAAAATTCGTCTGCATTCCCTATCTATTAACATTGGCTAGCAGACGAATTTTTCCGTAAGGTTTTAATTTAGAAGGAAAAACGCTCTAGTCTGAACGCACCTTTAGTAAATTATTTGGGTAAATTAGTTCTAAATAAATATTTCATGTCATGGCCCAAGTATATTTAAGATTGCAAGAAATCGGTATTCTTTTCATTCCATAGCAAAACCAAAATGAACTGGTCATTAAAGCAGAATTATTGAAATAGTTGGAAACAAAAGTGAACGTTGTTGGAAATTCCTTTCATCCTTTATTTTGAATTGTAATGTTGTTTGTCAGTTTAATTATACATGTTTAACAATATAGCCATTTGTAGATTTATAAAAATAGGATTGGTCTATTTAAAAAAAAATGTCTGGCGCCAATAAATACACACTTTTTGAAAATAATATGTAAATTGTACTTGTGAAAGTCATGCTACTGATATAGGTATTTTCAACCTTTAGATTCAAATGATAATAAGAAGCACTTCTAGTACCACGAGGCATTAAAACTATATAAAGGTGGAGACGGCATAGCCTGGATGCATTCAGTTAGACTTGTCTCCTCTTAAGAGAATAGTTTTCAAAAATGGGCATTGGGTTAATGTTGGTTGTATCAGTCTTGCTGGCGATTCAACCTTCGACGAGTAGCCAGTTAGAGATTGAGAAACTTGTAAGGATCTAAAACTTATTACGTCTCATTTTCAAATATTAATTTCAGTTCATTTCCTTCTGTATTTATACAGGAAGCGCTGAGTGAGCGATTCGACCAAATGAATACTAATAAGATTGAGTCATTAGAGGCTGAAAACGTTAGAGATTTGATTGTATTATGCTCTATAGCTTTTCTTAAATTTTCTTCTGTTTTTATATAAATACAACTGAGTGGGCGATTCGACCACTTGCAAACGAAGGTGGAGTCATTAGAGACAGAAAACGTAATAAATTAATTTTCTTTTGCTTCTTAGCTTGTTTTTTTACATAAAAGTTCCATTTCAATTACTATTGAAAATTTTAAAAGTACGGAAATTGGTTAAATCATGTTACTTTTACTCAACATTCAAATAAGCAAATTTTTCGTTTTTTTTGTCGATTAAAAACGTTGGTATAATTTGACACAAACTTCTTTACATCTGATAGGAAGCTTTAAAAATTTGGATGGACTACCTCGAAAGGAAAGACACAGAAAATGAGGCAAAAATAGGGGAACAAGGAGAGGAAATCATCCAACTCAAGGCCAAGATGGAAGCAACATTTGAATCTATACAATCTACTGGATCTTCCCATGATGATTTTGCTACTGAATTTCGTTCCTCCAGCGAGAACAGCAGGATACATTCTAATTACAGAAAACATGTCTCCTTTAGCGATTCTTCGACCAGAACAGTCGTACCGTCGTCATGCAGGGAACTGTCGCTGATCGGTCATTCTTTGGATGGGCTCTATCTGATCCAAAACGTGGACACAAAAAATATCAAAACCGTCTTCTGCGATTTCGGAACGCCAAGTAAGTGGATTTGATAATTGAAATGTGTAACCTACCGTAGTATATATTTTCATGTTAATTATTTGCAACTAAGATAATTGAAGTATTCTAATGGAATTATCTCTCAACTCAATATTTGTAATAGTGATCAGCATAACAGCAGTTTTAAAATGTAAAAAAATTCATTGCTTTTTTCCACATTTTGATCAAAAGAAAATACTTCTCCTGTGTAAATTGTTTCAAATTTTTCAAATTTCGAATTTTGAAAACGATTAATTTTAAATTTGTATTTGAACCTAAGGCAATTTTTTGGAAATCGTTCAATTGATTTTTTTTAAACCGAAATGTATTTTAATCATCTTTTATATTCCTTCACTTCAAAGAGAGTATTATGAATTAGAAAACTAAGTTCATGTCGTTATATTTCTTTACTTTTAGTAATTATTCATAAAATATGTATGTATATCTTTCTTTTTATTGCAAAAACTAGGTTATAAAAAAATTAGCGAAATTTACAAGTGTATTATTAATATTTGTATTACATTCCAATCGCATCTTACATTTTAACTAAATTAATTTTTTCAATGCGCAGTTGTACAAGAGACCATCGAAACTGTCGACGTTAAGACGAAATCCGTTCATTTCTACGTCCAGAGAAATTCCAGTTTTAGTAAATACAATGCCGTCATCCCTTCCCACACAGCACCAGGATATCTTTAGATTAACTTTTTTTTATCCTTCGGTCCAACTTTAAGTTAACCGATTAATGTACATTTTTTAGGAAATTTTATGCGGGGTTGGCTACGGTGCAGGGGTTTAATAAGACAAACTCATTATTTTTGTTAAATATTTTAATGTAAATGAAATAATTTTCTCTTCCTCTCCATTTCCCACTGATCATCTTTGGTTGACAGGTTGGCACATTATTCGACATATGCACACATTTCCATGATATTAGAATTTTTGTGACATACCGAGGTTCGAACTTGAAGACTTGATGATGGGAGACGAGTGCTGTTCCAATGCGCCACCAGAGAATGTCTTTAGGCCAACTTTTTTACTTAGTGTAGCTTGAGTCCTATAAACGTCAGTAACTGTAGGATAAGATTATGTTGACAACATTTTACCTACTGTTACGTACGCAATACCAGTTGCTTTGAATGATAGTAGCATCAATGAAATTCAAATTGTATTGGAGAGTAGAGTTCACTATCCAAATAATTATTATGATAGCGTTTCACATAAATAATAATAAAAAATAAGCTTTTAAACAACTTATTTTAGTGAATGATATATATGCGTGTGTGTATAGCGTGGCACATGTGCTCTTTCAATATATATTCTTAAAATTTTGCTTGCTTTTACAACTGTCATGGTGTAGTGGTTAGAGTGTGCGCCTAGCACTATGAAGAATCTGTGTTCGAATCTCGCTGGGCGGAAAAGGTTTTTTTCCTTCTTGGGTAAGATAATTACTTTACCTTCATGCTCATACTATATTCAGAAGAATTCTGACTAGTAGACCAAAGGAAAATAAAATTTAGACTAATATTATTCATTCGAAAATCGTCCAAGTCAAAGGAGTAAAATCATGACATTAAATTTCAATAAGTTGAAAATTGGTTATTCAGAAATGATCAAAGTCTCAGGAGTAAAACGATAATATTCAAAAAAAGAATCCCCTCATCTTAAAATAAGCCAAAAGTACAGGGATGAAATCTGGGGTAAAAAACAAAAATTAGGTAATCTTTGGACAACCCGGTGCTGTGTGGGTTTTGAATTAGCAAGATTGAACGAGGGAGATGCATTTGATTTGTCATCTGGGATCTTCACTATTCCAGTGCCGGGGATTTACCATTTTGATTTCTCTGCTGTTGAAGATTACTCTTCCCCTAATTTGTGGATTTTTCTTCAAGTAAACGGCCTGAATGTTGGATCTGCTTTTACTGAAGAATCTGGTCCGGGGAGTTCGAGTGTCGTTTCCTTAAGCGCTTCCTTACGATTGGCAGCAGGCGACACAGTGAATGTGTGGAATTACGGAAATGGCGTGCTCCACGATGCCCTCAATCACTACACCCACTTCAGCGCGTGGCTGGTCGAGGAGGATTTGATGTAAATTTATTTCTGTTCTTTGACATGCTATGAAATAAACGATGACGTGGCGAATTTACTAATAGTATAATGTTTGTAAAATGTGGTGGCATGAATTGATTATTATATTGAACTCATAAAAGTCCTAAATTTACATAAGAAATATGAACTATAAAAAAAAATCTAAGACTACCTCTGTGTTCTGTAGATATTGTACGATAAGTAGGTGATAACATAACATTATCTAAAATTAAGCCATGGCTAATGTACAAAACTGAAATGAAAACCCACTAAAAGCGGTATACAAATTCAAGTTGGTATTATATACTTAATAAAAATAATAATATGGATGTTTCTATAAAATCATGAACTCGGGTTTGTTATACATCTGCTTCCTAACAAACTTGCTTTTGAACAATGAAAAAATTTTTAAATGAATTATGACAGAAAAATGTGCGCATTAAATAAAGTTTCTTTTTCTACTATATAGTAGTAGTATCATACCTTCCATTCATTTGTTTTTAAACTTTATTTCTGATTTTATAACGGTTTCATTGTATTTAAATAAATAAGTATTTTTGATTGGAGCAAAAAACCATACAAGTGAATGTCCCAAAAGGGATTTTTCATTCATCAACTTTAATCCTAATCTTGGAGTTGACTGCACAATGGCTTCATGGTTTTGCTTTAGAATTATATATTCAAACTAATTTTTTTTCAATTTAATGAGTGAGAAATCTATAGATGGCTCTTGTAAGGTAAATCATTCAACCCATTGAATATGTTTCAATGAATCAAATAATTAATTTAAACATAAATGGAAATATAATATGAAATTTTAGTACCAAGACCGAGTCAGAAAAAAATTAACTGGGATGGCGATGTGTAGTCTCTTTTTAAAAATACCCACCCTTATGTTGAGTTCCTCGGATCATTTAAAATTGCCTAGAATCAATTAATAAATGCTTATGATATTAAAAATATTAATTAACAGGGAACAGAGAAGTTAACTATATTGACCCTCTTTGAAGTTTATGTCATGGCCCTCGTAATTTAAGTGACTTAGTCTCCATTCATCGTATAAAAATTCTCTTTCACTCACTTGCATATTTCAAAAATCAAATTTATATACACGAATTAAAGAAGCGCAATATGACTTCATCCCTATTGACCGTAAGATACAAGATCGATCTTAACGTCATTCTATAGAATAATGTAATTTTTTATTTATTTAATTATTATAATCAATTATTATAATACTTACCTCGACTGCACTCTAACATAATCTATAATTGACGAATCTAAAATAATAATTGGTTTCCATCTTCATCGATAGAGCGCGTACGTGTACGGTTTCTAAACAACTTATCTGGTTATCGTTGTCCCATTGAAATGAAGGTTAGTAAGGGAGCTAATCCCCTTATCATGAATAGTTTATGAAGCAGCTTGCAGTCTTAAATGCAAACGGGAGTGTGGAATGTGGATTTTATTTTAAGACCAAGGTCTCGACAGGAACATGTATAGGATAGTATAGGGCTTATCTAGGCTACTTTAAAGTCCTCAACCATAACTATATGCCATGCTTTTGCACAAAAAAAGGCCGTCAAACTTAATTTTAATTTAAATGTTTTTTACATAAACGTCGAAGTAATAGTATGCTGCATTCAAAAAGAAGAACAGTTATGAAATTATTTAATAACAAATTAGCCTTATAAAACAAATGTCACATCGAAAAGTGCTTCGATTATATTATTAGATTTTTATAATTTACTCGATTCATTTTGAACATTAAAAGCGGTCATCTTTATCATTTATCTCTTTATCAGTTACTAAAAATACGCATGAAAAATAACGCGTTGGGTGGAATTCGGCTTATCTATTTTTTATTCTCACCTCTCGGGTCATTGGCACGTTGTTTTATTTAATAACAAATATATAATCTACTAATTACATAAGTAATAATACAATTTTAATTTGTTAACCATCTAATTCAATTTGTGGAAAGTCGTTGAATCTTTATACCGGTATGGAAAAATATGATTCGAAAGCAATGCTGATGCTTACGCACGATGACGTGCAAGATTCTCAAATCTTAATTGATGCTTAAGTAATATGGCTCTTCCCCCTTTCATTCTTCCGAAAAAAATATAAAGACATCCGCCAGTCTTAATAATGTTTCGTGATAATAATAGAAGATAATAGCTGATATAATGGATTCTTTAAAATCTCGATTTCCTCCTACAACATTTCAAAGTAAAATTCAAAATGCCACACTTCAATAAAGATGATTAAAACAAAACAAAAATTACGGAAAACCATCCAGAGAAGTATAATTTTTTTAAATTCTGTATTTATAAATTTTCTTGTGGAGTTCTGGAGTGTGAAGCATGGTGACAATAATTAAAATGATGCTATGATTTAGCAGTGCATACATTTTTTTAAATAAATATTTAATACAACGAATATAGTGTGGGAGAATTGGAAATAGACATGTATCAACCGAATGACGAGCACCGAGCTTTGCTTTATGTAGCATTTAAATTGGTTCACATCGATTTGCATCACGTATGATTTCAATTGGTCGAAATATTCTCATCTTAATCCCTGTTTGAAATAATATACCAATCAATTGACTCCTCGATGAATTGTTTTCCTATCCTGCGTATTCTTTGCATCATAAAAAATCGAGTTAAATTAGTGAGGCAATTTTTTTCCTAAAATAATAATAACTCATATCAGAAGAAAAAAGAAGACAATTAACTGGAAATGTTACCCTTAAAAGAAATATAAATGACTATTTCAAGAAACTTTTTAAATTGTTGAACCATTTTCAAAAACCAATTATCTATAAATGAGCACATGTTGATTTTAACAATTTTATTTAATACCAAACATAGCGTTTACGGAAATTTAAAACAATTGGGAAATAAACTAAATAAGCTAAATGATTTGTATCTTTGCTTCGTGTAGCTTTAAGCGTTTCGATTTCCAATTAATTCGTCGATTTCCCTCATGTGAGATTTCAATTGGCCAGCATATTTGAATTCTTACTAAAATACTGGAAAAAACAAAACAGTATACAAAAATCGATGGCGCGTGCTCGATTTCCAAAACGCCCTGCTGCTTCATGTAGCATTTCTATTGGCTTGTGATCGTCGCCATTCCTCATGTACATTTCCAATTGGTGTAAAATATTCCACATCGACATCCCTGTCGATATAAATTGAGACCCGAATACTTTGGCCCTCATAGCATTTTCCTGCAGACGAGGACTCTTCATTTCCAAATTAAATATATTCCGTTATTTAAAAAAGGCAACTTTTAAGCATAGAAATTTCGTTATTAAGATGAATTGGCAACTGGCTTGTTTTGTTCTAATAATATCCATCATAGCAGTTCCTTCCATGGGCCAAGGTAAAATTTGTATCGTTCCTACAATGCATTAGAAACCTAATTATAATGTTTTCAGTTGAGTCGTCAATTGGTTCTGTCGGCGTTCGTGTTCCGAAAGAAGATTTGAAGAATCTTGACGGGAAACAGAAAATGGACCAGTCAACATCACTAATGGTACCAGTGGTATCTGTTTACCTTATTTTCGTAAACTATTACCTCACGATCAATCAAAATAACAATACCATTTTAAATAATAGCAAAACCATTTTATTTAAAAAATCAGGCTCGTCCTGGGCAACCTGTTGGTTTGGCTTTTCGATTAAGCCAAATGGAAGCTGAATTTCGAGAGAAAATTGAAGAAATCAGAACAGAAACGAGTAGAAATAGCAAAGACCAGGATGAGAAAATCGCCATAATAAGGGTGAGGGAGAGAAATCTTGCTCAACTTTTGAACCTTACCAGGGAGGAGATGGCGGGATTGAAAACACAGAACAAGGACCAAGCAAAGCGGATCGATCAGTTGGAACAGAAACTGGCATTGCTGCAAAACACGTCACCAGCCTCATCAGCTCTAACAAGAGGCAATGGCAAAGAAAAGATGAAGAATGGAGCTTCTAATAACAATGGCCAGGTTTCCAAAGCTTCGACCCCACCGTCGTCCTGCGAGGAACTAGCTATGCTCGACTACTACTTAGACGGGCTGTACCTGGTGAAAAACAAGCAAACCAAGAAGATCCAGACCGTTTTCTGCAAAATTTCGGATGGAAATCAAGGTAGGATATCTCAATTTGTATCGCTAGCACTATATTGTCTTTAACAGAGCTACAAGAAAGTATCTATCTACGACTAATGGAGAGCTTCAATTATAGGTGGGGTCGTGATTAATAGAGGCCTAAACATCGTTCATATTTTATCACCAACTTAATAGAATGCCCATTTTTTTCTATTATGAATTAAATCTATGTTTAATTTTTTCAATTGACTTTCAATTTTTTTTTCTAAAATTAGAACATTTTTTTTCGTTGTAGCTTTTTCCTTTGTGAGCACTTTTTTGTTTAAAAGTAGAATAATTGCGAGCCAGCGGAGTTTTTTGAGCGAAGCGAAAAAAACGAAGCGTAGGCGGAGCTAATAAGTCGTGCATAAGCGTGAATAAAGTTTTCTGCGTAGGGACTGTTTTTTCCTTGACCGTTTCCGTTGGTTCCCGAAAACTGACAAAAATACAGATACAGTGATACACCATTTTGCAAGTGGGGACTGTTTTTTCCCTTATCGTTTCCGTTGGTTCCCGAAAACTGACAAAAATACAGATGCACCATTTTCCAAGTAGGGACTGTTTTTTCCTTTACCGTTTCCGTTGGTTCCCGAAAACTGATAAATATACAGATACACCTTTTCTACGTAGGGCTGATTTTTCTCTTCTAAAAAGCCAGCCACAAACTTTATATATATATTTAAGAAGATGCAACCTTATTTGCAATCATTGGTTAAAATAAAATACCTAGCAGTCATTATGTGTATAATACAGCTACGCTGAATTACCTTGTCTATAAGGCGAGCTGAAAAGCTCTGCTTTACTATCTTAACATATATTTGCATTGTATTTTTACGATACATGATGAAAGACACTTCATTTTTTTTGCTTTTTTCTATATTAATTATCATCCTTGAAGATTTTCTTCAAGCAAAAAAGCCTTCAAATTTCTAAATAGAGATATAAGTTTAAAGTTAATTGAATTTGGATTTTTAAAAAGTCACTTCAAAAATTTCTTTATTGATACAGTTTCTGAAGCAATGATTGGCCAAGTAGACCTGAAGACTAAAACCGTCCATTTCAATGTCTAGAGAAGTTCAACCTTTAGGACAAGACAAGCCACAATTCCTTTTGAATCAGCTACACTTAACGAGGGCAAAGCTTTCGAATTATCATCAGGAACCTTCACAGTTCCAGTACCGGGAATTTACCATTTTGATTTCTCTGGTGTCAAAGATTTCACTGCCATTTATTTGGGGGTTCATTTATTTGTAAACGGCGTCAATGTTGGTGTTGCTTGGACTTCCCAGAATGCTACTGGGAGTTACGATTCCATTTCCATGAGCACTTCCTTGCGATTGGCAGCAGGCGACAGAGTGAACTTGCATGAACATAATTTAGGCGTGCTTCACGATAACGGAAATCACCATACCCAATTTAGCGGATGGCTCGTCGAACAGGATTTGATGTAAACCGATCTCGATTCTCGGTGTTTTTAAATAAACGGGTTCGTGATGAACTGAATCCAATTGTCGTATCACTTTTAGAAGTCGTAGGAAAATCATCACATTTACTTAGGTTTTAATTGAACTTCCAAATAATTTATGAAATTAAACATGGAAAGTGCAAACATAAATTTTATCCTTTTTTAAAATGAAATTTAAAGCCTAAAATCTTCCATCGGCAAGTAGTCTAACCACCATCTATTTCAAAAACTTTTTTGTGTGTTCGATATTTTTTATCGATTATGCTATCTGTCTCGATATTTTTTCATCGGCTACACACTGAGAACAGCTGACAGTGCTGACACAACAGACGCATAGGAAAGACACCTTCAAATAGGAGGTCTGCAGACGACAAAATATTTTGCATCGTGTCTCACAATGTAGGCAGTTCACGATTCAAAAAATGTTCACCAAAAGTATGAGAGCACATGAAAAAAGGTTTAACAAATTTAATGAAGAAACTAAACTATTATTCAACTTTTGAATAATAGTCGGGAGCTCCTAATCAGGGCTGTTGTTCAAAGCATGGGCTAGAAGATGACAAGTTTTAAACTTCAATCACTTTTTTACGGTTACATAACCCAGTTTTTAAAGAAAGCTTTTTTTCGGCGGTTATTTAACCCGGTTTTTAACGAAAACCACTTTTTGTACATACGAGTCACCTGACAACGCCGCAAAAAAGAGAGCTTGAAGGCATTCTGCCTTTTTTAATTTCGTGCACAAACGGTTACCCAAATGCGGCGTCTTCAGTTGAAGCGTAGGTGGGGTGTAAACAGCCTTATTTAAGGAAAAAAGCACAATTTGTTGACGGTTAATTATCCGGTGAAAAAGAACTTGATCATCACTTATCACCGTAATGTTTACTCAGTCTAAGCGAGTTTGTGCGCGTACCCATCGAAAAAAAATTCTTGACAAGACCTGACAGTCTCAGGACTAGTGCTATACTTTTATTGTCTTGTTTGGAACTATATTATTGAATTAATTTTTTCAATAAAAAATTGCATTTACCGTGAGAGGCAGTGTTTTTTAAAATTAAATTAATAATTGTCGCCATAATCAGGTATTTGTGCACTGTACACGAGTTAACGAGTTCTGTGCAGGAATGCTTGTGTACTTTTAACTTCTCTACTTATAGCATATTATTTTCCTGGTGGCGTTGGCTTCGGGTCAAACAACAGGTGTTTCTTTTCAAAAATTTAAGCAAGTCCATCTTTTGGGCAGCCGGAAGCAGCTTATACAGACTATAGCAAGACTTTTATCAAAAGGTATAACTTTTCAAATGCTAGGTGACGTATGAACTAAATAAACATTCTGGAATTATAACTTCTTAAGGGACTCGATTTACTCACGTGTAGCTATTAAAAATTCTCACCTGGTCAAACAAAAATTGATTAAACGATGTAAAGTGGTGATTTGTTTTTCTTAAGCACAGCTTATTGACGATGTCAGAGTGAAGATCTTACCTGCCATCTGTTTCTCAAATGTTATTGAATAGCAACATACATCGATATTGTTCCAGGTGTTTATGAGATTAATAGACGATCCCTCTGTACCATCATGGCTTAATACATTTTTGTACAGCCAACTCGTCCAAACATATGTCAAGTAGGATTATAATATTTCTTAAACTGACAAAAAAAGAGATATTGAACTGTCATGCTGAAATCCAAGTAAAAATAAAGGAACAGATGATGTCAATAGACTGAAAGGATTAGTTTGATTGGAACTGTGTGCGCACAAAAATATTATTAAGTATATTTTTTAAATGGTTGTTAAAGTGGGCAATTGTATTCCACTTTTTGTTTTTATACTAATATTTAATTGTTTATTGGTATTAGCTCAATCTTTTGATGAGTGCAGCATCTGCAAAGAAGATGCTAAATTAGTAAGAATTATATAACAAAGACCACTTATTGTATAACTTTCATTTAAACTTTCATTTATATAATAAATTGCAGACAGATTTGATTGAGAGATGTGATACGTTTCAAGCCGAAATGAAATCTGAGAACGAAGAATTGAAAGCCCAACTGTCGCAGCAGGATGAAAAGATTCAACTCTTGGAAAAGGAAATTTCAAGACTAAAATCTGTTTTTTATAAACCGACTGATTCGTGTTCAGAGAAGGTGAGCAAAGGTGCCTCTGAAAAGAAGGCATCACAGGGAGTCTTGGTCTTAATACCAACCTCCTGCGAAGAATTGCGTAAGAAAGGCCACTTTGCAAATGGGGTCTACCTTGTGATGAACGAGGCAACCAGCAAGATTTACGCAGTATTCTGCCAATTTCTTGGAGCTAAGCAAAGTAAGATTGCAAAATTTGTAAAACAGAATATTTACTAATTTATATGTAAATTTAAATACACACAGCTGACACAACTTTAATCGGGAATGTGGATTTGAAGACGCAAAGTATACACTTTAACGTCCGGCGAGATAGTCTCCTAGATTATACTGCTAGTAATACGTGTGGCGGCTGCATCCCTTTTGAAAGCGCTCTACTGAATTTAGGTGAAGCCATCGATTTGAAAACTGGGTCTTTTACTGCTCCGGTGACTGGAACATACCAATTTCAGTTTTCTGCAATGGGGGAACAGAATTTGCAATTTGTTTTTCACAAAAATGGTAAAACAGCTCAATTGGTTGCCGCACCCTACGTAATTGGTTCTGGCCCTGTTTCATTTACTGCTTCGTTACGATTGGAGCAAGGAGAACTAATGGTATTTGAAATGGTAAGGGGAAGTTTTTCTCCTGGAAATGGTGATGGCCCTTCTATTTTATATTCGGGGTGGCTTGTAGAAGAGGAGTTGCAATTTTCTTGAACTATCCCTCCTAAATCAAAAGTGTACATCAATGAAGGTTACTTATTACAATACAAATTGGTGTTGGTGCATATGCAATACGTAAAAAATATAACGCGCGAAATATACAAATTTGAACTATCTATAAAACATGAGCCATGGTTAAAAATAAATAAATATTTAAAAGTCAAACCTTTATTTCTAAAAAAAACTATATAAAACAAATATTTATCTTTATTGCATTGTAAGCATAATTGTAAGCCTATTGTTGTTTAATTTTATAAATATACAAAATGGAGTATCGTAAGAGATTAAGAATGGTGCTGCATAATTTTTTACTGAAAAAAAACAGTGAGGTACATAAAACAATAATAGCCTAAAACCTAACCAGGACATATTTTAATCCCGGTTCAATAGTTATTATTAGCTTTATTGCGCAAACAATAGAAAAATCTAACTCGAGGTTTTTATGCCGTTTTTCAGCTCAATGCGATGCGATTAATGCCATTTGAAAATATATAAAACTAGGATCATTATGTTGAAATTTTAAGTCTGGCGCCAGACAGGGAAACAGTGTATATTCTTATATAGATTAAATAGCAAGTTGGTTTTTTTAAAGCCGTGTTGATTTTGGATTAAATAAACCAACTGAACCCATGCCAAAAAATGTCGATATAATAGTGTTGGACGGTTCAGTTTCAGCAGTGACTTAAACGTCTTTTCAACAACACGTATAGTTATAAAAAATGTTTTTAAAAGTTAATAGCTTGTTATTGGTGTTGGTTGTATCTATTTTGCTGGTGATTCATCCTTCGACGAGCAGCTCGCTTGAAAAGGATAAACTGGTAATTAAAAATAATACTAGCCTAATTCATTAAATGTAAATATGTGTTAGTTTTTTTGTTTTGTTTTTTGTTTTGTTAAAAGATTGAATTGGAGGAACGATTCGATAAAAAAATGCAAAGCTATCAAACCAAGATGGATGTAAAAATCGTAAGAGAACGATTTAATATAATTATTTTAAATTCATTCTTTATTACTCATTGTTTTATAGGAAAATTTACAAGCAGAGAACGCTGGACTGAAAACTAAAAACGCCCAACAAGACCAAGAGTTGGTCCTCTTGAAGAACCAAATTTTACATCTAGAAGCCCTTCTTCCCACTAAACGGGCTGCTTACGATTCAAGTAAAATAGAAGGGGACACTAATTCCGCCCCAAATAATGGACCATCGACAAGAGCATTTGGCGCACCACCATCTTCTTGCCAAGAATTGTTTGATCGTAATTACTATGTAAGACCGATGGATGGGATCCACCTTCTGAAGAACAAGGACACGAACAAATTCGAAGCCGCCTTCTGTATATTTCCGATACCCACAGCTATTACCAACCCCGGTAAGATTGATTCATCATTTATATTTAAACTAATGCTAATGACTCTTTCATTTTTCGAATGCAGCACCATAAAATAAAACATTTCAAAATCCAAGATTTTCCCCATTTACCTAAGATTTATATTTCTGTAGATATGTATCACATGATAATTTTTTTAAAATAATAGCTTAAATAATATTTGATGAGCTACCCCGAAATAAGATATTTATTGATAAGCATGTCAATTAGCATATTTTAATTTACTTTTCAAATAAAATAATTATTTAAATATTCCAGAGTGTAAATTTTATTGCGTTTAATGGTTCTTTACTTTCTTTGAATGATTTGGATAACTTGTTTTAGATTTTGATCTTAATCCTTCATTTTTAATCTAAAAAAATATTAAAAACTAAGTTCATTTTGTTAATTGTTTTTACTCTTTTTAATTATTCAATAAAGCTTTATGTATAATTTTCTTTATATTGCAAAAACTAGGATACAATTAAAAAATTAGCTGGTTTAACTTACGCTAATAACTATTACGTCACCACTTGCATTTTCTATTTTAACTAAATGCAGTTTTTCAATGCGAAGTTGTAGAGGTGCCCATCGGAACTGTTGACGTCAAGACGAAAACCGTCCATTTCTACGTCCAGAGGAACTCCACTTTTAGTACGAATAATGCCGTAATCCCTTTTGAACTGGCTCGATTGAACGAGGGCAGTGCTTTTAATTTAGCATCTGGGATCTTCACTAGTCCAGTGCCGGGGATTTTCCATTTCGATTTTTCTGCAATTAAAGATTATTCCGCCACTTTTTTGGACATTTATTTTCAAGTTAACGGCGTCACTGTTGGTCGTGCTTATACAGACCAAGGTACTACGGGGAGTAGGGATGTCGTTTCCTTGAGCGCCTCCTTGCGATTGGCAGCAGGCGACACAGTAAATCTGTGGAATAACGGTAATGGCGTGCTCTTCGATGACGCGGGTCACAACACCCACTTTAGTGGGTGGCTGGCAGAGGAGAATCTTATGTAAGCTGATTTCCGTTACTTGACATCCTTGGAAATAAACGATTATTACTTAAAGAATTTATTACTTGTCACATTCCTCTTTTGTTACATTCTTTTGCATAAAAATATTCATTTTTGTAAGTTTTTAATTGATCTCACAAATAATTCATGGAAATTGGATTGTTGAATTCTACAAACCTTTTCTAATAAAAAATTATACTAAAACATTTAAGTCCGGTAGGGATTCTGTACAGCCTTATTCCTCATTAAATACATACCTGGGTGGACAGCACTTCTCGAAAGTCTCACTAGATGTCACCACGGTGCTACAGTGTTGCACTTTTTTCAAAGATTCATAGTTAACCGTATTCATGTAATCCAGTTAAAATACATCAACAAATCAAACCGTGGGTTAACTTCGTTAGAGTCAAGACAAATAGGAGTCAACAAAAAAGCGCTTATTAAATAGTATAATGTGATTTTTAACTATGAAAACAATATTAAAGCATTTAAAACATAATTTTTAACCGGTTTATAAAATGGCAACCCTGCAATAAAAAGAGCGGGCGTTCGAATAGACCCTCTAAAACGCAAAGCACTTTCATCTCTCCATGGCTGATGGTTCTGCTTTCATAATGATTATGTTATTAAAAGCGAATTGTTCAACTGAGATTGTACATAAGACATAAGAGTATTGTAAAAAAAATACTGGTAAAATCTTATAATGATGCCAAACAATCATTACGCTCTAGACGTATGAAAGTATGAAACAAATATATTTTCTTATTATTTAAAAAAAGGTTGTGAAAATGGCAACGCTGTGAGAATTCGCGGGAATTCAAATTTGTTAAGTGATTCTTCAATAGGCTATCTGATTTTCTTTCCCTGGTGGCTGATGGGATCGAATTTCTTTCGATACCGACAGTTCTTTATCGTCCCTCCCCTCTTCTGGAGCGAGTCTGAATATCCCTAATCTCGCTTTCTCCTGATTTGTCTACAAAACAGTATAGACGTTGCTCTACGTTGAGGATGTTTACATCATTTCCGATTTTTTACCGGCTTCTCTTTACGCAATCAAGCCGAGAGTGCGTAAGTCGCAAGCAGAAATACTTAAAGTATTCAACGGTGTATTAGATTACGTACTTTCATAATTCATATCATCATATCATGCAAACATGAATTACTAGTGTATAGTTACTGCTGTTCAGCTTGATAATGATAAACAGCACTGGGATTGATAGAGAAATGTGGAACTTTCTTCATTCGATGTTTTTAAACAATCCACCGATCCTATCTAATTGGTATGTATTATAATTTATAAGTGCAACTATTAATTGTGGTTTTAAGTTAATAAGTTACAATATATAGTTTTAATTGGCTTACCGGTATGTGTTTGCTCAAATTCAAATTTCATTTGAAATTCGTTAGATTATATGGTACGATCAAGCGGCTTTGATTAAACTGAGTGCGGAAAGTGTGAAAGTATTTAGATGGTAGGAAATAATTAATAATCGTTCATAATAATAATTTTCCATCATATTAAGCTTTAAGACTTATTACAGTTGATTTCACTGTTTCTATCGTTTTCTTTCATTTATTTGAAGATAAGAAGGTAGAATATCCATTCAGACACTTGAATCGTTAGTAATTAAGAACCTGCCAAATCCTGAAGGGTTAGTGAAGGAGCTAGTCCCCTTATCATGTATGATATTAGAGAGCAACAGTCTTACATGAAAACGGCCGGGAGTGTGGAATGTGGAGTTTTGCAAAATATAATAAATAATTGGGTGGTATCAAACATCTAGTACCTTTTTGCTGTTGTTCAAATGTTCACCCATAACTAAATCAACTCAGATAGGATTGGTATTTCTAACAAAAATCTATTGATAGGCAAGGGCCGATTCTTATAGACTAATTCTAGAATGTTTGATGAAGTATCAATTTGACCCACTCGGCAACAGCGAGCTAAAAAGCCCTCTATTATAACTTTATTTTACAATTTATATTTAACTTATCCCTAAGAGTCAAAGATTAATTAGCATTATTTTAGAAAAAAAACAGTATTGGAATCAATTAAATTGTTTTATTAAATTTCAAAATTGATCCTTTACCAAAAAAATCCCATTTTCTATGACCCAACGTAAGCATGATTTAATCTTAAAAGTGTCACGATCCATCATGATCCATCAAGATTAAGTAATTGTAATACATCATGATGGGTCATAATAATTACATGACCAGATCATGACCATTTAACATGATTTTATTATGTTTATATGGAAGCGGAAATTATCATTATGTGATCATGCTACAGTATGAGAATGTCAATATTTCTTGTTTAAAAATAGTCCCATTAAATTAATTACCCATCTCCCATATAAACCAATTGTTTCGTTCAATTTTTAATTAATTTTTAAATTCTACAGTAAAATCGTTTATCTCATATCATTGATTTTAACAACCAATATAAAATCTCGTATAAAACTTAGAATAGGCTTACTTCTGCACCACATTTATAGTAAATGTATATATTGAACTAGTGTAAAATATAAAAAAAATATTAGGGCATATAATATGAAATAGAACTATAAGTTAACTAAATAAATCGTATAATAATTATTAAAAATTATATTTTAATTGTTATTGGGAAACTAGGCATATTAAATAGTATATATAGCTATTTAAAACACTATTTTATATCAATTGGTGGTGTAGTGGTTAGAGCGTCCGTCTACGGTTCTCGAGGTTCTCTCCAAGTGCAAGTTTTTAGAAAATTACCTGAAAAAATGGAACATGATTGGGGCATGATTCAACATGGTACAATCTGGATAGTATCCATCAATTATCCCGTGAATCCCATTGATTGATCGGTCCGAAAATATCATGTATTATGGTATTGTCAAGATTCTACGTCATGATCGTAACATGGGAATTTTTCGTAAGAGATTTCAATTTTTTTCAATTTTCATAACAAACATAAAATCAACTGAAATATGAAAAAGATCCAATATTCGAACCAATCTCTCGTTATTTTCCCTCATTGGTATAACTTTCAATTGTAATGTCATAATTTTATTTGCAATCAAATCAAATTTCGTTTAATCAATCCAAACAAATTACTTAATTTTTCAATGTGCTGTTAAAATTTAAATTGATTGATTTTTATCAGATTTATGTACGTATTTGTTTAATATATGTATTTATTTATTTGGCAGAAAATAAAATGGTTAACCACAGACTAAGGTCCCGGATTAATACCCTCACTCATATATCAAAAAACTTTTTTGTAAATATCCATTTCCTTCATCCGGATGTATCTGATTTTATAAAAAATATTTCCCGGTGCATTGATTACTTCGTTTTCTATGGAAAGGATGAAGAAGATGAACTGAGTAATAAAAATTGTAAATAATAATATTTCAGATATTTTTGATATCATAGTTTTAATCATCATGAACGAAAAAAGTAATAAATAAATGTTTTTTTTTCTCTTTCTGGTAAATATCTATTTCTTAAATAAATTGTTTATTTTTTTATAAAAATTACTTCCGAAATTTTAAATATTGGCTTCATTAGCCTGGAGGCACTTTTAGAACTGCTGACTAGTACGACAAAGTTACTGTAAAAGCGGCCGGTAGGGGGATGTCGGCACACAATACAAAAGCTGCTGCAGCTTTCTGTATGTTTGTGTACGCTCAAAAGGAAATAAGGTCTAAATCAACCATTAGGTGCAAGGGCTTTGCTTTGTGTAGCATTTGAATGGGTTCGGTTCGGTCAGCATCATGTTCGAATGTACGATTGCAATTGTTAGTAAATATTTTCTGTAGAGATCACTTCTTGATTTATTTATTGCCTCGTTTCGCATCTATTTTTTTAATGAAATTTGTAAATTGATGAATTGTTTTAAAATTGAATATTTTCGACGCTGTTTTCGACCATTTAGAGCCAAAACTGACTGAAATACTAGCAAAACAAATAATAATAATATTTTAGAATGTTTTCAGAAACAATCTAAAAAGTTGGAATCACATTCGATTTTTTTTTACAGTTTTCATCTGAAATGTGTTAATGTTAATATTTGGAATGGGACCCAATTGAAAATGAAGAAAATACACTACATACAAGCAGATAAACTTTACGACGCAGTTTTGCTTCAATAACCCTTTGAATTGGTTTGTTAATTTTACCCATTTATGATTCCAATTGCATAAAATCCATCGAGGATTCTGCTTGAAATGTCAAATAGTATATCAACTTAAAAATAGAAACTGTGGCACGTGCTCGATTTCCGAAACGCCCTGCTGCTTCATGTAGCGTTGTGATTGGCTTGAGATCGTCAAAATCCGAAAATGTTGTGGGGGGGGGGGAATCAACGGGCCAATAAATGGAAACAATCTTATCGTCGGATTGGGCTTTGCTTTCCGCCAATTATGCCGGGGAGGCACATTTCACTGAACGGTACTGTACGTTTCCAATTGGTCCAAATGATTCCACATCGACATCCCTGTTTCAAATGACGTACATATAAATGAAGTCCCCGAATGCGGTGCCCCTCATGGCATTTTCATCCTGCATGGGACTCTCTCTAGAGGTTTCAAAAAGAAAAATATATTCTGTCTATTTTTAAAATAAGGTGATTTGTTTAGAGATAATTGTCGAGGGATTTGAAGAAAATGAAGTCCAAACTACTGTTTGTTGTTCTAATATCATGTTACGTGGCATCTCCTTCCATGGGACAAGGTAAAGATCCATTCTAATAATGAAATATCAATCTAATCATTTAACTATTTTTGTAGGTTCGTCAATTGGTTCTGATAGCGCTCATTCTCATGGCGGAGATTTTAATAATCTCGACGTGAATCAGAAAGTGGACTTGAAAGATCAATCAACATCACCAACGGTACCTTTTTTACCACAACTCCTTAGTTACTACCTCATAATTTTATGATATTTAAAAAATATATCTTATTTTAAAACAGACCCGTCCTGGACAACCTGTTGGGTTGGCTTCTCGATTAAAGCAATTGGAAGCTGAATTTCGAGAGAAAGTTGAGGAAATCAACGCACAGACCAGTAAAAGTAGCAAAGAACAGGAAGAAAAAATAACCGTTATAAGGGCGAGGGAGTGAAATCTTGCTCAACTTTTGAACCAAACCCGGGAAGAGATGAAGGGATTGAAAATACAGAATAGGGACCAATCTAAGAGGATCGACCAGCTGGAACAGAAACTAGCAATGCTGCAAAATACGCCACCGACCTCGTCAGCTCTAACGAGAGGCAATAACAAAGAAAAGATGAAGAACAGAGCTTCTAATAACAACGACCAAGTTTTCACAGTTTCGACCCCACCATCTTCCTGTGAAGAACTAGCGATGCTCGATTACTCCTTAGACGGGCTCTACCTGGTAAAGAATAAGCAAACTAAGAAGATCCAGACCGTTTTCTGCCAATTTTCAGCGAGCGACAAAGGTAGGATGAACGAAAAATTTGTAGTAAATTATCGGTGAGACAAAAAAAATATTTTTCCCAATTTGGACAATATGAATTATAGAGAAATATAATTGTTAAGAAAAATATATAAAAAACCATTCTGCACTTGAAAGTTTTCTACGAATAATTTTCTGCGGAGTTAATGAGCGACGTTCAATCTTGATAAATATATATTCGGACTGACTTGTGAAAGTATTTGATAATAGGGGTAATTAGCTTTCAAAATATTGATTTTGGGATGGGATCCATTTGCGAATATTTTCGCTGATGAATTTTGCTTTCAATTTTCAAGCCAGTTGAACTATTTAGAGAAATGTACGCTAATTAAAAAAACCATATGTATTTTTGCTTTATTTCCTAATGTAGTGAAAACCCCATTAACATTTGGTTAAAGATTTTAAAAATAATAAATACCATATATTTTTATAAGCTTTAACGGAAACTAATAAATTTAAATGAAATATTTTAGTTCAGAAAATCCAGAAAAATATTCAACAATAAGTTCTAGCTACAAATAGAATATTAAATTTAATATGAAGAGATGTAAATTTATTAGGATTTCAATGGTTCGTTTGTCCTTGAGTCAAATTATTTTATTTTGTTACTTTTTATTTATGAATTAGTTTTCGTTCATTTTTAATGTTATTAAATTATTTTATCTTCATATACATTGAAAAAGACTTAAAATTAAAAAGAGGGAACAGTTTTCAGAATTAGTTCTAAGGATTTTTCTTCATTTTATTTTCCTCATAGAATAACGATAACATTCTATTTGGATTGCAATTTAATCAAACTTCTTTTCTTGAAAAAATACTTATCTGGATTGCTACTTTTTTTCACTATCATTTTCCTATTTACGTTTTAACTAAATTCATTTTTCCAATTACGCAGTTGTTCAGGAACTCGTCGGCATTGTCAACGTTAAGACTAAGAGCGCCCATTTTTACGTCCAGAGGAATTCCAATTTTGGTGCAAAAAAGGCCGTAATCCCTTTTCAATCGGCACGATTGAACGAAGGCGGAGCTTTCAACTTGGTCAAGGGAATATTTACCGCTCCAGTCCCTGGGATTTACCATTTTGATTTTTCTGCTCTTAAGGATAAAAATGCAGATTTTTTGGAAATTTATCTTCAATTAAACGGCGTCAATATTGGTCGTTGTTTTACTGGTGTTAGGGGTGAGTACCTTACTGCGTCCCTGAGCTCCTCCTTGCGATTGTCAGCAGGCGACACAGTGAACTTATGGAATTCCCTTTATGGCCCGCTTCACGACCACAGTGATCACTTGACCCACTTTAGCGGGTGGCTTGTCGAGGAGGACTTGATATAAACTGAATTTAGTTTATGTTATTTGATGTCACATGAAATAAACGATGGTGTGCTGCAATTAAAATGAATACAAATTCAATTGGTTTGGGGTTCATATCGTGTTTGAATCTATGATGCCAGTAGTTCGGATATATTTTCTATCGAAATAACTGCTTGGAATGAAATCCATATTTTTTTATTTTTTTATTAGCTCGTTCCACTTCAACTTTTTTTGTGTCACAGCACAAAATTACATTAAATGAATTGAGTGAATTGCTCAATGATATGATTTTTTCGACATTATCTGAAAGTTAATCCAGACCCAACTAAAACTGAAAGAAATATCAGAAAAAAGATAATTACACTGAAGAAAAATATTATTATTTTCGAATGTTTTGCGAAACATCATCTAAACAGTTGAAATCGCATTATTTTTTTTTCTTCTGAACTATTTTCATATTAATATTTGAAAAGAAATCCTTTAGCTTTGCAAATATCACTCTAAATATTTATTTAAGAAGACCACTAACCACATGGCTGAGGCCTAACATTTACAAAAGTTGAAAATTGGCGGAAAATACACATATATAAGCAGATAAACTAAATGACGTATAGTTTTGCTTCATGTACCGTCTCAATTGGTTCGTCGATTTAACCCTTCCATATATAATGCCAATTGGATGAAATCCATTAAAGATTCTGCTCGAAATATCAAATAATATACAACCTTAAAAATAGAATAGATGGCGTATGCTAGATTTAAAAAACGAGCTGCTGCTCATGTAGCGCATTTCCATTGGCTTGCGATTGTCACTTTTCTTCATGTACATTCCCAAATGGTCGAAACTATTCCACATTGACAATACTGCTTCAAATGAAATACCTATAAATTGAGTTCACGAATACTGTGGCCCTCATTGCATTTCCTGCATGTAAGCCTGTAAGGTTTCATTTCTGTAAGCTTCATTTCCAAAATAAAAATTCTGCGTTTATTTATAAAAGGTAGCTTTTACGAAAGACATTTTGTGGATTAAGTAGAGAAAAATGAATTTCAAACTGTCGTTTATTGTTCTTACACTATCTTACGTTACACCTTCTTCCATGGGCCAAGGTAAAGCTTCTATCGTTCCATGAATACAAAATAAACTTAATCATGTAAAGATCATTTTAAAGTTGGCTCATCAATTGGTTCTGTCGGCGTTCCTGCTTCGAAACAAGAATTGAAGAGTATTGATGGGAAAGCGAAAATGGACCAGTCAACATCAATAATGGTACATCTTTACCTTATATGGTCCTAAATTATTATCTCATGATTTTTAAACATAGACAAAAATCTTTTATCTTATTTTGAATAGGCCCGTCCTGGAAAACCTGTTGGGTTGGCTTCTCGATTAAACCAATTGGAAGCTGAATTTCGAGAGAAAGTTGAGGAAATCAAGGCACAGACCAGTAGAAGTAGCAAAGAACAAGAAGAAAAAATAACCGTTATAAGGGCAAGGGAGCGAAAGCTTGCTCAACTTTTGAACCAAACCAGGGACGAAATGGCGGTATTAAAAACACAGAATAGGGATCAATCCAAGAGAATCGATCAGTTGGAACAGAAACTCGCAACGCTGCAAAACGCGCCACCAGCCTCAGCTCTAACAAGGGGCAATAACAAAGATACAAAGAAGAATAAAGCTTCGAATGGGCAGGTTTACAAAGCATCAACCCCACCATCATCTTGCGAGGAACTAGCGATGCTCGACCACTACTTAGACGGGCTATATCTGGTGAAAAACAAGCAAACCAAGAAAGTGCAAACCATTTTCTGCCAATTTTCAGCAGACGACAAAGGTAGGATGAATTAATTTTTATCACTAGCACCACAATGCTTATTTTTAACACATGGCAAACGTGTTTTTTTCATTTAAGGTAGAAGGCCTCTAAGTTACAGGGGGGGGGGGGTTAAACAATAACGGTCTCCTTGTGGAACTTTAACTCGATTACTCAAAAAATGTGTGTCACTTAAAACAGTTTTATTCATAATATTTTTATGAAAAAAACTCAAAAAATAAATATTAATATTTAACAAATATTTTAGAGAAGAAAACTTTTTGAAAAGCAGAAAAAATATTCCTAGTAACAATAATTTTTTTTTATTTTAGTAATTTTTTTTAAAATAATTAATTATTAAATTTTAAAACATGTATTGAAAAAAATAAATAAGCTTCAAGTTTTTTTCTGAATTCACATTTTTTGGTTTGAATAGATTTTTCGATTGTTAGTATTTTTATTACAAGATAAACAATGGGGTCTAGTCACCAATTTTTTTAGCACACAGCTTAATAGAGCTCGACGAGCTGATTTCAGTAGTATTTTTAAAAATTTATTTTCTTGAAATTTACTAGTTCAAAATAAATGTCAAAGTTTTTGCGCTCCAAAATGATAGTTTGAAATTACTTTCAGCGCGGGAAAAACCAACCCCGCTGCGTATACACAAGTAGTAGGAAGAAAAGTGGTTTTTTTGGACGCTTTGTGGCCAAAATTTAATATTAAGGAAAAACATTAATCTGGGTGATAGAGAAAAAATGAAAAACGTTTCGGTATAAATTTTATTTCATGAAAATAGTTTAAAATACCAAAACATTTAAATATAAGATGTAAAGGGGGTGGCGCTTGTACACCCGGCGGGGTTGTTCCCCTCATTCTTGACTATTCTCCCCTCATACATCGCGAATTATTTTCCCCTTCTTCTCAGGTTTTGGAACGAAAGCGAAAGAGGAAAACAGCCCGAGGGAATACAGGCACCGCCCCTTTTCATATTATTTTTAAATTTGGGTCATTTCTCATTATTTTTTTTACATAAAATTTATTCAAAAAAAATAAAGATTTTTTCTCTAAAACCCAGTTAAATGATTTTCCTTAATATTAAAATATGACCGCGCAGCGTATAAAAAACCACTTTTCTTCTTACTACTTGTGTATGCTCAGCGGGGTTGACGATTCCCGCGCTGAAGGTAAATTCAAACTATCATTTTGGCGCGCAACAAATTCTAGGAAGTTTAAAGAAGTTTTGAACTCAGTTGGACTTGTTTTCGACTAGTAATTTTGAAATGAAAGTTATTTCAAACATACCGCTGAAATCAGCTCGTCTAGATCTATTAGAGGGTATTTTTATTTTTTATATTGGAATTTGGTGACTAGACCCCATTGAAATAATATTACGATGGGCAGTATTTAAAAAAAAAATTCTAATGTTATCGGCACAAGTTGCATCCTAGATTTTACTGACGTACGTTTTAAATTTGATTTTCAACCATTTTTTTTTGCTTTTTCGCTTTCCAACGCGCAGGCAAACAGGATCTCATCGGAACTATCGACATAAAGACGAAAATCGTCCACTTCTACGTCCAGAGAAATTCCAGTTTTAGTAGGTCCGATGCCGTAATTCCTTTTGACCTGGCTCCAATTAACGAAGGCAATGCTTTTAATTTGGCTTCCGGGTTCTTCACTATTCCAGTTCCGGGGATTTACCATTTTGATTTCTCTTCTGCTAAATCTATAATTGCCTCTTATTTGTGCATTCATCTTCAAGTAAACGGAGCCAGTGTGGGTCGTGCTTATACTAGTCAACGTACTACAGGGGAATACCACACCGTCTCCTTGAGCGCCTCCCTACGATTGGCAGCAGGCGACAAAGTTAATCTGTTCAGTGTCGGTAGGGGAGTCACAATCGATAACGGCGATCACACAACCCACTTTAGCGGGTGGCTCGTTGAAGAGGATTTGATATGAATTGATTTCGGTTTTCCTTATTCGACATCCCACGAAATAAACGATACCGTGATTCATTAAATTTGTACATCTTTTTAAATTTGTACAGCATTCTTTACTATCCGAGTCTACTACCAAATTAAACTTCTATCTCTACTTCCACTTCCAAGGTGACTTTTCCAATTTGTATGACAGCAGTACGGCTATCCTCCATATAGTCATCTTCATATTTTACTAAATTTACAAATTATTTTTAGTCTACTATTGAGTATGTGAGGTACAGTACTAATACCGTATCCTCCATTCGTTTACTCACTAGTATATTACTACATTTCTGATTTTTGTAAAGGTCATGTAGCTTACTCCTCTTTCATTTGTGCCATCACTTGAACCATTCATAAAAAAGAACCAAAGCGGTCTATTACGTAGTCAACTAATAGTCTAGTTTTGAATGGGTATGGTTTTTTCTTTCTTGTCGGCTATCCTTGCATGTAAAAAAAAAGAAAATATGGGGGAAAGTCGTAAAAAGCAGTAAGCTTTCTAAACATGCCTTCAAATACGTTAAAACTTAAGTTAATTGGATATTTTCTCCACATGACTATAAAGAAAAATCAATTTTTGATACAATGAAACTAGTCCGCCTGTAATCAGAGCAGTACTTTATTTTAAATTTATTTTATAAAAAAGGCCCGAGGCCATTTTCCATAAAAAAAGTACAGGGACCGACGGGGGTGTTCAAATAATTGTAGACGCTTATATATAATTGTTTGGGGAATGAAATGGGTACAACAATAGATTAAAGAAATTGTAGCCTGTTCAAAGATGACAGAAAAAACGGATTCAACTTTGAATTACATATATATACATAATACATTTATTTTTTTAAATTTATGTATGATTAATGTATGAATTAGCTGCATATACATCACTTAAAAAATTCGCTTAAAACAAAATATAATATTAACAAAAATTGAAAACAATTGTGAGATTTCCTTGGGACCGAGGGGAAAAATTGGGAAACTTTGGTTCGTGTAGCGTTTCAGTTGCCTATTGCTTCGACAATTTGCCTCATGGGCGATTCCAATTGACCAACAAAAAAAGTTCTGATTTAAAATGGCGCGTGTTCGATTCCAAAACGCCCTGCTGCACCATGTACCATTCTCGTTGGCTCACAATCGTCGCCATTCTTCATGTACATTTCCAATTGGTCGAAAATATTCCACATCGACATTCCTTCTTGAAATGAAATCAATATAAAATGACTTGCCGAATACCGTTGCCATCGTAGCATTTTTGCAGAAGCCACTTCATTTCTAAAGTAAATGTAATCTATTTTTTAAAGTAACTTTCAACAAAAGAAATTCGTGAAACAAAAGAGATGAATTTCGAACTATCGTTCGTTGTTCTAATAACGTCTTACGTTATATCTCCTTCCATGGGCCAAGGTAAACCGTTCATAATACTGTACCTAAATCAATAAAAATATAATAGTTTAACTACTTTAATAGGTTCGTCAATTGATTCTGCTGGCATTCCTCTTCCTAACGAAGATTTGAAGAATCTTGTCGGGAAACAGAAAATGGAACAATCAACATCACTAATGGTGCCTTTTTACCTTACTTTCCTAAACTATTACGTCTCATTTTTAAATATTTTAAAACAATGCCATATTATTTTTGGCTAAACTATAGAATGCGACTACGCTTTTTCGTCAATTAGTTTATAATCAAATCCCTTAAATCTCTTAATTATTATATTGAAAAAAACATGGAGTTTTGTGTAGGATAGTCTCTATTAACTTTAATCATTGAAATAACTTAATTTCTTTAAAATAGTTAAATTACTTGAATTCCGTCAATTAATGAAATCGAATGTCATCCCGAATGGACTTAGAAAAAAAATATTTAAAATACAAAATTTTTAAACAATTTAGTAATTTAAGTAATTAAGGGATTTGATTAAATTAACCACAACATTCACCGAGAATCGAACCTATTATGTTGCTCACAGGAGCCTAGGACTATACCAATGAGCCAGCTGGACGACGAAATCCCAACAATTTTTTAGCTAGTGAATTATGTATCTTACAAATACACATATATATAATATATGTATATTAAATTAAATTAAGTATTTTCATAATTTTAAGTATTGAGTATTTAACGAAAAAGCGTAGTTACATTCTATAGTTTTACCCTGAATTTAGTCAGAAAATAGAAGAAATCAAGAAACAGGCAAGTAGAAGTAGAAAAGATCAGGATGAAAAAATCGACATTATTAGGGTGAGTGAGCGAAATTTTGCTCAACTTTTGAACGAGACCAGGGAGGAGATGGTTGGCTTGAAAATACAGAATAGAGACCAATTAAAGAGAATTGATCAGCTGGAAATGAAACTATCACTGCTGCAAAACACGCCTCCAACCTCGAAGAAATGTTCCAAAAAACGACCAGCACGCCTTCTACCTTTACAAATACTATACAATAAAAACAAAACTCAACCGGTTATTCCTCAATTCTACGGCCCACCGCATAACTGCTCCGAGCTGTCCAAATTGGGATACACCTTAAACGGTTTCTACCAGGTCAAACCATATATTTCCAAGAATAGTAACGACGACGACTTCACTCAATTAGAGACCATATATTGCGCTTTCAAACAACCCGGAGGAGTAGTTGATAAAACTAAGATGGAGAGGCGAGCCGTTCCCAAAAGCACGAAGGTGACAGGAATACCGACCAGTTGTAAAGATCTTCAACAACATGGCCATTCATTGAATGGATTGTACTTGGTCAAGAAAGCTCTGCCAAATAATCAAGGAATGAAAATTCAAACTGCCTATTGCGATTTTCAAACACCTACATCTTCTAATGGTATGCTTAACTTTATTTTTTTCGAAAGGAAATTATGAGATCGAAAAGAGAATTTTCCTTTTTTAATTTCTAAAGTAAGTTCTATTCATCCCACTTCTGTCTTTTGCGTATTATAACAATTAAACCTATTGTTTCAAAAACAATACCAAAAATAGTATTTTAGCAGTATTTTATTTGCTTCATTTAGAAAAAAACTATATATCGTATTTTATTTGGTATTTTTGCTAAGGCTTAAATAACTACCAATTGCTATAAGGACATATTTTATTGATTGATGCTGGGCTTCTGGCTGCTTCTAAATAATCGTCACAAACATCGTAAAATGTAGCGTTAGAAGGGGAAAAAACTTGAATTAAATTTTAAATACCAAATATTCCTAACATTTTCATAATACAACGAGTTTATTTATTTATTTTTAAACCAACAATTGATTTACTTTACCAGTCAATCAAAGCAATTTAAAACTTTTTTTAGATAACAATCTATTTTATTTTATTTTTTTTTCATTTCAAATTTGTTTCAAATGTTATTTTATTTTTACATACAAAATAATTTGTTTGGTATTTTTAAAAATAAGTATTTGAACGTATTTTTTACCTAAGTATTTGCAAATCAATGCATTTTATTCGACAAAATATTCGTTTTTGATTTAAAAAAGTTTCTTTTTCGCAGAACGTAAAAAAATTTACTTTGAAACCCACTTGCATACTAAATTAAAAATTTCGCATAAAATAGTTTATTACAATTACAATACCAAAAGATGTATTTTTATAATATTGATTTAGGGACAATTTAAGGGACAATTCATTTAAGTAGAATCAATACACGCATTTAACCCAAAGTGTCCAGTACATTAAAAAAGATTAAATTCATAATCAAATTTATTTTGACTATTTTGATAATAAGTTATTTTAATGCACTTATTAAATGTTATTTCTGTTGCAGTTTCCGAAGCTTTGATCGGCCAAGTAGACGTCAAGACAAAAACCGTCCATTTCTACGTCCAGAGGAATTACAATTTTGAAAGGCCCAATACCATACTCCCTTTTGACTTAGCTCGATTGAACGAGGGCAGTGCCTTCAACTTGACATCTGGGATTTTCACAGTCCCAGTCCCGGGGATTTACCATTTTGATTTCTCTGCTTATAAATCGGTATATGCCATTAATTTGGAAGTTTATCTTCAAGTAAACGTTGCCACTGTTGGTATTACTTATACTGTCCAATCTGCTACGGGGGGCAACGTTGCAGTTTCCTTGAGCGCCTCGTTACGATTGGCTAAAGGCGACAGAGTTAACCTGTTGTTTCGGGGTGGCACCCTCGTCGATAGAAGCGATGAGCACTGGACCCACTTTACTGGTTGGTTGGTGGTTGAGGAATTGATGTAAACTGATTCCCATTTCAATAAATGATTACGTCATTTCCATTTCTTTTTTTTTCTTTTTCTTGTTTTTGATTTTGAAAAGTTAAAAGTTTTTTAATTGCGAGCGTAGCGAGCTTATAACTCATTTCTTATTTTATTCATTTCCCCTACGGATATGCGGATCGTATAGTAGTCCTTTCAGAACTTTTCAGACCCCTGAGGCGTGTGTGTCTGTGATATTTTTCCTTTCTTTCTGGGATTTTTTTTACTTCCACATAGTTCATTTGATACGGAATTTCATTTTCTAGATACATTTTTTTTTTATTTTCGTTAAAATAAGTAGGTCTTTGGTTTTTATCCAATTCCTTTTTGTTCCCATATCTGCCCACGTATTTTCGGTTCGATACTTTAAAGTTCAAAGTTAGCCTTTATTGCAAAGTAGACGACATTAAAAAAAATCTAAGACTACTTCTGTGTTCTGACGATGCTGTACAACTCGTGGACATAAATATGTGACCGGCACTCAAGTGTCAAGTAAAATAAAAGCGGCTTCTGCCCCATGGAGGGGGTCACATATTTATGTCCACGAATTGTACGTACACTAATTAAGTGATGAAATTTCTAGAACACACATAATAAAATCTCCCATAAAGGATTTTGATTCATCAACTACGAGGAATCCTAATCTTGGAGTTGACTGCCTAATGATTCATGGCTTTACTTTAGAATTATATATTCAGAATCATTTTTTTTACTTTAATGAGTCAAAAATCTATAGATGGCTCTTGCAAGGTGGAACATTCAAACCATTGAATTTGTTTTGATACATCGATAGTTTAATCTAAATGGAAATATAATATGAAATGTAGTACCAAGAACGAGACAGAAAATTTTTTTTGGCTGGTATGTCACAATCACATTTCTACCCATACCTACCTCAGTTGCCCTATATGCCATCAGCCACCTACCATCACAGTTGATGAATCTAAAAAAATACATAACAAATAAATACAATTTATAAAAAATAAAATTATTTATTCGAGTGGTCTCTACTTCCGTCGATAGAGCGCGTTCGTGTACGGCTTTTAAACGCTTGAACTTGTTTTCGCAGTCCCATTGAAATGTAGGTTAGTAAGGGAGCTAGTGCAAATCTAGAGAACCTTGTGTTTCCATTAAAATATATGGGGCCTTCGTTTTCAATAAAAATATATGGGGCTTTTCCATGGAAATCTAGAGGCCATGGTCCGCATGGGAAAGGGAAGCCCTTTATATTTCCATGGTAAAACAAAGTTCTCTTGATTTATTTCCTGGAAATTTAGAGGATATATAATAGTGTCGCGCGTCGACGGCGTTTTTTGCAAGGGTACGGGGTTTTTTTTCTTTCCGGTCTGCTATCCTGGCATGTTAAAAAAAGAAAATATGAGGGGAAAGTCGCAAAAAGCCATACGTTTTCAAAACATGGCTTCAAAAACGTTTAAACTTTAGTTATTTTAATATTTTCTTATATGACTATTAAGATAAATCAATATCTGATCCAATTAAACTAGTCAGGTTGTAATCAGAGCAGTATTTTTTTTTTTTTTTTATAAAAAAGAGGCCATTTTCAATAAGAAAGAACAGGGACCGACGGGGTTTGTTTAAATAATTGTAGACGCTTATATAAATGTTTGGGGAATGAAAATGACTACATCAAAATTGTAGCCTGTTCAAAGATCTATCGAGGAATGATAATTTGAAAATACTACGTCAATTTTCAAGGGAGAAATAATCGTCGGCACGCAACACTATTCTCCATAAGATAACACAGCGGCGGGTCAAGGTGTTCAAATAGTTTGTGCACCCACTGTATATAATCTAGTTAACATATATTATGGATTTGTTTACCATCGAATCCATGCTGTGGAAAGTTTTGGAATCTTTATGGGGGAAATATGATTCGAAGGTAATGTTGATATGCTAACGCACGACGGTGTGCGAGATTCTCAATCGATTCTAGTCAACGTCAAGTCAAGTTCTTTCGAAATAATATGAAATCCATAACTGTGTGTGTTTCGTGTATCAGTGTTCATAGTGTTTCGTGATTATTATAAAAGCTGATAGTAGATAAGGATTCTTTAAAATTTAGCTGATTTCATTTCTAAAGCACTCCTAAGTCAAATTCAAAATCTGCTAAACTTCAATGAAGATGACTAAAACCAAATAATAAATTCACGAAGAACTCACATAACCTTCCAGAGAAATATCATTTGAATAAATTATGTAGCCTAATATTTATAAATTGAATTGTCGAGTACTGGAGTGTGAAGCATAACATTAATAAAAAAAAACATCGATGCTCTCGATGCATGTGCTAGTGTAGAAAAATTGAAAAATGGAATATAATAATAGATAATAATAGATATGTAACAAACAAATGACGTGCAGGGGCTTAGCTTCATGTAGCATTGCAATTAGTTCGTTATCATTTTCATCATGTATGATTCCGATTGGTTCAAACTATTCTTCATCAGGATCATGTCTTAAAATTCTGCCTTTTCGTCAATGGATATCTTCCACGGTATTTATAAATGAAATCAAAAGTATTAAATAAAAATTGATAAATGATGTATGTTATCATCAAAAGAAAGAAAAAAATATTTACTGCAGAAAAAATGGATTCAACTTTGAAGTAATTTTTTTTTAAATTTATGAATGATTAATGTTTGATTAAGCTGCATATGCATTACTTAAAAATATTAGTATAAAACAAAATATAATATTAACAAAAATTGAAAACAATTGTGAAATTTCCTTGGGACCGCGGGGGAAAATTGGGAAACTTTGGTTTTTGTAGCGTTTCAGTTACCTATTGGTTCGTCAATTTGCCTCATGGGCGATTCCAATTGGCCAACAAAAAAAAAGTTCTGATTTAAAATGGCGCGTGCTCGATATCCAAAACGCCCTGTTGCACCATGTACCATTCGCATTGGCTCACGATCGTCGCCATTCTTCATGTACATTTTCAATTGGTCGGAAAATTCCACATCGACATTCCTGCCTGAAATGAAATCAATATAAACTGACTCGAATACTGTCGCCATCGTAGCATTTTTGCAGAAGCCACTTCATTTCTAAAGTAAAAATATTCTATTTTTTAAGGAACTTTAAACGAAAGAAATTTTGTGGAACAAAAGAGATGAATTTCGAACTATCGTTTGCTGTTCTAATAACGTCTTGCGTTATATCTCCTTCCATGGGCCAAAGTAAACTGTTCATAGTAATGTACCCAATACAAATAAAATAGAATTATTTAACTATTTTAACAGGTTCATCAATTAGTTCTGCTGGCTTTCTTGTTCCAAAAGACGATTTCAAGAATCTCGACGGGAAGCAGGAAATGGAACAATCAACATCACTAACGGTACCTTTTCCTTAAACAAAGACGTCGTAATTTTCCAATATTTTAAAGCATGTCATGTCATCCTATTTTCCAGGCTTGTCATGGACAACCTGTTGGTTTCGTTTCTCAAATAAATCAATTGGAAGGTGAATTCAGTCAGAAAATTGAAGAAATCAAGAAACAGACCAGCAGAATTAGCAAAGATCAGGATGAAAAAATCGACATTATTAGGGTAAGGGAGCGAAATCTTGCTCAACTTTTGAACGAGACCAGGGAGGAGATGGTGGGATTGAAAATACATAATAGAGACCAATCAAAGAGAATTGATCAGCTGGAAACGAAACTTTCACTGCTGCAAAACACGCCTTTAACCTCGAAGAGTTCTGAAGAAATTACAATTAAATCATACGGCGAGCAGCAGGTATCTGAAGATTTAAGAAAAGATTCTAAAAAACGACCAGCACGCCTTCTACCATTACAACTACTGTTCAATAAAAATAACACTCGACCGGTTATTCCTCCATTCTACGGTGGAGACCGTAGAATGGAGGAATAACCGGTCGAGTGTTATTTTCTACGGTGGAGACCGTAGAATGGAGGAATAACCGGTCGAGTGTTATTTTTATTGAACAGTAGTCACCGCATAACTGCTCCGAGTTATCCAAATTGGGATACACTTTGAACGGTTTCTACCAGGTTAAACCAATTATATCCAACAATAGACACATCGACGACTTTACTCAATTAGAAACCATATATTGCGCTTTCAAACAGCCCGGGGGAGTCTTTAATAAAACTAAGTTGGAGAGGCGAGTCGTTCCCAAAAGCACGAAGGTGACGGGAATACCGACCAGTTGTAAAGATCTTCAACAATATGGCCATTCATTGAATGGATTGTACTTGATCAAGAAATCTCTGCCAAATAATGAAGGAATGAAAATTCAAACTTCCTATTGCGATTTTCAAACACCTACATCTAACAATGGTACGCTTAAATTGATTTTTACTAAAAGAAATTATGAGATCGAAAAAATAAAGTCTTATTTCTAAAGTAAGTTCTATTAATTTCCCTCTTGCGTAGTATAACGATTAAAAAATAGCTTTGAATTGAATAATCAGAAATAATATTGTTACCAGTATTTTTTGGCTTCGTTTAGAAAAAATACTTCGTAAATTTTTAGTAGGTATTTTTTTGCAAAGACTTGAAAAAATACCAAACAGTAAAAAATGTCACACATTTTTGCATAATATAAAGTAAGAACCCTAATTTCATACTTGTCTAAAAATACCAGATAACATTTTAATTCAAATTGAAACTGTAATTTAATTATATATTTTATAAATTTGATTCAATTTTCATATTTTAAAACGTAGAATCAATACATGTATTTATCCTTTAGTGTATAGTACATTAAGTGCAAGGGTTATTTTTTAACAGTCACTTTAACGCATTTCTATAAATTTGATCTCTGTTACAGTTTCTGAAGCTTTGATCGGTCAAGTAGACGTTAAGACGGAAACCGTCCATTTCTACGTCCAGAGGAGTTCCACTTTTAATACTGCCAAGGCTGTTATCCCTTTTGACTTGGCTATATTAAACGAGGGCGGCTCTTTCAACTTGCCCTCTGGGATCTTTACAGTCCCAGTTTCCGGGATTTACCATTTTGATTTATCTGCTTATAAATCTATTTATTCCATTAATTTGTTAATTTCTCTTCAAGTAAACGGCAATGATATTGGTATTGCTAATACTAACCATATTGCTACGGGGAACCACGATGCCGTTTCCTTGAGCGCCTCTTTGCGACTGGCTAAAGCCGACAGAGTGAATGTGAAGCTGTGGGCTGGCTCCCTCGTTGATAGTAGCGATCGTTGGACTCACTTTACTGGTTGGTTGATGGAGGAGGATTTGATGTAAGCTGGTTCCCGTTTGAATAAATGATTATATCATTTCCATTTCTCCTTCTTTTTTCTTTTTCTTGTTTTTGATTTTGAATAAGTTTAAACTGTGAAAAGTGTATTTTTTTACAAGTTTCTCAGTTTTTTACTTATTCTCCAAATAGTCGACTACGAAGGCTTCAAAGTCACCAATATAATACTTCAGGATGAAAAAAATGGTTCAGGGGGGAGGGGGAGGGGGGAGGGGAGATTCAAATTGTCGTAGATTTCGAGCCAAAATCCACGTTTTTAAACGCGCCATCTTATTACTACCTCTTTTTCGATTGCGTTGATTCATCTTGTATACTCCTGTAGCGTTTACGTGTTATTAAAAACGTATCGAAAGAAGTTTGCAACATCCCCAAACAAACGGTAAAAAACAAATTTAAAAAAATCAAAAAAAATCAAAATAAGAAATAATTCGAAAAATTGCAATAAAAACATTGAATTCATTGTAATAAAAAGGATTTTCCGTAATCGGCATATTATCCACTCGCCACCATGAATACACATTTGTTATATACCGTCAGTATATTTTTTTAGGGTGTATGAATTGATTATTAGAAAGAAAAATGAATATCAAATCATCTAAGACTACTTCTGTGTTCTGTCGATACTGTACAATATTTAATTTTGAATAATATCTCTGAATAACATAACATCATTTAAAATTAAGCGATTCCTAATGTATAAAACAGAAATAAAGACCATCAAAATGCAAATTAGAATTATTAAATTTTGATAAATAATATTAGCCTACGGCTGTTTCCATAGAAAACTCAAATTGATTATCCATCTGCTTTATCATATACATGTTTTTAAAACGGTAAAAACTATGTTACAATAAATTATGATAGAAAAATGCATGCATTTAATAAAATTTAGGTTTTCTACAATATAGTAATATTTTAGATTGGTGTAATAGAAAAACACATAATTGAATTTTCCAAATAGGATTTATTTATCAACTTGTTTTGGTTATGGCCCTCATAATTCATGTGAATTTGTTCCCATTGATTGTATAACTATTTTTCACTCAATGCACACTGATGTACAAGATTCTCAAATCTCAGTTCATGCTTAAGTAATATGGCTCTTTCCCCTTTCATTCTTCTAGAAATAATTAAAGACATCTACCATAGTTTTCATAGTGTTTCTTGATAATAATAGAACATAATAGCTGATATAATGGATTCTTTAAAATCTCTATTTGCCTCCTGCAACATTTCAAAGTAAGATTCAAAATGCTACACTTCAATTGTTACGTTGTTGATTTGCAAGTAACTCGGGCCTGTGTACTCTTCCTCCCACCGCTAGATGTCTCTATCCTCCCCCCTTCTTATCTTTCGTGCAAGCTGTATGAGCGTTTATCTAGTCACTCTAGGCCGAGCCATGGCCGTCAATACATCTGTCTCGCGAGAATAATAACATCGCCTTGAGTCACTCATTTTCCCTCCCCCGTAACATTTGGTAGTCAGAAGTGGGACGAGGCCTTCGAATGGCGTGTCTGCCGCCTCGGAACCTGTGTGCCGGTGCCTAATGGAGCGTCCCTGTCCTGGCTTTCGTCTTCTTTCTATCCTGGTGAGAGTCGACCCTTTGTAAAGCTGCCCTGGTGTGAGTCAACAACAGCTGGTTGTCGTGACTGCCCATCTGAACGTTTCCTGTCTGCCCTGCTGAAGTTCGCGACGCTGTCTTCTCGGCTGTCCTGGTGGTAACCGAGAAGAGAGAGAGAAGAAGATCTGCCCTGGAGCGACTTGGCCTGGTATGGTTGCCGAACCCGATGCAACCGCATGGAGACTTCCCGCCCGGTAACTACGTCACTGCCTTGGTGAGCGCTCAGCTGTCCGGTACCCCGAGGCCATCTGCCAGTATCGTGTTGCCGAAACCCATCTGGCCGCATGTTGCTGTTTCCTCGCCGGTCAAGTCTACCAACTTCATCCGGGTTTATCATCGCCATCCAAAGTCATTGAGGTAAACAACGCCATCCTACAGCACAACAGCATCCCAGCAGACCCTGGCAACGGGATTGGCCGTTTTATCTTCCCGCGTGAGTCGACCCCGCCCACCCAAGTCCAGTCTACCCGAGAAAGAAAGCGGAGGTGGGATCACCAAGAAGATGACCAGAAGGGAGCAACGTAAATTTTGTAGTTTAATTCCTGTGTTTTGTATTGTGTCATGTATGAGAGAGAGAGTTTACGGATAGGCGCAGGGAGCAAGGACCCGAAGAGCGGTATCCGTGAAAGAGAAGTGTGTGTATTACGTCATTTTTTCCTTGAGGCATGTTGTGTTGAGTTGAAGTTGCTGTTTTGTTTTGTACTGTCTCGGCGCAGGAGCGCCGGATTGTTCAGAAAAGGCCGAATGTTACGTTGTTGATTTGCAAGTAACTCGGGCCTGTGTACTCTTCCTCCCACTGCTAGATGTCTCTATCCTCCCCCCTTCTTATGTTTCGTGCAAGCTGTATGAGCGTTTATCTAGTCACTCTAGGCCGAGCCATGGCCGTCAATACATCTGTCTCGCGAGAATAATAACATCGCCTTGAGTTACTCATTTTCCCTCCCCCGTAACACAATCAAGATTAATAAAACAAAAACAAATTACGGAAAATATAACAACCCAGATAAATATAATTTGAATAAATTATGTATTGATAAATTTGCCTGTTGAGCACTTCAGTGTGAAGCATGGCGATGAAAAATATCGATGCTATGATTTAGCTGTGCATACATTGTTTGAAATAATCATTTAATACAATGTATAGTGTAGTAGAATTGGAATAAATAGATATTTTACTGTATATCAACCGAATGACGAGCACGAGCTTTGCTTTATGTAGCATTTAAATTGGTTCACATCGGTACGACATCAACATCACGTACGATTTCAATTGGTCGAAAAATATTCTCCATCTAAATACCTGTTTGAAATAAAATATCAATCAACTGAATCCTCCATCCAATTGAAAAAAATCTATTTAATTTATTGGGCCGATTTTTTTCCTAAAATAATTATAATTCACATCAGAAGAAAAAGAAGACTAAATTTACTGGAAATGGTACCCTTATAAGAAATATAAATGACATAGATAAGAAAATATAAAATATGCATACATGAAAATCCATTTTTTAAAATTTTTAATACAAATTCTTAAAATCCTTTTTTTTTAAACAGATTAAAATCTTATGCATAAATTCGATGGCGCGTGCTCCATTTCCAAAACGCCCTGCTGCTTCATGTAGCTTTTCTATTGGCTTATGATCGTCACCATTCCTCATGTACATTTCCAATTGGTGTAAAATATTCCACATCGACAGTGCCGGATTAAGCCATGGACGGGCCCTAGGCCAACTTTAAATGCGGGCCCCTAGTATTTAAATAATTTTATTTCCGGATTATTGACCAATGTATTTCTTCCAACATAATTTAACATGAAGTTTAAATGAAAGCTTTTCTTGATTTTGCATCCGCGAAAATATCAACCGATTCACTGAAATCAATCTCATCAAGCAAAAGGCATTCAATGCTCATAATGGATAGGTGGTTCAATCGATTTTCGGTCATGGTTGTCCGTAGATGGTTCTTGATGAGCTTTAACTTCGAAAAGGACCTATTTAAATACAGAAATCACGAAAATTAGAAGAAAATATCAGATAACCATGTCCATAAGCGCTTACTCATAACAATATAACTAAGACTATTTAATATACCTCTCACCAGTACAGTTAGTAACCATCATCGATAAAAAGATTCGCAAAGCAATGCAAATGTATGGGAAGGATGTCTCCATATTGTTTCTCGTAATCTTGAAGTATAGCGCTTCAAAGATATTTATTCTTGGACGGCCAAGTTGATCTGCGTGGACCAAAAATATATTAGTTACTCCAATCATGACTAAATTCTTGGATGTATAATTAAGCCTAATCAACTATAAATCTATATGCCAGCTTACCATTATTTTCGTCTGCCTGATTTTCCATAAGGTCTGATGCAGCAAAATCTTTCAAATGAATGCATTCAGAATGCAATTCATTTGCATTGAACTGGCCGACATAAAATTGGCTCAGTTCTTTACACTTTATTCGAATTGCAGAGCTGCTCAATCCATTCAGGTTTGCAAGAAAAGAAAAACGAGAATCAACTCGTTTATAGGCGCCACCGCGAGTTTCGAGGCCGCTTACAAGAGAGTCGATGATGGGGTAAAAGGTTTCCACTCGAAATTTTGTACTTGGATCCGTGATGACTGCGTCCGGGGCATTCCCTTCAAACCTTTTCATCCTAACACTTCGTTGTCTATTCCGTTGACTAGTAGCTGCATACTCAGCTTCGGGAAATTCAAATTTGGCTTCTCCTTCAAACGTGTCAAACTCGTTTCTCAGTGACTGAATGAAGCCTTTGAGTGATTCGATGATCAAAACCACACTTGACAAATTGGTTTTTGGATCTTGAACCGTCTTGCTCACTGCGTTGAAACGATTGAGGATTTTAGCCCAGATTGCTGACATAAGAAAGCAATCTAACTTGTCCATTTTCTTTAACAGGGAGTCAGCTTCATTCACAGCATCCTTTTCTTCTTCAGGATCGGTAGCTATTTCTTCTAGGGCCGATTGAATTTGACGAAATCCATTGTAAAGGGCGTCGACTGCGTCCGCTCTAGCCGACCAACGAGTATCAGACATCCTTTTAACGACTTTGAGATTACCAAGTTTGATTGTAAGAAGAGACCAACGATGTGTTGAGGCAGCAAAGAAGACGTAGAGCTTCTGAACAAATCCAAAAAAATTGACTGCCGATAGGGATGACTCAGCTGCTTTGACTCCAATCAGATTCAATGAATGACCAGTACATGGTATGTATTCTGCCATTGGATTGATGTTTTTAATCCTAGCTTGCAGTCCTTTATACTGACCCGACATATTTGAAGCGTTATCGTATGATTGACCGACACAGTTCATAACATCAATTCCATGCTCCTTCAGGAAATCTAGCACGCAATCGGCCAAATACTCGCCAGTGTGATGTTTGATCGGAATGAAGATAAGAAACCTTTCAACTGATCCATCATGTAAGACATAGCGAGTGGTAAACGAAAGCTGGTCGATTTTTGTCAGGTCAGGAGTCGAGTCGACACTGATGGAAAAATACTTGGCAAGCTTCCATTCCGTGACAATTTTCTGGAAAAGTTGCTTACCCATGATGCCGATAAACTCGTTGCATATTGATGATGAAAGGTAGGAAGTGTGGCCACGGCCCTTATTTCCATGCAACTTGATATGTTCTGCAAGGAAGGGGTCGAATTTTGCTATCAACTCTAATGTACCAAGGTAGTTTCCATTATGTACAGAGCCGATGATCTAAAGAGAATAATGAAATTGCTATATTTATTTATTTATCCAAATTTGTGATTTAAAATATATAAGCTCAATAAATTTTATTTTATCGGAAGTAAAAATCTATGTAAATAAAAAAAGATACTATTAATACTACTAACTAACATGAACTTCGCAATTCCAAATTAAGGTTTCTTACAAATGGAATAGCGAATATACATTTTTAAAGAGGAATTTTCATTCGTCTACTCTATTATTCATTCATTAATGATGATACTATTCATAAATTTATGTGGGTTAGAATACCTCATCGTCCCCTCGAAAAGCAAGCCCTCGAGATGCCAACATTTTTACGGTTTCGACGATCCTACGTAGCAATTTGATCCAATAGTTCTTCTCTGCTTCGATCTGCTTGACTAATCCACAGTCGACTCGATTACGGGGAGATTTTCTTTGGATATAGTTGAAGGTAGATTTCTTGTGCTCTTCGCTTTTTTCATGACCTTCTAGTGTGGCTTCGACATTCTTCCAATCATCATAACCTCTTTTCGTCAAGGCGCTTTGGCTGATTTCACTACTTGGAAACAATCGACAAGTAAAGCAAAAAACAACGCCCTTTGAAGGAGAGTAAATGAGCCACTCTCTTGGAACAGATTCTTTGTTGGCCATGATTCGTTCGAAATTAGACTTATTGAGCTTTCGAAAGCCCTCTTTTGTAGCTGATCTTTTGCAGATGCGCACTGATTCCTTGAAGATTCCATCACAGTTCCTGCACAATGATGGTCCTTTGCTTACCCAATATTCAATCAAATCAGGGGTTAGGGCCCATAGATATGGATCGTTAGAAGGAGTCTCAAAATCCCTCAGTAAAGGCTGGTGTAAGATCAGATTCCCAGGTAAACCTGTTGGTGGATCCTGACCATCAGGAACATGCTTTTCTGTAACAGTTGGCACAACAGATAGAGATGTTTGGGAGGAAGTGGCCTCATCAGCTTGATTGATTTCTTTTTCTATGTTGTAATATCACAATATACATATAAATAGATTGTAATTTGTACAGTAGTTGAGAAGATATTAGTAGATGACTAAGTACTGTTATATTATTGTATAGTTTACCAGTTGAATCTGATGATGTTGGTGGATTCGGACCATCGGAAATATGCTCTTCTGTCAAAGTAGGCACAGCAGATAGAAGAGATGATTGGGACGAAGTGGGCTCGTCAGCTTGATTGATTTCTTTTTCTAGGTCGTAATATCACAATATACATATAAGTAGATTGTAATTTGTACAGTAGTTGAGAAGATATTAGTAGATGACTAAGTAATGTTATATTATTGTATAATTTACCAGTTGAATCTGATGATGTTGGCGGATTCGGACCATCGGAAATATGCTCTTCTGTCAAAGTAGGCACAGCAAATAGAAGAGATGATTGGGATGAAGTGGGCTCGTCAGCTTAAAATATAACAATACAAAGATGTAGATTTTAGATAAGATGATAACTGGTGAGTAAATGATGACTGTCATTTTCATAATATTTTCTTTTACCATTTGATGAAGATGCTGATGGTGGATCGACGAGACCGACAGGCGCGATGGAAACTGAGGTGTTTTGAACAGAATTCTTTTCAATCACATGAAAGTGTTTGTCTATTTTAGGAATTGTTTCAATAAAGGCAGTATCTGCAGCAACTTTTTTCCTTTTAGCAGCCCCACTTAATGCGTGTGAGATGACCCGCTCGGTCCTTTTCGACATTTCAAAAGCATTAAAAATAGAGCACTGAAAAGTCTGAAATATGTAATCTGAATAAGAAAAGCGGATTTCAAATTCTAAAATCAATTGACACAAATCAATACACTTATATCTGTTATTGATGTGTGCTGTTTACAGTTTTCTAAACTTCAAAATAAATAAACAAGTCTGTACGTGCTTGCTTTCCACAACATTTGCGTACTTGCCAGACCGTACAAAGAGAACAACAAAATTGGAAACTGTTAATTTCTTTATAACCGATTATTATTATCAATCTAGGTATGCAATTGAGCTTTCTAGCCTCATCGGCCTGTTCACGTGTACAATTTGATCTAAATATAATTTCATCTGAACTTGATATGGTATTACGTTTTTTCCCAATTCGTGATCTTCAACAAATAAATTAAGGAAATAACTTTTGATAAAATAAAAAAAAATCCCAATTCGTATATTATAATGATTTTTTATTTTTTAAATAACTGTTGTAAAAATTTTTAAAAACATATTTTAAAAATTATTTAGGGCCGGTGCGGGCCCCTAATCGGTGCGGGCCCTAGGCCCAGGCCTCCGTGGCCTAGGCGGTAATCCGGCACTGATATCGGCTCCACATGGATTGGTTTCCGAAGAGCCTTTTCATTCTTTCTATGCGTTTTCATTCTATGCGTAATGAATATGTTCTAAAGACACAGATTTATATAGAAACTACAATAGGAATTCACGTTTGCAATGGATAGAAAAAAGCCACTGCTCAAACTTACATACAAATATGATCTAGGCCTACCTCCAAAAAAAAAAAAAAAAATCAACTAAGTACAAATGGTTTAGGATGCTTGCCAGTGTTGAAGTCCGTTGAATGTTAAAGCGAATGCAAAAAACGAAAAAAAGAATCGTGAAGGTCAATAACTTATCTGCTTATTCAAGCAATAAAAGTAGTTTCCATAACCAGAAATTATTTCTTAATCCAGATTGATTTCCAATCGCCGTACAACCATCGTATGATTGCGATATCGAATTATTTGTTTGAAAGTCTCCATACAAACCATTCAATAATGTTCAAGAAATAAAAATGGAAAAATATAAGAAATATTACTAAATCAGAATCCTCGATTATTGGTCACACATCTCAATTCTGATTTAAATATGGCACGTGCTTGATTCCCGAAACGTCCGGCTGCGCCATGTAGGATTCCTATTGGCTCGTGATCATCACGTTTCTTCGTGTACATTTCCAATTGGTCGAAATCATCCCACATCGATATCTCTGCTTGAAATGAAATCTATATAAATTGGATCTCCAAATACTGTGGCCCTTCTTCAAATACTATCTTTGAAATCTGGCAGTAAAATCTAAAAAATTATTTAAAGCTTCATGATTTCTTGTATAACTTTTTTGACGAACCTGAAATAATAATGAATACAATTAATTATGACAAACAAAATTAATTATTTGAGTTGTTTTTACTTACGTTGATAGAGCGCGCACGTGTACGGTTTCTAAACGCCCGATCTGGTTATCGTTATCCTAATGAAATGTAGGGTAGTAAGTGAGCTAGTCCTCTTATCATGTGTAATATAGGGAGGTGGGAGCAGCAGCTACATGAAAACAGGAGTGTGGAATGTGGATTTTTAAGGCCAAGGTCTCGATTGGAATATATATGGGATAATATAGAATGCTTATCTAGGCTACTTCAAGTCAAGCCAAGTCACGTGGGTGTTATCTCTTTCATTCTTTCGAAATAATATGAAATCCATCTTGTGTTCATAGTGTTTATGATATAAGCTGATAGTTGATATTAATTCTTTAAAATTTTGTTGATTTTATTTCTACAGCATTCCGAAGTCAAATTCAAAATCTGCAAAATTTCAATGAAGATTATTAAAACCAAATAATCAATTTACGAAGAACATATACTCCAGAGAAATACTATTTGAATAAATTGTGTATTTATAAATTGGTATATGTCGAGTACTAGAAAGTAGAGGGTGAAACATGACGACAATAAAATAACATCGATGCTATGTGCTAGTTTAGGAGAATAAAGCTCCGTCAGAATTTTTTTTAACATTTGCTGAGAACTGGCAACTCTGAGATAGGCAAACTATTTGTCGTGTCTTTTCCATTGATTTTCTACACAGTCTTATGGAGAAAAATGTAAACAAGGCTCTAAAAAGTTCGATTAATCGTTAACTAGTAATTTTTTCGAACTTTGTAGCTTTAGAAAATGTCAATCAGAAAATGTGCAACAAAGTTCGAAAAAATTACAGATGTTTTACTTATTAAAACATCTGTTTTTCTTAAAAAAAAGATTCAAATTTGAAGTACAATTTTTCAATTTGCATCTGAATTATGACAATATTTAAAAACAATACATTGTATGATTAAGCTGCATATGCATCACTTTAAAATGATCGTTTAAAATAAAATACACTATTTAAAAAAAAATATTGGAAAATTTTCCTTGGGACCGAGGGGGGAAATGGGGAAACTTTGCATTGTGTAGCGTTGCAGTTGCCTTTGGTTTTTTAACGGCGAAAAGAAAATCCCACCGATCATGATGATGTTCTAGGTAGGTTATTTGGCTTTTCAGTTAGAACTTTTTAAGCTCTAAAAAATATTCAAAGTAGTTTCTTAATTAAAAGTGGAGAAAACGGCTAAGAGAGAAAAGGCCTCTACTCTTATCAGTAATTCCCATTAGAAAATGTTAGTCAATAATTGGGGTCTATCGTCACGTTGGCGACTTCAAAATTCTAAACTTTGCATTTATTTACTATGACGCATTGATTTATTGTGCATGAAAACAAATTAGAGCAAAAATTGGCTTATAAAAAGATTATTTAGATTTAGAAAAGTAACAATAATAATATTTTTAAAAATAAGAATTTACATTATATTTTTTTTCGTCGTTTACCGTTTTCTAGTAGCATCAGTTGAACATATTAATTGTTATATAACTTTTAGACCGAAAATGAGTTCATTTCCTCATCGACCGAACGAAGAAAAACAAAGATTGGAACGAAGAATCTGGTGTGCGCTTTCAAACTATATACCGCTAGATTATCGTCAAACTATTATACCGCTAGATGGAAGCATATTACAGAAAATTTCCCGTAGGGAATACTATCCACCAGTTTGGGGTATACAGTAGGAAATTTCGAGCCCTTTAGAAGGCCGGATTCCCAATAGATGGCGTTGATCAAACTTATTTTGTTATGCGTGACCGCTGTGTGCTTCCGGTGAACGCGGGAGTTGCGTCATTCGAAAGAGGAGAAAGAGTTCTCCAGTATTAACTGCTTAGATTTATTTTGCGTAATTATGCCCCGGGGCACTTAAACACGAACTCCGTGACTCGTGGGCACAGCGCCATCTTGTATTATGATTTTGGCGGCATATTTAAACATTGCCATGGGTCGTTCTAAATACTTCTATATCATAATTGAAAAAGAACTTTTCAACATATTTTTAATGGATTCCAAATCTATGGGTTTTCCACTCCTCCTGACTCACCTTGAAACTGTCAGATCATTAACTAAGAGAAAAGAGATAAGTGGCGCATGCCTTATGTTTTAGGCTGGTTTGAGTTCTTGTTAGATTATCAAATATTATAACTGCGATAAATTAAAATTAATTAAAATTAAATTATAACTTCGATAATAATAAATTAGATTGGAATTGGCTTAATTAAGCGGAACAGCTATTTCAAAACCGAATAGGTAATCGGAGATGTTAACAAATAACAGTGAAATTGTAAATGTTGAAGAATATTTATTTCACCTTTGAAATCGAAAGTGGCTAGAAGCTTATTAGACAACGACTGAAAATGAGTAATGAAACCGAGGGCCCTTGGCGACGTTCAAAGGTCGGCTTTGACCCCGTAAGGGGCAAAGCAGACTCTTTGAATGGAGCCGTGATAAAACTGACAAAGATTTAACGAAAATGAGGAATGAAACAGAAGGCCCTGGTGACGTTCAAAGGTTGGGTTTGACCCCGTAAGGGGGCAAACCCGACTCTTTGAATGGCGCAAAATAAAACCGACTTTAATAGTTATACAGATTTAATAACAAATTATACTTGTTTGTAAGCTAAGAGCACCATTATAACATAATGTTGATAGTTGACACGGAAGGTTTAGAAAATGTTAAGATGTAATAATCGTTGTGTAATAAAAGGATGAAATAATTTTAAATTTTAAATACAACAGAGAGAAAAATCCCACGGGAAACCTTCATTCGGTACGAATGCCTCCGAATAGAAAGTTTAACGAATCACGCCAACTATGACGTCATTTTTAAAGTCTTTACTACGGTTTCTTTAATATTTCAAAAATGCGCTGGGATTTCTCTTTTCCCAGTTGAAAGCACATTGAACGGCCATTATCCCTGACGCAGTAGAATGTAGTTTTTACTACTAGTCAAACAAAAATGAATAACTTGAAAACCAAAATAAATAAATAAAGTGGTTTCATATGGATACAATAGCAATGTTACAACCCTCCCTATCTTACTTTCTCTCTCGAAAACTTAAATAAATTTTAGGTAAATAAGTTCAACATTAGATAATTTGTAAAAAAAAGCAAAGCAGGATTATCGATCTATTTCAAAATTTCTGGCAACTGGCGCAGTAGCCCTAATAAATATTTTGATTTACTTCGTCGTAATTTCTGGTGGCAACAAAATATTTTTTGGACAATGACACGTCTAATATATTTTGAAAGGCATGTTGCTGATATGGGTATTTTCAACCTTTAGATTGAAATGATAACAAAATAAGAATCCAGTACTGTATATTATATGTTGTTCGTATAATATGTTAAGAGCGACGGTGCAGCCTGAAAAGTACAGTTAGACTTGCCTCCTCTAAAGAAAATAGTCTCCAAAAATGGGTTTAAAAATTGAGAGCATTTCGCTTATGTTGATCGTATCCGCTGTATTTCTGGTGATCCAACCTTCGACGAGCAGCCCGATAGAGAATGAGAAACTGGCAAGTATCTAAATGTTATTATTGTTTCTCATTTTCAAATATTTCTTTTTGTTAATTTCCCTTTGTGTATGGTGGATAGATAGCACTGAGTGAGCGAATCGACAAGTTGCAAACGAAGGTGGAATCATTGGAGGCGGAAAACGTAAGAATGCTAATTTTCTAATGCTCTATATAGCTTTTCTTATACCTTCTGTTGTTTTGTTTTTAGAATCAAATTTTCAATTTAGGGGGCTATAACCAGTGTTGGGTACATCACTTTGTGATTTAAATCATATTTGATTTAAGTCGTGATTTAAATCACTTTTTCAGGATTATGATGTAGGTTTTTTAGGTGATGTAGGTTTTTTTTAAGTCAAATTATTTTTTTTAAATGGCAACGTCTCAAAGATTTTTTACAAAATTCTAGCAGACGATTCTATTAGACTTCATCTTTTATGCAAAGCTTTTTTGACACTTGACGGAAAAAGGAGAAGGCCCAAGTTTTTTAATTTTACTTTTTCAAGCAAATAAATAATAAAATGTCAGAAATCGTAGACGGGAAGTGGTATGAGAAAGATGCTCATAGTTTTTTTTTCGTATCCCGAAGAAGTGAAGTGTGCAACCAATTTGAAGAGGGATACCAACGTTTACGCCACTTGCTCATGTTGTAAGAAATATTCCACCTGGGTTTCAAATCCAGCCAACTTAGTGAGACATTTAGAGGTACTGAACAGGCATATACATATTTTTTTTAAAATATTGTTGACATCTAACTGTTTCAAACATTCCACTATAGAAGTGTCATCCAGATAGACATCAAGAATATAAGAAATTAATGGATGAAAAGAGGGCAGCGAATAAAAGGAAGCACGAATCAAGTGATTTTTTGCCTCAATCCCAAGAGCTTCCTGTCAAAAAGCAGATGACTCTTCTTCAATGCACCGGACGACCAGTACTGAGCGAGAAAGAAAAACAGAGATTACAGAACTTGATCGTGCGGCACGTCATTAAAATGATTTTGCCGCTGTCAACAGTAGAATGTGACAGCTTCAGAGAGTAAGGAAAATTGTTCTCATATTTTGTTTTGTATTTACTAATTAAAAAACCATTATGAATTCTTTTACAGGCTGGTTGTTGGACTGAACCCAAGTGTGACCGTTATGGATCGTAAGACCCTTAAACGTCGGATTTTTACTAAGTTTGACGATATGAAAGAAGCTTTTATAGAGCAGTTTATTTCTGTTCTCGAAATCTGTTTAACGATCGACATTTGGAGCTGTAATCGACGTAGCTTTATGGGTGTTACAGCTCATTGGATCGTCGTGAATGGTGGGAGAGTTGAGCGGAGGTCGGCTGCCCTCGCCTGCCGGCGTTTTAGAGGTAACTGATTAATATCTTTATTTGATTAAATTGATTCTAATAATTTAACTCGATTTGAATTATTTTTTAGGCGTTCATAACTATGAAGCCATTTCAAAAATGATTTACGAAATTTTGAGCGAATTTAAAATTAGCCACAAAGTGAACTATATCGTTACTGACAATGGCTCAAACTTTGTGTGCGCGTTTAAAAACTTTAGCCGAGACAATCAAGCTGAATCAGATGGTGACGAGTCGGAGCCTGAACAAGAATTCGACGAAGTAAAAGAAGTGTGTACTGCTGAAATTCCAGACGGGTACTTGCCGCCAGATGGTGAGGAGGAAGAGGCTAATAGACCAGTCACGCTAATTCTACCCAGTCACTTGAGGTGCGCATCTCATACCTTGAGTTTAATTGGAAGCAGCGACATACAGCTTTGCAAGTTTGACGCCAAGAATTTCAAGCACAAGAATGATTTACGAGCTGCTTTGTCAAAGATACAAGTCATTTGGAACAAAATTGACAATCGTTCAACAAAAACAGCAGAAATAATCAAGGAAAAGTTTGGTAATATCTGGTTACTGTTTACTGTTTTAAAATTGTTTCTTATTTAATTTTAAATACCTATTACAGGTGTCGAAAACACCATGCCCTACTAGATGGAACTCGACTTTCGATAGCATCGAGTGGTTCCTTCGTCACTATAAAACCTTAGACAATTTAAATTTCGTTTCCTCATCAATTGGCGCCCAGCCATTTCTCAGCACGATTTGGATTTACTGGCCGAGTACTGCTCCGTTTTAGATCCTCTTGCTCGCGTGCTAGATATCTTCCAAGGAGAAAAACAGTGTTTCCTGGGTATTGGAATCATCCTGCCGCTGTTAACTCGTCTTAAAAAGAAGTTAGCTGACCGTGATTTCAAATTCATCAATCCAATTCGTGATCTTATTTTGACACGGATCGAATATCGGTAATTATTTCAGATATTTTCCATTATTTTTTTAAGTTCTAATCGACTCACTTTACATTTATTTCAGCTTGGGGCACCTGTTTAGAAACAACAATCACATTCTAGCAGCCTGTGTTCATCGGTTTTTCAAGTTGAACTGGATTCAAGACAGCGACAAAGACACCAATGGAAAACTGAATAAGGAGAGCATCAAGGAACAACTGCGCCAGATGATGGACGCTCCGCCACTGGATTCTCCCGCAACAGATAAAAACATTGTGGATGATTTTTGTTCATTTCCTTCTGAGTCGTCAACTTCTAAGAAAATTCACCCTGCCGACGCTTTTCTAGCTGAGACATCAGTTGATTTCTCTTACGTTTTTGATAAACTCCCTCTTTTCACACGCTTTAACACACCAATTCCTAGCTCCGCTCCTGTTGAGCGTTTGTTTAGTCAGGGAGCATTGGTTCTTACTGCAAGACGCAATCGTATATCAGATTCCATTTTCGAAATGTTAGCATTATTGAAAATTAACGATAATTTTGATTAAATTTGATTAAATAAATATACACTCTGACAAGTACTTAATTTGCACGTGACTTATGATTTATGATGTATGATTTATAAGTCATTGGGCTCAAAGACTTAAATAAAAAAAATGCGTGATGTAGAAATGATGTTGATGTTAAGTCAAACATCACGATTTTTTGGTGATGTACCCAACACTGGCTATAACACAATTTTATAAAGTGTTCAATCATGATCGTTTTATATAACATTAAAACAAACAACTGTCATTATTTCTAAATTAAGGCTTTCAAATAGAATTCTTATTGTATTTAAATTTTTCTAATTAAAAAAGTCTACAATTTCTATAGGAAGCTTTAAAAAATCGGGTGGACTGCCTGGAAAGAAAAGATACAGTAAATGAGGCAAAAATGAGGGGACAGGAAAAGGAAATCATCCAACTCAAGACCAAAATGGATAGTAAATTGAAATTCATCCAATCTACCAGGGCTTCCCACGATGAATTAGATAAAGCTGATCTTGGTCCCACAAAAGACAACAAGATGAATTCAATTTACAGTGAAGAAGGCCATTCTGATTATTATTGGACCAAAGCAGCACCGTCGTCCTGCAGGGGACTGTCGATGATGGCCATGTTTTGGATGGGTTCTACCTGGTCCAAAACCCGGAGACGAAAAAGATTGAAACCGTATTCTGCACTTTTGGAACTTCAAGTAAGTATATTATATACATGAAATGTGTTTCCTACCACGATTCATATTATTTTTCTTGTTAATCATCTACACTTTAAATAATTTATGAAATGAAAAATCATCTCAAAGGCATTAAAAAAATTTTATTTCGAATTTGCGTTTGTGTTGTTTGCAAGTCTAGGTAGTAAGGCTATAGTGATGTTGGTGGAAAGTTTTATACGAATGATTATTTTTAATGGTTTTTTTTGTTTAGTTCTAATTATTAGTATAGTCATTAAACATTTGCCGAACTGAATTTTATTTCAGTTTAAAGGTAGAAACTTTAAAGAGGAGCCTTATTTTTTTACCAATATGTTAACAAGTCGTTAACTTTAATGTCTTTATTACAAGAACAATGGTGGGGGTAATAACCCATTTCAGCAAGTTTTATAATTTAAAAAAAATCTATTTAAAATGACATTTCCAAAGTTTGAAATCTAATTCCAGCATTTAAAAAAAACTTAATTGAAATTATTTTTTTTTATTTCATTTCATTAATTTACATTTTTTCTAAAATCAATACATTTGTAAAGTTATTCTTTCGGCTTTTTTCAAATTATTAAAATTTTACATTTTAAAGTAAACTCAACACACGTGCTTATGAATTGCATTTTTACGATTAAGGGTTTTTATTGACACTGATGAATTACATTTGATAATGACATTTAAATTCATATTATTTTTTATCACCCTTATAAATAGTTGTTACGAGAAAAAAGGGTTTTTATTTTAGTATTCAAAGATTTTTTGAGTTGATTATTTTTAGAAAGCCACTTTAACACGCATTTCTTCAAATTTTATTTATGTTGCAGTTTTCGAGGCTTTGATCGGCCAAGTAGACGTCAAGACAAAAAATTTCCATTTCTATGTCCAGAGGAGTTCCGATTTTGGTACGAACAATGCCGTAATCCCTTTTGAACTATCGCTATTAAACGAGGGTGGTGCATTTGATTTGGAATCTGGAATCTTCACAGTTCAAGTGCCGGGGATTTACCATTTTGATTGCTCTGCTGCTAAAGATGACTCTGCCACTTATTTGCAAATCTATCTCCAAGTGAACGGTGTCAATGTTGGTATTGCTTTTACTATCCAATCTTATACGGAGAGTTGGGATACTGTTTCCTTGAGCGCCTCCTTGCGATTGGCAGCAGGCGACCGAGTTAACCTGTTCAATTTCGCTGACGGCGTGCTTGGCGATTCTTTAAATCACCACACCCATTTTACCGGTTGGCTCGTCGAGGAGGAGTTGATGTAATTGATTTCCACATTGGTCATTTGAAATCCCACGAAATAAAAGGCGGATTAATTATATCTAATGGTCTCAATTTTTTTTTCTTCTTAAAAAAAGGGATTAATGTATTTGCTTTAAAAAACAGTTTATAACTAGTAATAAAATTAACATTTGATTGCAGACTATTTTTAAAAATAAAATTTGAAACGAAATCATCATTGGTAGGTTGTCCAAAGTAGAATAGAATCAAAAATCGATTATTTTACGAATTATCATAATTTCTTATCGTTAATGTACGGCATGTTCCGATATTACAACAACCCAGTTAGCATGTGTCAGCAATCCATTCATCCGAAATCAAACATTAAAATGTCCCAATAAATTAAAAGGGGCTTAAACTGTGAAAAGGGCAATAGAATCTCTTACGCTCCTTCAACTGATTTCATGGTGCCAGGCAAAATTGATTGAATTATAAATTATGAATTTCAAAAATCTATTTCATATATAGAGTTGTTATAAAATAATTTAATTTTTAATTTTAATTAAATATTTGATTATCATATTTGATTGAATTCAGAAACTAAATTGATTGTATAATTTGTTACACTTTTTGCAACTAACTCTTTCAACAAGCACTTAACTTTTAACTTGCAACATCTCATTAATCTAGCAAGGAAGCATTGTAGCTAACCGGCTTTATTAACTCAATCTCATTTTTTTTTCATTGCATCATAACGCACACATGCTAATAATGATCAATGTGTGCAAGCTTAACACTCATTTCCTGGATGAACACGAGACTTCGAAAGTCGTCTGAAAAACAAAAACGAAAATGAGGATTTTTGGCAGTGATTTTGTCCCGCCACCTTCTTTTTAAGCCTTTCAATGCTGTTTGTTTATTACATAAAGCTGTAGTTTAAAGATTTTACGTAAATATAAACCTTGAATCAGTCTATGACGAAATGTCTAGCCCCAATAAATGAGTGTTTGTTTTGAAAGAATAATATGTTAGATATATTTTTTGAAAGTCATTTTACTGATATGAGTATTTTCAACCTTGTGATTGAAATGAATAAATGAATGATAACAAAAAGTGAATACAGAAGTAATGAGGTCTATAATAGCAGCCGTCGGTGAAGCCTCGAAATTTCAGTTAAAGAATTGCATCCTTTAAAGAAAATAGTCTTCAAAATAGGTTTAAAAATTGAGAGTATTGGTTTGATGTTGGTTATTTCTACCTTGCTGGTGATTCAACATTCGGCGTGCAGCCCTTTAGAGAATAATGAGAAACTAGTAAGAGTCTAAACATTATTTCGTCTCATTTATAGTTATTTCACTCTGTAATTATAGATAGCACTGAGTGAGCGATTTGACAAGTTGCAAACGAAGGTGGAGTCACTGGAGTCTGAAAATGTAAGAGATTTTATTTTAATATTTCTCGTTTTGGTTTTAAAATGATATAAAATGAAATTGTAAGTTCAGTGCTTAATTTATTAAACTTTTTAATTGCGGGATAAAGAATTCAATCATGTTATAGTTGTTTAACAACATTAAAACGAAGAATTGTCAGGCTTTTTATACAACGATTTCCATAAAGATTTCTTGTATTTAACATCTTTGTAATAAGATGAACTTATTTTACCAACTTCTTTATAACCGATAGGAAGCTTTAAAAATTCGCGTGGGTTACCTCGAAAAGAAAGATATCGAAAATGAGGTAAAAATGAGGGAACAGGAAAAGGAAATCATCCAACTCAGAACCAATATGGATAAACAATTGGAATCCATCAAATCTACTGGGACTTCCCCAGATAAGTTATTAGTTACTGATCTTCGTTCCTCCATCAGCAACAAGAGCAATTCAATTTACAGAAAAGAAAGCTCTTCTGATGATTCTTGGACCAGAGCAGCCGCACCGTCGTCCTGCAGGGAACTGTCCCTAATCGGTCATATTTTGGACGGGCTCTACCTCGTTCAAAACCTAGATACGAAAAAGGTCGAAACTGTCCTCTGCACTTTCGGTACTTCAGGTAAGTCGATTTGATGTATATAACTTTGTATTATCGTCATGGGTTATTTGATGTTAAAAATGGGTAATACCGCGATTGATATTTTTTAGGTTAATTGTTTACAATTTGAGTTAATTAATAGCAAAGATCCTTGTTAGAGGCACCTTTGACTTTATGCGACTGATTTTTAAATCGCCTATTCGTATTTGTAAGAGTTGATCAACATTTCCATCCTTCAAATTATTTTATTTTACCTTTTTCGTGGATTCATTTTTTTTAATATTCATTTTTTTAAATATTTCATATTGGCTAAGAAACGAGGGGTAGCCCACTCTAAAACGAAAGACGCAGTAAAAAGAGATCACTTTTACTTTTCTCTCTTTCTTCTCTTTTGGGCTTTCTTTTTATCCTACTTTCCTGGCGCGCTACCCTGATTTTAGAGTGTACCTTCACGGCTTCACTAAGAAAATGCATTGTATAACGATGTATTAAAAAAAGTCAGCTTAATGCATTTCAATAAATTTGATTTCTGTTGCAGTTTCACAAGACTTGATTGGACAGGTCGACGTCAAGACGAAATCTGTTCATTTCTACGTCCAGAGAAATCAACTTTTTAATACGACTCGTGCTGTAATCCCTTTTAATGTGGCTACTGTTAACGAAGGCAACGCGTTTGATTTGTCTGCTGGGATTTTCACTGTTCCAGTACCGGGGATCTACCATTTTGATTTCTCTGCTGTTAAATCTAATACTGATACTTTTTTGTCTATTTATCTTCAAGTAAATGGCGAGATGATTGGTCTTGCTTATACTTCGTTGTATAATGTGGGGACTTGGGATAGCGAATCCATGAGTGCCTCGTTGCGATTGGCAGCAGGCGACAGAGTTAACATGTACTTAGCCGGTGGAGCGCTCTGGGATACGGATGGCGACTATCACTTTACCCACTTTAGCGGCTGGCTTGTCGAGGAGGATTTGATGTAAACTTATTTCGATTTTCATAGGAAATGCAAGAAATAAACGGCGACGTCATGAATCCAATCAAATCGACGCATTTTATCCATATTTCTAAAATTAATTAATGCATTCAATTTTTCACTTTTTAAAAATTTATCTTGTCAACAATCAAAAAAAAGTTTTTAAAAATGCATGGAGATTAAATTGCCGACTTTTTTTTTAGAAACTTGAAACGAAAATCACCATCGTATTCGGTTAAGAAGTAAGATTTTTATCAGGTTTATATAAATCGATTATCCCATGAATTCCATTGATTGATTGGTCCCAAAATATTATTACGCATGATGGAATTGTCAATATACTACGTCATGGTCTTGACTTGGCAAATTGTTCGTAATTAATGGAAGTCGTTTCAAAATAACATTTAATAACTGCAAAAAGGAAACATTCTTTCAGAAGAAAAAACTCTCCTAGGTGGACTCTGATATTTCGTCTTGAATTGAAATCTTCGTCTATTCTTAAAGCTTTTGAGAGCGCCAAGGATACACAATTCATTTCACAATGTTAAAAAGTCAATTTCTTTCACTATAGAATATCCTGGGTATTAAGTGCGTATTTTATTATTCTTATCATATAATATGGAGCGTGCAGCTTATCTATGTAGGCTACCGCATTTCAAAGCCCTGAACCAAAAACACATTGTGTATTGACGATAATCTTTGATGAAAAGATTATTTATATTTATAAAAAAAGAAAAAAATAATTGCGAGCCAGTGGAGTTTTTTGAGGGAAGGGAAAACACAAAGCGTAGGTGGAGCTGATAAGTCGTGTGAGAGCTTGAGTAAATATTTCTGCCTAGGGACTGTATTTTTTTTTTGCTTTCCGGTGTCTGCCCGGGTATATGTCATCACAGAAAAGGAATTTTTATTCAAACTTACACTTTTATGCTGCATAATGCTAAATTAATTAATGAAACGAAGTTCGATGTCGGTGATCGAAAGAGGTTCCTGATAAAACCCATTTGACGCAACTGGCTAGTAGCCACTTTCGTTATAGTGCGTTATCTACCGAAAGATTTAGATTCGGCCGTGCATTTTTAAACCCTGCCGCTAGATGGAAGCATAGCCTATTACAGTAATATGATAGTTGAGCGAATCATGGTGATTACATGGCGGCATTTTAACAAAATCTTTATTACGGCTTGCCTACTAAATTAAAAATGTGCGAGAATTTCCCTTTTTCCAGTTAAGAGCACATTGAACGATTTTAATAACCTGACGTAAGAAAACGTAGTTTAACCATAATTCTCGTATCATAACTGGCCATTATAATAGGAGAATTTGAATACAGAAAAAAATTGTATAAGAAGTTTAGCATTTTTGGAATAATTGTAAATTAAAACTGAGTAAAGATCTGTTGTTTCATATGAATGCAATAACAACGTTTAAACTCTCTATGAAAGATAAGTAAACACCATGTAGCTACAGAAATTTGTAATAATTTTCGATTTTTCAAAAAAAAAAGATTAATGTTGGGTGTATCCATTATCATTCTTCCGAAAAAAACTCTGTTCTGTTTTCAGTCCAATTTTAAAAGTCCAGCCTTAGAATAATTTGTAAATAACTAAAGTGGGATTATCTGTCTATTTCAAAATCTCTGGCAACTGGCGCAATAGCTCTAACAAATATTTGTCTTCAACACTTCAACATTTCTGGCGCTGACGAATAAATATTTTTGGGAGAATGAAATGTCAAGTATATTTTGAAAGTTACATTGCTGATATGAATATTTTCAACCTTTAGATTGAAATGATAACAAACGAATCAAGCTATGAGACCTGTTTAAGCAGCGACGATGAAACCTGAAATGTTCAGTTAGAATTGCCATATCTTAAGAAAATAGTCTTGAAAAATGGATTTCAAACTGAAGAGTATTGGGTTGGTGTTGTTATCTGTCTTGTTGGTGATTGAACCTTCGACTTGTGGCCTGATAGAAAATGAGAAACTGGTAAGCATTTAATCGGTTTTGCGTCTAATTTTCATCTATTAATTTCAATCAATTTCCGTCTGTGTTTATAGGTAGCACTGAGTGAGCGGTTTGACAAGTTGCAAACGAAGGTGGAGTCACTGGAGGCGGAAAACGTAATTTTATTTTGAGATTACGAGATTTTATTTTCCTATTTTCTACACTATCAACTGTTTTTCTTAACCTTTTCTTGTTTTATATTTTTCAAACGAAATAATTAATTCAGAATTATTATTTTTATTTTGCAAAAATGGTCCTATCATGTTAGTTTTATAAATTAACATAAAAAGGCCATCATGAATGTTGTGTACGTTACCCGCCCTCCCCTAGAGGGCTCTGGCTCGCTCGAGCATGCTCTCTCTCTCGCTCTCTCGGCCTCCCTACAACAGTCTAGTTTGGGTTCATCATATTGTATGTACTCTCGTTTAATGGCGCTCGTCTATTGTAATACAAGTGCCGAACAAAGACTCAACAATGAATTTTATATTTAAAAATTTCTGAGTTATTGCAATTAAAATTGTTGTTGTGAGATGTAATAACTTTCTTACCTTTTTTAACTGACAGGAGGCTTTAAAAAATCGGGTTGACCATCTTGAAAGAAAAGATACCGAAAATGAGGCAAAAATCAGAGGACAAACAGAAGAAATCATCCAACTCAAAATCAAGATAGATGCAAAACTGGAATCCATTCAATCTACTGGGCATTCCCACGATGCATTAGTTACTGATCTCCGCCCGTTCCACGGTAACCAGATTAATTCAATTTTCAGAAAAGTAGGTCCTTCTGATGATTCTTCGACCAGAACAGTCGCACCGTCGTCCTGCAGGGAACTGTCGATGATCGGCCATATTTTGGATGGGCTCTATCTCGTACAAAACCCAGACACTAAAAAGGTCGAAACCGTTTTCTGTTCTTTTGGAATAACTTCAAGTAAGTCGATTAAATGTTTTATATATGATATGTACATCCTGCTATAAAGACATAAATTTTGTTTTGTTAATAATTTAAACTTTAAATAACTTATATAATATTTAAGATTATAGCAAAGGCATTTTCCTTCTGTTGCAGTTTCCGAAGCTTTGATCGGCCAAGTAGACGTCAAGACGAAAACCATCCATTTCTACGTCCAGCGGAATTCTGTTTTTAGTACTGCTAATGCCGTAATCCCTTTCGAATTGGCGCTTTTGAACGAGGGCGGCGCATTCAATTTGCCTTCGGGAATCTTCACAGTTCCAGTCCCCGGAATCTACCATTTTGATTTCTCTGCTGCTGAAGATAGCATTGACATTGTCTTGTGGATTTATCTTCAAGTAAACGGCGTCAATGTTGGAATTGCTTATACTTTGGATCCATCTTCTAAGGAGAGTAGGGATACCGTTTCCTTGAGCGCCTCCTTACGATTGGCAGCAGGCGACAGAGTGAACCTCTTGCTATCGGTTGGGGATCTCTTGGATAGCGGTAATCACCACACCCACTTTACAGGGTGGTTGGTGGAGGAGGAATTGATGTAAACTGATTTTCGATTTGAGTTTGAATAAAAAATTGCAACACCTCTTTAACCTCTTTTAAGACATTCTATGCTGCAATCGAAATTGTTTGAAATCAATTATTTTAAAATTTTCATTGGATCAACAAAACCAAGGCTCATCGGCAGAGCGGTCAAATTATCAATTTAATTTGAATGTAAATTGTTTCAAGGCCTTCCACTACTACAATTTATGCAACGCTTGATATAAAAAATGAGCGTTGATGAGGATCCAATAGCCTATTGGAGTAAAAAACATAAACTTTCACTTTTAAACAGAACAATACATAATTGCGCTTACATAACTGTTACATAATAAGGCTTTAATCATGATTCCCTTATATCATATATTAAAAAACTGTTAGCAGAGAATGTGTAGTGAATAGTGTTATTCACATAATTTGATATTCATCAAAATATATCTTTTTTCCTTTCATTTATTTATAGAGGAACCGAGGGGTTCCCGTCTCTTTTCCAGACTGAACCGAGGGAAAAATAATTTCCCCCTTTTACCCACAATTTTCCCTCCTTTCCCTCCTTTTTACCCACAAATTTCCCTCATTTTCCCCCTTTTTACCCACAATTTTCCCTCCTTTTCCCCCATTTTTCTCGCGGACTGAACCGGGGGAAAACAACACTTAACAAAAAAATTAAGGCTTTTGAAGGTGTAACACATCATTTGGGCATAAAACTCAAACTTAATCCATCTCAGCTTTAAGTTTTATTATGAACCTAGTTTCAAGTGTTGTATTGACCAACACACAATACTTGGTCAAGGCTTACTATAGCTGCTGGACTAGTGGCCTGTAATTTTATTATCTCTCTGATGCGACGGTATGGAAAAATCAACATTAATTGAGACTTTAAAAACAGCTCTTTCTTTTCGTAGTGCTTTTATTTTGACCGAGCATGAATTATAAACACGAATTCTTAATTGTATAGCTAGTATTCCAAATAAATTGAAAATATAAAAAGAAACATGTTACAAAGAATGAGAGCTCAGTTCGATCTAAGCAGGTCTACTATTACTATTCTCTATTAATTTTTTCTATATTTTAGTGATGACTCGAGCCATTAATCAAAGCGTTTTTCACATAAAGTTGCTTTTTGCTGCTATAATACGACCGTAACGAACTGAAACCTATTTGTTAAAATTAGTTTTTCACCGCCGAAACCACTTAAACCTAACCAGGCCACAGTGGAGGCATATACCCAAATAAAATCACCCCATGAACTGCTTTGATTTTTGGGAGCACCTAGTGCGTCTCAGCCTAGCTCCGGTTTGAGGGTGATTTCACAATATGTCAATCAAGAACTTTCAATTCGAGTTTTATCAGTCTTTGAAAGCTGTGTCATGCTTTTTTTCTCAACAGCTGTTGCGTCGTTATGTGTAGATATGTAACTAGGACAAAACTGACAAAATGTCTGGCGCCAAAAGGAAAAAGTGTGCAGTAAAAAAAATGTATATATCAATCACTTTTTTAAAGTCACGTTGATATATGCGTATTTTCGATACCTTTTCATAAAAATTTATCTAATCAATGAAACAAGGGTCTCAGCAAGGGCTCAAGGCTCACATTATAGTGGCAGTCGGTGCAGCTTGAAAAAGTTTAGTTTTAGACTTACCTTCTCTTGAGAAAACAGTACTCCAAAAATGGTAGATAAAATTGTGTTGGTGGTAATTGTATCTGTCTTGCTGGCGATACAACCTTCGACAAGCAGCCCAATAGAAAATGAAAAACTGGTAAAATAACTTTAAATTTTTTTAAAGAAAACCTAAACTCTTTTAATTTTTTTAATTAAATGATTTTGAAGTAATAACCGTTCGATTTAAAACAGGTAGAGTTTTCTGACCAGCTCAACAGACTTCAAAACAGGGTCGAGTCATTGGAAGTTGAAAACGTAAGAGATTTCATTTTCTTTTGCTCTTTAAAAAATCGCTTTTCGCTTTTTGAGAATTTCAAATTAGCTTTTCAATTCTATATAAGACTTATTAATTGTGAAAAATGGTTTTATCGTGTTTTATATAAGATAAAAACGAACAATTGCAATGAAACAAAGACTTTCATAAAATTTTATTTTTTAAGATCCATGTAATAAATTGCACATCAGTATAATAATTGTACTATAACTCCTTTATAACCGAAAGGAAGCTTTAAAAATTCGGGTGGACTTCCTTGAAAGAAAAGATTTTGAAAATGAGGCAAAAATTAGGGGACAAGCTGAGGAAATAATCCAACTCAAGTCCAAGAAGGATGCAAAACTTAAATCCATCCAATCTACTGGTCCGTCCCTTGATGAATTAGTCACCGATCTGCGTTCTTCCAACGACAACACGATGAGTTCAATCATTGGAAAAGAGGGCTCTTCTGATTTTTCAACCAGAGCAGCGGTGCCGTCTTCCTGCAGAGAACTGTCGCTGATCGGTCATTCTTTGGATGGTCTTTACCTAGTCCAAAATCGAGACACGAAAATGGTCGAAGCTGTCCTCTGCATTTTTGGAACTTTAAGTGAGTTGATTTAAAATATGTTTTATTTTTAATTTTTATATACCCTGATGGGATTAAATCAATTCATAAACGTCTATATCCCGATTATCTCTTGAAAGGCAGGAAAAATTTCAAACTGGAAAACAACAACAGACAGATTTTATGGTTTCATTCAATAAATTAACGAGATGAAATAATTCCCTTTTACAAATTAGTGCACTATTATAATTTTGCATGTCTTTTTCATTAACTTATCCAAGATATTTTTATGGACAAAACATGTCAAGTTTTTTTTTATTTGCGTAAAATATTCTTATATACATTTACATAAATTTATCTCTATTTACTAACTTCCAGAACCATAATTATGTTATGCGAAAAATGCTTTACATCTCAGAAAACAAAATGCAAATTCAAATTTAGCCTTATTTAGTTACATTTTTCAAAAGTTACTTAACGCATTTCTGCAAATTTTATTTGTGTTGCAGTTTCCCAAGATTTTATCGGCCAAGTAGACGTCAAGACGAAAACCGTCCATTTCTTCGTCCAGAGAAATTCTCCTTTTAGTACAACCAACGCCGTAATCCCTTTTGATGTGGCGCGTCTTAACCAAGGAAATGCATTTGATCTAGCGTCCGGGGTATTCACAGTTCCAGTACCCGGGATTTACCATTTTGATTTATCTGCTCTTAAAGATTCCTCAGCCACTCATTTGGACATTTGTCTTCAAGTTAACGGCGGCTTTGTTGGTCGTGCCATGACTCAAACTGCCACGGGAAGTAGTTACATCATTTCCTTGAGCGCCTCCTTACGATTGGCAACAGGCGACAGAGTTAACTTGTACAATTTCGATGTTGGCACGCTCTTCGATAACGGCAATCACCATACCCATTTCACCGGTTGGTTAGTGGAGGAGGAATTAACGGAAAACTGATTTGATTCCAATATTTCTAATTGAAAGAGTTTTTATTCTATTACTGACTTGATTTGAATAGACAACGACGCCATTTTAATTTTTCTTCTCTATTATACTTCTAGTGTTTGTTACATTCAAAGAAATTCCTTGCAAAATGCATACATACAAATTAATATCACAATATGGCTTAACAAATTTACAGCAATAATGTGTTGTTTATTTTTTCATTCTTTGTATGATTAAAAAAATATATAAACTTATAGGGTCGACTTTTGAGTCGACGTGTGAGAGGCCAACTCCAATTGTAGATAAAGAGATTATAAACATACTTGAACCATATTGCTATATCTTGTGAAAACATCGGCATTGGGCAGCTCCCAGCAGTCTTCAAAACTCAGGAAATGAATGTGCTGGCGCTTATTTGCTCATTTTTTATTCATTTATTATAATTACGTCAGTATACTGCTATTCGTTAGTATATGACATCCATAACATATCATATACTCGCTGTATAGTACCTAAAATAATAGTAAATACAATTTATGAAATAATTGTGTGACTGGTTTCTACTTACGTCTACAGAGCGCGTACGTGTACGATTTATAGACGCCTGGTCTGATTATCATTGCCCCATTAAAATATAGGTTAGTAAAGATGCTAGTCCTCTTATCAGGTAATATATGGAAAGTCAGTCTTATATGAAAACGGGAGTATGTATTTTTTGTTTAGGCCAAGGTCAGGAACATATATGGATTAATATGGTGCTTATCTAGGCTTCTTCAAAGTTCTTAAACATATTTATATATGTTAACGAAAGATATTTAATTTACAAATAATGCTAATGCTCGATAATCATATGCGAGATTCTAAAAAATTCTAAAGTCACGTGGATGTTGTCCCTTTCTTTCAGATTTACATAAGAAACTGAATAATAATAATGCAAACACATGTGTTCTTTTCTTCCTCTCGTACACTATTACTGCGTCTGTGTTCTGTCGCTAATGTACAATAAGAAAGTGGTTGCATAATATAATTTTGCATTAGAAAAAATTAAGCAACTCCCAGCCGCTCCCAGCAGCCAGCATATGCAATAAAATAATCGTATATGAGATGTATTGAGATCATCCTTTTTTAATATAACCAACACACTTATTAGCAAAATAAACTACTTATTTTTATATTAAGTATATACGTATAAAATGTTTTTGGGCTCAATGTCTGTGAGGATATCGTATTCCCTTGAGCACTTCCTAACGATTGGCAGCAGCTGTTGTGACGTTTTTACGCACAGTACACGACTATGATGTTTAATTATGTATAGTTTGTAGTATACACTTGCTATCATACTAAAGTGCACTAAACTAAAAATTAAATAAGATAAATTAAATTAAAAAATCTGTTTCTATCACTATAGAGTATATTCTGCGTAAGTGCGCATTACATTCTTCCCATTATCATATAACATGGAGCGTGCCGCTTATCTATATAGGCCACCGTATTTAAAAGCCCTGAACCGAAAGCACATATTGTATTGAAAATAATTTATGATATTTATAAAACAGTTTAAAAAAATGTTTTGGTTTTGTATTAGTTTTAAAAAAATGAAGTAGAAGAATGTAAACTTGTTTCGACTTTTTATCTTTTGGAATTTAATTTTGAATTGTATTTGGTGTCATAGTTTGCAGATTTCTAGTTGCATCGGTTGAGCATATTAATTGTTATATAACATTTGGAACGAAAATGAGGTCATTGCGCCATCGACAGAAAGAAGAAACGAAGATCGGAATGAAGAACCGGGTGTGCGTTTTTAAACCATGTGCCACTAGATGGAAGCATACTACAGAAATAGAACAGTTTAACGATTCACACCAATTATGACGTCATTTTTAAAGGCTTCACGGTTTCCCTAATATTTCAAATATGCGCTTTAGTTTCTCTTTCCTCACTTGAGAACACATTAAACGATTCATATCCCTAAAAATGAATAACTGGCCATTTAAAGAGAATTTGATTTCAAAAACAAATTCTTTAAGAAATGAAAAAGAAATATAAATAATAAAACTTAAAACGGAATCTGCTTTCGTATGGATCTAGCAACAACATTCAAACCCCTCCCTATCTTGCTATCTCTCTTGGAAACTTTAGTAAATTTGAGATGTAGGATCTTGTAATAATTCTCAATTAATCAAAATAAAACTAAAGGCTGTTGCCCTTATCATTCTTTCAAAACCTGGATTCTGTTTCAGTTCAATTATAAAGGATCTACTCTATATTATTTTGTATATAAGAATTAAAGTAGGATCATCGGTATATTTAAAATGTCTAGTGACTGGCCCAGAGGCCCCAATAAATATATTTGTCCACTTCGAAATTCTGGCGCCAACGGATAAGACTATTTATTAAAAAAAATTCGAATATGTTTTGAAAGTCTGGATGCTGATATGGATATTTATATTTTCAACCTTTAGATTGAAATCATAACAGTAAACAAATCAAGCTCTATGACACTTGTATAACTTATAGGTAGCGACAGTGCAACCTGAAATGTTCAGTTCGACTTGCCGTATCCTAAGAAAATAGTCCTCTAAAATGAGTTTCAAACTTGAGAGTATTGGTTTGATGCTGATTTTATCTGCCTTGCTACTGATTCAACCTTCGACTTGCAACCCGTTAGAAAATGAGAAATTGGTAAGTATCTAAACAAGTTTTGCGTCATATTTTAAAACATTATTTTCAGTTAATTCCCTTCTGTATTTATAGGTAGCACTGAGTGAGCAATTCGACAAGTTGCAAAGGAAGGTGGAGTCATTGGAGTCCGAAAACGTAAGAGATTTTTTTCTTACGTTTTACACTATTTATATAGCTTTCTTATAACCTTTTTTTATCAAGTGAAACTTAAAATTCGGTAGCAAATCTAAACCTTTTATTGTAGAGAAATTGCCCCGCCATGTTAGTTATATACAACATTAGAGCAAACAACTGTCATGAATTTTTCCATTCAGAATTTCATGAAGATTTCTTCTTTATTTTTAAAAGATGTATAATAGATAAAATAAATAAATACTTTTTCTTAACTGTCAGGAGGCTTTAAAAAGTCGGGTTGACTACCTTGAAAGAAAGGATACAGAAAATGAGGCAACAATTAAAGGACACGCAGCCGAAATCATCCAAATCAAGAGCAAGATGGATGCAAAACTGCTGGAATCCACCCAATATACTAGACCTTCCAGAGATGAATTTGTTACTAACCTTCATTCCTCCAACGGCAACAAGATTAATTTTCACAGAAAAGTGGGCTCTTCCGGTGATTCTTCGACCAGAGCAGTCGCACCGTCGTCCTGCAGGGAACTGTCGACGATCGGTCATATTTTGGATGGGCTCTATCTGGTCCAAAACCCAGACACAAAAAAGGTCGAAACTGTCTTCTGCACTTTCGGAATAACTTCCAGTAAGTCGATTAAATATTAAATATATGAAATGTGCATCCTGCTATAGTGATGTGTATTTTGTGTCGTTAACTATTTACACTTTAGATAATTACTGATATATAAGATTATACCATAGGCTTTTCTCAATTTCCGTTTTTATTTTGCATATGTCTTAGTTGCTAGGTATAGAAAGAATTGAATATAGGAATGTTATTGTGAAATGTTTCATTCGGACGAGTTTTTAAATCGTACATACTTGTTTTGTTCCGCCTATATATTTAATTTACCAATATTATTAACTATTTATTTTTTATCGGGCTAAAAGTCGTTAACTTTATGTCAAAAACATTAAAAAACAAATTCCATTCAGACGATATTATAAAAAATCAAATTTAAATTGTTTTAGAATATTGATTAATTAAAATTAGAGTATTTTTTAAGCCCGGAATTTGAATTTAGGATTTATTTCAAAATTAAATTGAAATAATTTCAAAATTTGAATTTATTTGATTTGAATTTAAATTACCAATTATTCCGAAACTGGACGAATCATTTGTATAACTTTTTTCCCCTTTTTGGCATTTGAATTGACTTAATTTAAAAAATTTAAAGAAGATTTAACATATGTGGTTTTAATTGCATTTTCTACGATTAAGTATGATAAGATAATTTTACGAACACTGAATTTGTTTTAATAGCGGCATATATAAAAAGCTAATTGTATAGAACAAATTATCATGATTAAAGATATGAAAATATCTTTAATTAAAAATTTCAAAATTAAAATGTCATTAATATTCAAATTATAAAGATACTAGCTGGCCCTCGTTTCGGCTTTGTCCGAAATGACTTTTTGATTTGTATTGATTGGTGCAATGTGCATGGATTGATTCGCAGTGTTTTACTTTTGTTATTCTACCAATTAAGCATTTCTCAGGCGGCCTAAGCGACCACCTTCGTTCAAGGACTTAACTAAGGTTCCTTCGAAACTCGAGAAAATAGTTGCAAATAAAGTTATGTTCTAAAATCATGTATATGCAAGTTAACAACTTGTTTTATGGCTAGCTTTAATATTAGAGTTAGCTTTGATTATATCCCTCATATTTCCAAGTACTAAAACTACATTTGCAAGTTAAAAGTTAAGCTACATTCTCTAAGACCCTCCCCCTCCAAAATTTGGACCAATCAGGAATTTCTTGCCACAAACAGAACCTGCTCTTTTTGCTTTATACAAATAGATAAAAACATTGTATATATTGTGAATACTTAGAATCAAATTATATTTCAAAAATGTTCTGTCCTTAAAACAACGTCATAGTGTTGTGCGAAAAATGGTTCACATAGAAAAACTAAAATTCAATTTGATTATTTTTTTTAGCCACTTTAACGATTTTCTTCTTATTTGATTTCTGTTGCAGTTTCCGAAGCTTTGGTCGGCCAAGTAGACTTGAAGACAAAAATCGTCCATTTCTATGTACAGCGAAACCTCGCTTTTAGTACTGCCCAAACCGTAATCCCTTTCGAATTGGCTCTATTGAACGAAGGAAATGCGTTTAATTTGCCCTTGGGGATCTTTACAGTTCCGGTTCCGGGGATTTATCATTTTGAATTCTCTGCTCTTAAATCTAGCACTGCCACTGTTTTGAGCATTTACCTTCAAGTGAACGGCGCTAATGTTGGTAATGCTCATACTGACCCCTTTGTTACTGGGAGTTTCGATTCCATTTCCTTGAGCGCCTCCTTGCGATTGGTAGCAGGCGACAGAGTGAATCTGTTCAACGAAGGTGGCGTTCTCGCCGATGATGGGCGTCACTTTACTCACTTTGCCGGTTGGCTGGTGGAGGAGGAATTGATGTAAACTGATTTGATTTACGTTTGAATATACGATGAGGTCATTTTTATTTCCATTTTTATTTTATTTGTGTAAAGAAGAAAGAAAGGAGGAAAACCAAAGTCTTAACAAGACAAAGGATAATTTATTTTCTACCTTTTAAGTATCATACCCTCCACTAATTTATTAAATTTTATTTTTCCATGATTTTGCATAAGCCTAATTTATTTGATTTGATGCACATCTAAAAGGAATACATGTTTTTGAAACCTAATTGACTCTCCCAATCTCTGCCGCTAGAATCTAGATGTATTGTATTGTATTGTATTGATTGAATTTATATACCGCACTCTCCACATAACAGATCGAATGACGGTTCAGGTATCCCACACTATCTACGAGTAAAATTTGGATATGCCGATGCGAAAAAATTGGTCTTGAGCTTTGACTTGAAGATGCGCCTGTCTGTTTCCTTTCTAAGTTGAGGCGGGAGACAGTTCCAAATTTTGGGGGCATAGTTGCTGAAGGCCCTCCCACCAAAGGTGTCACGCCTCCATGCGCTGATCTCCAGGGTTACAGCAGAATCAGGATCGAATGAGCGGAGGCCCGCACGACGAGGGACGTAGCGGCGAATAACACCAGTGAGGTGCTCTGGGGCCATTCCATACAGGCAGTCGAAGGTGAGTAGAAGAATCTTGTAGCCGATTCTCTCAGCAACTGGTAGCCAGTGGAGATCAAACCTGGCCTTTTCAGTGCAGATTGATCTGTCACGGACAATCAGACGGGCGGCCGCATCTTGGACGGACTGGAGAGGTTTCAACTGCGCCTTGGTACATCCCGCCAGTAGGGAGTTTGCGTAGTCCAGTGAGGAGATGATGAACGCGTGCACCAGGGTTTTAGTGACTTCTGGAGTCAGTCTGTCACGGATTTGGGCCAGCCTGTAAATGTGAAAGAAAGATTTTTTAGTAATAGTTGCAATGTGTTTGTTGGGAGATAAGACCGAGTCAAAAGTAAATCCTAGAATCCTAGCCGATGAAACCAGTTGCAAGGATCTCTCCCTCATGTCTAGCTGTAGTTCAAGGGATGTAGCCTCCGCCTTAGAAGAAGCAAAGCACATCCACTCGCTCTTGTCCGGGTTCGGACGAACCCAATTGAAGGAGAACCAATCGAGAAGATCGCCAGCACACGAAGAAAGAAGGTCCAGGGCCGTTTTAAGGTCAGGGATTTCCGGTGGAAAAGAGAACTCCAAGTAGATTGTTGTATCGTCCGAGTACTGCTTGATCTTGACGCCATATCGGGCAACCACCTGTTGGAGACAATTGACATAAATTATATAAAGTTTGGGACCGATTACAGACCCCTGTGGCACCCCGTGCTTCAACGGAACCGCGTTGGATCTGATTCCATTCACAACTACAGACTGGGTCCTCCCGCTCAAATAGGACCGAAACCAGGCCAAAACGGTTCCGGAGATCCCACAGTGCGACTCAATCCGCCGTAGTAGAATTTTGTGGTCGATGGTGTCGAAAGCAGCACTAAGGTCTAGCAGAAGAACGACGGTTCCTTTCCCTCGGTCGACCGCGATCAGAAGGTCGTCTTGAAGAGCCAGGAGGTAGGTTTCAGTAGAGTGATTACGCCGATAAGCGTACTGCGAGGGAGCGAGAATGTTGTGTAAGGCCAGATGCTCATCAAGAACCGTGACAACCACTCGCTCGATCACCTTAGAAAGAAAAGGGCTTTTAGTAATGGGTCTAAAATTGGAAAGAAAGTAAGAAGAAAATTTATTAGCCAGATCCAAGTCTGAGAGATTAGTAGGTAAGGGCGTCGTTCGTGGCTTTCCATGTCATCAACCAAGGTGAAAAGACGTCTCTGGTTGCCACTGCAACCGGCAACCTCCGAACGGTAATGGTTGCTCTTTGCCGAGCGAAGTAACGAGGCATATTCGGATACTAGGGCTCGATAGCGAAGGAAATGATCCCGTTTGTAGCCACTCTTCCACCAGATCCGCTCCGCTTTGCGTAGAGCTCGTCTTGCAGAGAGAATATCCTCATTAATCCATGGTGAAGGCGGACGCGTTGGTGCCCTTTTATGCTGCAATGGAGCGTGCCGATCAAGTATCGCACGGAGCTCTTCGTATTGCCCGATCTGAGAAGCCAATGTGACCCTCAGATCACCAGGATAGAAAGCAGGCTTTGTAAGGAGCGACGAGGATTTCAGGTCGGCAACGAAGTCCTCCATTATTAGTCTTCGATAGTTTCTGAAGGAAAAAGGCAATCCAGCCTCCTTCGGTTTATCTATAGAGAGAGAAGAAATTATTAAATGGTGGTCACTGATAAGGCTAGTTACCCGCGGTGGTGTCATAAATGAGCTCCCAGCACGTGTGATAAATAGATCCAAGGTATGAAAACGCTCGTGAGTGCGCTCAGTCACCAGCTGGACCAGACCACGGAATTCCAAGAGAGATAAGAAAGTGCGGGCGCTCGGACAGGACGGACTATCAACGTGTATGTTGAAATCACCGACCACCAGAAGCTCCTCCCCAACACCAGCTGCCTCCTCCATAAGCTCCCGAAACTCCTCGATGAAGGTTCCAAATGTGACGCCTGCACCTCTCCCATATATTGGAGGACGATAGATGACGAAGAGGCGAAAGCTCCTCGATCCACTCCGGACAGAGGCATCGAGAATCTCAAAAGAGGAAGGAGATACCATTGGAGGGAGCTGCTTGACATCGTAAAGGTTGCTGTAGATAAGTCCCACACCGCCGCCATTCTTCTTGGCGGCGTGGAACGTGTAGAGCAGAGTAACCAGCAGGGCAAGCCTTCTTTATTATATGGTCTCCGTGGGTCACATTCAACCAGGTTTCTGTAATAGCAAGAAAATCGATATTAGATGTTAAAATAGTATCAGATATTACGTCTCCTCTTTTCTTGACGGAACGAGCGTTAAGCAGTCCCAAAATTGGCCATCCGGAAGCCACCGGAGGAAAAATCCTCTTTTCTTTCGAGCCTGGCGGATGCTCGAATAATTCCGGATCATCCAGTGCAAGTGCGTAGCGCTCTGCTCTTCTAGCACTAGCAAGCAATCCACCACGGTAGCTCCTCCTAGTTGGAAAACGAACGAGAAGAGAATTATTACGAAGAGAATTATAATCCGATACCGAAACCCATGAACGCAATGATGGACTCGAACGACGAAGAGAAATTAAAAAATCCCTGGTGTAGCTAGGTGGCGAAGGGTGACATCTAGCGGTTATTATAGAAAAATCCGTCATGCCCCCTGGCCTATTTTCGTCGACATTATTATTTCCTAAATAAAAAAAGAAAACCAAATAATTAGATAAAATAAATACAGCTGTGTTACCAAAAACTCAGATTAATGCAGGTCTGAGACATGTCACAACGAGGATGAAACTTGATGAGCCACTTTGCCCCCTGAGAGAGTGCAAAGTTGACAGCTTCACAGGTAGGCAACCGGCTAAAGGTAAACAACCCCAAATCCTGCAAATTCGGGGAAATCCATCCAAGAAAAATGGTAATCCAGGTTAAGACGAGGGCACTGACAAACCAATAACACAAAAGAAGCCACTTCGCAATCACAATCACATAAAAAATCGCAAAATATTGGGAGCCGATCTCAGGTGCAACCTTCATGGCGCGACAGCAGACGACGTTTTTTTAGATGGAAGCATATTACAGTAATGTAATTGTTTAGCAAATCATGGTGATTATGGCGTCTTTAAAAATTTTTATTAGGGCTTTCCTCCGAAAATTTGAAAACAAATACAGATTATTTAAGAGTAAAATATTTTCTAAAGATTGTAAATTAAAACTGACTATAGGTTTGTACGTGGGTTCATGTGGATACAATACCAACGCTTAAGACCAAACTATCAATAATTTTTCTTAATGAAACTTAAGTAAACATCATGTGGCTACAGAAATTTCAAATATTTGAAATATTTTCAGAATAAAATCATAAAAGGTTATTGATGACATCCATTATCATTCTGTCGAAAAACTTTGAGTTCCATTTACAAATTTCAACCTTAGAATAATTTGTAAAAAACCAAAGTAGGATTACATAGAACGATCTCTGTCAACTGGCTTAGTAGCTCTAAAAATGTTTTGTCTACATCGATATTTCTGACGCCAACAAATACATATTTTGGGAGAATGAAATGTCAAATATATTTTGAAAGTCACGTTGCTGATATGAATATTTTCAACCTTTAGATTAAACTGATAACAAACGAATAAATCTCTGAGACCTGGTTAAGTAGCAACAGTGTAACCTGCAATATTCAGTTAGAATAGTGATATCTTAAGAAAATAATCTTGAAAAATGGATTTCAAACTGAAGAGTATTGGGTTGATGTTGGTATCTGTCTTGTTGGTGATTGAACCTTCGACTTGTGGCCTGTTAGAAAATGAGAAACTGGTAAGTATTTAAACAGTATTGCGTCTAATTTTCAATTATTACTTTCAGTCAATTTCCCTCTGTATTTATAGGTAGAACTGAGTGAGCGGTTTGACAAGTTTCAAACGAAGGTGGAGTCACTGGAGGTAGAAAACGTAAGATAATTTATCTTTCCATGTTCTACACTATCTACAGCTTTTCTTAAACCATTTCTTGTTGCATTTTTTTCAAGTAAAATTTTCAATTAAGTGGAAATTCATGGATTTGAAAAAATGGTCCAATCATTTTAGTCTTATACAACATTTAAACAAAAAACTGTCTTGAATTTTGTATAAAAATTTTCTGAGTTATTGTATTAATTTTTTTTAATTAGATGTAATAACTTTCTAAAAAAATTTATAACTGACAGGAGGCTTTAAAAAGTCGGGTTGACTACCTTGAAAGAAAAGATACCGAAACTGAGGCAAAAATTAGGGGACAGGCAGAAGAAATCATCCAACTCAAATTGAAGATGGATGCCAAACTGGAATTAATTCAATCTACTGAACCTTCCCACGATGGATTTGTAAATGATCTTGGCCCCTCCCACGGCAACAAAATGAATTCAATTTACAGAAAGGTAGGTCCTTCTGATGATTCTTCGACCAGAGCAGTCGCACCATCGTCCTGCAGGGAATTGTCGATGATTGGTCATATTTTGGATGGGCTCTATCTAGTCCAAAACCCAGACACTAAAAAGGTCGAAACCGTCTTCTGCACTTTTGGAATAACTTCAAGTAAGTCAATTTAAAATATGAAATGTGTATTCTGCTATAATGATCTTTAATTTCGTACTGTTCATCATTTAAACTTAAGATAATTAATGGCATATAAGATATCTCAAAGAAGAAAGATGAATACATACTGATTTTTATTGTTTGTTCTACAAATTGTTAATTTTGTGACAATAGGTATATATATTTATAACAATTGTGACACTGGTATAAATCATAATCCCTTTCATTAAGTTTTTTTTCACAAAATTACAAAATCTAATTCATCAAAAATAGTATTTTAAAAAACTTGAATTAAATGATTTTGGAATTTTGGGACATGTTCAAAGCTTGAAGTTTTAATTTCAGGATTCATATTTAAATTAAATTGTCGTAGTTTAAAATTTGACAAAATTTAGTTTAATCGGTTTCAATTATAAGTGTGTCAATCAATCATTCCAGAACTGTATAAAACGTTTGTAAGTATTTCTATTATAAGTAATGAATAAGTGTTTCTTTACTAAATTTACTTTTATATTATTTTATATTTTCTGTTTCATTTTCAAGGGATTGAAAGTAATTTTAGTGAGATAATTTTATTGAAACTGAATCTTGGTTTATTCTGATTTATAAATTTTCATATCCTCCCTAAAGATTGAAGTGTTATGCGAAAACCGGTTCAAAAATAATTTCATTCCACTTTATAATTTCTTTGAGCCACTTTAACGCATTTCTTCAAATTTTATTCCCTGTTACAGTTTCCGAAGCTTTGATTGGCCAAGTAGACGTCAAGACCAAAACCGTCCATTTCTACGTTCAGCGGAATTCCGGATTTGGTACGCCCGATGCCGTCATCCCTTTTGATTTGGAGCGATTGAACGAGGGCGGTGCATTTAATTTGCTCTCAGGGATCTTCACAGTCCCAGTAGCCGGGATATACCATTTTGATTTTACTGCTCTTAAATCTGCTACTCCTTTTTTGTACATTTTCCTTCAAGTAAACGGGGTCAATGTTGGTATTGCTTATACTTGGGATCCATCTGCTACGGGTAGTAACGATGTCGTTTCCTTGAGCGCTTCCTTGCGATTGGCAGCAGGCGACACAGTGAATTTGTTGAATTACGGCAATGGCGGTGTACTCTTCGATAACGGCAATCACCACACCCACTTCGCCGGTTGGTTGGTGGAGGAGGATTTGATGTAAACTGAATTCGATTTCTGTTTGAATAAACGATAACTAAATTTTAATTTCGCTTTTTTTAAAATTTTTAAACTTATTTGATATTCAATTTTGCAATCAAAATCGCTTACAGTTTTCAATCTCAATTAGATCAACGAAAGTGAGGTCGTTGTTTCATCGGTAGAGCGACTAAATTATCAATTAGATAAGCGCGAATATTTTTAAGTTCGTTACTAAAATTGATGTACCACTTGATAAAATTAATGAGTGTTTATGCGAATTCAATAGCCTAATGGAGCCAAAAAGAAGGTTTACATTTAAACAGAAAAACTTTGTTTCACTACGCAATTATAATTGCGTTTATTTAACAGTTACATATATTGAGGCTTTCATAATGCTTCCATTATATTATATGTTGAAAAAATTATGTTGGCAGCTAACCATAAGTGTCGCCCTCATAATTGGATGTAGAGAGCGGAGCAAAAAAGGAAACTTCCAAACACAACAAATTGAAAACTTTCAATTTTCGTCCCATTATGTAAATTTAGTTAGTAACGCCTATGACAAAAGTAGCACTGTAGCACGCATTATTAACTCCTTAAAACATCTCCAAAACTAATTGACATTAAAAAAAAAAAGTGTTTATGTGCGTCATTTGTGTACTTCTGCATGCATAGATGTCTAGTTCAATAGTACTTCAAATCATTGGCTCCTCAATTTCAAATTTATTTATATTTTGAATAAACTTGTTACATGAAACACGATACAGCAGATAAATCATATTCAAACAAAACCGCCGCCTGGGCACTACTGCTTGCATTAAACAATTTATCAAGACTTTCAAAAGTTCAAACACGTCAACTGTTCTGTAACGTAAAAAAATCTAAAAAGGCATTAATCCCTAAGTAAATAATGAATGGAAAAAACCTGTTTTAAAAAATATTTTCATTGGGGCCCTAGTATTTTTAGTCTGAAATAGGTATTTCCCCTCTGTCACAATACTAAAACAAACTGGTATTTCCAACTGAATTCGACTTTAGAAACAGATTAGATAAGCATTTCTGTCTATTTTCTTTCCCCCGTGCATCATTAGCATAATTTTTTTAAATTAAAAAATAGTCAATCCATATATCATACTCGCTAATTTTGTTTTGAATTGTCAATTATTTGTAGTGGATGTAAGGTTTTTAAAGTCCCTATCACATGATTGAAAAAATTAAATACTCGTTATTTAGTTCAATTATAGAATTTTAACTTTATCGGTTTTTTATGTTGAAATAAGATCAGCCTATTTCAAAATTTCCAGAGCCCGTATTTTTGCTTAAAGAATAAAATGTAAAATATATTTTGAAAGTAAAGGTGCTCATTTATGCATTTTTAACCTTTTGATGGAAATGATAACAGAATCCAAAAGGCCATGAGCCCTCTATAAAAGCGTCCGACGGCGCAGCCTGGAAAGTTCAATCATCAATGTATTGACTTGCCTTCTCTTAAGAAAATAAAATGGGTTTAAAACTTGAGAGAATTGGTCTGGTTTGCCTTATTTTTGTCTTGCTGGCGATTCAACCTTCCAACGTGTGGCCCGTTGGAAGATGAGAAGCTGGTAAATATCTAAAAAAAAATAAAACCTCTAATTTTAAATTAATATTTTCCGTTTATTACCCGCTGTATAATTAGATGGCACTGGTTGAAGTGGTGAACGTTTCGATGCGTTGAAAACGGATGTAGGTTCATTAAAGACGGAAAACGTAAGGGATTTTGTTTTCTTATATGCTTTTCTTGAACTTTGTTTTGTTTTTAAATGAAAATAAATGAAACTTCACATTCAGTGATTTTTCAAATTTTTTAAATTGGGGTAAACTGGTTCAAATGAATTAAACATTTATTAAAAGAAAGAGTTTTTGTTTGTTTAAGTAAATTCATCTTACACTTTCTTAAGTTGACAGAACAATTATTTATGCTTGAATTATCTCTTTAATTTCGTTTTTAGAATAATCTTAATGGTTTATTCAATCTGTTTTGCACTTATGTAAACACAGAATAAATTCAATTTATAATTAAGTCCTCATAATTTACTGATGGATTTTCTATATTGACTGGTGGATTTTATTCATTTTCTACCCTTTTCTACGCCTTAGAAAACGAGTAAAAAAAGATCTGCGCTGAAGAGAAGAATCTTCAGCTGAAGAGAAGGTTGCCTTTTGCCACCTTTGCATAATAAACTCCAGTTTGTTATTCCCTATTATTTATCTGATTCGGTTTTGGTTTCTTTGCATAACATAGCACACATGGCCAAACATTAAATGTATGGAAGAAAAACTTTCGAAGAAGACCGATTTTTTATCTCGATTATTGACCCCTCCTAAAAACCTTTCAAATAATTTTTCAATTAAAAATAACCATTTTGCATTATAAAATAAAATGAATTAAAATAAATACAAATCCTAGAAAAATGAAAAATAATTTTTTCCGTGCGATGCATCACATCAATTTCCGTATATTAAACTTCCAGTTAAACGTTATTAATATAAGCATAAGGGATGTTTATATTCTCTTATCAAACAAATTCATTTTAGACTTATTATGCCAGAAGTACTCAGAAAGGTATGCAACATATTCAAAAAGAGGGAGAGGGTCCCAACTCACATTTTAAATGTTTGAACACCAAAATTTACTATGTATAATTAGTTTTTGCATTCATTAAACATCCCGATTTGTCTTTTTTTATTTTTGTTAAATACATTTTTTTTTGTAAATATTACTAAAGGAATATTTCAATTTTATACTAACGACAAAAAGTGTATCGATTGCTAAATAAATAAGTATTGCACAGTGTAAACACATAAAGTTTTTACTGTCATAGGGGTAGCAAAATAAACCATATTTCTAAAGCTGGATTGATTTTGATTACTGCGTTACTGGAAATGTTCATACTACATTTTAAAATTAAATATAGTATTTTTTTAATATTTAAGTCTTTAAGGTAGTTTGAGAAAAACGTTTTGTATCTTTTTGTGTGCATTGAAGAGCTAGAAAAAAAAACTTATTACGATGTCTAACAATTAATTAGCATTTTATTTTTATTTTATACGGATTTGAACATGTGTGCGATGCTTTACAATACAAAATGAGAAACTGAGATCAACTTTAATAATGAAAAAAAGAGATAAAGACCAATTTGGATCTATATGCGCTTGGCTTTTTCCACGTCTCACATTTCTGCTATAGCCAGCTAGTAATACCTAAGTGTAAGAGTTCCACATCTCATTTCGGATTCAATGTCTAAAATCAACTGATAAAATTCCATGAAAAAGTATTTATTTATAAATTCTAGACAAATAGACCATTACCTTCATTGCTAGCCTATATAATCCAGCATAACTTTTACCTGAACCGAAACTATAATCGAAAAATACGACTTATGAAAACAGAAATGATTTGATTCAGTTTTACTCACGTTTGTAAGTGTGTCCGGCTTCTCTTTATCATGCCCCTATTTGAATGAAGGCTGTTATTTTGTTATAGATAGTTACTTTATATTTTATATGGGCAAGGCATAGTAGCTGCATCTATATTTGTAAAAAGTTCGTTGACTTGACAGCGGCTTTATCGGGTATGCTGTTTATGGCTTATCTCCTTCACAACTTTTCTAGAACAAATTATATATAAATTGTAAACAACAACACAAAAAAAAAAAAAGTTTCGAAATTACCCAGACGTCTGGGAAAACGTCGGGGAAATTTTCTGTCGTTCCGTTAAACCTGAACTTTTAGGGAAATTGGATTGGATCATACACTAATTTGGGGAAAGAAATAAACCAGCAGTTCAGGGGGTTCGGGGCTTCCCCGAACGTCTTTAGACCCGCGCCTGATTAAATCTGTCTATAAAGCAGGTATATATATATATATATATATTATTACTGCAAGATGTTTACTTCGTGTAGTTGAAACTTTCGACAGACTCTAGGCAGCTCCACTTTCACGTTCCTACAAATCAGTTCGAATAGGAATTCTGAAAAGAATTAAAAGGGATAGATTATAAAATATGGATCGACTTAACTGCTTCCTTTCTATCATCTTCATTCTGATGGTTACTACATTAACACTATAACATTACCCATAAATTCAGCTTAATAATGGCCTTGCTATATATTTAAGATTTCAGCATATTATTACATTTAATTTGATTTGCAAATCTGTTATACCTCAATACCTTGTTTGATTACACCTCAAAACAGGTTATATCTATCTTAACTAGTCATGCAGAGACTAATTATGATTACGATTCTACTAACCGGATGTTGACAGTGAATGTGGATCTCATTTTGGAGTTGAATTACGGAAGATTAGAAATCTCAACTGAAAGCAATTTCAAAGTGCATCTCGACCATTGCTTACCGTCGACATCTAATTCATCATGTCACGACATCCGCGTGAATCAGGAAATTTCCAGCATCCGCAAAAAGAGGATATGCGTTAATAACACGGACAATTTCAGGAGTAACAAATGGATTCATTGCGATTCAGATCAAGTAAAAGAACTATTGCATAAATTAATTTAAAAAACAAACAAAACAAATTCTTAGGATAAAAATAAATTCATTTATTACAGACTCGAGTTGAATTCAAAAATGTTTACAGTGGATTCTATTGCTTAAGATTGGAAATCTACGATAAAGATAACATTCAATCGGCTAGACACATAACAGAGAATCCGGTTTATTTCCAAACGGATGTCTTGGAGCAGGACGTCTTCCGTTGGAACGTTAGCCTAGACTTCTTTTCAATTGATCAAAAGTAAATTTGGAAGAAATCTCCATTATTTTCCTCAATTTTAGCATTTATATGTTTTTTAAAAAATATTTTCTCAACTGAGTAAATAAGTATAATATAAGTTACTCTTTTTAACTGAGTAAAGTATTATACTAATAAAATTGAAGTTCATTCAAGAAGGCAAATAATACTAAATGAGTAAATATAATAACTGCAATAAATAAAACTAAATAACTATAACTGAGGCTTTACTGAAATGTTAATAAATATCCAGTTAATACTACTATGACAAAACCAAATTGATTGACTTTGGTTTTCTTTAAAGGGATTTAAGTGTGGAAATTCAGTTAGAAGAGCCTTTCATCTTGGATTTCGACCGATATTACGTGGATCTTTTCCGTATGGAGGATGTTAACGAATCTATGATCCCACTTCTGCAAGATGGCTGGTCTTGGACCGATCACCCAATCCATGATTACGTCACTATCAACGCCTCATCCTTAATGAATGCGAATACCAATTCGTTAAATCACTCTAATAAGTTTCGGGTGGATTTTCACAACTGCACTCGTGGAACCTATTGCGTAGTGGTATCATTTGTTTATATCGAGTAATATTAAAAAGAGTTTATATAAACGTTAAATAATATTTTGCAATAGGTTGTCCCAGCAGATTGTCGTTGTCACGCTACCTGGTTGGATGAGAAACTAGCAAGGAGAACTTGTGAAAGACATAGCAACATCGTTCGTCTCATTGAAGGTATAATTTATATTATGTAATGGGCCAAAATAAATTTTATTTCAGTTTGTTTTTTATTCACAGGAATAAAGCAGATAGTGCAGAATCCTTCGCAATCTATCATATGGGGAGGTGACAAATCATTCTGGTGGTTTATTGGATTAGTTTTCGCCTTTTTATTGGTCATGTCGTTGGGTAGCTTCATGTTGTACAGACACCAGAAACTTCACACGTCCAGCATTATCACTGATGCTTTGGAAGACCAAGAATGTGATAATGGCGGTGAACCATTCGTTTCTGGTTCACTTCTTCTTCTCTACAGCCAGAAGAATGACGAAGCAATTGTTGGAAAAGTTAGAATGAAGAAAGATCGCCTTTGGTCTAAATATATGGTGATTATAATTTCAATCAAATTAAAAGCGGCCCTCTTTCGATAATGAAAAGCAACTATTTATCAATGTATTAAGGCTGCTCTATAGTTTCTCTTTTGAGTTTCGAATACCGGACGAATTTTAAATTAATGGTATGTTTTTCATTTCAGATTGGAAGATGACGCAAGCAGCTAGCTTTGCGAATAAAAAAATTAATATACATATACATCTGCTGTATATCTATATATCTATATTTCGACATCGGAATTTTTCAAGTGATTATATGTTTACATCTTGAGTCTTACTATAATCTCGAGTATTCGTATTCTGATAACTGTTATTATACAGTGCTATAACTAAGTGCTGATGTGGTGTAGGAAAGAAAAATAAAATTCAAGTAAAATATTGAGATCAAGTTCAACAGCTTTGATGAATCGCGATTATATGTATGGAACAAATTCAACTGTTTAGTTGGCGCCTATTTTTACTTTATTTTCTTTTAATTTAGTTTAAACACTCAATAATAAGGGCTAATATGTGAAAGTAGCTAACACTTTAATATTTTCTGTCACAATTTACTTTAATACACTTAAAATTGGTATTTATTCGTTTCTTTATCATTTTCTGACTGCGGGCACAACTTGATAACATGAGAATGAGAGTTGTCCCTCTTCTTTATAGGGCCATTTGACAATTGCCGACTTGACCAATATAGGGTTTGCGTATTACCAATATTTTACAATGCATTACTACACAGTTGAATACTACGGTCTGTTTTATAAATGGTGGATAAAACCAAACCAGTACTTGATTAATCAAATTGATTAAAATTACCTTTTGTTTGAGCCGGAGGTGAACTTTGCTTTCTACGGAGCTTTTTATGGAAACATCATGATGGTATATACCGTTTTCTGCGCACTAAAACTTAAGGCTTTAATTGCTTTTATAATATGATCATTTTTACACGGTCAAGTTAATCGTATAATTGTTTGGTTTTTTATGGTCGCATGGTTTGTGAACATACTATGGATCATTGGGATGAAATGTCTGGCGCCAAACAATGAAAGAATGTGTAATTTTATCGAATAACTAAATCCATATTTTGTAGCCATGCCGGTCATATTGTCTAGATATCTCCGACCACTAGATCCATATGAAATCTTCAAGCGCATTAAGGAATGTAAGGCATTTATAATTACAGTAAAGGTATAAATGACACATTTGGTACAGTTCAGTAGTAAGAGTTGTCACTTCTAAGGAAAAAGTCTTATTTTAAAATGGTTGCTAAAATATTAAATTTTACATTAATTTTAACTGTGTCTGTCTTGTTAGGCGTACAGTCTTCGCCAAGCAGCCCAGTAGAATCGGAGAAACTGGTATAAATCTATTTATGAAATTCTAAATATTTGTATGAGCATTAATTACCGATTTCCAATAGGTTGAGTTGACTGAGCGATTGGATAGATTACAAAATAAAGTGGAGGGATTGGAATCCGAAAAAGTAGTTAAACATTTGACTTCCAAACATAATACTCAATACTTAAAATGTTTAATGAATTTAATAATAGTACTTGACGAAATCGTATATTTATTTATTTAAAACAGGAAATGTTGACTACTAGGTTTGATAACTTGAAAATGGAAAACGTAGAACTCCGATCAGATGTGAAAGAATTGAAAGTGCAAATCTCTAAGCAAGATACAGAGATCCTAATGTTGAAAAGTCACGTTACCAATTTAGAATCCCTTCTAGCACCAAAATGGGCGGCTTCGATTTATGGAACCAATAAGTCTTCCAATGAGAATGGCGAGCCATTAGTCAGGGCATTGGGCCAACCACCATCTTCCTGCCAGGAATGGTTGGATGGTTCAAAATTAATTTTGGCGGACGGGATCTACTTGGTTAAGAACAAGAACATCAATAACTTCAACCAGATCCAGGCTGTATACTGCAAATTTTCATCTTCACACGGTAAAATGGATCTAATATTGTTTAAAGTTTCTTCTAGATAGTGCTGACTTTGGTTCCATATTAATGTAATTTAAAACCATTGTTATTGCGTATGACGCATGAAATGTAAGCAATTACTGAGGCGATCTGTTGTATATGTATAGGGCTGTTTACACCCTACCCACGCGTCACTTGACAACGCCGCATTTGGCTAACTGCTTGTGCACGAAATTCAAAAAGCAAAATGCCTTCAAGCTCTCTTTTTGAATTTCGTGCAGAAACCGTAAGCTGAATGCGGCGTTGTCAAGTGACGCGTAGGTGGGGTGTAAACAGCCCTATATGAACGGTATATATGTATATACTAACATACACTTGCCATAATATTTTATATTTATTCGTCGATTTTTAATGATATTTTTAAAAAGATTTATAATTTAGATGATTTGTGGGACATGTTAAATTTTCAAAATGCTTTTAATTGGTATTCAACTTGCTTTGAGTATATAGTTGTAAACAGTAAAAATGAGAACAAAAATTCCAACTCTACTTGATTTTATTGTTTAGAGTCACTATGTACTTATCAAACTCATTTCTCCTAAATTTAATTTTTGTTGCAGTTTCCCAAGATTTTATTGGAAACGTCAACGTAAAGACAAAGACCGTCCACTTCTACGTCCAGAAGAGTTCAAATTTTGGTCCAAGTGGTGCTGTACTCCCTTTTGAATTAGTTCGATTGAACGAGGGTGATGCGTTTGAGTTGGCGTCTAGCGTCTTCATTGCCCCAGTCCCGGGAATTTACCATTTTGATTTTTCTGCTACGAAAGATGCATCTGCCCAGCATTTGTCCGTTTATTTTCAAGTAAACGGCGTCAGAATTGGTCGTGCTTACACTAACCAATATGGTACGGGGACTGAGAATGCAGTTGCCTTGAGTGCCTCCTTGCAATTGGCAGCAGGCGACAGAGTGAATGTGTTCTTGAATAATGGCGTGCTCTACGATGACGACGTAGTAAATCACAGAACCCACTTTGTCGGGTGGCTCGTCGAGGAGTATTTGATGTAAATTGACTGAAATTTTCGTATTTGAAATCTAACCAAATTTACGATGACACTATAGTGAATAGTCATAAAATTAGTGGCCGCATTTTTTTCATCTTTTATTTTAGTGGTCAATTGAATCACTATTTTTAACTTTTGATTGAAACCGAAAAAACTTCAAGAAACAAAATAGAAAAACACACATTTGATTGCAGACTTTACGCAAATAAAATGTGATATTAAAAAGAAAAACCACAACAAAAAAAAGTAAATAGACTAAATTTTTACGCCTAAACACTTAAGTACTACTGCACCAGGAAAATACCCATGTGATGACAAGGGCAATGTCTTATACCTGAATTTTAAACCCATTAAGTTGCAGAAAATTGGGGCATACAAATTTTAAATACAATTTTTCTCAAAAGAAATTATATTGAATTAATTTATTTTAAGTGCTTATAATGTATTGTTGTTTATTGTTAATGATACCGTAAAATTTTAAAATTCCAGTCATCAACATTCCTTTTGTTTGATGAAGTCTTTTGTTCAACAACGAAAGTGACTTTAGGTGGCTTTTTCAATAGTTCCATTCCCTTTTCCGCGTCCTACTTTAAAGATTGATAGACACTAGTGTAAGCAACATGATTGGCACGTGGAAAAAGGGAATGGAACTATTGAAAAAAAGGATATTCTTTCTTTAGTTTTTTCGAGCTTCTCTCCCATTGGCTGTCCATCCTCTTCGAGGACGGACTGCCAATGGGAGAGAAGCTCGATTGATGGTTTTTGACTTGTCTTGGGGGATTCCCACGTATAATAATCTGTACTTGCAACCCTGCATTTGCAATGAAACAATCTACATATAACTATCAAAAACCAAAACACAAATAAAAGTAATAACGCGATGATGTCAGTCATAGTTTTAAAGTCATATCGATATTTTCATGACATTGATAACTTGGGTCATGTGGTATTGATAAATTCACTCTGTATAAATAATAGTGGGATATGGCGCAGCTGGCAAGATTCAGTTCAAATTTCTCTCAATAAGCAAAGGCCTTTTTTAAAAAAAATGACTTCTGAAAAATTCAATAATATTCTATTGGTGATAATGGTTTATACCTTGTCGACGATGCAGAATTCAACGAGCAGTCCGATAGAAACTGAAAAACTTGTAATTAAAATAATAATTGTGTTTTATTATAACGTATAGTTTTTAAATAATTTATTTTTATTTTTTATAGGATACATCAACTAATCAATTTGACCGAATGCAAGCAGAAATGGTAAAGAAACATTTTAACTTTGGTTAATTGTCTTTGGTTAACAAACCTTCTCAAAATTTACAAGAATTGATTTTCGTTAAAAAAAAAGGAAAATTAATTCGGTAACTATTGTACTAATGTGTGACGTTTCATTTATCTATTTAATTAGGGAAAATTGGCGGAAAAATTTAGAGATTTGGAGGCTGAAAACAAAGAATTGAAACTGCATAACTCGCAGCAAGATAAAGAGATACTCGGCTTGAAGAACTACATTTTGAATTCAGAAATTGTTCATCCCAATAAAGCTACTTCAAATTATGCAATGGACCAGTTTCCTCATAAGATTGATGTTCCGTTGATCAGAGCCTTGGGCCGTCCACCGTCTTCTTGCCAGGAATGGCTGGATGGCTCTCCAGTAGTTTTGTCGGACGGAATCTACTTGATTCAAAACATGGACACCAAGAAGATTGAGGCAGTGTTCTGTCAAAAGTCAGCCAACAACCGAATTACCTGTAAGATTGGCTACTTATATACTAGTTTTTAAAAAGAAATATAACTCTAATCTGCCAATCAGTTTTCCAGGTTTTCATCGGCAACGTGGACGTCAAGACAAAGAGCGTTCACTTTACGTCCAGAGGAATACTCCTTTTAGAAAGAACTCATCCGATATCACTTGGGAATTGGCTCGTCTGAACGAGGGTGGGGCGTTTAATTTGGCGTCTGGAGTTTTTACTGCCCCGGTACCTGGAATTTACCACTTCGAGTTCTTCGCAGTTAAAGATGCAACTGTCACTTATTCGTATATTAACCTGGCAGTAAACGGCGCCAGTGTGTGCGTTGCTTATACTGAACCTTACGTTAAAGGAAGTAAGGATAGCCTTTCCTTGAGTGCTTCCTTGCGATTAAAAGCCAACGACAAGGTGAACCTGTACAATGGGTTTGAGGGCGAACTCTACGACGACGCCAATCACCGCAACCACTTTAGTGGCTGGCTTGTGGAAGAGGACTTGGTGTAACAATTGTTTGATTTATTAGCCGATGTGTGTCAATTCACTAGCTTGATTTTACTTTAAATCTTTAGCATTTACTTGACAAAGGTAACGCTTTAAAAGTATATTATTATTGTCGTATTTCAAGAATAAATTGCTTTAATCGTATGTCTATAATGAATTCTTAACTATAACTCGATATTATAACAGTTTCCACTTAAACTCTTGAATCAAATTTGGTTCGAAAAAAAATCAATCTTCATGACTTCTTGCATTCCTCCTTTTTGGATTTTTTGGCACTGAAAAAGTTTGCAGGTCCTGATGACTTCGTGTCTATTGACCATAAGATACAAGATTGATCTTAGCATAAGAGGCATTCTATAGAATAATGTATTTTTTTTATTGGTGAATTAATATCCCATCAAACATCACATAATTAATGAATTTAAAATAAATAATAAATACAATTTATAAAGAATAAAATGAATTATTTAATTGGTTTCTACTTACGTCGATAGAGCGCGTACGTGTACGCTTTCTTAACGCCTGATCTTGTTATCGTTATCCCATTGAAATGTGGGTTAGCAAGGGAGCCAGTCCCCTTATCATGATGTATATACTATAGGAAGCAGCAGTTTTACATGAAAACGGGAGTGTGGAATGTGGATTTTTTTAAAGGCCAAGGTCTTGACATGAACATACATGGGATAATATAGTGTGCTTATCTAGGCTACTTCAAAGTTCTTAGCCAGAAATAAATGTCTTGCGCAAAAATAAAATGCTGCCCAACTTAAAGAATTTTAAACATATATATCAAGGTAATGTAACAGTATATGATTAAAAATTCAAAGAGAAGAACAGTTATTTAAAAAATAATAATAACAAAGCTTTATTTCAAAACAAAGTATCTTAATAAAAACAAATGTTAAACCGAAAATTGCGTCGATTATCATGGTTAATATTTATTTTTCTGAATACGACATTATTGGCATTGAAAGAGGTCACCTTATTTCTCTCTTTATCAGTAACTAGAAACACACAGAAAAAATAGCGTCGGAAGTTATTATTATGTTTATCTATTCATTCCCACCAGCTCTATCATTGGGGGCGTTTTTTTTTAAATAATATAAAATACATTTTAATATCAATTGCATGTTGTTATATGAATTAGTTAGTTCAATGAATTGCAGTTTTTTAAATAATCAATTAACGCTCTGTCTCACCCTGAAGACGAATCCCACAAACCATTTCGAAATTTAATTCTTAAACAAATTAATGAATTCCATTTTTAAAAATTGCCTTATACTATTATAGGCTATTTTTGGTTTTGACCATGATTCCATTTACCATAACAAGATCGATACACTCTCACAGAAAGATGGCGCTGCGTGAGTAATTTCAAATATATCCGTGATTTATTATATCGAAGTCTGTAACAATAAGTATACGTACCACCGAGTAATTATCTGAACCCAAAATAATCATTAAAAATCTTGTTTAATAAAAATCATTTGTTAGATTGATTTCCACATTCAAATAATTCTACATACGGCCGCGTATCCAGCTTAAAATCCCCCGATCTGATTATAATTACTCAATTGGAATGTATATAGGTTATACAGTTATTAATGGAGCTTTGGAGCTATTCTTCTTACCACGTAAAATGCTGAGCAGCAACATCCCATTCAAAAATAGAGTTAATTTTAAAGAAAACCTGTGTTATTGTTATTACCTTAACTCATTTATTATTATTATATTATTGCAAAATTATCAAAAGTGTCAGGCTTATACCTATCTTAGGTTTACGCATAGTATCCAGCATTGCGAATTAAATAGATACATATCATTAAGTGTACAAGTGCCTATTCTCTCTTGTGTGAGTTTTTACCATTTTGATTGGCCTACTTTTATTACATAGCATTAAGTGAGGATGTGATGTTGCAACATCTAAAAAAATTAACTCTACTTAAGTTGTACTTAATAAGTATACACCTGGTAAGTAGAGCTAAGTAGATAAAAATTTAAGTTATTGCCATACTTGGTAAGTATGGTAGGAATACTTATTTAAGTTTATATATGGGATCTACTTATTAAGTTTAAGTTGATACATCACATACATTTAATAAGTAGAAATTCTGTACTTGAAACCTATAATTTACTTACTATGAAGGAATTACTTAACAAGTCTACTTAGCTTCTACCTAATAATACTTAATCGAAAGGAGCTTAAGTATACATAATCCAAATATTTATAGTAAGAAAACGCTACAAAGAATTGGTCTATATAGCTGAATTGTTAACGCTTCAGACTCTCAACTAAAAGTCCAAGGATCAATTCCCGATGTGTGCAAATCAAATTTTATTATTAATTGGTTTAAGAGCAAGTGTTGACTACTGTATTGGAGTTGGGATTGACATAAGATATTTATTTAAGTTTATTTTTAATTAAATTTAAAAAATACCTAGATTCTACTTATTAGGTGTATATATATACTTACATTAAGTATCAGTAACTACTTAAATTTTAAGTATCTCGAACTACTTAAGTGTTAGGTATACCACATGCACTTATAAGTGGATTTTTCCATTTTCCAACTTATAAGTAGACCTAAGTTGACCTAAAATTTTTAGTGTGTGCAAGGCATCTGGTCCCACACCTATGATGAAGCAATTATGTACACTTTAAGGATGAAGTCAGCTGTTTAGTTGGCGCCTCTTTTTATTGCTTGATGAAAGCCTTTTAAAAATCATATGGGATGTTATAACTTATTTTATTTCTTGCTCCCCACTGAAGTAATGTATAATACGGGCTAATGTGGGAAAGCAGCAGCTATCACTTCGCAACTTAATGATATGAGAATGGGTCTAGTTTTTTTTTTTAATATTATACACAGTTTAATGTTACGGTCTATTTAACAAATGGTGGATAAAACCAAATCAGTCCATGATTAATCCTAAATGGATTTCAATGACCCGATGTTTGAGCTGCAGGTGGACTTACCAGCTATAAAACCACGATGGTGTATACCGTTTCTTCTACTCCTTAAAGTTTTTATTGCTGTTCTTATATGACTATATAATAATCAATGTTCGTATTTTGAAAGTTTATAATATAATTTTTTTTGCGTTACATGCTTTGTGAAAATATGCTGCGGATCAGTATCTTAAAATGTCTGGCGTCAAACAATAAGGAAAGAAAATATAATTTTATGGAATGGCTAAGCCCATTTTTAATAGTCGCAGCATGCTTACCATGTCGTCTGGATATTTTCTACCTCTAGATTAAAATGAAATTATCAAGAGGATTAAGGAATATAAGGAATGTATAATAGAGGCAGACGGCTCAGTAAATTTCAGTAAGAGTTGCCACTATTGAGGTAGAAGTCATTCAAAAATGGTTGCTAAAATCATTTATTTTACATTAGTTTTATTTGGGTCTGCCTTGGTCGCACAATCTTCGCTAACCATTCAAAATGAAAAGCAAATACTTGTATATTGTATTTGGATTGTAAATATTATTGTTTTTGCCTTCTTTAATTATTATATTTTAATAGGTTGAGTTGACTGAACGACTGGATAGACTACAAAATAAGGTCGAGACATTGGAATTCGAAAAAGTAATAAACATTTTACTACCATGTATACGAATACTACAAATCCTTTAATTAAATAATAGCACTGATGCAACTCTTATGTTAATTAATTTAAAACAGGAAATGTTGATAACGAGGTTTGATGGTTTGGAAATGGAAAACGTAGAACTCAGGTCAGAAGTGAAAGCATTGATAGTACAAGCCTATAAGCAAGATGAAGAGGTATCACTGTTGAAGAGCCACGTTACCCATCTAGAATCCTTATTAGCAACTAAACGGGATTTCAATTATGGAACCAATCAGTCATCTAATGAAAATAACGGACCATCGACCAGAGCATTAGGGCGCCCACCATCTTCATGCCAGGAATGGTTGGATACATCAAAATTAATTTTGGCGGACGGGATATACCTGGTAAAGAACAAGAACACCAACAACTTCAACCAGATCCAGGCTGTTTTCTGCACATTTTCATCTTCAAATGGTAAGATAATTGATCTAATATTGTTATTATTGATAAAACACTTTTAGAAGCCTTAAGGTTTTTGTTTTCAATCTTCTATTTCCAAGAAAATGTTTCTGGGGTTTCCTCCAGTAAAATGGAATAATTAAATAAAATCTCAATAAAGCACGTCTTGAACACGACAAAAAAAAACGACTATGGTTGCTGAACCCGTCGAAAAAATTCACGGAGTAGTGGGACGAGTTGGAGCCGTTAGTTCCATAATACGCCGAGTTATTTTTTTCCGATGGCACAACTGTGACGTCAAAGGCAAAAAACTAAATTTAAATATTTTTTTATTTCAAATAGAATATTTGATTTTTAAATGTTTGAAACTATAAATTTAATTCTTTTTTCACGTCATGTTTTTAATAAAACTATACATAAAAACTCAATTCCGTTTTCCAATTTACAGTTGTACAGGAGCCCATCGGAACTGTTGACATTAAGACGAAGAGTGTCCATTTCTACGTCCACAGGGATTCCAGTTTTGGTCCGGCTGGTGGCGTAATCCCTTTTCAATTGGCGAAATTAAACGAGGGATATGCCTTTAATCTGTTTTCTGGGATCTTTACGGTTCCAGTTTCCGGGATTTACCACTTCCAGTTTTCTGCTGTTAAAGATTATTCTACCGCTTGGTTGGCCATTTTTCTCCAAGTAAACGGCGCCCGTGTTAGTCTTGCTAATACTGACCAAGTTGCTACGGGGAGTTACAATGCCAATTGCTTGAGCGCCTCCTTGCGATTGGCAGCAGGCGATACAGTTAACCTGTTCAATATGTATGGTGGCGTGCTCTTAGATTCCAACCATCACTACACCCACTTTAGCGGGTGGCTCGTCGAGCAGGATTTGTTATAAACTGATTTTACTACTAGTGGCTAAGACTTTATGAACTGATAATAAAAGGGACCTATAAAAATCGTGAGGGACTTATTGGGATATAATCCTTCAAAAATGTACCTAAATCAGATCGCTCTTGAATTTAACTCTCCTAAAACGTTTTCTTAACGTAATTAACTCCATAAACAGCCAAATATTAAACTAGAGTTAAAATAAAAATGCACTAACCGTTCGCGGATATAGTTGAAATCTGGCATTGTGGTAAGTAGAAACTTAAAATATTGACGAGGGAAAAATTAAAAGTTCTCGAAGCACAAAAGGCTCTTGAATGAATAAGAAGGAACATTTTCGAAAAAAAAAAAAAACTCTACAAATGTAAAATGAAACTCGAAGAGAAGGATCGAACTAATAGAGAGGTCGTAAATCAAGATGGAGCCGGGAACGGCAGCCCTTAAAATATTGTGTAAAAAACGTGAACGTGCGGAAATGGTAAATATTCTGTTAATCGCGCAAAATTTACTGCTATAATCAATTCGAAATTATGTTATATAGTTAGCTAACATGTCATTTGACTTTTACCAGTAGGCTAAATAAATGGTTGTCGGAAAAACAAGAAGCGCTCAAATAACAACGTAGTAGATAAGAAGGGAAACGGCTCGAGGGAGAAGCTTAACGGTGGGTGTGAATGGGCAATTAGCAAGTCAACACATAGACATTGACTCAAATAGAAACCTAAAAAAAGGAGCTTACTACAGAGTAAGTGTACATTAGAGAGAAAGGATGCCTTTGATAAGAGAGATAGCATATTAATCTTCTTCTTAAATTATTAATAAGTTTACTATTGATATTAAGATTTACTTGTAATTTTCGAATAGAAAACGCTAAAATGTGTCGTTTAACTCCATAGAAAATAGGAATAAAAGCAATAAGAGGCGAGATTTCACATGTGTCTAACACAAAGTCAGATTGAAAATTATATATTTCATGAGTTATACTAGGGCTCTGATGTACAATATTTGAGGAAAGGAACATACCTTAAATATGAATGGAAATTGATTGATAATTCAGATAAAATGACGGCGATACGGAAATTATTTTAAATATATATCATAAAATAAAGAGATGAATATAAATCAGTGCCCTAATGAGAACGCCTACTGTATTTTAATTGTTTACTTACATGCTCTTTAAAAAATGGAAATTTCATAAACTCAAGATCATAAAATGTGAAAATGAAAAGCTAAAATTGTGATTTGACCGTAATAAAGGAAACATTGTTCGACGACTTCTATAGATGCTCAACTATTGTTAAAAGAAATGGGTGTCAAATTAACTACTCCCACATGACAATGTAAGGCGATAGAGGGGAGACGGCTTTTAAGGAGTGCGCTGAAGGGGTATTAGTGTGTCAACACTGAAAACAAATTATGGGAAGTGAAACCAGTTATGTTAAGGGATAAAATAAGAGGGGCCTACCATATAGAAATTTATCAAGAAGTTATAATTCCAGGCCCCCAGCTCACAAATACATCATATTATAATGATTTGATTAATGAGTTGGTAATGTGTTATCAACAATAAAATACGTCATCGGACGTTTTCCCTTTCTCGGCTTGCTCACACTCAGAAAAAAAAATTATACATTGATTGCCAATTTGGCAATTTACACTCAATGTGGACCCTTGTCCATGGAATTGTGCTGAACAATTTAATAAAACTGGCGGGGAATTAGCGCGGGAAGGAAAAAAAAACTATGCGCGGGGAAAACAAACAGACATTTCTACGGAGAGGAGAGCTGTGCCGGTAAAAATGGAAGAAATATAGAGGATGAATGCTTTTTGGGAATATGTGGTGAAAATTAAAGACTCTTGAGGATCCTGTCCTCCTGCCGGCATATGACTCGCGACTGTCCTTAGACAACCGGGGGACCCGTCCCTTAGGGCGCCTCGGCACCGTAGGGTGAGGGGAACATGCTGGTCCAGGCAGAGGCGCGTCACATGTCAACAAACGTACATGAGTCAAATCGTATTGGGAAACCACTACCGTGGAAAGTCGGATAGAAAAGAAATGCACAACCATTTTCACACGCTCACTTTTCTCAGGCCAAAAACGAAGGGAATCTCGAGAGGGAATGAGACTTGATTGCCAAAATACATGGTACAGAAGAAGAAGTGTGAGTTTTAATGTTGACGTATTACTACGCTGGGGGCTTGATCTAGATGCGGCTACAGGCGAAAGAAGAGGCTTGGGAGAGAAGCGGCTGGGGCTGATTGAACTGGCTAAAGCCGATGAAGGCGGCAGAGGCCGGAGGACAGCTTCGGAGGACAGATTGGCGGGAGATATGCTCTTTACATGTCGCAGGCCATGCACTTATGTGATATCTTAAACGAGAGCTTAGAGTAGGACCTTCGATTTTTTCATAAATGATTCCTAACACAAGAATTGGAGGATGGAAGAGGCGACTGTTAATTATCACTGCGTATTTAAGTTGTGGTTGTGGTGCATTGTCATTATAATTCTAGCGCTTATTGCATTCTTTCCCTCCCGCAGCTCCATTAAAGGCAATCTTCATTTTTTATCGAATAAATATTTACTTGTATACACTTGCGCACCTGCAGCGCCTCGACCATTGTATATATATATTTTTTCAAATTCAAAGCTGTCGATTTGCATCTGTTCAATACGATTGTGAGCTGGAACATATGGAATAACGAAATTTTGTGATGGATATACAATAACAACCAGAGCTGCTTGAATCGCATTCACACACATCACCTTCTCGTGAAATAACCAACTATATTGCTCTCTTCGTTTATTTCAATCTTCCAGGTAAGCTTCTATCATCACTATACTTGCATAAATGCAATTATAATTTTTTACGTAGTTATGTTTTCGTTAAGCTATTTCATTATTATAAACCTTTAAACAATTCACATTTAAGTGATGAAAGGTTAATATTACCAATGATTTCTTTCTCATCAAAATTGTACGACTTAAAAAAAAATCATAAATTAGGTATTCGTAATTAACAACGATAGTTTAGGACCAAGGAGCAAGGCAAATTCATTTTAATCAAAAGTGCGGTGGGTTGAGCTGGGTAGGAACACTAGTCGCAAACATTTTTCAGTTATTGAAATCAATTGAACGCCATTGCTATTTAAATCAAAAGTATTTTTCAATGCTGATTATTTTCAATTCATTACCAATCAACTTAAACCAATTTAGAAAGATAGGCATGGACAAGTCAACATTTCTGCTCTTGGTACCTTGATGATTATCTCTATTGCAAGTGGCTGCAAAATGATTGGTGGAAATTGCTACTGTAATTATAACGTTTACATTAGTTAAAGTTGTTGAATTTTTCCTGCATTTGAAATTTAATTTAAATTGGTTTTATAGGGTGTTCAGTGGACGCATTTGCGACTAATATTCCAACCAAGAAAACATCTCGAACTGTAGCTAGTTGCTTCCAACAAAGTGCGAAAACATGCTGCTCAAGTGACTATCAAAACCGCGAGGGAAGTAAGATATTCAATCGAAAAAACTCTATGCATAATAATTGTCATTCTACTGGAAATTGATTCACAAGTTAATTCAAATATATTGTTTTTATATTATTCAGATCAAAACGTGATAGTGAAAAATGTTTCGTCATATGATGGAACTGAATCATGCACGTACTGCTGGATTACCACTAGTGTTAACTGTAAGAGTCATACATGTCCATACCCAGCGGGTAGTGTGGTGAATGCTGTCTTATAACCCGGTCATGCTTTGATCACATATTTGTAGCCAGGCATTGTAAGGTTCTGATTCTGAGACTAAATAATGCACTGTACTATTTCTATGTTGAAATGTGTGGGGAATAATACACAAAGTATGAAGAGAGAACGTTGATGATGACCGTCTTGAGTGACTGAGAGTGGAGCATTCCTAATTAGGAAGACGGGAGCAAGCATGAGGGGAGAATAAGGTCAATGCTAGAGAGAGATGGGGTCCAAGAATAATCACCTTTTCCTCTAGACTCATTGCCCGAAGATGCCCAATTCACATCAGGGATAATTTATTTCTTGGTTGAGAGAACATTCCAGACCGTATTGTTCTTTAAAGAATATTTTAAAAAAATAAAAAAATAAAAACACTTTTTAATAGTATAATCAAACATATCATCGTTGGCAGCTGTTGTCCTTCAACCGAAAAAAATAAACAACAAACAATATCTCAATAAAATTAATCCAGAAAATAAGTACATCATCATTATTTGAATGCCTGCTTTCAATGTCCCGTCATAGAATTTTTGAAAAATATAAGATATCGAAACTAATTGTTGCGAACTTTTCTCCATTTTTTCCAATAAATATTTACTTCGATTAACTCGTGCATCCGCTTCCACTATTATATTTTTTCTTCAAGGCTTTCGGATTTTATTCATCAGTTGAATACTATTGAGGGCTGGAGCATTATTGCGAGCGTAGCGAGCTTAATAAGTCATTTCTTCTTCTATTCAGGGCGTATGTATCCTATAGTAGTCCTTTCAGAATTTTCTGGACCCCTGAGGCGTGTTTGTGTATACTGATTTTTCTAGCCTCTCTAGGATTTTTAATTGAATTTTTATATAGTTCATTCGAAAGGGAATTTAATTATCTAGGTCCGTTTTTTTTCGAATTTTCGTTTAAATAAGTAATACATTTGTTTTAGCCGATTCCTTTTTGGTCCCATAACGGCCCACGCAATTTCAGTGCCTAGCAACCGTAGAACTTCCACTTCCATGGAAAAGACACCCGTTTCTAGGGGGAATGTCGTCTGCTTGCTTGTTGACATACCTATAAACCTCGACTGAACTAAAAATTAATTTTTATGGGCTTTCACGACTTTCAATTTAATTACCGCACAGCGATCATGGATTCGTGTCATACCACGTAAGCTTTTACGTTTTTTAATATCAATCACCCACACAAACAAATAATTGTATATGAATTCATTTATAGTTTCTTTATGGGAAATAATCGAACAATATGCCTAAAGAACAACCCTCATCATACCAATCACTTCCCAATTCCCATTCAATTCAATCGAAATCATTCACGTCTCATTAAGATTAATTCAGGCGAAGCGTGAATTATACTATTAACCGCGAGCAGAAAAGCTCGCTTTACTATCTTATATATATAGTCTTCATCGCTCTCAAAGGTGAGTTATAATTCCAGGCCCCCAGCTCACAAATACATCATATTATAATGATTGGATTAATTAGTTGGTGATGTGTTATCAGCAATAAAATACGTCATCGGAGTCGGACGTTTTCTCTTTCTCGGCTTGCTCACACTCAGAAAGATAATAATAATATATTGATTGCCAATTTGACTTATTTCTCACCACTTAGTTTCTCGGGGCACTGGGATCGTTATCAATTTTAAACGTACTACACATTATTGATCCCTGTGAAGGTAGCAGAAGCTCAAATGCACCAAGAAAGCAAACCCTCGTCACGCAATTTTAATTGAAATAACACATCTTCACATCACTCGGTCATAACGTAAACATGAAGATGAATTCTTCATCCTTTTTGTTTTGTTTTTAATCAGTAAAATCTTTGAAAAAACCCCAAATCTGCGTGATTTCTTGTGCCCATTATTTGGTATTGGTCATGACCAAATCTGCAGGTCCTATGAGGTTTTAATATAATCCGATTTGACCATAAGATACAAGATCAATCCTAACATAAGTGTAATTTTTAATAAAATTGATTTCTTCTAATTATTTGTTGCAATCTCATCACTACCTACCTCCGTTGGTATGTGATCTATAACATCACATACTTTATGAAACTTAAGTATTAATAAAATACAATTTATGAAAATTAAGATTAATTGATGGATTGGTTTCTACTTACGCCGAGAGAGCGCGTACGTGTACGGTTTATAGGCGCCTGGTCTGATTATCGTTGCCCAATTACAATGTATAGGTTAGTAAGAGAGCCAGTCGCCTTATCATATTACATAGGGATTATATTATAGGGAAAAGCAGTCTTATATGGAAATGACTCGACAGGAACATAAATGGGATAATATAGAGCTTATCTAGGCTACTTCAAAGTTCTTAAATATGTAAAATACATGCTTGGCACAAAAATAAATACCGTAAAACATTGTTTTTTCACAATTATGTCGAAGCAATATTTAATATTCCACATTTTTACACAGTGAAAGAGAATTACAGCTACTGTTTAAAAAACGTAATAACAAAGTAGTTTAAATCCTTACCGTTATAAAAACAAGTGTTAAATCGAAAAGTGCTTCGATTATACCGGATGATTTTTATCATTTACTGGATACATTTTGAGCATCGAAAGCCATAATTTTATTTCTCTCTTTATCCGTAACTTTAAAAAAAAAACATACAGAATACCGCGTCGGGAGGTATTCGGCTTATCTGTTCATTATTCCCAGTTCCCACCAGCTAACTCGGGTCATTGGGGACGGTTTTTTAAATAAAAAAATTGCTAAACTATAGAAGTTGATGACTAAGCTTTTTCGTCAATATACGTTAATGAAATCACCGAAATATTTAATTATAGATTTTTAAAATCATGGGGTTTTGTGTAGGAGATACATAACTAAATGTAATTCATTCAAATAGCTTAATTTCTGTCAAACAGTTAAACTAATTTAATTGAGTCAATTAATGAAATCGAGTGTCGTCCCGGATGGACTTTGGAAACCAAATTTGAACAATTTAGTGTTTCCAGTAAATTAGCGAATTTATCTAAATTAACCATATACACACCAGGCAAATTATGATAAGCAAATTAAGACTATCGTGTTTCTCTCAATGGTCGAGTTCATTTGTTACAAACGAGATCAAATTGAATTTAACAGCAGGCTAAGTTATTTTTTTTATAGTATAAAAGTAAAAGTAAATCATTAAAATTTCATATCAAGTCCTTTTTCAATTAAGTAAATTAAAGAAAAAAGTGCGTGCATACCTACTTAGTTTTACGTATAGTATCCAGCATTGCGAATTAGATATATATACCTATTACAACATCGGAATTTTTCAAATAATAATAAATACACAAGTGTCCTGCTAATCTTGAGTGTAATTATTTTGATTACTGTTATTATTATATTATAACATTCTATATAATGATGTTGCAAGGTAAATTAGAGACAAATAGATTATAGAATATTGAGATCATAAAGTGCTCAACAGCTTTCATGAAGCAATTATATACATTATAGTATAGGATGAAGTCAGCTGTTTATTTGGCGCCTCTTTTAACTGCTTGACAACGTTTTAAAATCATAGGCTGTTAACTTAATACTGTAATACATGCTTTCCACTGGAGGCTAGATCCTTTTATAACATGGGCTAATTTGGGAAGGAACCTAACGCTTGAATATATTATGTCGCTATATTTACTCTATACGAGTAATTGATGTATAATTCGTTTCTTGCACAACTTTATATGAGAATGATTGTTGTTCCCACTTCCCCTGCTTTATTGGTCGATGAAAAAGACTTTAAAAACGTTTAAACAAACAAGTTTTTAGCTGAACAATTATACAGTAAAATTTATATTAGCAATAAGTAATAAGACAGTTGACCTGATAAATGACCTGATGTTTAACAAAAAAAGATAATGGTATATACCGTTTCTGCGCATTACACCTTAAGGCTTTTATTTATGTTTGTTATAAAGTAATATAATTATCACTTTTAAATACGCTTTCAAAGTTAATATTCTTGAATTCTTTTTCATGCTCGCATGATTTGTAAACATGCTGTGGATCAGTGGGTTGAAATGCCTGGCGCCAAACAAGGAAAGAATGTATAAATTTATGTAATTACCAAAGCCATTTTTTATAGTCACGCTGGTCATATCGTCTAGATATTTTCGACCTCTAGACTCAAATGAATGTGTCGCCAAGTGCATTAAAGACTATAATACACATACATAAAATAAAGGCAGACGGTGCAGTTGGTAAAGTTCAGTAAGAGCTGTCACTTCTGCAGAAAAAGTCTTTTTAAAATGGTTGCTAAGATAATTAATTTGACATTGATTGCAATTGTGTCTGCCTTGTTGGGCGCACATTCTTCGTCAAGCACTCCAAATGAAACGGATAAACTGGTATAGCCTACTGTTTTTGAATCATAAATATTTTTATTCTTGCCTTTTTAATTGTGAATTTTCAATAGATTGAGTTGACAGAACGATTGGATAGATTACAAAATAAGGTCGAGACATTGGAATCCGAAAATGTATGTGAAATTTGACTTCGATTTATATAGTACTTCTAGTACATTTTATGCAATTTAATTTTGTTTTCCCTATTTTTTCGGTAGATTGAGTTGACTGAACGATTGGATACATTACAAACTAAGGTGGCAACATTGGAATCCGAAAATGTAAGTATACAATTTTAAATAAAAATCTATTTCAATACATATACCAACACTTGAAATCCCTTTTTTTATTTTACTAAATAATTGACTAATAAAATCATGTATAAATTAATTAAAAACAGAAAATATTGACTACAAGGTTTGATGATTTGAAAATGGAAAACTCAGAACTCAAGTCGGATGTGAAAGAATTGAAAGTGCGGGTCTCTAAGCAAGATGAAGAGATACTACTGTTGAAGAGCCACGTTACCAATCTAGAATCCCTTCTAGCACCCAATGGAGCTTCGAATGATGGAACCAATCCGTCCTCTAACAAGAATAATGGGCCGTCGGTCAGATCCTTGAGTGACCCACCATCTTCCTGCCAAGAATTGAAGGAGAAAAGTAATAGTTTCATGCCGATAGATGGAATCCACCTGCTTAAAAACAAGAACACAAACAAAATTGAGGCCGCCTTTTGCACATTTCCCTCTTCGTATTCGGCTCTCAATCAAACCAGTAAAATTTTGATTAAAAACTATACTTATGTGTATTTTTTAAGGAAAGGAGATCGAAATAACTTTAGAATGTGCTGCGTAAAAAAATATATATTACTGTCAACATTTTATATTTTGAATGCACGCAGTTGTACAGGAGCCCATCGGAACTGTCGACGTCAAGACGAAGAGCACCCATTTCTACGTCCAGAGAAATTCACCTTATGGCGAAGGCCATCATTCCGTAATCCCTTTTAATGTGGCTCGTTTGAACGAGGGCGGTGCATTCAATTTGGTCTCTGGAATCTTCACAGTTCGAGTCCCAGGGATTTATCATTTTGATTTCTCTGCTGTCAAAGATCAATCCGTCACTGGTTTGTGGGTTTCTCTTCAAGTAAACGGCGTTGATGTTGGCTTTACTGATACTAACCAATTTTCGGCGGGGACTTTCGATTCCATTTCCTTGAGCGGCTCTCTGCGATTGAGACCAGGTGATACAGTCAATCTCTTCAAATACGATGGCGTGGCTTACACAGACAGCAATCACCGGACCCACTTTTCCGGTTGGCTCGTCGAAGAAGATTTGATGTAAACTGATTTCGATTTTCGCCTCTTTTTTTCATCACGAAATAAACGATGACGTGGTTTATGTGTGTCACAGTGTTGCATTTCTTTTCGTTGTCGCTATCTGTTTCCGGTTCAATAGCCTCCGAACTGATTATAAGTGGCCAGTGATCGGACGACTCCACTTTTTTTTTTAAATCTGACTAGACTCAAGATAAAAAAATTTTAAATAGGGGAGTTAACTGAAAAAAAATATATTTTTTTTATTACACTATCCTATGCAAAATTTCACGCTGAGTCGGGATATCATCATTAAAATGCCCAAAAATGAGTAATTAGTGTGGTAATAGCCGTTTTCTGCGTGAAATTTTGAATATGACTCCGCCCCTTTGAAAACGCGCGGTTTGACGGCTCGCACCTGAAGAGGTGTGAAACAAGGAGGGAGAGGGTCGACTTGTGCCAGTTTCCTCTAAAGCTATTCTGACCCTCTCTCAGCTGTTTGTATCGCCTGGGACTTGTAGCACAGAAATGACAACATCGTCTGCTAATACATTTGAGACATGTGTCCCTCGAGGGGAAACTGGCACAAGTCGACCCTCTATAGCGGGAAGATATAGGGAAGCAACCTATCCGTTATCTTCAAGACGATACATGTCCATTCAACTGGAATCCATTACGTCCCATTGAGATTAATTCAGGCGAAGTGGGAATTATGCTATTAACCACGAACAGAAAAGCGGTTTGTAGGTATGTCGCATGTCATCACGCGTCGTGGAAGCCCGATATTGTCTTTAACGATGTCTTATACACATTTTTTACTTGAAAAAAAGCAAATGCCACTGTTCTGAAATTAAGAAGTTGAAATAGATAAGCTGAATAGACAATCGCCGCCAAAGTAGTCGTATTTTTTGCATCAAATACAAAGTGCGGAGAATTTTTAGATTTAAACTCCTCGGTTTCGAGTTATACTATAAATAGTAAAATATGAAGTTTCATTTGAATTTAATTTTTTTATTTTATCAGAATATTTTATTAAAATAAATAAAAAAGAAATTAAAATAACATTATTTTGTATTATTATTTTTTTTCATCTCGTCATCTTTGATTTCATGAGATGTCAAATGACGAAATCGGCTACATAATTTCCTCCTCCACTAGCCAACCTGTAAAGTGGGTGCGGTGTTTGTCGTCATCGAAGAGCCCGCCCTGCAAATGGAGTAGGTTAACTTTGTCGCCTGCCGCCAATCGCAAGGAGGCACTCAAGGAAACGACATCGTAACTCCCCGTAGCAGATTGGCCAGTGTAAGCAAGGCCAACATTTATACCGTTTACTTGAAGGTAAATGAACAAATACGAAGTGTAAGTGAGATGTTTAACAGCAGAGGCATCGAAATGATAAATCCCCGGTACAGGAGCAGTGAAGATGCCAGAAGTTAGATCAAATGCATTGCCAGCGTTAAGGCGAGCCAATTGAAAAGGGATTACGGCTTCGTTCGTACCAAAAGTGGAATTCCTTTGGACGTAGAAATGGACGATTTTAGTCTTCACGTTAACCTGGCCCATCAACACTTCTGAAACTGAAAACAGAAATCAAAGTTGTAGAAATGTGTTAAAATTGACTTTAAGAAATTAATTGAGTTTAATTTTAATTTTATTTCTTCTTTTTGAAATGAAAAGATTTTTGCGCAAAACATAACTTTCCTTAAGGTTGACAATAAATACATTAAAAAACAAATAAATGTAGTTTCAACATCTTTTTCAACCTCAAAACATTCTACAATACGCAATAAGAAAAAACAGCTACAATAGAAAACTCAACAAAAGTATTATTGCACGATTCTGGGAAATATAAATATTTAAAAAATAAATAAAAAATAAACTCATTTAAAATTAAATCCTTAAATATCATACTTTATTTAAAATTATAATCTTTTTTCGATATTTAGGTTTTTTTAAAGCAGATCGTTATAAAACAGCAAAACAAGATAGTTAATTTATTGAAAATATATATTAGAATTAAGAACAAATCAAATAAACGACCCCCAATACTGTACTGATACTTTACGTTTCCGAGTAGACTATAGCGATTCACCTCACAAATACAAAATTGCGTTATGGAATCGAATTAGTCAATAATAAATTACCCTTTCATCTTAATCAAGTTATTAAAATCCTTGAACGGTTTTTGATTCCCGATCACTCCCACACAGATTTTTTAAATTTTTTATCCACTATTCGACTCGCTTCATCTATTTTTTTAAGGTTCTCGTACCATTTGAAAAAAAAAAAAATTAAAAAACCAAATGAATTAATATTTGCGTTAATTTTAAAGCATACTAGCATATAAAAAATCTCATTAAAAAATATTCAATTCCATTAATTTAGACGGTAAATCAAAGAAAGGTAAAGAATCTTAGTGTAAATTTTTTTTAAATACTTAATATTACCAGGTGAACCATCAGCTGCAAAAAGACAGAAGGCGGCTTGAATTGTGTTATCTTTTTTCAGCAGATGGATGCCATCCATGGGCCATAAACCATTCTGGTTCTTCAATTCTTGACAAGAAGTTGGTGGTCTGCTCAATATTCTTAACGGTTGTCCACCATCCAGTTTTGCTGCTGAAAGTGAGAATTTTGTATGTGAAATCTGGCTCTTCAGCTGTTGTAATTCTTCATCTTGTTGTAGTTTTTTAGTTTTAAATTTTTCATTTTCTGCCTCCAGATCATCAAATTTCCGAGTCCATTTATCCTGTTTAAATGAAAACGATTAACATAATGTTTAATTTTTTACCTAATATTAAAATTAATATTTTTGCGCTACTAAACATACTAGATTGTCTGGACTGCGTAAAATACGAAATGCATATTTGTATAATTATGCATAAACAGGGTTAAAAAAACAGGGAATAAATCAAAACACGACATGTACTGTTCTGCATTACTTTTTTTAAATACTTGATAAACTATATTATATCTGATACAACATTTATACCCATAATATAAATATTACTTTTTAAAATACGTATAATTACGTTTTCAATTTCCAACGCTTCCACTCTTACTCGTATTTTGTCCAACTGCTCAGTCAACTTTGCCTGCGTCAAAAAATCATAATAATTATACTTTAACTGTAAATAGATAAAGGCCTGCCGCTAATTTTAGAATAATAACATAATTTCACTTAATTTACAAGATTTTTAAATTTTATTTTTATAATTACGTTTTCGGCCTCCAACTCTTCTTCCCTGCTTCGCATAGCATCAATTTTAGTTTGCATTCTGTCCAACCGCTCAATTAACTGCGCCTACAAAAAAAAAAGTTTTAATACGTTTGGAAAAATGAACCACAATGAATAGAAATTACCAGTTTATCATTTATTTCTAAAGAACTGCTGGTCGATGATTGTATCATAAAGATGAAAAATACAAATACTACAAAAATGTTTTGTAAAGAACACATTTCAAGAATAATTTTTCGAAAGAAAATGCAACAATGCAACTATATGACTGCTGAATGCGAATCGGACGCAGACTTTTATAACCGGAATTTACCTAGGCGTTTCCTGTATATAGGAACGCCACAGGGAAGGCCAGCACGAATATAGTCCTTTTCGCCGGTTTCAATAGCATACTTGTCTTAATACGGGGGGTAACGACCTATTTACGCTACAAATTAATGTAATTAAAATTAAATATTATACGAGATATTAATTAATTTTGAGCGATGTAACTATACATTTTACAACACTTATTCCTGGGTAAACGTAGAATTTCTTACTTACATAACCGAGTACTGCCAAATATTAAACATCAATCAACAACAAAAATCAAATCGATACAAGCAACAATTAATAAATTGCTGATTTTTTAAAACTATAATGATAAGTTTGTGCGTATTGTCACGTACGCACGATTGCTACGTATGTGTCTAATGACCAGATAACCTTGACTAGTTTCTTAAAAGCTGAAAAAATTAAGAACTCGTTCATAATTTCACATGCGTATGTTAAATGCGTATGTAAATAATAATGAATTAAATTCTTATTTATAATGTATTGTGACATCTCCGGTGCCGTCGGATATTTGTACCTTTAAAAGATGTACTTACAGAATAGTGTGGACATATTTTTTTGTCTAATATACAATAAGTTAAATTTAACTCTCCTTTTGATTTGAGTGCATAGACAGTTCGCCAAGGCCGCTGTCTGCTGACGCGAAAGTAGAAGGGGACAGCCATGTTGCTGCTATTTGGCTGGTTTGTAGTCTTACTTCTAGTTTTATTCATTAAAATTCATTATTCATTTTCATTAAACTTTGCCATCATAAATAAAAGGTAGTACATAAAAGGTAGAAAACGAAGAAAATACATAGAAAAGAAGTAAAGGCGGTAAAAGCTATTAAATTTCTTAGGAGAAACAAAATTTTGATCTTACTATTTTCCCGTGAATATTCCACCTTGTTTTACTATCCTACGCATTTTTCTTCATTTTCTACGGCTAAGAAAACAAGCAATAAAAGATTGAGCTGCCCCTTGAATATTAATTGATCAAAATATTTTTTGGCAACCAGTACAATACACCATGTAACAATATACATACAGTTTGATAAAAAATACATTATGCGCATGTTCCCGTGTTCCTCCATTAGATCTTTTTTTTATTATACCACGTATAATAAATAGTAAAATAAAATATAACCAAAAATGAATTCGGTACAAGAAATAATCAACGAATTTTTCTTTTTACAAACTCAAATATATTTTTTTTTACTTGTCATGTGTGCACGTGACACATATGCGTCTGCTAACCAAAAAACCTTGAATAGTACAAACGAAAACAAATCAGCAAAGCTTCGAACATTAGGAACTCGTTTAAAATTTCGCATATCAAAATAATAATAGATGGAATTTTCGTTTATTACAGTAACTACCAATTATTGAGAATGCCACGCGTAGTCCCATAAGAGCGCGTGTAAAAGCGCCCTCCAAATTTCGGCTCGGAAAAATGGAATTTTATTGTTTTTCCCGTGATGGCAGAAAGCTAATCTATCTGCTAAATTAATTTGAGACGTCGGCGTGCAAAATTCAGAGAGTTATTTGTTAGGTCTTCCTATTAAGTACGACGCTCTTTTTTACATGTATTCTTATGGCCGACCGTCCCGCACGAAAAATATCACAACTATTGAACGGATGCTCACTTTATAATCCGACTAGTGACATGGTCCTAGAATTTGATTAATCTACTATTCTAAGTAAAAAAAAATTACAAAAAGATATTCCGTCGGGAAAATGTTAAAAATAGAAAAAGTTGAGTATGCCGCCGGTAGAAACAAAAGTGACCTTGAAGCAATGCGTTCTGTTTACTACAGCGGGTATAGGGGAAACGATATTTACATTAAGTTTGCTTATTTATTTTTGCCGACGGAGCTTATTTTTTGTATTTTCTTTCAATTAAATTTATAGACTAATTAAATCCACCCACGATTCTCATAATCACTATCACTGCGTGTATAGTACAGTATTAAAGAAGTGATAAAAATGGCTTGTAATTTTGGTTAAAACATATTTTACGTTATATATTTAGGTGTCCACTTTTCGGATGGAACGAGACCTCTCGTCGGATTTCTGATCGACTGTCAGCATTGACAAACTAAATGAATTAAAAAGGCATTCCTATTATATAATATATAAGCTTTGACCAAGAATATTGACAACAAATCTGGAGCTCAAGAGAAACCAAAGGCCGCTAAAGATGTATATTTATTTTCATGTTCTTAATCAATTCAGAAATTCAGATTCTCTATCGGTGACACAACGACCTCATCACCTTCATTTCAAAAGTAATTTAAAAGAAAAGTGATTTTAGTTAAAGATGTTTCATATACCTATACGTATTATACAGGTATTAAGGTAGTTGGTAGTCCAATACATTATTGTTAACATCAGGAATAATTGAATTCCTTTCCACGCTTCCAATTTATCATATTAAAGAAAACGCACGACGTAACGGCTTTATATTAAGTGAATAGATTATTAATTTGACATGATCAAATGTCATGTAATAAGTTTTCTTGGATTGCCAATATCGCTTCTTTTTGGCGATTCTTCTACTGCGTCGTAACAATGCTGACGACAACATTCAGAAATCCTTTTCACCTTCAAAGATGTCAATATCATATAAATCCAATTTAAGCTGGTTTTTCACACAAGTTGACGCTTAAATCTGAAAGTATTTTTTTTTATTCAAAGCGTCTTTCCCCAAAACCGGCTTATTTTAGTATACAACGCTAAACTTGTTTTTCTTCTTTTCCTTTACAGTAGTTACAAAACCGACATGATATGAGAAAAAAAATTCATTGGATGATTATTCGCAATGCTTGTTCGATGGCTTCAATGCAAAAAAATCACTTTTTAAGTTGAAAAACATGCAAGGTTAAAAGGATATAATTTGGTGCGTTTAAAACTAATATGATTAAGATCGCAGTAATTTCTTATGCGTGATGAGTACAATCTTAAAGTTGCGTTACATTTTTTTCTTACCTTTCTTATTTTCATTTTTTATATTTCATTTTTTATTTAAAAAATATATCCAGTTGGATACTTCCTTGACTGTGTTGATGATTGCGATTAGTTGGTTTCTATAATGCTCCAAATAATTCTCAATGGTTGGTTTGATATATAAAAAACCGGAGGAAAATGGAAAGTTATCAGCAAAGTTGAAAACCACCACTGTTATTGTTATGTTGCACTATATTGTTCTTATATAACTGACGGTCTGATTAGTTGTGAACGTTATATTCTGCATCTAGGCTGAGTTCTTAAATATAGGCAATTATCAAGGTCCAGCGCTTGGCGGTCAGTGTTGCCTACAGGTAATAATAAGAACATGTTTTCATTTTAAGCTAGAATAAACTCAGTCTTATAAGTGCTTTTCAATTTAATTAGATATGCGCGGCACGTAAGAATAGACTGTAGTCTTTGTAGATTTATCTACCTCTGTTCAGATAGTTATTTAGAAATCAGAAGCTTTTATAGAGTCGACAAAGTTACATTTTGTTGCTGTTGGCGATAATTGATTTACTGCTGTTAATATAGCTGTGCGTACTGCATACATTCCGTTGTAATGAGCTATAAATTAATACACGATTAAGTATAAAATGTCGTGGGTAGGAGTATTTTAAGAAATTCACACAACTATACACATTCCACACTCCCGGCCGTTTTCATGTAAGACTGCTATGTTCCCTATACTATGCATGATAAGGGGAGTATCTCCTTTACTATATAACCTTCAACTCAATGGGGCAACGATAACCAGATCAGGCGTTTAGAAACTGTACACGTACGCGCTCTATCGACGTAGGTAGAAAACAATCAAATATGTTTTTGTTTATAAACTGTATTTATTCTTATTTTACATTCATCAATTATGTGATGCTAGATGGCATTTAGTGCAATGGAGGTAGGTATATGCACTGATGGAAATGCACTGAAATAGAAAAAAACCAACATTATTCTATAGAATATATGATTTGTCAATATGATTATTTAAAACAAGAATACATTAAATGGAGAATGGATAAAGAGGTATTAGATCATGATGATATGGACTTATAACTAAATCTGCTTCTCTCTTTCTCTCTCTCTCGATCAAAACGGCGACCTGCTCTCTTTGTTTCAGTTGAAGTCAGAGAGATAACATGATTATAGTATTTCGTGTAGTTTAACTCTATTAATAATAATGCATCAAAACCATATAAACCATCCACCTAGATTATTTACATATTGTTTAAGTATGTCAAGTACAGTACTTGGAATGTAATGGAAATTAGATTGATTATTCTCTTTTTTTTAGACAAAAATTGAATTATGTTTAATGTACGCTTTTTGTTTTCTTCTTTACGTCTAAATTTCCAATCAATTCCTGGGGAACTACAACAGAAATAACATTTGTAGAAATATTTTGATTTGGTTTTAAAAATAAAGAAATTAAGGTTAACTTTGAATATTAACTTTCTTTTTTTCATTCCGTGTGACATTTAAATCATTTCGGAAATTTAATTCATTTATAAGTAAGACACAATATGACATTTAGTGTCCGAAAAATATCTAGATTGAAGGAATCAAATGATTTATAAAAGAATAAAAAAAACAACATCAACGCATGACTGTTGCTTCATGTATCGCGTCACCGCTTATTCGTTCGTACCGAACATTCCAGAAATGAACGCTTTTTGTCTTGACCTCCACCTGTCCTATATACTTTTAGAAAAGTGCAACAGAAAACATTTTTATATGTTAAAGTTGATAAAAATGAGGGACACCACACATCCCTGAGACGTTAGAAAATGTTTTCTTAAAAGTAAATTTGAAAATCAAAATCAATCAATAGAAAAATAACAAATTCGTTTTTTACATTTATTATTTTTTTAAATAATTGAAAACGAAGTAAAAATAAAAATTTTAAATCGTTTTTTCGTATCCTGGAGAAATCAACACTAAGCAAGTTTATATGAAAATTTAACCTTCTAAAAATAGAATTCCTCTGAACATAGTAATGAACGCTTTTTGTCTTGACGTCCACCTGTCCTATATACTTTTGGGAAACTGCAACAGAAAACATTTTTACATTTTAAAGTTGAGGGACACCAACTTCTTAATAGTAAATTTGAAATTTTAAAATTTAAATAAATCAATAGAAAACAATAAAATTAGGTTTGTTACATTTTTTGTGAAAGAAACGAAAATACAGCAATAATAAAACATTTAAATCGTTTTTTATTGAAGATTACAATCCTGGAGAATTTACAGTACGCAAGTTTACATGAAAATTGACAAGAACGCGATGTTAATTTTTAGTTGTGTTTAATGGGATGTATAATCCATAATGTATATTACGGGAAAACGTAAACAAATTCTTTATATTTTTTTCTTATAGAAACAAAAAAAACCCCGCAAAAGTCATAATTATTTGGAATTGTCTTTCAACTTACCAGAAGTTCCAAAAGTGCATAAGACGGTTTCAATCTTTTTCATGTAATTGTTTTGGATTAGATACAGCCCGTCCAGAGATTGACGAACAAACGCCAAATCCCTGCAGGGCGTAGGCACTAATAACGCTCGTTCGGTTGAGCAATAATCCAAAAAGATTTCTTTACTATCAATGACAGAATTCGCTTTGTTCTCGTCGGCTGAATGAATATCGTGGTTTGCTTCCAATTTGGCATCAATATTTTCCCTACGTTTTGCGATGTCCTCTTCTGCAACGCTCTTAGCTTCCAGAAGGTCCACCTTGACTCTCAAGCTCTTCAACTCCGCCTTCATTTCTTCCTATGCGTGTAAAAAAATGTTTTGTTGATTATAACATTATTTCATAATGGGATTATAAGGAATTTATTGGCATAATAGATCGCATAGTTAACGCATATTAAAAATGCAATAGCTTTACCAGGATCTCGAAGCAGAGTTATTTTCCCAGTCCTTATCATCATGATGTAATGCCCCTTTATTTATTCTTTGTATTACCATATAATGTATATTATTGTTTAAAATAATCATATTGAAGAATTCAGAAAAAAAGTAAAGTTTACAAGGTTGCGAGCGAAAAAAAAAATAAAATAAATGAGCTTTTCAAATGATTTGGCGTATACCAACATAGGTCTACCCAATTTTATGTTTAAGCTTTACAAGTGTACAGGCTACATTAGGAATATTCTAGATTTATAAATGAATTTACTTTCCTCAAATAACTTGAACTTCTTCACTTTAAATCTAAAGATTCCCCATTATACATAAATCCATCATATTTTTTTTTCATGCATTATGAAATCATGACCACAATCCGGCCACAAAGGCTCACGGCGGGCCTGAGAATAGTTATTATTGGTATTAATCCAGATAGTCCTTTTGTTATCATCTAATGCGCAGCAGCACCGCATTTAGTTGTAACTGTCAAGGCACGGAGTTGTAAATGATAATGTTATTTAACAATGCCGAGGTCTTGTTAAGAAGTTATGGAATATTTAAAGCTTATATGTTTCTACTTCTAAGTGATAAACTCTCTAGATCTTAGTACTGTAATACTCTTTGATATACAATTTATGTTATATTCGTTCATGATATTCAAAACAATAATCATCGTAATTTAATTTTTTGCTATTTTTTGGGTCCAGTTGAAAGTTTAAAACACTGTTTAACGTTGCGCTATGTTTGACTAAGGATTTGGTTCATCGTACAGCAGTTTTTACAATCCCAGCTACGAAGTCGAAAACTTGATAAGTATATACACATAATTCCATAGTTTAGGCGCAATTGCCGACAAAACCATGAAGTAATATTACAGGCAATATAAAAAAGTAGATTTATTTTATCTAAAATAGTTTATTGGCTTATATGAATTATAAATGACATGCAATTAAAAGTGCTTTTATAACTACAACACGATGAAAAATAATCCCCAATGTTTATTGTGTAGGCTGCGCCAGGATCAGAATGAAAGAAATTGATAATGTAAATGAGAACTTTGTATACAAGACGAGAGAGCTAGCTCATTTCGATTTAGATAACTCTTTTCATCCGCTCTTTCTTTTTATCGTAATGTGTTTAATTTCTTGTTTGCGGTGGTTCAATCTTCTAATGAGTGTGGCACCTGCATAGAAAATGCCCAACTGGTAAGAATATGTTCTTTCATAAACCTCTGACTGAAAGAATCCACTGCAAAGCTAAAATATCACTTTTGATTAATGTAATAAAACAGACGGGTTTTATTGAGAAACTTGAAATGCTGCAAGGCGAAATGAAATCTCAGAAGACTGAGATCAATCAATTGAAATCTGAGATTAAAAATTCAAAATCAGAGAACGAAGAATTGAAAGCCTGACTGTCCCAACAAGACCAAAAGATTCTTCAACTGGAGAAAGAGATTTCCAATCAAAAATCTTCTGGTCCTCCCGTCAAACCGACTGATTCGTGTACAAAGAAGGTGGACAATGCGGCGTCTAAAAAGAATGAAAAGTTATCGTCGAGAGCCTTGTCCTTACTGCCAACGTCATGCGATGATTTGAGGAAAGAAGGTCACTTTGCAGATGGAGTCTACCTGGTGCTCAACGAGGAAACCAACAAGATTGACGCAGTATTTTGTCAATATCCAGGAGCTAATCAAGGTAAGATAGAAAATAAACTTATGTAACATGTGGTTTATCATAATTACTTGTGTACTGTTTCATTTCTTTCAAATTTAAACTTTTAACATAGTATTAATAGTAATAAAGATATTATTTCAATATGTTACTGACCAAAATGGGATATTTTTGGTCGATTTGTAACTTTGGTGATTTTTTTTTAATTTTTGTTCCTCTTTTAGGAAGTTTTCTTTAGTTTAAAAAATCCCTTTGTAGAACTTATTCCATAATAAAATCATTATCTTTCGTTCTAAAATTTAAAAAAAAGTTTATTACTAACAGCCAAATACAATGCGAAATAATTAAAGTTTAATAGCTTTTCTTTATTTCATTCATGTAAATGAAATAGTTCAATTTCAGTTAAACTAATTTTGATACATAAATAATATATTTAATCAAAGCCTATAAAATACGTGCAGGTAAGACAAGAAGATAAATTCGTTTTCCTGCGAGAATAAAAGTTTAATTAATTTGACGTTAAACAGTATCCTAAAAATATTTGTTTTAAATATTGTCGTTTTTCAATGCGCGCAGTTTTACAGGAGCCCATCGGAACTGTCGACATCAAAACGAAAATCGTCCATTTCTACGTGCAGAGGGAGTCTTATTTTACCACGCCCAATGCCGTTATTCCGTTTGAATTGGCACCTCTCAATGAAGGCGATGCTTTCAATTTTTCTTCTAGGATCTTCACGGCTCCAGTCTCGGGGATTTATCATTTTGATTTCACTGCTAATAAATCTTCAATTACCGCTTCTTTGTACGTATACCTTCAAGTAAACGGCGTCAGTGTTGCTGTTACGGGTACTGTACAGTCTGATCCCGGGAGTTTTGATGTCGTTTCCTTGAGCGCCTCCTTGCGATTGGCAGCAGGCGACACAGTGAATGTGTGGAATTACGGTAATGGCGCGCTCCACGATGACAGCGATCACACGAGCAATTTTAGCGGATGGCTCGTAGAGGAGGAATTCATGTAAAATGATTTCTTGTATTATTTGACATCCCACACAAATAAACGATGACGTGATGAGTTTAATCTATATTTGTCGCAGTTCTTTTTTATTCCCTTTTTAGAAAACGTATTAATTGATTCGTTTTTTTAATTATTTTGAATTGAACTTGCAAGTTGCGTATGAAATAAAGTATGGAAAGTTAAATTACATACTTGCCACATATTTCTTTTAAAGCCTATATAGAATACTTGACCTGGATGAAAGATTATACAAATTTAATTAATGCAATGATCGCAATAGTTTATACACCATATCACGTACTTATTTAATCAATGCAAAAAGTATTTTTGTTCAATTCTTGACTTATCCGGAAATACCGCAGTAAGCACCAAGTTGTTTTTGTAATTAACTTTTTTTTTTAACAAAGCCAAGGGTTTTACAAGATTCACAAAATATTTTGATCTTATAATATCTGTACTGTATTGCATCCATTTATATACCGCACGCTCTTCACATAACATTTAAAGATAAAAAAACATCAGTTCATTTGATGATTTTTTAATGACTACTACAATAAAAATTCAGAATTTCTAGAAAAAATAAGAATTCATTGGTTTCCAGTTACGCGCAGTATGAACGAATTTAATTTCTTTCAAATTTCTATACATATAGGTCCACTACAGTTCTTCGTATAATTTCCTGGTATTGTACCTGTTATTTAGCACACTACATATATATATGGGCGTAGCTCATTTCTCTATGATATATCTGGCTTTTTGTTAATTTTTTTTCAAACTATATCTTAACAAATTTTGTATTGTCTATTGCAATAAGATATTTGCTCCCATCATAAGATAAATTCTCATTCGTCTCATAATTGGATCTTTTTGTGCGCATTCCCTGTTCCTTTTAGTTTAATCACGCTGTTATAATAAGGCTTCCGTTTTCTCACCATAAAAAGTATAGAAATAAACATGTAGTGTAAGTCAAAATTGCTATACAAGATCGATCCTAACATAACTGTCGTTCTCTAGCTTTTTATTTTTATTTATTATAATCACATTAGTATAGATATGCCTACCTCCATCGCCCTATATGTCATCTAACATCCCATACGACCCTATACTTGATGTAAAACCTAAAACAATATTAAATACAATTTGTGAATAATTTAATTAATTCTTTGATTAGTTTCTACTCACGTCGATAGAACGCGCACGCATACGGTTTACAGACGCCTGCTCTGATAATCGTTGTTCCATGATGAGTCTCCTTATCATACATTAAAGGGAGCAGCAGTCTTACATAAAAACGGAAGTGTAGAATGTAGATTTTTAAAAATAAAGGCCAAGGTCTCGACAGGAACACACATGGGGTAGTATACAGCTTATCTACCTACTTCAAAGTCTTAACCATAAACATTTGATTTTCACATAAAATGCTGTCAGACTTAAAGCAGTTTTAAAAATAAATGTCGAGATGACTGTATATGTTTACAGTCATTAAAGAACATAATAACAGTCATTAAGAACAGTCATTAAAAAACATAATAACAAAGTAGTATACATCTTTATCTCTATAAAATGAAAAATCGAAAAATTGGTCGATTTTCATCGTTTACTGGATACAGTTTTAACCGTGAAAGCGGTCATCAGTGCTTATCTATTCCTTAATTTTACCAGCTGCATTAGGAACGTTTTTTTATAGTAAAATATGTATAATTTAATCATTACACATCTTACATCAGTTAGATATTTTAATGAATTGCAGTTAATTTAAACAAATAAATTAATTATTGCTCTGTCTCACCCTGAAGATACAGAATTCACACATCCCATTTCTGAATTTAATTTTTAAGCGAATCAATGACATATTTTATTTATTTACACCATATAGGCTCTTTTTGGTTTTAGTAACAATCAATTATAAACGTCTTCGTCCCCGCACACTCTACCAATATTGCGGTAGATCCTCACATACAGATTACTGTGCAAGTTTTAAATTATATTTAAGTATATTAGTGATTATTATAACATAAGGAAATGCTTCAATTAATCAATTAAGATTTGGGAATAAAGAATATCATATAATAGAAGGACGAAAGTGATTGGCAATGACAATTCACGTGTTTAAAAAATGTCTTTGCTGATTGATGAGATATTAAAAATACAACGCGCCATCCTATTTTCTCTCTCTCTCGTCTACGCTTGAAACTATGTGCAAGAGTATGTCGATATTGCCTATTTAGCTTATCTATTCTCTCAGCTTACACGGGGAACTCTTTTTTTATAATAAAAATGTAATGTGTAATAAGAAATAAGAATGGGATTTTTTATTTTTATTTGGGATATTAACAAGTTTTTGCAATATTAACAAGTACTTGGCATAATAAACAGCAGCTATTTATTCAAACAAAGCTACCGCCTTGAGCTCTGAGCAGTAGCTGACATCTTATCAGCAAGAATAAAGATTTCTAAAAGCTATAGCACGGCAATAAATTCTGTGACGTTCAAACCAATAAGTGTTTCGAAATAAAAAATTACCAATTTAAGCCAAGCTTGTTAAATTATGTGAGGGAAACCCCTATTTTACCTATATTACATTTTGGAAACAATTGCTGACGACATACTTTTTTCAACCTTAAAATTGAAGTGATAACAACATAGCTCTTTTAGAACTCTGAGGCTTATATAACGGGAACTTATACAACGGCCGAGGGAACAGCCTGGGCAGTTAAGTTAGACTCTCCTCCTTTTAATAAAATAGTCTTAAAGATATTGTTAAAATGGCTTTAAGAATTGAGAGTATTGGGCTGATGTTGGCTCTATCTGTCTTGCTGGCAATTCAACATTCGACGTGCAGCCCAATAGAGAATGAAAAACTTGTAAGGATCTGAAAAAAATTTTGTCTCACTTTTAAATATTAATTTCAGCGAATTTCTTTCTGCATTTTCAGACAGTGTTGAGTGAACGATTTGACAAATTGCAAGCGAAGTGTCATTGTCAGAGTCATTGGAGGCTGAAAAGGTAAGAGATTTTAATTTGTCCTTAACTTTGCTTTAGATTATCTTATCTCTTTTTTTCAAGCATAATGTTTCCATTTTGAGACAAACTTTATTAGTCAAGCAACGATTCAGTAAGAAACTGTCTAAGAAGTAATTTATTTAAAAAAAAAGAGTTGGAAGTGGCATGCACAGGAATCTTGTTATAAAAGTACAATCGTTAAACTGAGATTAACGTAATAATTGGCACCTTTTATTTTTTTCGTCTGCTGTAGAATGGGTTAAAGATTCAGACGAGCAACTTGCAAATAAAATTGGGTCATCTAGAAGAAAAAGAGGCCGAAAACGAAGCGAAAATCAGCGAACAGGAAAAGGAGATCATCCTACTCAAAGCCAAGACGGATGCAAAACTGGAATCCATCCAATCTACTGAACTTCGTCCCAACAAAGATAACAATATAGGCGAAATTAACAGAAAAGAAAACTCTCCTGGTGGTTATTCGACCAAAGCGTTAGTACCGTCGTCCTGCAGAGAACTTTCCCTAATTGGCTATAATTTGAACGGGCTCTACCTCGTTCAAAACCTAAACACGAAAAAGGTCGAAACCGTGTTCTGCTCATTCGGCACTTCAGGTGAATCGTATATTTAATAAAATCGTAGTCGTAAAAACTTTTGTCCTATTAAATTGATTATTTCGTCACAATTTTATTATTTAGCTTTTTATGGTAGACCATAATACGACAATTTTTAAAAATTTAAATTTAAATTGTTTAAATATATTTCTGACACTAATAAACATGATATTAAAATTATAGTCGTAAAAACTTTTGTCCTATTAAATTGAATATTTCGTCACAATTTTATTATTTAGCTTTTTATGGTAGACCATAATACGACAATTTTTAAAAATTTAAATTTAAATTGTTTAAATATATTTCTGACACTAATAAACATGATATTAAAATATATTCATTATAATTTCCTAAGAAAGTTATGTTACTCAAAAAAATATTTTACTTTAATTTTAAAAAAAGGAGAATTTAAGTTGCATTTCCGATTACTTTAAATGATTTCTGATTTCTGAATTTTATTTCTGTTGCCGTTTCCGAAGCTTTGATTGGGAATGTTGACGTGAAGACGAGCAACGTTCATTTCTACGTCCAGAGAAATTCCAGTTTTAGTTCAACAGATGCCGTAATCACGTTTGAATTGGCACGTTTAAACGAGGGCGGTGCTTTTGACTTGACCTCCGGGCTTTTCACTGCCCCAGTAAAAGGGACTTACCACTTAGATTTTTCTGCCATTAAATCTTTAACTGACTCTCACTTGGCCATTCATCTTCAAGTAAACGGCGCTAATGTTGGTCGCGTTGTTACTTACACATCAGCTACAGAGAGCAATAATGTCGTTTCCTTGAGTGCCTCCTTGCGATTGGCAGCTGGCGACAAAGTAAACATGTTATTGAATCCCAATAGTGGCTCGCTTATGGATAACACCTACGATCACTTTACCAACTTTAGCGGCTGGCTCGTCGAGGAGGACTTGATGTAAACTGGTTCTTGATTGACTCGCACGTAACCCTAAATAAATAATAAATGCATTAAAATAATCTTCATATTTCTTTCAATTTCACTATCATTCTATTTCAGGATTTAAAAAACTTCTAAAAAATGAGCTAAAATAATTCTTTTTTTTTTTTTTTTATAACTATGAAAGACTTTTCATTTTTGTAACTTCTAACTATAATATAAGTACCGTGTAAAGAAATACATACAGTCTTGAAAATCATTACAGTTTTGATGTCATTAGTGCGCATCATTAGCGCGCCTCTTTGCGATTGGGTAAGGGCAACAGAGTTAACCTGTTGCTTCGGGTGGCACCCTCATCGATAGAAGCGATGATCACTGGACCCACTTTGCCGGTTGGTTGGTGGAGAAGGATTTTATGTAAACTGATTCCCGTTTAAATAAATGATTATGTCGTTTCCATTTTCTTTCTTTTTTTTCTTTTTTTTTTATTTTGAAAAAAAAAAAAATTATAAGTAACTAGTTGATGTTAGTTAGATAGTCGATTCAGCTTAACTACTCCCACAACTTTCAAGGGTCTTATAAAATTTTAAAAACAATAATACGGCTGTTTCCATACAATAATGAATTCAAGCTTATCATCCATCTGCTTTATTTATTAAGAGGTATGAGTCCAGAATCTAGAATTATTTTTAATACAAAATTATACAAGAACATTTTGTTATATATTTTTTTAGATATAGTAAAACAGTCTTCAATCGGCACCGTCGATGTAAAGTCGCAGAACGTACACTTCAGTGTCTCGTCATCTCGTCCTTTGGCATATTATTATAATGAGACATGCAACGGCTTTATCCCTTTTCAAAACGAACTACTGAACATCGGCGGGGCCGTTGACTTAGGAACTGGGTATTTTACTGCACCCGATACCGGAACTTACCACCTTGATTTCTACGGAATTGGGGAAGCGGCTTTGTATTTTAACTTTTACCGCACTGGTGGTGGACCTTACATTGCTGCCCCTTACATTGCAAGACAAGGAGTCACAACCGGATATACTGGCCCCGTTGGATTCACTGCTTTATTGCAATTGCAAAACGGGAGAACAAATGAGATTTCATATGGAAGCTCATAGGTTTTCTTCTGAAATTGAAGGCCCTGTTGATATCCAGAAGAGATATCCACCTCTTCCTTTCCATGCCTCCATTACCAAAGAATGAAATGAGATTCGAAGAACAAGAAAATTTAGAGTTACATTGCAATGTAACAGGTTGAAGAGCAACGCATTCTTTGCTTATCAATAGAGTTTATTCTACTTTTAATGTATGATGTCGTTACGGTGATGTTACCATGTGAAACAGTACTAAAATAACACAGTCCATCTGAAATATAGTTTCAATATGCTGCTGTCAGTTTAACTAATTCAAGATTAAAAGTTTAACAAATCAATAATAAATAATTCGACAAAAAATGTGACTTCCAAACGAGAAATTTGAATCATCGTTACGATACATATACAATACGATGTCTGTACGATGCAGTTACGTGTTGGAATAAAAATGAGAAGCTTATATATGGTGAGAAAAACCCTAAAAGTGTTGTCATAATGTTTCTATACATGTAATATTTATAGAATTATACTGTTTAATCAATTTATTTTTACCATAAATTTTTGTATACGATATACGATGCTTACAAGTTTATACGAAGTTTATACGAAGTCGTAACGATACCATTTCGGCTACAAAAACAGCCGCATACTTTGTACCACGGTCGATGAAATACAACAATTACGGATGATAAGAAAAAAAAGAAATATTATACACAATCTGGTGATCTCAGATTATTAATTCATTTGCAATATCATTATGACATCGTAACAAGCCCGTAAAATGTAAGTATGGCACCGAAGAGAAATTCACGTAATCGCAGATTCATCTTGTTTAATTTGAGTAGCCAATTCCGAATTTTACTCTGGTTACATACCGTGTGTAAACGAAGTCTTGCGGGAGAAAAAATGCAATTAATAAAGTAACACACTTTAACGTGCTATTCGACACTCGTCGCAGTTTATCGGTGGCAGATCCCGCCTCTTGCGGGGACACTTATATTTCTCTGGGTCAAACACCGAGGTACCGTATGATGCGCGAGGGGAGATATCCATAATACGACATCATTACGATGTCAATTCAACTTCGTGAGACATACGAAGTACAGAAAATATTAATCAACAATTTTTATTCAATCGAAAGCTGTTATGATGTCAATACGACTTCATATCAAGTACTTATACAGCGGGTCAAAAATACATAAATATATAATGGTAATTTTACGATGGTGTTGCGACTTCAAAACGATGCAGTTCAATATACATGATGTGCAGACGATGGTGACATGAATAAACATATTAAATGTTAGAAATATGATGGTGCTACGACTTCAAAAACGATACTAGTAAAGAAAGATATTGGACAGGCGATGTAACATTAAAGATTGGCGACTTAAAGAAATCTTGGCTAATAACCCTAAGTTGTAAATTGACATCGATTAAAGGCCATGATCGAAAATTTTACGATAGTATTACGACGTCTAAACGATGTGTCTGAGAAGTATGTTGTACATTAACATTTGATCAATGGCAGTTTCTGAAATTCTACGACAGTGTTACGACTTCTAAACTATATGTCCGAGAAGTATGTTGTGCATTAAAATTTGCATTTTCTGAAATTTTACGATGATGTTACGACTTCAAAACGATAATGTGCGATTGTATGATGACTTAAAGAAAATCGTGGTCTATAATCCCAAATTGTACATTACAAATGATACAATGAAATTTTTTGAAATTTTACGACGGTGTTATGAATTCAAAACGATACAGTTCAAGATATATGTTCGGCAGGCGAAGGTGACATAAATAAACATGTTAAAGGTTTTTAAATGAGCGATGATATAGCATGACGTCTATAATCCCAAGCAGGTCAAGCTGTACATTATCAGTGACTCAATGACGGGTTCTAAAATTTTACGATGGTGTGACGACTTCAAAACGATACTAGTAAAAAGACATATAGGGCGGGCGATAAGGACATGAATAAACATATGAAAGGTTTTAAACGAGCGATGGCGGTACGACTCAAAGACAATCGTGGCTAAAAAAATGATAATTCTAAGTTGTGTATTGACATGGGTTCAAGGGCAGGATCTAAAATTTTACGACATTGCTACGACTTCCATACATTGCCATACGATGCAGTCCGAGAAGCAAGTTTTCCATTAACATTTGATCAATGGCAGGTTCAGAAATTCTACGACGGTGTCAAGACTTCAAAACGATATTAGTAAAGAAAAATATTTTGCAGGCGATGGGGACTTGAATAAAAGTCTCAAGGGTTTTAAATGTTCTATGGTATATGATGACTTAAAGACAATCGTGGTATATCATTCCAAGCTGTACATTATAAGTGATACAGTGGAAGGTTCTGAAATTTATCGATGGTGTAACGACTTCAAAACGATTCAGTTTAAAATACATGTTCATCGCAGTCAATGCCCAGGTAGCACATGATATCTATTAGATATCGTAGGGATATACTTTCAACTTTTCAACTTTTAAGCGATATCGAGCTCTACAACCGATACGTTTTCTACCTAAAAACTTTAAAAGTTGTAGATATCACAACTATATCGGATACTTCAGTAGTTAAATGTCGTTAATGATTTTTCATCTTGAATATTAAGAATTGTACGAGCGCGGTCGAAATATCAGCCGGGCGCTACTACACTTGGACTCCGGCCAACTTTGACGGGTCGGCCGGTGAAGAGAGACTCAAGTCGGAAGTATAGTCGGAGAGGTAGGATCTTCGAGGGCAGTGCAGGGAAGTGTCTCTAACAAGTTTTTGGACCTCCTGTGGTTTTTTTACCGAAAGTTGTCGTCCGGACTCCGGCACCGGGCGACCCCACTTTCCTGCCGGGCTTTGGATGATCTTAACGCCGGCACAAATGTAGGGTCACCCGGTGCCGGAGTCCGGACTCAGAGTCCGAGTACAAGTATTTTAATTATGCGTAGGAAAGTTTTAGGTGCTGTTTCCTGCAGTGTACATACATTTCAGACACGTTTGACGCAAAGCTTTCCGTCAAACTCGTCGCCGCCGTCACTACGTTTTTGTATCGGCTGTTTGGTGATCTTAAACCCGGCTGTAAAGTCGGATCAACCGGTGGACTCAGTGCAGTGCTGGCTGAAACATATAAATAGCTCAGTTTCACTAGTGTTTCTAAGTGATTGGTAGCTAAGTGGTTAACACGGGAGACTCCATATTCAAAGGTTACTGGTTCGAACCTCACCGAGGGACGTCCCTTTTTATTTTTATTTTTAATAATAATTTGATGTCGCCGCGAAATCGACCCCATGTCGACGTAGACATGAAATTTGGGTGCAAAACGATATCAAAACTATATCGATACGATGTCTAATAGACATCTCCACGACATCATATTGACATATTTTTCAAACAAGAAAAATATATTGAATAAATATCGATGTGCTACCTGGGTGGGGACTTGAATTAACATCTCACGCGTATGAAGGGTGCGATGGTCGGACGGCTTCAAAACAATCGGTGTTAATAATCCTAAGTTGTTTATTGATGCCGGTTCAATGCTAGGATCGAAAATTTTACGAGAGAGTTACTACTTCTAAAAGATGTGTCTAAGAAGTATGTTATGCATTAACATTTGATCAATGGCAGTTTCTGAAATTTTACGATGACGTTACGACTTAAAAACGATAAAGTTTAAGATTTCTGTTCTGTAGGCGATGGTTACTAAATAAACATATTAAAGGTCTTTAAATGAGCGATGGTAGCACGACGTAAAGACAATCGTGGTCTATAATCCCAAGTAGGCCAAGATGTACATTTTAAGTGATTCAATGACAGGTTCGGAAATTTTACGATGGTGTTACGACTTCAAAACGATACAAGTAAAGAAAGATATTGGACGGGCGATAAGGAAAATAAACATATCAAAGGTTTTAAATGAGCGATGGCGGTACGACTTAAAGACAATCCTGGTCTATAATCCCTAGCTGTGCATTGAGATCGGTTGAAGGCCATGATCGGCAATTTTACGACAGTGTTACAACTTCTTAACGATGCAGCCCGAAAATCATGTAGTGCATTAACATTTGATCAATGGCAGGTTCTGAAATTGTACGATGGTGTTAAGACTTCAAAACGATACTAGTAAAGAAAAATATTGGGCCGTCGATGGGGACTTGAACAAACGTCTCAAGGGTTTCAAATGGGCGATGGTATGATGAGTTATGAAGACAACCGTGGTCTATAATCCCATATTGTACATGATAAGTGAAACAATGGTAGGTTCTGAAATTTCACGATGGTGTAACGACTTCAAAACGATACAGTTTAAATACATGTTCATCAGTCAATGGGGACTTGAATTAACATCTCACGGGTATGAAGGGTGCGATGGTAGGACGCCTTCAAAACAGTCGTGGTCAATAAACCTAAGTTGTGCATTGACATCGGTTCAATGCCAGGATCGGAAATTTTACGACAGTATTGTGACATCTAAACGATGCAGTCCGAGAAGTCAGTTGAGGATTAATATGTGATGAAGGCCATGATCGGATATTTTACGATGGCGTTACGAATTCAAAACGATACTGACCTAGAATCATATTGGGGATTAACATTTGATGAAAATCCAGGTTGTGACATTTTACGATGGTAATACGACTTCAGAACGATACTGTCAGACACATATATTGGGCAATTGATGGGGACTTGAATAAACTTTTCACGGGTTTTATAAGTGCGATGGTATGACGAATTCAAGATAATGTTGATTAATTATCCCGGTAGACCGGTAATTTTACGATGTCATTACGACTTGAGAATGATACTGTCCGAGATAAATGTTGGGACGGCGACTAGGTAGTTTCCGGTCAACCGGTATCAACAGTCACAGTTCCCCTCTCATACCTCAATTTGTACCCCATAGCCCACTGATCGGCTATCGGTATACCGGTCTTGGCCGTCACTTAACCTTCTACAACATCAATTTGCCTCGCATAGCCTCTTTCAGCTTTCGGCGACCCAACGGCCAAAGCGTAAGCTATCTGAGCTCGACACCACCAGCGCCCGTTCGCTGAAGCGTTACTCGGTAAAATAAAACAAAGCCGTTGAGATGTCGTCTCATAAAGTTATGATAAAAGACAGGATAATGACTGTAATCTTCGCTGACAATCTAATTTAATAACTAGTGACGAAGGTTCATCTCATTCACAACATGTCAAACCATAAATTCTGAATAACTAATTCCCTTCATTCTACGTTTCATGATCATATCAAGAATACAATAGAGAGATATAAGTAGTAGGTCAATAAATTGTGGGCCTAACAACCGCTTGAACTACCCTACAGCATGTACACGAATAATGAATGTGAATCCTCTTGGGATGAGTCAGCAGGAATGCGCTGGCACCTACGATGGAGGGGGACCCCCTCCATGACAGGTGGCCAGAATCAACGATCACACCTGGGCAATCTTGATTCACCCTATCTGGAGAAAAACATGGCGACCGTCCTTCTGTCTTTAATAATGACATATTTTTACGATAGAATGACGACTTTGTTACGATCCTGTACAAAAAACATATAGCCGGGTGGTGGATATTTTCATTACCATCCCAATGTAAGTACAGATACGAACAACCGGCGTCGGCCGCCACTTCATCCCTGTCATACCCTACTACGTCCCCGGTAGCCCCGAACACACCGTCTCTCCGTCCACCGGTCTCTCAACTTCTATTTACCCCCTCTATACATCACTTCGTCACTTACCCAAGCTACACATCGTTCCACCTCGCATAGCTCGTCAGCTTTCGGTAACCAACCGGTCAAGGCTTCAGCTATCTCAGCTCGACACCACCTGCTCCCGTTCGCACACTTATAATGACAACAACTTTAAAAATTACTGACAACATTTGTCTTGTCATGATGAGATCTATTATCTATATCTATGAAAGAATTGATATATTTCAATTCATTTTTTCTTTAACAAGAGAGAGTGAGAGAGAGAAAAAAAACGACCCTCCCGGCCTGCTTTAAATAGAGAAAGCAAGGTCAAGCTATACACTGTATGAACACAGAAGGGTTGATCAAGGTCTCACGCTCCCTTGGGAATTCAGGAATTTCGAATGAGGGAGACCCCCCTCATCGCATTCTCATCGCGCTTATGGCAGGTCAACCTTGAATCACCCTAGCTGCATTGAATGAAAATGGTCACCGTCGATCAAAATCTACTTCTGAAATAATTAAAATAATAGATTCATGAAATAGATGCAGAAACAAGCATGTGACATGCTATAGCAATTAACTACCTTTATAAAGTTCATTTTTCAGATAGTACTTATTATACACAGTAAGTCTAATAGTTTTCATAAAATTACTTCAGCTACGCGTCAATACGAGACCAAGTATCTATGCTGCAATGCCAGTATGAAATGAGCTAGCATTCCACCCATTGAATCATTCGAGAGCGTACATTCGTGCCATGAGGAGGTTTCTACCGGTTCCATTCAGGATTGGGAGAGTACCATTCCATTCAGATTGGATGGGCCTTCCTGGTCTCCCTCGTGATAAATTCGTTATAAAAACAATTTCATGATCGCGCATTGCAATGGGAAAAAAGGAAAATGTTCGCCTCTTTATGATCTTCAAGAATATATAAAAACTATGTAATAATTTTTTTATTATTAGACAGATTAAAAGTTTGAAATATTTTTTTTAAAGCTCGAATAGCCCACTTGATTCATATAAGGTATACAAGACTTCCTTTGGTGGAAAAAATTAGGTTCAATCTTTTTTTCCTTTACATATAACATTCACATGTAATCAAAATATTACAAATTAAATATATTAATGTAGATCTGGAGAAGGCGATAATTTATATTTTTGTCCCATTTTAATGCGATCATTCACTTATTTTTAATTAAATATCAAAGTTTCCTAATAAAGGCGGGAAAACGCATTGTTTTCCTGAAAATGTCGTGATGGGCCCTATCGTATTTTGACTCGTTCGGCATCATTTTTACCTCGTTCAGTAGTTTGTATTACTGAAACATGATCGCCTTGAATCCAGGTACTTGATTTCGTCTAGTTTTCAATTATTTGACCACTGGAAAGCATTGATAATTCGTGTCGAACAACGATATTTTTTACCGAATCTGTCAAAACAGCGTTCTTGGCCAATTATGCCGCGGGTGGATGCTGTTTATGAATAACCCTTATTATTATGATTTCATTAATTTATTAATATATTTTATTAATACACAACTTATTACATTTGTACACGGTTCATCAATCTTGTTTTCATTTCCTCTATCGAATGATATGCAATTCATAGGTACCACATAAGATTTATCCGTTGAAAAGCTATTCCTGCAAAAAAGTTGCGTTCTCAATACTGGGTTACTTTTGACGGAATTAATGGAAAAACTCTTACTATACGCATATTGAAAAGCATTGTATTCTACTTTCAATGAAGATAAGCTGTAAAAGTCATGCTCAACACAGGTTATATGAGTTTATATTTGAGTTTTGTGCACGTTCACAGCAGCACCCATTTGCTTCCCATATACGTTTGCATACAGTTAATAAGTCAAAGATCTATTTATTTGATAATTTTTTCAATGTTCTCTAGACCAGAAGAGACAAAAATAAAATATTGCAACACATATTTTGGTTTTAAAGGCTTCCTTTCCTGAATTGTGTATTAATACAACGCAAACCATTCAGCATAAAGTTATTACATGAAATGTGAGTGTATAAGCGAGATCAAAGTAACAAATCCTCCTGAACGTCTGCTTTTCCTGTGGATTCTACATTTTCATCTCCGTCTTCAATTATGTCCATCTCGTCTTCACTCCCAATTAGATCCAACTCGTCTTCGCTTCCGGAATCACTGTTGCAATCTTCATCTACAGAGGCAGCAGTGGAATCAGGATCATCGGTTTCGTCTTCTTTCTCGTCCTCTTCATCACGTATGTCTTCATGTCCCTTCAGCCCTAGAGACAGGCGGCTTCCGATTCCACCCGAAAATGATTTGCAGCTTCATTCATCATCCGCCGGATATAGTCCATTTCAGCTCTAATTAGAAGTACTTTTCCTAAAAGAAGAGTGTTGACGTCTGATTCAGGAGAATCCTTATTGCTCATTTCAGCCATTAAAAGTCTCTCCTTCTGTTCTAACGCAGAAGCCGTAGCTTTGAGTGACTTGGTATGCTGGAGCATTTCGGATTTCGCGAGGACGATATCCTCCATAGCGGTTCCACAGCATCCATGTATTGACGAGTTTATACTTTTCATCAAAAGTTACTAATAAAAAGGAAATACTTTAGAAATATGTTTTATATTTAACAAGTTATATCTTCCAACATACGGTCAGGATGAGATGAACTGCTATTCTCGGCATCCAGAATATCCAATTGCCATGGGAATTTTCCTTCATCAAAAGATTCTTCCGTGATTTTTGATTTAGCAGGCAAATGTTGATTGATCAACTTGATGTTCTTGGTAACTTTTTCTCTGAGTGCCCTTTGAATTCGTCTCAATCTTGTCCTATCCTTTGCATTTTCTGCAAAAATTAAAATATTTCAAGATTATTACTTTTATTTTTTATATCTAGAAACAAAACGAATCACTGCTACCTGAGTCTCTCTTGATTTTGATTTTAGTCAGTTTGAGGTGCACGTACAACCTCTCGAGATTTTTTAAAGAATTTCAAGCTCCGCCTTTTGACTTATTTTCATCATAGCGCACTGTTGAGCTGCTTTGATGAGTTCTTGCTCTAATTTAGAAATATCTTCTATAGGCAGCCCATGAAAATTCAATAGAAGCTTCAAATCTTTCCAGTAAGATTTAACAAGAACTCGTGCCTAAAATAATTCCGAGAGTTAGACGTTGTGAGTAAAAATAATCGGTACGTAAATATTAAATTCATACTCGTTTCAGACGAAAGACCAATGTTTTCGACATGCCTTCAAATTTTTCATCATTTCAGTAATAAATTCCAGCTGTCAAATGAGCATTGCGATCTGAAACATCAAATACATTATTTTAAAACAAATATTTCAAGGTATGGAAAGCAGCTAGTAATGTACTCACGCTCAGCTGTCATATGTTTTGTTGAATTTGCGTAGAGGTAGAAATGAGAGAAAGCTTGTTCATTTTCTTCCCCCATAGTTGCAGCTGCCCCTCTTTGCCAGTGGGGATTGTATAGTACCTAGAATTTAAAAAAAATCATTATGTTTTAAATAAGATATTATTAGAATCTATAATAATATAAAGCCATACCTGGCACCACCACTGATGAGCTTCCACATGCATTCGAGGGCACATTCTTCCCATTCGTGTTAATCTACTGTATTCGGGAAATGCAGCCGCTACTCTCTTCGCAAATATCCAATAACGACAGATTACGTCATTGCAAGATATTTGACATCCCTTATTCATGCATTCAATATGCATCAGTAAAGCGTGGATAAACGTCGCGCCCCGATGCATGTTAATGGCGGCAAATATTGAGCCGTGGAGGCAGGGTGAAAAAATGACTCCGGTTTCATCCGAGTTCTTGAACTTGGAAGAGTTACTCCTGGCGGCCTTGAAAACAGACCCGCCACACATTTCCTTTTTCGTAGACTAATAGGAAATAGAGTTGATAATATGATAACTACATAAAATAGTATTTGATTACGTACTCTGGGAACTTTTTCGTCTATTTTCTTTTCTAAGATTTTAACCGCTTCCTCCCCCTTGATGGCTTCTTTTCCGTATAATGATTCGGCATTTTCCCTATGAAATAAGGAACAGGATAACACGTGTTGTAAAGCAATAAGTGATATTATAATAATCAAAAATGTTTTGTAAGAAACTCACAAGTCGATTTCATTCTTTTTTTTTTACTCTTCCTGCGGATTCCAATCTGCGGAGCTTGACGCAACCGTCCGCGGATCCAGTGCGTGGCTTATCACCGCAGGCTGAACAATACATTTTCCTTTTTAATTGGATATCCACCGAAATTGTGTGGTCCTGAAATTCCCATTCTCTATAGGCACGGGAAAACAGTGTCCGGTTATTAGTGGAACTCTAATATAAATAGATGAAAATATTATGAGATTATAGGGGGAATTATTTAAAAATATAACAGCAGATGCTGTATTTAAAAAATTATAATCGATGCTGCTTACTCGGCCGGATTCTCTTGAAATCTTTCCTAAAATTTCTAGATACTTGTTCTAAGAACTCCTCGGGCGAAGGTGTTGACGATGGAACCAGTATTTGAAATTTTCAACGCTAAAAAGATAGGATCCAACTTCTGGATTGGGTGGACGGCATCCAGAATTCGTATAATTAAAAATAGAGGCATTGTAAGAATTTCTGCATTCCTCACCTGAACACGAAAACCTCGATAGTTTTAAATCAAATCGTCCTGATATAATAACACACAATCAGCTTTATTAGCAATATGTATTTTATTTGAGAAATCCATACCTAATGGAGTGACAACAATCACTGTAGCAGAGGATTCACTCTGAGGCTCTTGAACTAGAGTCCCTAGCTTTTTACATTTCGGGCAAGACGCAGGGCGAAAGCATGGCAGAGTGACGTCTAATAATGAAATCGGTCAAATATATTAAATGCATATATGTAATTTTTTTTATGTATACCGTGATGTTGCTTTCCCCATAAAGAGTCGAAAAATTCAGACGGCAAAAGCGGTCGTTGGCTCATTTTCGTCAGCAAAACCCGATGATGGAAAACTTGTCTTTTATGAATTTTAAGGTCACACGAGCTGCAAAGGTGCATATTACAACCAAGTGACAGGCAACGGACTGTTTTCTCCACGAGCATTTCCTCATTACACCAATCACAAATTCTAGCAACTAGGGGTAAGCTACTGAAAAATTCGTTCAGAAACTTGGGCCTGTGGATCTTCCAGCTATTCTGGGTAGAGAGGTCTCTTTCCTGCCATGTTTTGGGACGATAAGTGTTGATCTCATATTCACTGTATTGATTGACAGCATCAACAGTCATGGAGAGGAGTGAAGACTTGTATACTGTTGAATCAAACTTTGCACACCATTGAAGGCTGTAAGTGGAAAGCAACATAAGTTTTAGATGCATTATTGAATTCAAATGAATGGGTGAGGTACTTAATATACCTGTTGGGTCTTCTGGTAATGCTGCGGCTGATGGCTCATCAATCATGGTTGGATTCATACAGAACCTGTTTCCATCATCATTGCCTGCAAAAAAAGTTAAATATTTGTATAGGATAATAGGACAAAGACATGGAAATTATAGCAGCGTAAGTGTATCTCATTAGAAATCAGCGGTAAAGGTTGGCTCTCACTGAATTTACCAGTCCTTTTGGTCCTTACGGCACTGCCATCACTGACGCGTTTATTAGAGGTCTTCTTTTCTGCTGGTTTTATTATTCCTTTCTGTACCAGCAACTTGTGAAATTTCCTTTTAGTCTTGATGGTCTTGATGTCGGGAACGTCACGGGGCGTCTTTTCAGACGTTTATTAGAGCTATTTGTTAAGTTTGTCCCCTTATTGGATTCATCCGAATCTTCTTCTCCTGTCAGTACCTCAGCATCTATCTCCATTTTTTCAGCCATTCTTACTTGTCCCCGTTAAATTTATTGATTATCAATTACGGATTCGTTATTCAATCTTAAATATCACAATTGACAAAATCTAACTATCACGAACCGTCACGAACGAGTTGCACAAAAAAAATTATTTTGTTTACCACCCTTCGGTTGGTACAAAACCTTCGGTATCGCGTTTAGTTTATCAGCTATACCCCTAGATGGCGTGAAAAAATACACAGGGTTATATGGGAAAAACTTGGTCTAACAGGGAATGGACGTCTATCGGAGAATATGTTGCATCTTTTTAATGTCAAATTTTTATTGCAATTGATTGCCACAGAACCACCCCTAAGCCACCCAGCACATTTTTACGTTCATAAATATATAACTTTATGCCAATAATTTTGACTATTAGGTCTAGTTAAGACGTTAAGTCACTCCTAAAGTTCGAACTTTTTTTCCATTAAACATCCCGGAGCCTCTCCCTGGCTGACACCCTCTAGGAGTACAAATATTAACTACCTTTCGGTAATTTACTACGTAAATCTTAACCCTCAGGGATAAACATGATATGAGCCAAACTGACAAGAGGAGTTTCCGGTGCACCACTGGAAAAAGTTGATGGCCCTCTGGTCTATATCTCCTCCGTACTTTTTCTCATCGGCTTGGATGCTCTGACACATCAGAGCAATCACCATCAAGATGTAGCTCAGGGCCTTACTTTAATGACGTAAATTTCAAATTAAAAAATAGCATGCATTACGTTTTTGTAAAACAATTATTAAAATTCTTGGCAAAATTTAGATACAGAGAGGGCAAAAAACACTTACAAACATTTGGCGAAGCATATTTTTTTGTCGTTGACAACTGGTTACGGATATAAGAAGACGAGTGATGCCTCTCATTGCAATCATAGATTGCAATCGTTTCTCTTATACAAGTCTCGCATGGCTTACGGGCCCTCGTAGTTTTGAGTTTTGACTCTAGTTCGCTCTAGTTCTATGATTATAAAGTTTTATTTGCTATTTTAAATTATTTTATCGGATTGATTGCCAATTTTTCGAATCCTTATTACGTCAACTAATAGGCAGTATCAATAAAGCGATATTTTCTTTGTTTCGGTTATAAATATTTTAAATCATATATTCCCTTTTGAATAATAAATTTAGAAGACATGTCTCTCAGTAAATACTAAATATTTTAAAACACATTCCCTTTTGAATAATAAGTTTAGAAGACGTGTCTCCTCTATCGTCCTCTATCTATAACCGAGGATCGAGTGAGAAGCTGGTTCATCTCTTTCTTCGCTATAACCCTTCAAGTCCAAATGTGCCCTCTCTCTGCTCGCTCCTCTAAAAAAGTCGACTTACGTCGACTACTATGTAGGCCGTATGATTCCAAGAAACTAGGAGGTACTGATTCCAAGAGCACCACCCTCAAGTTTGGAGAATAGCCCGATTTTCCTTCCACTACACTGTCCTCCCACTCCGTCGTCTGCTCCAACGGCATTAAAGACCTCTAAACCCTCGTAGAGTGGAACAAATTTATTCTAAATTCTTATCCTTACTCTTACTACTCGGGGATATATTTCTCGATATATGCTGTGGGAACTATACGGAGATCCGGGTGGGGATGAGAATGTGGCGTGCAAAAGCAGTATCAGGTGGTGTCACATTTGCATGCCCGCAGCAGAAACGTTTAATTAAATTTGGTTAAATATGTTTTGGTTTTAATTACATGGAATTAGTATTCAAATATGTTCATGTAAATGAAACTTTTGTAGCAAGCCCGCAGCTTGTTACCGCTCTCAACTGCTGCTGTTTTTTATTTTTATATTTTTTATATATTAGATAGTAAAGCGAGCTTTTCTGCTCGCGGTTAATAGGATAATTCAGACTTCGCCTGAATTAATATTAACGAGACGTGATGGATCATGATAAGAAATCTAAAGGGGTTGATTTGATGAGGGGTATTCCTTTTCCCATTATTTGTAGAACGAAGTTGCGACCAATTACTTGGAAGGCCTACTAGCGGGACTTATTAACATATAGAAATAACATCGTAATTGGCTATTGCTGCGGTGTGATTAATCTTTATATTGTAAGAGAGACTAAAATGTATAGTGTAGGTGGGAAAAAGGGAATAAGAAAAGAGAGAATAGCTTCTGAGTGGATGTTATATGATAGCGATGCAAGTTCGACATATATAATAGGCACGGTCGTGTTCACATTTTGAAGTAGGTAGTCTAATGAGCTTAATACATAGCCCATTCCATTTATTACACTACACATATAAATACACAAATGGAGAGGTATAGGTTGAAATATTTGTAAGACCTATGATTTCATACATATACCTATGATATATGAGAAGAATAAAAACTGTATACAATCGGTAAGGAAAAAGTCCTTGTTGTTAGCAGAAGAACATATATAACATTAGCCCATATCAATAGACTATCTTTCCGCTGAGTGACAACTAGTAGGGAGGCCTTATCGAAGGTATTTTGATAAGTGATTCCCCTGATGGGAAAAGGCAGCAGGTTCTTATCGAAGGGCCACTCTACTGCATAAATCAGATAAATGCTACCATGAGTGAAGAACTGTGCCTCACCCCAGGCAACACCGACGTTTCGGTCCGAGTTCGGCCCGAATGGTCGCCCGAATTCGGCGTGGGGGTGGCGTTCAACTTCGGCCGAATGCGGGCCGACATCCCCAGCCGAATTCGGGCCGAACTTCGCAAACCGAACTCACGCCGAACTCTGCAAACCGAAATTTCAAAATTTAATATATTGTTATAACTATTTTAGGTACTGTCATCATGCTTATCTATCTGTTTAATATCCGTTACTCTTTATTAAGTGTATTGCCCATCAATATCTACATACGAACACTTATCGTTAGAAAGGTATGGTCGTCAACGTTTATATAGTAGGCAAAAGTTGCACCAAACAACGTTGTCGTCGTGCGCAGTCAAAAACATGAAAATCAATATATATCTCAAAATCCGATGATATTTTTAATTATTCGTAAAATGAACAATATAAAAATCAATATTTTCTCTCAGATAAACATATTTTTGTTTTCCTTTAATTGATCAAAGCATTTTAGATATTTGAAAACATATATTTATGACATGTGGTCTATGTTAAGAATTGTCCCGTATAAGAAATAGTATTTATATTCTTTAGACGGTTGTAATTGATACATTATATATGCTAGTGATGTTTACTATAATTTACGTTAACGATATACGCTGGATGATATAACTATCCGCTGAATATGACTTTATCGTTATTGTGGTCGGTGTACGACCTCACGCCGAATTCGGCCCGAATTTTATTGTGGATTTAGGCCCAAATCTGCAAGCCGAGTTCGGCCCGATTACAGTTTGAGGAATTTGGCCCGTATATAATAATATAAAGCCGAGTTCGGCCCGAATTCGGTTGGAGATCGGGCAAGTCGGCCGATCTGCCGAACTCAGCCGAACTCGGCCCGACTTTGGGCCGAAGGGTGGTGTTGCCTGGGACATTGGCTTGTGTACATCATATTAGATGGCATCAAGTTCAATAAGGCATTTCCTGGCAAGATGACATCTAAAAATAATGGAATTCAATATTCATTCTGTGTGGATGAAATATATATAATGAAGTTTCAAAACTTAAAAACATGAGCCTTAAATCATTTTACTGTATTTGTGGCAAAGATTTGTTTTGAGTTTAAAGTGAAATAAAATCTTCTGACCTGAACCATTAATATAAAAAAACAGATAAGAAAACAGAAAGAGTTAAATTATTTAAATAACCCGCATACATAAAAAAGTTTCAAAAAGTATACCTTATTTAATCTGAGAATAATGAAGAACATTCTCATGACAATTAAAATAAAATGTGCATGTTCATGTCTTTGACATGTCCACCTCGTAAATAGTAAATACAGTAGAAGTCAAGCAGACGAACAAAACCGAACAACATATGGTTTCTAGGTAACGGAGTGATGCTAACTTGCCGGTATTTAATAAAAATAATATCTTTAAGTATAATTACGATGAAAAGTAAAAATACCATAATTAAGTGCACGGTATGCCCTATCGAATGGACTATAACATATCAATATGAAAAATGCCAGATCGTCAGAAACAGCGTGCACAGCAATCTGCCGGAGGGGTCTGAAAAAGTTTGGAGAGACTATATACTGCAGTAAAGGATTTATATGCCCCAAAGGGAACTGTATAGCAGGGAAATGGCATATTAGGCTCGCTTCGCTCGCAATTAATTAGCAATCTACTGACTTAAATTGAAATAAGGGAACTGATTAGCAGTACGGAATAGTATTTGTAAGATCGAATTTTACTAATTTTTAGGAATTTTTAATGTTAAAATTTACAAAGGAATAAAAACGACTCCCTTATTGAGTATAATAGTATTACATTTTTCCATAAACAAAGGTCGTCGAAATGGAAAATGGTAATTGGAAAAATCACTAAAATAAAACAAGTTGTCAAGCCAAACTGGACAGGCCATAAGAGCCGTAATGTTAAATACCCGGACGCGGGGGAAGGGGGGTTTTAAAATCCGGGAAATTTTCCGGACGTCATTTATGTACGGTCCCATTTGAAATATTTAACGTTATGTAAATTAATGTCCTTGCGCTTTATTTCCTGAATTGATTGAACAAGCAAAAAGGAAGAAGAATGAACCATTACATGTCTTGTATACGTTACGCTTTTTATGTTGAACACATTTTTTAAGACTCTTTTCCTCTTATTTATTGAGTCTGTTTGAACATTTGTGTTTGGCTGCTCATAACACATAAGATAACTCATGGAATGAAATGGTTGCTGCTATTCTTAATGTATTATTGGCTAACACCATGTAATCGTACACACAAATTCAATTTCCAACATCATCATCATATACTGATGCTGTGTATTTTTAATTAATGTGAGATTATCAGTACAATTAACAACCCGGTCTGCTGCAGTAGTATCCGGAAATTTTACTGAATTTACCGAATCCGAAAAATCGGCCAAAGAGACGGCATCTGGTGTAGGTGCTGCTGATGCTGGGGCATTGATCGGCGGTCGTCAATAGGCTGCAAGAAACTGGACAACACACAAGATAATGAAAAAATTGTTACTATTACTAATTTATTTTCAAAATATCGATATTGAAATAAAGAATATTCATCGGGATTAAATAAAAGAATGAGTAGATGTAATATGGAACAAAACTTACAACGGAAGCTGCCAGTGCACCATCGACGACGGAAGGTTCGACGAAATAAACTCCGGTCAGTATCCTCGTCGTCTCCCTCGTCGGCCTGCACGTGCTGGCATACCAGTGCGACCACCATCAAGATGCAGCTCAAAGCCTAACATAAAAAATTTAAAATTCAGATCCACCATGAAAAGGAACCACCGAATTATCAAGCTTAACGAGTTAGCTACTCATTACTTACAAAGATTTGGCGAAGCATTTTCTTCTTTTTAGCTAACAGCTGGGTTTGCAGGACAGAAAACTGATTTCACTCATCAAAATCGGTTGGTTTTTATATGCTCGATATAAGCTGTTGGAACTATAGGAAGATCCGGGAGAGAGGACGACTACGTGGAGCATGCCATAGCAACAGATGGTGTTATATTGACATGTTCAACATCGCACTTGCATCGAAACTTTTAATTAAATCGGGTAAATATATTTTGATGTATTTTGAATAAATGAAGCGTGTGCAGCAAGCTCACTGCGTGTAAATGCTCCCTTCCGTTTCTGGTTTTGTTTGAATTTAGTAACTAGCTACTGAATGACTTGTTTATTGACTCAAATTCCTCTGATAAGCGGTGTAGCATTTGTCAAATCAAGGCTGAACAGTTTAATGAAATTGAAACTAAAAATGAATTTTAAAAAAGTCCTCTTTATTGAGTGATGGCAATAGTAGTTAAACTAATAGAATCATATGTGAAAATTGTAAATGCAGATAAAAAGATAATGGTTAGGCCTAATAATGTAGGTAATAAGTACGACAATATAGATCACATGAATTCAAATGGGGTTAAAGAAAGAGGAAAGTAGAACCCTTATAAAAATATATCTATTTAAGCTAGCTTATGTTAATTAATTGACACGCGCACAGGTGAACCAATCTGTTTACGATGTTTTAGTTCCCATAAAAAATCGAAAAATAATTAAGTCTAGCACACAAACCACAGATGTTTAATTACTTTTTTTGTGATATCGTCTCACCTTGTTTATGAAATCTTAATGAATTCGACTGTTTTATGAGACTAATCCCACTTATGATACTCTTGGATTTGAAGAACATTTGGAATAAAATTTCGAATAAAATATACACTTATATGTTTTGACAGATATCAGATATAATTAGAATATTCTAATTGTTAAATTTATCACAAAACTTTCCTCTTTTTGGCTTTTTATTTAGTTTTTAAAGGATATAATGCTTATAAGGTTCATGCTTTTGTAATAAAGTAATATTTTGCACATTAGAAAATCCATTTTTATGCTTCTATTCTAGTTATGTTCTTCCAACACCATTACAAAATAGGTACAATTTGATCACACAAAAATTCAATTCCAGTATTATGCAAATTTTTCGCCTCCTTTTAAAATGTAGAGCATAGTTATATGGCTATTGAATATTGCGGGATTGTGACCGGTTCGTATTTACAGTACATTTAGCAACCCGATCTGCTGCAGTAGTATCCAGAGTTACAGAAGATGAACAAAACCAGATTCCAGTAGCGGCAGCCAAAGCCGGAGCAGTAGGCGGTCGTTTGATTGCTGCTGCAAGAATCTGAATGGTTTTTAAAAGTTATATCAATGATTAAGAATTTTAATCGTATACCCAAATCTCTTATAGAAATTTACACGTGGTTTTAAAATATAAAATAGATTAATCAAACTAACAAGAGAAGCTGCCAGTTCACCATTGACGAATGATGACAAACGTCTGGTCTGTATCCTCTCCGGTTTCCTCTTCATCGGCTACGACGTTCTGGTACATAGCAGCTATCAGCACCATCAGGACACAGCTCATGGTCTATACAATAGCATAAAATACATAAAGTATACACCATAACCAATGAAATATCGTGAAAATATTTATTATTATACTTACAAAAATTGGGCGAAGCATTTTCTTGCAGTTCTTTGGTAGGGTAGCTTACAGAGAAGATAGTGATTTTCCTTATCTAAATGGTTTCGTATTTATATGCTTAAAAATTAGCAGGAACCATATGCAAATCCGGAATATAGAACGGGACCACCAGTTGAATGTTATGATCCTTATTTGACCATCGTATCGTCCGCTCACGTCATGCACCTCTTCCGGAGCTCATCGCCTGCCTTGGATCAACATTATGGTACAGCCGAAATCCATCTGCTCTTGCTCCAACGATTTGGCCGTACTCGTCTGGGCCGGCCACGAAGCACGTCCTTCACCAAGAGCAGAAGTCCATCATTCCGCTATCCTGGAAGGCAAGACAGTACCCACTGCAGATCCTGTTACCAATGCCATACGAATTAATTCCAGCCAACAACTTGTCGAAAAGGGTCGGCTCAATTACGTTTCATCTCACCGCAAAGCTCTCCTGTCTTGGCCATCAGCATCTCATCCGCCTGTGTCGTTATGTTCTCTCTCGCCCGTACTTCGTTCGTTCTTTCAACTTAATCCACCCATGGATCTACGCTCCGGATACGGTCAATCCAAAGAGGATCCATCGGGCTCAGTTCAACAATTTGGTGACCGTCTATCGACATGCCAAAGCCGCATCCATCCGTTTTCGCCTTTGGTTCATTGTTTACGAACCTTCTATGGAAGCGACGGCGTCATCCGTACTGTAACAGCTCATCAAATTGTTGTCCAATCCATCATCACTGGATCATCCATTTCTTCCGGATCCGCTGCTACCGTACGCTCGCTCCAACTTAAATTCGTCCGTATCCAGCACGAGGGAAACACTTCAAAAAGCCCGTCTTCCGCCATCCGTAAATCAGTCACGTTATCCGCCCCGAATACGAACGTCTCCCAAAAATAATGTGTCTCATCGTTTTCTTCTGTGTAATTCGTAAATCGTTTTTCCCGAGTAATACAGTGCTTGTGAACCCTTCTTGTCGTTAATTTAGGGAGAGAAGCGTACGGTACAATGAAGCTAATGTAGCAAGTCCGCAACGTGCTACTGCTCTCGGCTGCTGCTGTTTGTTTTTTTTTAATACGAGGGGTTGTCCACTCAACTATTGGGTGTACGAAGCAAAAAATTCGTGAGAATTTTTGAGAATATTTCACATTTTTCCAGAATTCTGAGAATTTTCCGAATTTCGAGAATTCTTAGAATTTTTCAGAATTTTTAAAATTGTTAATGATTTTTTTCATTTTGATGAATTTTTTCGATTTTTTTTCATTTCCCCTAATTTTTAAATTCTCTTTTATTGTCTTTCCCTGGTTATTTAACAAGTAATGTATTTGTTTTAGGTGTTAGCCCATTTTTGGTTACCGTTCACCATTTCACAATAATAAGAAAGATATTAAGCGAACGAATCAAAGGGAAAGAGACTCTTAAAAAATGTATTTTAGAAAATTTTTGATAGTTTCATTACCTGCGATCGCTCGCAAATAATAATTCCTTTTTGATACAGTCGCATAAATAATGCATCAATTATTAATGGTTTTTATCATTGATTTCACACTTGCAGTAAGTACATTTTCTGCAGCACAGAAACAAAATTGTTAAATTGATATATTGATCCTTCTGTAGTGATTTCAATGGTAACATAAATAGTTTTAATTAATTGCCGCAATGATGTGCTGTGCGTGGATGCATACTTACGCATACTTATATCGACTTTCTCAGAAATTATTCTAAAGTTATTAAAAAAAATTATGTACCGTCCTTGTTAATGATTTTAATGGTCACGTGATAAACGATAAACGACAATTAACGATCATAAAAATACTTAAGTACCTAAATCTAAGATGTGTTAAGGGGTTTTCTGGTTTATTTACGTTTTTCAGTTCTTTACTTTTTTCTAAAAACTATAAGAACAAGTAATATGTTCCGTTTAGTACTTTTTTATAGTGTCAAGTAATATTCGGCGAGTAAGGTTGAATTAAATGTCATTTAAAAACATTATTCTAAGTTATACCCTTCCCGGGTTTCCTTGAACTTGATTTACATGATAATTTTAACGAATAAAGTGAGCAAGAACAATGTAAGTTGTGCTAATATGCGTTTAAAGTATAAATTGGTTATTAAACCCTAATGTTAGTAAGGGGTATTTGGGAAAGATGCAAAATAACTCATAGAATGAAATGGTTGCTGCTATTCTAAATGTTTTATTGGCTAACACCATAAAATCTTACACACAAATTTAATTTCCAACATCATCATCCTATACTGATGCTGTGGATTTTTATTTAATGTGAGATTATCAGTACAATTAACAACCCGGTCTGCTGCAGTAGTATCCGGAATTACCGAATCCGAAAATTTTGTTCCAGTTACGGCAGCTGGTGTAGGTGCTGCTGATGCTGGAGCAGTAGGCGGTCGTCTGGTTGCTGCTGCAAGAAACTGGACAACACACAATATAATAAAAATTCTTATTATTATTACTTAATTATTTTCAAACTATCAATATTGAAATAAAGAATATTCATCGGGATTAAATAAAAGAATGAGTAGATGTAATATGGAACAAAACTCACAAGAGAAGCTGCCAGTGCACCATTGACGAAGGATGACAAAAGTCTGGTCAGTATCTTCGTCGTCTCCCTCGTCGGCCTGCACGTGCTGGCATACCAGTGCGACCACCATCAAGATGCAGCTCAAAGCCTAACATAAAAAATTTAAAATTCAGATCCATCATGAAAAGGAACCACCGAATTATCAAGCTTAACGAGTTAGCTACTCATTACTTACAAAGATTTGGCGAAGCATTTTCTTCTTTTTAGCTAACAGCTGGGTTTGCAGGACAGAAAACTGATTTCACTCATCAAAATCGGTTGGTTTTTATATGCTCGATATAAGCTGTTGGAACTATAGGAAGATCCGGGAGAGAGGACGACTACGTGGAGCATGCCATAGCAACAGATGGTGTTATATTGACATGTTCAACATCGCACTTGCATCGAAACTTTTAATTAAATCGGGTAAATATATTTTGATGTATTTTGAATAAATGAAGCGTGTGCAGCAAGCTCACTGCGTGTAAATGCTCCCTTCCGTTTCTGGTTTTGTTTGAATTTAGTAACTAGCTACTGAATGACTTGTTTATTGACTCAAATTCCTCTGATAAGCGGTGTAGCATTTGTCAAATCAAGGCTGAACAGTTTAATGAAATTGAAACTAAAAATGAATTTTAAAAAAGTCCTCTTTATTGAGTGATGGCAATAGTAGTTAAACTAATAGAATCATATGTGAAAATTGTAAATGCAGATAAAAAGATAATGGTTAGGCCTAATAATGTAGGTAATAAGTACGACAATATAGATCACATGAATTCAAATGGGGTTAAAGAAAGAGGAAAGTAGAACCCTTATAAAAATATATCTATTTAAGCTAGCTTATGTTAATTAATTGACACGCGCACAGGTGAACCAATCTGTTTACGATGTTTTAGTTCCCATAAAAAATCGAAAAATAATTAAGTCTAGCACACAAACCACAGATGTTTAATTACTTTTTTTGTGATATCGTCTCACCTTGTTTATGAAATCTTAATGAATTCGACTGTTTTATGAGACTAATCCCACTTATGATACTCTTGGATTTGAAGAACATTTGGAATAAAATTTCGAATAAAATATACACTTATATGTTTTGACAGATATCAGATATAATTAGAATATTCTAATTGTTAAATTTATCACAAAACTTTCCTCTTTTTGGCTTTTTATTTAGTTTTTAAAGGATATAAGGCTTATAAGGTTCATGCTTTTGTAATAAAGTAATATTTTGCACATTAGAAAATCCATTTTTATGCTTCTATTCTAGTTATGTTCTTCCAACACCATTACAAAATAGGTACAATTTGATCACACAAAAATTCAATTCCAGTATTATGCAAATTTTTCGCCTCCTTTTAAAATGTAGAGCATAGTTATATGGCTATTGAATATTGCGGGATTGTGACCGGTTCGTATTTACAGTACATTTAGCAACCCGATCTGCTGCAGTAGTATCCAGAGTTACAGAAGATGAACAAAACCAGATTCCAGTAGCGGCAGCCAAAGCCGGAGCAGTAGGCGGTCGTTTGATTGCTGCTGCAAGAATCTGAATGGTTTTTAAAAGTTATATCAATGATTAAGAATTTTAATCGTATACCCAAATCTCTTATAGAAATTTACACGTGGTTTTAAAATATAAAATAGATTAATCAAACTAACAAGAGAAGCTGCCAGTTCACCATTGACGAATGATGACAAACGTCTGGTCTGTATCCTCTCCGGTTTCCTCTTCATCGGCTACGACGTTCTGGTACATAGCAGCTATCAGCACCATCAGGACACAGCTCATGGTCTATACAATAGCATAAAATACATAAAGTATACACCATAACCAATGAAATATCGTGAAAATATTTAATATTATACTTACAAAAATTGGGCGAAGCATTTTCTTGCAGTTCTTTGGTAGGGTAGCTTACAGAGAAGATAGTGATTTTCCTTATCTAAATGGTTTCGTATTTATATGCTTAAAAATTAGCAGGAACCATATGCAAATCCGGAATATAGAACGGAACCACCAGTTGAATGTTATGATCCTTATTTGACCATCGTATCGTCCGCTCACGTCATGCACCTCTTCCGGAGCTCATCGCCTGCCTTGGATCAACATTATGGTACAGCCGAAATCCATCTGCTCTTGCTCCAACGATTTGGCCGTACTCGTCTGGGCCGGCCACGAAGCACGTCCTTCACCAAGAGCAGAAGTCCATCATTCCGCTATCCTGGAAGGCAAGACAGTACCCACTGCAGATCCTGTTACCAATGCCATACGAATTAATTCCAGCCAACAACTTGTCGAAAAGGGTCGGCTCAATTACGTTTCATCTCACCGCAAAGCTCTCCTGTCTTGGCCATCAGCATCTCATCCGCCTGTGTCGTTATGTTCTCTCTCGCCCGTACTTCGTTCGTTCTTTCAACTTAATCCACCCATGGATCTACGCTCCGGATACGGTCAATCCAAAGAGGATCCATCGGGCTCAGTTCAACAATTTGGTGACCGTCTATCGACATGCCAAAGCCGCATCCATCCGTTTTCGCCTTTGGTTCATTGTTTACGAACCTTCTATGGAAGCGACGGCGTCATCCGTACTGTAACAGCTCATCAAATTGTTGTCCAATCCATCATCACTGGATCATCCATTTCTTCCGGATCCGCTGCTACCGTACGCTCGCTCCAACTTAAATTCGTCCGTATCCAGCACGAGGGAAACACTGCAAAAAGCCCGTCTTCCGCCCTCCGTAAATCAGTCACGTTATCCGCCCCGAATACGAACGTCTCCCAAAAATAATGTGTCTCATCGTTTTCTTCTGTGTAATTCGTAAATCGTTTTTCCCGAGTAATACAGTGCTTGTGAACCCTTCTTGTCGTTAATTTAGGGAGAGAAGCGTACGGTACAATGAAGCTAATGTAGCAAGTCCGCAACGTGCTACTGCTCTCGGCTGCTGCTGTTTGTTTTTTTTTAATACGAGGGGTTGTCCACTCAACTATTGGGTGTACGAAGCAAAAAATTCGTGAGAATTTTTGAGAATATTTCACATTTTTCCAGAATTCTGAGAATTTTCCGAATTTCGAGAATTCTTAGAATTTTTCAGAATTTTTAAAATTGTTAATGATTTTTTTCATTTTGATGAATTTTTTCGATTTTTTTTCATTTCCCCTAATTTTTAAATTCTCTTTTATTGTCTTTCCCTGGTTATTTAACAAGTAATGTATTTGTTTTAGGTGTTAGCCCATTTTTGGTTACCGTTCACCATTTCACAATAATAAGAAAGATATTAAGCGAACGAATCAAAGGGAAAGAGACTCTTAAAAAATGTATTTTAGAAAATTTTTGATAGTTTCATTACCTGCGATCGCTCGCAAATAATAATTCCTTTTTGATACAGTCGCATAAATAATGCATCAATTATTAATGGTTTTTATCATTGATTTCACACTTGCAGTAAGTACATTTTCTGCAGCACAGAAACAAAATTGTTAAATTGATATATTGATCCTTCTGTAGTGATTTCAATGGTAACATAAATAGTTTTAATTAATTGCCGCAATGATGTGCTGTGCGTGGATGCATACTTACGCATACTTATATCGACTTTCTCAGAAATTATTCTAAAGTTATTAAAAAAAATTATGTACCGTCCTTGTTAATGATTTTAATGGTCACGTGATAAACGATAAACGACAATTAACGATCATAAAAATACTTAAGTACCTAAATCTAAGATGTGTTAAGGGGTTTTCTGGTTTATTTACGTTTTTCAGTTCTTTACTTTTTTCTAAAAACTATAAGAACAAGTAATATGTTCCGTTTAGTACTTTTTTATAGTGTCAAGTAATATTCGGCGAGTAAGGTTGAATTAAATGTCATTTAAAAACATTATTCTAAGTTATACCCTTCCCGGGTTTCCTTGAACTTGATTTACATGATAATTTTAACGAATAAAGTGAGCAAGAACAATGTAAGTTGTGCTAATATGCGTTTAAAGTATAAATTGGTTATTAAACCCTAATGTTAGTAAGGGGTATTTGGGAAAGATGCAAAATAACTCATAGAATGAAATGGTTGCTGCTATTCTAAATGTTTTATTGGCTAACACCATAAAATCTTACACACAAATTTAATTTCCAACATCATCATCCTATACTGATGCTGTGGATTTTTATTTAATGTGAGATTATCAGTACAATTAACAACCCGGTCTGCTGCAGTAGTATCCGGAATTACCGAATCCGAAAATTTTGTTCCAGTTACGGCAGCTGGTGTAGGTGCTGCTGATGCTGGAGCAGTAGGCGGTCGTCTGGTTGCTGCTGCAAGAAACTGGACAACACACAATATAATAAAAATTCTTATTATTATTACTTAATTATTTTCAAACTATCAATATTGAAATAAAGAATATTCATCGGGATTAAATAAAAGAATGAGTAGATGTAATATGGAACAAAACTCACAAGAGAAGCTGCCAGTGCACCATTGACGAAGGATGACAAAAGTCTGGTCAGTATCTTCGTCGTCTCCCTCGTCGGCCTGCACGTGCTGGCATACCAGTGCGACCACCATCAAGATGCAGCTCAAAGCCTAACATAAAAAATTTAAAATTCAGATCCATCATGAAAAGGAACCACCGAATTATCAAGCTTAACGAGTTAGCTACTCATTACTTACAAAGATTTGGCGAAGCATTTTCTTCTTTTTAGCTAACAGCTGGGTTTGCAGGACAGAAAACTGATTTCACTCATCAAAATCGGTTGGTTTTTATATGCTCGATATAAGCTGTTGGAACTATAGGAAGATCCGGGAGAGAGGACGACTACGTGGAGCATGCCATAGCAACAGATGGTGTTATATTGACATGTTCAACATCGCACTTGCATCGAAACTTTTAATTAAATCGGGTAAATATATTTTGATGTATTTTGAATAAATGAAGCGTGTGCAGCAAGCTCACTGCGTGTAAATGCTCCCTTCCGTTTCTGGTTTTGTTTGAATTTAGTAACTAGCTACTGAATGACTTGTTTATTGACTCAAATTCCTCTGATAAGCGGTGTAGCATTTGTCAAATCAAGGCTGAACAGTTTAATGAAATTGAAACTAAAAATGAATTTTAAAAAAGTCCTCTTTATTGAGTGATGGCAATAGTAGTTAAACTAATAGAATCATATGTGAAAATTGTAAATGCAGATAAAAAGATAATGGTTAGGCCTAATAATGTAGGTAATAAGTACGACAATATAGATCACATGAATTCAAATGGGGTTAAAGAAAGAGGAAAGTAGAACCCTTATAAAAATATATCTATTTAAGCTAGCTTATGTTAATTAATTGACACGCGCACAGGTGAACCAATCTGTTTACGATGTTTTAGTTCCCATAAAAAATCGAAAAATAATTAAGTCTAGCACACAAACCACAGATGTTTAATTACTTTTTTTGTGATATCGTCTCACCTTGTTTATGAAATCTTAATGAATTCGACTGTTTTATGAGACTAATCCCACTTATGATACTCTTGGATTTGAAGAACATTTGGAATAAAATTTCGAATAAAATATACACTTATATGTTTTGACAGATATCAGATATAATTAGAATATTCTAATTGTTAAATTTATCACAAAACTTTCCTCTTTTTGGCTTTTTATTTAGTTTTTAAAGGATATAAGGCTTATAAGGTTCATGCTTTTGTAATAAAGTAATATTTTGCACATTAGAAAATCCATTTTTATGCTTCTATTCTAGTTATGTTCTTCCAACACCATTACAAAATAGGTACAATTTGATCACACAAAAATTCAATTCCAGTATTATGCAAATTTTTCGCCTCCTTTTAAAATGTAGAGCATAGTTATATGGCTATTGAATATTGCGGGATTGTGACCGGTTCGTATTTACAGTACATTTAGCAACCCGATCTGCTGCAGTAGTATCCAGAGTTACAGAAGATGAACAAAACCAGATTCCAGTAGCGGCAGCCAAAGCCGGAGCAGTAGGCGGTCGTTTGATTGCTGCTGCAAGAATCTGAATGGTTTTTAAAAGTTATATCAATGATTAAGAATTTTAATCGTATACCCAAATCTCTTATAGAAATTTACACGTGGTTTTAAAATATAAAATAGATTAATCAAACTAACAAGAGAAGCTGCCAGTTCACCATTGACGAATGATGACAAACGTCTGGTCTGTATCCTCTCCGGTTTCCTCTTCATCGGCTACGACGTTCTGGTACATAGCAGCTATCAGCACCATCAGGACACAGCTCATGGTCTATACAATAGCATAAAATACATAAAGTATACACCATAACCAATGAAATATCGTGAAAATATTTAATATTATTCTTACAAAAATTGGGCGAAGCATTTTCTTGCAGTTCTTTGGTAGGGTAGCTTACAGAGAAGATAGTGATTTTCCTTATCTAAATGGTTTCGTATTTATATGCTTAAAAATTAGCAGGAACCATATGCAAATCCGGAATATAGAACGGAACCACCAGTTGAATGTTATGATCCTTATTTGACCATCGTATCGTCCGCTCACGTCATGCACCTCTTCCGGAGCTCATCGCCTGCCTTGGATCAACATTATGGTACAGCCGAAATCCATCTGCTCTTGCTCCAACGATTTGGCCGTACTCGTCTGGGCCGGCCACGAAGCACGTCCTTCACCAAGAGCAGAAGTCCATCATTCCGCTATCCTGGAAGGCAAGACAGTACCCACTGCAGATCCTGTTACCAATGCCATACGAATTAATTCCAGCCAACAACTTGTCGAAAAGGGTCGGCTCAATTACGTTTCATCTCACCGCAAAGCTCTCCTGTCTTGGCCATCAGCATCTCATCCGCCTGTGTCGTTATGTTCTCTCTCGCCCGTACTTCGTTCGTTCTTTCAACTTAATCCACCCATGGATCTACGCTCCGGATACGGTCAATCCAAAGAGGATCCATCGGGCTCAGTTCAACAATTTGGTGACCGTCTATCGACATGCCAAAGCCGCATCCATCCGTTTTCGCCTTTGGTTCATTGTTTACGAACCTTCTATGGAAGCGACGGCGTCATCCGTACTGTAACAGCTCATCAAATTGTTGTCCAATCCATCATCACTGGATCATCCATTTCTTCCGGATCCGCTGCTACCGTACGCTCGCTCCAACTTAAATTCGTCCGTATCCAGCACGAGGGAAACACTGCAAAAAGCCCGTCTTCCGCCCTCCGTAAATCAGTCACGTTATCCGCCCCGAATACGAACGTCTCCCAAAAATAATGTGTCTCATCGTTTTCTTCTGTGTAATTCGTAAATCGTTTTTCCCGAGTAATACAGTGCTTGTGAACCCTTCTTGTCGTTAATTTAGGGAGAGAAGCGTACGGTACAATGAAGCTAATGTAGCAAGTCCGCAACGTGCTACTGCTCTCGGCTGCTGCTGTTTGTTTTTTTTTAATACGAGGGGTTGTCCACTCAACTATTGGGTGTACGAAGCAAAAAATTCGTGAGAATTTTTGAGAATATTTCACATTTTTCCAGAATTCTGAGAATTTTCCGAATTTCGAGAATTCTTAGAATTTTTCAGAATTTTTAAAATTGTTAATGATTTTTTTCATTTTGATGAATTTTTTCGATTTTTTTTCATTTCCCCTAATTTTTAAATTCTCTTTTATTGTCTTTCCCTGGTTATTTAACAAGTAATGTATTTGTTTTAGGTGTTAGCCCATTTTTGGTTACCGTTCACCATTTCACAATAATAAGAAAGATATTAAGCGAACGAATCAAAGGGAAAGAGACTCTTAAAAAATGTATTTTAGAAAATTTTTGATAGTTTCATTACCTGCGATCGCTCGCAAATAATAATTCCTTTTTGATACAGTCGCATAAATAATGCATCAATTATTAATGGTTTTTATCATTGATTTCACACTTGCAGTAAGTACATTTTCTGCAGCACAGAAACAAAATTGTTAAATTGATATATTGATCCTTCTGTAGTGATTTCAATGGTAACATAAATAGTTTTAATTAATTGCCGCAATGATGTGCTGTGCGTGGATGCATACTTACGCATACTTATATCGACTTTCTCAGAAATTATTCTAAAGTTATTAAAAAAAATTATGTACCGTCCTTGTTAATGATTTTAATGGTCACGTGATAAACGATAAACGACAATTAACGATCATAAAAATACTTAAGTACCTAAATCTAAGATGTGTTAAGGGGTTTTCTGGTTTATTTACGTTTTTCAGTTCTTTACTTTTTTCTAAAAACTATAAGAACAAGTAATATGTTCCGTTTAGTACTTTTTTATAGTGTCAAGTAATATTCGGCGAGTAAGGTTGAATTAAATGTCATTTAAAAACATTATTCTAAGTTATACCCTTCCCGGGTTTCCTTGAACTTGATTTACATGATAATTTTAACGAATAAAGTGAGCAAGAACAATGTAAGTTGTGCTAATATGCGTTTAAAGTATAAATTGGTTATTAAACCCTAATGTTAGTAAGGGGTATTTGGGAAAGATGCAAAATAACTCATAGAATGAAATGGTTGCTGCTATTCTAAATGTTTTATTGGCTAACACCATAAAATCTTACACACAAATTTAATTTCCAACATCATCATCCTATACTGATGCTGTGGATTTTTATTTAATGTGAGATTATCAGTACAATTAACAACCCGGTCTGCTGCAGTAGTATCCGGAATTACCGAATCCGAAAATTTTGTTCCAGTTACGGCAGCTGGTGTAGGTGCTGCTGATGCTGGAGCAGTAGGCGGTCGTCTGGTTGCTGCTGCAAGAAACTGGACAACACACAATATAATAAAAATTCTTATTATTATTACTTAATTATTTTCAAACTATCAATATTGAAATAAAGAATATTCATCGGGATTAAATAAAAGAATGAGTAGATGTAATATGGAACAAAACTCACAAGAGAAGCTGCCAGTGCACCATTGACGAAGGATGACAAAAGTCTGGTCAGTATCTTCGTCGTCTCCCTCGTCGGCCTGCACGTGCTGGCATACCAGTGCGACCACCATCAAGATGCAGCTCAAAGCCTAACATAAAAAATTTAAAATTCAGATCCATCATGAAAAGGAACCACCGAATTATCAAGCTTAACGAGTTAGCTACTCATTACTTACAAAGATTTGGCGAAGCATTTTCTTCTTTTTAGCTAACAGCTGGGTTTGCAGGACAGAAAACTGATTTCACTCATCAAAATCGGTTGGTTTTTATATGCTCGATATAAGCTGTTGGAACTATAGGAAGATCCGGGAGAGAGGACGACTACGTGGAGCATGCCATAGCAACAGATGGTGTTATATTGACATGTTCAACATCGCACTTGCATCGAAACTTTTAATTAAATCGGGTAAATATATTTTGATGTATTTTGAATAAATGAAGCGTGTGCAGCAAGCTCACTGCGTGTAAATGCTCCCTTCCGTTTCTGGTTTTGTTTGAATTTAGTAACTAGCTACTGAATGACTTGTTTATTGACTCAAATTCCTCTGATAAGCGGTGTAGCATTTGTCAAATCAAGGCTGAACAGTTTAATGAAATTGAAACTAAAAATGAATTTTAAAAAAGTCCTCTTTATTGAGTGATGGCAATAGTAGTTAAACTAATAGAATCATATGTGAAAATTGTAAATGCAGATAAAAAGATAATGGTTAGGCCTAATAATGTAGGTAATAAGTACGACAATATAGATCACATGAATTCAAATGGGGTTAAAGAAAGAGGAAAGTAGAACCCTTATAAAAATATATCTATTTAAGCTAGCTTATGTTAATTAATTGACACGCGCACAGGTGAACCAATCTGTTTACGATGTTTTAGTTCCCATAAAAAATCGAAAAATAATTAAGTCTAGCACACAAACCACAGATGTTTAATTACTTTTTTTGTGATATCGTCTCACCTTGTTTATGAAATCTTAATGAATTCGACTGTTTTATGAGACTAATCCCACTTATGATACTCTTGGATTTGAAGAACATTTGGAATAAAATTTCGAATAAAATATACACTTATATGTTTTGACAGATATCAGATATAATTAGAATATTCTAATTGTTAAATTTATCACAAAACTTTCCTCTTTTTGGCTTTTTATTTAGTTTTTAAAGGATATAAGGCTTATAAGGTTCATGCTTTTGTAATAAAGTAATATTTTGCACATTAGAAAATCCATTTTTATGCTTCTATTCTAGTTATGTTCTTCCAACACCATTACAAAATAGGTACAATTTGATCACACAAAAATTCAATTCCAGTATTATGCAAATTTTTCGCCTCCTTTTAAAATGTAGAGCATAGTTATATGGCTATTGAATATTGCGGGATTGTGACCGGTTCGTATTTACAGTACATTTAGCAACCCGATCTGCTGCAGTAGTATCCAGAGTTACAGAAGATGAACAAAACCAGATTCCAGTAGCGGCAGCCAAAGCCGGAGCAGTAGGCGGTCGTTTGATTGCTGCTGCAAGAATCTGAATGGTTTTTAAAAGTTATATCAATGATTAAGAATTTTAATCGTATACCCAAATCTCTTATAGAAATTTACACGTGGTTTTAAAATATAAAATAGATTAATCAAACTAACAAGAGAAGCTGCCAGTTCACCATTGACGAATGATGACAAACGTCTGGTCTGTATCCTCTCCGGTTTCCTCTTCATCGGCTACGACGTTCTGGTACATAGCAGCTATCAGCACCATCAGGACACAGCTCATGGTCTATACAATAGCATAAAATACATAAAGTATACACCATAACCAATGAAATATCGTGAAAATATTTAATATTATTCTTACAAAAATTGGGCGAAGCATTTTTTTGCAGTTCTTTGGTAGGGTAGCTTACAGAGAAGATAGTGATTTTCCTTATCTAAATGGTTTCGTATTTATATGCTTAAAAATTAGCAGGAACCATATGCAAATCCGGAATATAGAACGGAACCACCAGTTGAATGTTATGATCCTTATTTGACCATCGTATCGTCCGCTCACGTCATGCACCTCTTCCGGAGCTCATCGCCTGCCTTGGATCAACATTATGGTACAGCCGAAATCCATCTGCTCTTGCTCCAACGATTTGGCCGTACTCGTCTGGGCCGGCCACGAAGCACGTCCTTCACCAAGAGCAGAAGTCCATCATTCCGCTATCCTGGAAGGCAAGACAGTACCCACTGCAGATCCTGTTACCAATGCCATACGAATTAATTCCAGCCAACAACTTGTCGAAAAGGGTCGGCTCAATTACGTTTCATCTCACCGCAAAGCTCTCCTGTCTTGGCCATCAGCATCTCATCCGCCTGTGTCGTTATGTTCTCTCTCGCCCGTACTTCGTTCGTTCTTTCAACTTAATCCACCCATGGATCTACGCTCCGGATACGGTCAATCCAAAGAGGATCCATCGGGCTCAGTTCAACAATTTGGTGACCGTCTATCGACATGCCAAAGCCGAATCCATCCGTTTTCGCCTTTGGTTCATTGTTTACGAACCTTCTATGGAAGCGACGGCGTCATCCGTACTGTAACAGCTCATCAAATTGTTGTCCAATCCATCATCACTGGATCATCCATTTCTTCCGGATCCGCTGCTACCGTACGCTCGCTCCAACTTAAATTCGTCCGTATCCAGCACGAGGGAAACACTGCAAAAAGCCCGTCTTCCGCCCTCCGTAAATCAGTCACGTTATCCGCCCCGAATACGAACGTCTCCCAAAAATAATGTGTCTCATCGTTTTCTTCTGTGTAATTCATAAATCGTTTTTCCCGAGTAATACAGTGCTTGTGAACCCTTCTTGTCGTTAATTTAGGGAGAGAAGCGTACGGTACAATGAAGCTAATGTAGCAAGTCCGCAACGTGCTACTGCTCTCGGCTGCTGCTGTTTTTTTTTTTTAATACGAGGGGTTGTCCACTCAACTATTGGGTGTACGAAGCAAAAAAATCGTGAGAATTTTTGAGAATATTTCACATTTTTCCAGAATTCTGAGAATTTTCCGAATTTCGAGAATTCTTAGAATTTTTCAGAATTTTTAAAATTGTTAACGATTTTTTTCATTTTGATGAATTTTTTCGATTTTTTTTTCATTTCCCCTAATTTTTAAATTCTCTTTTATTGTCTTTCATATTTAACAAGTAATGTATTTGTTTTAGGTGTTAGCCCATTTTTGGTTACCGTTCACCATTTCACAATAATAAGAAAGATATTAAGCGAACGAATCAAAGGGAAAGAGACTCTTAAAAAATGTATTTTAGAAAATTTTTAATAGTTTCATTACCTGCGATCGCTCGCAAATAATATTTCCTTTTTGATACAGTCGCATAAATAATGCATCAATTATTAATGGTTTTTATCATTGATTTCACACTTGCAGTAAGTACATTTTCTGCAGCACAGAAACAAAATTGTTAAATTGATATATTGATCCTTCTGTAGTGATTTCAATGGTAACATAAATAGTTTTAATTAATTGCCGCAATGATGTGCTGTGCGTGGATGCATACTTACGCATACTTATATCGACTTTCTCAGAAATTATTCTAAAGTTATTAAAAAAAATTATGTACCGTCCTTGTTAATGATTTTAATGGTCACGTGATAAACGATAAACGACAATTAACGATCATAAAAATACTTAAGTACCTAAATCTAAGATGTGTTAAGGGGTTTTCTGGTTTATTTACGTTTTTCAGTTCTTTACTTTTTTCTAAAAACTATAAGAACAAGTAATATGTTCCGTTTAGTACTTTTTTATAGTGTCAAGTAATATTCGGCGAGTAAGGTTGAATTAAATGTCATTTAAAAACATTATTCTAAGTTATACCCTTCCCGGGTTTCCTTGAACTTGATTTACATGATAATTTTAACGAATAAAGTGAGCAAGAACAATGTAAGTTGTGCTAATATGCGTTTAAAGTATAAATTGGTTATTAAACCCTAATGTTAGTAAGGGGTATTTGGGAAAGATGCAAAATAACTCATAGAATGAAATGGTTGCTGCTATTCTAAATGTTTTATTGGCTAACACCATAAAATCTTACACACAAATTTAATTTCCAACATCATCATCCTATACTGATGCTGTGGATTTTTATTTAATGTGAGATTATCAGTACAATTAACAACCCGGTCTGCTGCAGTAGTATCCGGAATTACCGAATCCGAAAATTTTGTTCCAGTTACGGCAGCTGGTGTAGGTGCTGCTGATGCTGGAGCAGTAGGCGGTCGTCTGGTTGCTGCTGCAAGAAACTGGACAACACACAATATAATAAAAATTCTTATTATTATTACTTAATTATTTTCAAACTATCAATATTGAAATAAAGAATATTCATCGGGATTAAATAAAAGAATGAGTAGATGTAATATGGAACAAAACTCACAAGAGAAGCTGCCAGTGCACCATTGACGAAGGATGACAAAAGTCTGGTCAGTATCTTCGTCGTCTCCCTCGTCGGCCTGCACGTGCTGGCATACCAGTGCGACCACCATCAAGATGCAGCTCAAAGCCTAACATAAAAAATTTAAAATTCAGATCCATCATGAAAAGGAACCACCGAATAATCAAGCTTAACGAGTTAGCTACTCATTACTTACAAAGATTTGGCGAAGCATTTTCTTCTTTTTAGCTAACAGCTGGGTTTGCAGGACAGAAAACTGATTTCACTCATCAAAATCGGTTGGTTTTTATATGCTCGATATAAGCTGTTGGAACTATAGGAAGATCCGGGAGAGAGGACGACTACGTGGAGCATGCCATAGCAACAGATGGTGTTATATTGACATGTTCAACATCGCACTTGCATCGAAACTTTTAATTAAATCGGGTAAATATATTTTGATGTATTTTGAATAAATGAAGCGTGTGCAGCAAGCTCACTGCGTGTAAATGCTCCCTTCCGTTTCTGGTTTTGTTTGAATTTAGTAACTAGCTACTGAATGACTTGTTTATTGACTCAAATTCCTCTGATAAGCGGTGTAGCATTTGTCAAATCAAGGCTGAACAGTTTAATGAAATTGAAACTAAAAATGAATTTTAAAAAAGTCCTCTTTATTGAGTGATGGCAATAGTAGTTAAACTAATAGAATAATATCTGAAAATTGTAAATGCAGATAAAAAGATAATGGTTAGGCCTAATAATGTAGGTAATAAGTACGACAATATAGATCACATGAATTCAAATGGGGTTAAAGAAAGAGGAAAGTAGAACCCTTATAAAAATATATCTATTTAAGCTAGCTTATGTTAATTAATTGACACGCGCACAGGTGAACCAATCTGTTTACGATGTTTTAGTTCCCATAAAAAATCGAAAAATAATTAAGTCTAGCACACAAACCACAGATGTTTAATTACTTTTTTTGTGATATCGTCTCACCTTGTTTATGAAATCTTAATGAATTCGACTGTTTTATGAGACTAATCCCACTTATGATACTCTTGGATTTGAAGAACATTTGGAATAAAATTTCGAATAAAATATACACTTATATGTTTTGACAGATATCAGATATAATTAGAATATTCTAATTGTTAAATTTATCACAAAACTTTCCTCTTTTTGGCTTTTTATTTAGTTTTTAAAGGATATAATGCTTATAAGGTTCATGCTTTTGTAATAAAGTAATATTTTGCACATTAGAAAATCCATTTTTATGCTTCTATTCTAGTTATGTTCTTCCAACACCATTACAAAATAGGTACAATTTGATCACACAAAAATTCAATTCCAGTATTATGCAAATTTTTCGCCTCCTTTTAAAATGTAGAGCATAGTTATATGGCTATTGAATATTGCGGGATTGTGACCGGTTCGTATTTACAGTACATTTAGCAACCCGATCTGCTGCAGTAGTATCCAGAGTTACAGAAGATGAACAAAACCAGATTCCAGTAGCGGCAGCCAAAGCCGGAGCAGTAGGCGGTCGTTTGATTGCTGCTGCAAGAATCTGAATGGTTTTTAAAAGTTATATCAATGATTAAGAATTTTAATCGTATACCCAAATCTCTTATAGAAATTTACACGTGGTTTTAAAATATAAAATAGATTAATCAAACTAACAAGAGAAGCTGCCAGTTCACCATTGACGAATGATGACAAACGTCTGGTCTGTATCCTCTTCATCGGCTACGACGTTCTGGTACATAGCAGCTATCAGCACCATCAGGACACAGCTCATGGTCTATACAATAGCATAAAATACATAAAGTATACACCATAACCAATGAAATATCGTGAAAATATTTAATATTATTCTTACAAAAATTGGGCGAAGCATTTTTTTGCAGTTCTTTGGTAGGGTAGCTTACAGAGAAGATAGTGATTTTCCTTATCTAAATGGTTTCGTATTTATATGCTTAAAAATTAGCAGGAACCATATGCAAATCCGGAATATAGAACGGAACCACCAGTTGAATGTTATGATCCTTATTTGACCATCGTATCGTCCGCTCACGTCATGCACCTCTTCCGGAGCTCATCGCCTGCCTTGGATCAACATTATGGTACAGCCGAAATCCATCTGCTCTTGCTCCAATGATTTGGCCGTACTCGTCTGGGCCGGCCACGAAGCACGTCCTTCACCAAGAGCAGAAGTCCATCATTCCGCTATCCTGGAAGGCAAGACAGTACCCACTGCAGATCCTGTTACCAATGCCATACGAATTAATTCCAGCCAACAACTTGTCGAAAAGGGTCGGCTCAATTACGTTTCATCTCACCGCAAAGCTCTCCTGTCTTGGCCATCAGCATCTCATCCGCCTGTGTCGTTATGTTCTCTCTCGCCCGTACTTCGTTCGTTCTTTCAACTTAATCCACCCATGGATCTACGCTCCGGATACGGTCAATCCAAAGAGGATCCATCGGGCTCAGTTCAACAATTTGGTGACCGTCTATCGACATGCCAAAGCCGCATCCATCCGTTTTCGCCTTTGGTTCATTGTTTACGAACCTTCTATGGAAGCGACGGCGTCATCCGTACTGTAACAGCTCATCAAATTGTTGTCCAATCCATCATCACTGGATCATCCATTTCTTCCGGATCCGCTGCTACCGTACGCTCGCTCCAACTTAAATTCGTCCGTATCCAGCACGAGGGAAACACTGCAAAAAGCCCGTCTTCCGCCCTCCGTAAATCAGTCACGTTATCCGCCCCGAATACGAACGTCTCCCAAAAATAATGTGTCTCATCGTTTTCTTCTGTGTAATTCGTAAATCGTTTTTCCCGAGTAATACAGTGCTTGTGAACCCTTCTTGTCGTTAATTTAGGGAGAGAAGCGTACGGTACAATGAAGCTAATGTAGCAAGTCCGCAACGTGCTACTGCTCTCGGCTGCTGCTGTTTTTTTTTTTTATACGAGGGGTTGTCCACTCAACTATTGGGTGTACGAAGCAAAAAATTCGTGAGAATTTTTGAGAATATTTCACATTTTTCCAGAATTCTGAGAATTTTCCGAATTTCGAGAATTCTTAGAATTTTTCAGAATTTTTAAAATTGTTAATGATTTTTTTCATTTTGATGAATTTTTTCGATTTTTTTTCATTTCCCCTAATTTTTAAATTCTCTTTTATTGTCTTTCCCTGGTTATTTAACAAGTAATGTATTTGTTTTAGGTGTTAGCCCATTTTTGGTTACCGTTCACCATTTCACAATAATAAGAAAGATATTAAGCGAACGAATCAAAGGGAAAGAGACTCTTAAAAAATGTATTTTAGAAAATTTTTAATAGTTTCATTACCTGCGATCGCTCGCAAATAATAATTCCTTTTTGATACAGTCGCATAAATAATGCATCAATTATTAATGGTTTTTATCATTGATTTCACACTTGCAAGTACATTTTCTGCAGCACAGAAACAAAATTGTTAAATTGATACTCTCCTGTCTTGGCCATCAGCATCTCATCCGCCTGTGTCGTTATGTTCTCTCTCGCCTGTACTTCGTTCGTTCTTTATACTTAATCCACCCATGCTCTTTTTGGATTGATGAGTTTCTACATCTCTATGATGGAATGGAATGATACGTTTCTTCATGAATTGAAAGAGTTTATTGTTATCAAATAATTAATAGAATTGGAGCACGTTAAAAGAAAAAGACAATTGTCGCGTTTTCCACCTTCGTCTTGTCAGAAATTATCAGAGATAGGTCACTATCTAGACGGGCTCTACGCAATCAAAGACGATGCCACCAAAAAGGTTCAAACCGTCTATTGCAAATTTGAACAACAATCAGGTAATAAATTCATCACATATGTATGAATTGCTTTTTTTAATGTCCCTTATTTTCAAATTATTAATTATTATTATTAATTAAAGTTTGTTTAATTGTGAATTTGAATGGATTAACGATTAAATGTAGAAAAAACCAAGGGTCAACAGGTATAATTTATATCTATATATCACCAGTGTTGGGGACGTCACTTGGATTTTCGTAAAAAAACCCATCTCATTCCCTAAGAAGCGTTAATTTAAAATCAGAAGTTGCAAGCAAAATGTCATCCGTAAAAATTAAGTCTTGACTAAAGTCACGAAAAAACGTCAAATGTATTTTTTCGATCTTCGGCCTCAAATCACAAAATTTTCGCTAAAAATTATTTGACACAAAGTAACACGCAATGAATAGACACAACAATTCAGGCGACGATACCACGATACGTTATTTGATGTGTTTTTCTTATATTCGAATTAAAATCATTCATCTGGATTCAGCAGGTTTTCTAAAGCCGCATAGATGCGAGATTCTAGTACAAATCAGTGTAAACGATAGTTATGTAACGCAGCAAGGCTTAACTTTTTAAAACTTAACTTACTTTTAAGTTATTTAAAAAAAACTATTGGAAGCATTTTTACCAATTCTATTTCTGTTGCAGTTTTCGAAGCTTTAATTGGACAAGTCGACGTAAAGACCAAAACCATCCATTTCTACGTCCAACGGAATTCAACATTTAATACTGCCAATTCCATAATACCTTTTGACTTGTCTCGATTTAACGAGGGTGGTGCATTCAATTTTCCCTTGGGGATCTTCACAGTCCCAGTACCCGGAATTTACCACTTTCAATTTTCTGCAGCTAAATTCACATCATCTACATATTTAGACATTTTTCTTCAAGTAAACGGGGTCGATGTTGGTATTGCTTCTACTTGGCAATCTGCCACGGGGAGTAGGGATGTCGTTTCCTTGAGCACTTCCTTAAGATTGGTAGTAGGTGACAGAGTTAACCTCTACCATTCGTACGGCGGGTTCTTTGATGACATCAATCACCACACCCACTTCACCGGTTGGTTGGTGGAAGAGGAAATGATGTAACTGGATTTTGATTTCGATGACGACTATACATCATTTCTATTTTTTTTCTTGATTTTTGACATGTGAAAATATAAATTCATTTTGAAAATTTTATTTTCGGAACGAAAGTGATGTTGCGTCATCGGCAAAGTGAATTAATTATACATATTGATTAAAAGCAGTCCCACCGCTAGTAGGCAACATATTTGTAAACTATAACGGCTCAACGAATCCCAACGATTACGACAGTAATTTTTTAAGTCTTTAATTCTGGTTTGTGATTAAAGTTAAGTAATGTCAAATTATTTATGTGTATATGTAATTAAGTAAGGTATTTGAAGTAATTTCTAAAGTAAAAGTGGAGGAAGCGGCGAAAAAGAAGAGACATCCCTTGGGCCTTCAAGTTTGAGGTAAAAGGCTATAAAAAGGGCTCCAGTCGTAATCCTTAATAAGCGGTTAGAAGGCCATAATCTTAATTAATTTACATACTCTTAATTCTTCTCTTAATTAATTCTGATCCCTGACCGTCTTCAGCACAATGTTGTTTATAAACTTTATTATTTGTGAATTGTTTAAAACAAATGCAAAAATTTCCCTCAAATTCCAATACAATCGTATAACAAATAAATTATAATTAACAAAATTAGGAACGCTATTTAAATTTCAGTGATTTTTACTGAGAAATATTTTGGGATCGATGAAGTATATATTTTTTTCATGAGTTATTATTTAATTTAAAAAACGATGATTGATTGTACCTACTATTTTTGGTTCTATTCAATTCAATTACAATTTACATAAGTAACAACCTCAATTAACACATCATCTAACATCACATACTTGAGGAATCTTTAAAAAATAACTAATGAAAAATAAAATCTAGTTTGTTAGTATTTCTACTTGGGTCCGAATATGTGTACGGTTTAAAGACGCCAGCTGATCTGATTACCGTTGCCCAATTGAAATATGGATTATAAGAGGGTCAGTCCCCTTATCGTTGAACATAAGGAGATGCAATCTTGTAGGAGAACAGTGTTGAATTGTTTTTTTAGACTAAGGTCTCGGCAAAAACTTATATGGGGTATGGAGCATTGGAGCGTACTAAGGCTAATTCAAAGTTAGCCATAAATATATATTTGGCACAAGAACAAAACACCGAAAAACTAATAGAATTTTCGACACATCGAAGTAGGCGTTGAGCCTGATGGCTGGAATGCTAGTGTTGTTGGAGAGAGACTCTTGCCTGCTCCTGCTCGAATACGGGTAACCCCTTTAAATTTTCACTTATTCTTAATTTTTAAAAAAATAATTATGAATTATTTTAGACAACATGGAGTTTGCCGTTCCCCCAAGGTGAAAATGCGGTTTGGATGCGAAGAAGAAGTCTCAGTCTTTCAGCTCTGAGAGATTTAGACCGCTTACTTGGCCACGATACCACGGATTGCATGTTACTGGTACCCATCGGTCGACGAGATAATAATGACTGCCACATTATTCTCCTGGCTATACTGACGGAAAACAACAAAGCAGATGTATTTTCTCCTTCGGATTTACACTCCGTCCATCGTTTTGAGTAATTCTAAATTTATTTTAAATTTTAAAATATTGAAATTATAATTTTTTTTCTCTCTCCAGAATTCAAGCCCTTGGAAGATTGGTAGCTGCTATCGAGCTGGAAGAGGAGCGACGAAAGAGGGATGTTGACGTGAAGGATGTATTCGGAGTCCGGAATTTGATGGTGGCAGAGTTGGCATTCGTAGTACTCTTCATTTTCCATCTGTCCTGGGGGAGCCTCTTGAGGATCCAAATCGTAAGACGGTACCACAAAAAAACTAGTCGGCACGCTAAAATTCGTTTTAAAATTAAGTGTTAAATAAATATTAAATGTACTGATGAAAGTATTACCTTGAGCTCATTGTAACCACAGTTCCATTCTACCTTTCTTTCAAGTGTAAGTCCTCGGCATTTACGACTGGCGTAGTAGAAGCCTTTTTTATTGGCATCGAAAGCGGCTCTTAAGGCTAGAAAAGCACTACGACGAAAAAGAAAATTGAAAAAGAAATTTAAAGTTAGACTTAATTAAATTTCTAAAGTAAAAGTCACAAAATTAAATCTTACTTGTAAATAATCTGGTTAACTTCATTGCGTTCGCTTCCTGGAGGAATCAGCACAATCCTTTCGCCCATCTCACCTCGACGGAGTGTCAACAGCTCAACGTCGTCGATCACGGCAAATTCCGCGTTCCCTTGCTGGAGGCAGGTTAGCTTCAATCGGAGTGGATTGCCGATAGGCTTGGCTGTTCAATGTATCAGTGAAGCTGTCATCTTACATCAAGTAACTGAATTTAAAAAGAATATACCTGGGGATCGTTTTTGTTTTGCGCTAAGATGCCAGCGCTGTGTACTCAGAGTACCACCGAATCCATTTCCACGAAATGGAGTCGACTGCTGGGGCACATGGCTTGGCATCATTGGGTGACCATGTCCATTGGCCTGTGCAAACATTCCTGTCGGGCTTGGACCGGCAAACCTGAATGGTGGCATGGTGTTGGGAAAGTGGCCCTGACCCGTTGACTGCATCATACCGAAATTAACTGGAAGAGCCGGAGGCTGTGGAGGTGGCTGTATTTGGCCTAAAAAAGATCACACATTAGTAAGGTGTCATTTAAAAAGTTATTTAAAGCTTAAGCTGCTCCATTTTGCTGGACATTCTGATTAAGAGTTCCAGGATGCGGGCCGTTGCTGCTTCCAGCTCCTAAAAAAAGGAAACTGTGAGATCTCACCTAAAACTGGATTACGAAAAAATGCAAAACTAACAAGGACCGTTACATTAACAGCGATTAGCCAGTCACGTTACTAATCAAGACATGAGGGCAGCAGGTATCGTAGCTGGTATTGTGATTTAAATTTTAGATTTATGTATAATTTCCTCGATCAATTAAGCTCCTGAGACACATTGCCATGTATAGCTACAAATTTATAGAAAACGCTTTTACCCATTGGATTGTCGCCGACAATTCCTTGAATCGCAGCCACGTGGTGACTAGCAGTCACAGAGCCTGAAAAATATTAAATAAATCGAGAATATTCTTAAGATACAGTAATTTAAAAATAATTTACCTCCATTTGAAGTGCCAGCTCCAATCAAAGAGTCTTCTTCAATGGTCAGTCTAGCACGTTTTTGGGCAGGACCTTAACAAACAAGAATACAATGCGTTTAGCAAAACAAAAAATGAAAAATTTGAGAAGAAAACTTACTTTCACATTGCTGCTTAATTGCGTCTAAATACTCCTTCTCGTTATAAGAATTCTTCGGATTAGTCATCGATTGCCCTCGGAGCTCCCTTTCATTACGGTGATGAAGTTGTAGTTTGTCAAATCCAGAGGGCTCCAATATTCCGATTTGTAAGAGCCTATTGAGCACACAAAACTTCTTAATAAAAACTGCGATAAAAATTAGCTTACCCTCGACGTCCAAGTAGATGGAAATTTTGCCGTCATCATCGACACTCAATTCTACCGTCTTAAAATGACGGTGAAGTTCGTGGAATATAACCTCCTTACCCTCATACGGATCTCGGTCCATATTTGTTAGCTGTAATTAAGTCGGACGGGAGTTTAACGAACATTTTGAACTGCACTAAGCTGAAACACGTGGTTAAACTCTTAACGGTCGACGACTCGACGAAAAAATATGTGTCCACTTCCTCGTCTACGGAACGTGTGTAATGCTAGAGGGGGGAACTTGCCTGAACTTGCCTGGGTCCGTTTCTCGAAAATTCCTCGAACCATGCAGTGTTGCCATCCCGATTTTTATAAATTAACGATTGCGCACTACGGTCTACGGACGGCCGTGTATAAAGTTTTTGATCGTTTCAGAAACAGTAAAAATATTTAAGTGTAATTTATTATTTAGTAAAATTATGAATCAATAAATTGAACAAATGGTTTAAATCCTTTAAATACAAAAACATAAGTGAAAAAATAGGTAAAAAGGAATAAATGGAAAACCCGTACAACTTATTATTTAAAAAAAAATGAGGAATCCATTTGATTTTTATTTGACGAAATAGAGGAAAACGGGCATTCTGCGCAACAAACTAGCCGTATTGTCTCTTTCTTGGTAGTTACACATTTAATAATATAAATAAATTGTTTATTTATTTTCTGCTTCTTGTGTAGCGTCGTGCTGGAAGAAAGCGAATATTTTGGACACACCAAAGATAGTACCACTCCCTTTGATGATTCTCTAGTGGATATATCTTTAGAAACTTCGTTACGAAGGCTTCAGCACCTTCCATCTATGGTCTTCGATCCACCGACCGACGACGAGTAAGATTCCCATCTATTTTTGTTAATTTCTGGCTTTAAATTTTCATTTTTAAGGGGCTATATCATATTCAACGTCACCGAAAAGCCTACTCTAAGTGAAACTGGCCGGTTGCCACTCATAATTGAAGAGAAAGATATTGATTATCAGCTCTATCGAATCGTCATAATGGACAAGCTTCTCCAGGTGATACTCTTATATTTGTAATATTAAACTATATTTTTGTTCTTAGAAATATCCACTTTCAAGACAAGCGATTTGAAAAGAGGCCAGAGGCCGAAGACATTCCACCTTTATACCGGGCCCGGATATGGTCCGTTCTTTTGAAAGTAGATTCTTCTTACTCTGAAACCTATGCGGCTACAGAGAAGGAGAAAAGCCATACTTCTGACCTAAAGGCTTGAAGATAACACATGCATTTATTTAGTTTTAAACTAAAGCAAGTTAAAAACATAAATCGAAGTGTATATTCCCCGTTATCACCAGTACATGGACCTGCTGGCTTTACCCGAAGGGCACGCCAAATTCAAACGGATTCTCAAGGCTTGGGTTAGCGAGTATCAACAGTACCTTTACTGGCAAGAGCTGGACTTCCTAACTGCTCCTCCACTTCAACGATGAGGGTAAGAATAAGTAAATAATCTATTTAAATTTGAAGTATTTTAACCAGGAGTTCATTCACAGTTCTAGCGTATGCTTGTTTGGCCGCTTTCATCCAAAGTATTTACACAACTTTTCCCTTGCCAAATAATCGGGAAGTTAACTCCTAAATAGACGAAGCAGTTGAATCCCGCTTCGACGACGGATGTCGAAAGAACGTAGTGCTTCAAGCCGGTCGGGATGATTGCGATTTTGACCAAGCAAGAGGATGGCGTTAACCAAGTAAGATCGGAGAACTTCGGTCCATGGGGCATTAATGACGAAAGCGAGTAAGATGAGCGTTGCACAAACGCCACTAAATATGAACTTCGAAGGTGACCATTTCAGTAACATCACGAATTTTATAGAGATACGAATTTATGACTTGTAAATTCATAATCCGTTGTTAGACCGTCGGGACTCAGGTTTGAGTGTTACATAATGACGGAACAGCACAATAGTTGACTAAATGGAAGCCTATTGAATAAATGTAATTAATTTGGAGATTCAAAATGTGTGTCTCTATTTTTGAGCGGCTTTTCACCCTCCGGAGTTCCGGTGGAATGAAAAGGATTATGTCGTCTGCTTGATGCGGATACAAAAAAAATATTGTTATTCTGTATTTCCTACGCTTTTGAAATTAATTACGATAGGATACATTTATAATTATTGGCGTTTTAATTAAACCTTGAAAATCAACTTAAATCATAAAAGGATTTTTTTGCAACTCATCATGTTTTATACTCGTCAATTAATCGATAAAACATAAGTTCTGTTTTGTCTCGATCACCTGTCAAATTTAGCAGAACGCCGGAACGGCCGAACGGGAATTTTCATTTTTTTTCGTTCTTCAGCTCTCGTTAGTGACAATCAGCCTCTTAATGCTAGTGTAAATTTTCCCGATCTCTTCTCCTAATCCAGGTTGGCCATGATAATGTGTATCTTCATTGTGTACAGGTTACATGCCTAGAAGTGAGTAGAGACTTTCTGTTTGTTGACTGCAAAGACGGGTACCAAAATCATCCATAATAAGTTTTAAATTTGCTAATACTTATTGTATAAAATTTTGAAAACAGATCAGTGCTGAGATGTTGCTTCAAGAAAGCTGAAAATTACGACATCCAATCAATCATGCTATCCAAAGCTACTCGGTTCACCATCATGAACAACTACTGTGTGGTGCAGATGAAAACTCTTTCCATCCTGAATCAGCTCTTGGTTCTATCTGATGACACTCTGTCAAACTTGGATTTAAAAAAAGTGTGCACATACTGTTTCTACGAGGATCCTTTCAGTGAGGACCCCTTCACAGTTGAAATTTCCATTAGTGTGAGGAATGAAATCCCTTTCGTCCATTTGAGTGATAAGATGTGTAAATTAGTCAAAGAATTCTCCATTCAAACTACTCCGACTCCAATGGCCATGGATGGTGTCCACATCTGTTTTGCTGTAGGTTTAGAGTATTGCATGCTGGATATGCTTACTGGAGAAATTCAGCTTCTCTTTCTGAGAGGTACACCTGAACAAATCCCACTTATACGCAGAGTTTCAAAGGTATAATATTATTTTTATTTCATTTTTAAAATAATTTATAAATTTATTTTCATTTTTACAGGGAGAATTCTTGTTATATGGATATAATGAAGCACTGACACTAGGGATCTTGGTTTTTACTGTGTATTATTACTAGACGTGAGTCTAGCCAACTCTGAATTGTACAGCGATATGTGCGGGTTTATATACTGGGAGCTTCAAGGTCGTTCGGGTATAACTACGCAGTAGCCAAGCTGGCGACTTCCGGGTTCTACTACGCAGTTAGCCATATAAGGTAAACTACGCAGTAGCCAACCGGATCATACTGGATGTAACTACGCAATAACCCTAACTGCGCAATAGCCAAACCGGATCAAACCGGATATAACTACGCAGTTGCCCATATAAGGAGTTCCGGGTTTAACTACGCAGTAGATAAACCAAGGCCACTGCGCAGATAGCCATATATGGGCTTCCGGGTTCATTGAGGACTATCTTACATGGACATGGTGTTGGTATATTCGTCTCCACTGAAGGATTTTCAAATAAGCCTCCAATCAGTTTTCCCAGCTTTGTATCGGCACTAGCTCATCACCATCCGTACATCATAGCTGTAACAAAACAAGGAATCTCTTTCTACAGGTTTTTTACTAATTTTTAATTAAATAACAATATAATCTAACCTTTTTAAAATTATGGATTGCAGTATTATGGACCAAAAATCCAAGCAGACCATAGCCATTTCGAATGTCCGCTGTCTAGTCAACGGCGATGGGCAAATTTTCCTCCCGATATCTTGGGAGGTTCAACTGGAGAAGCTCATTCTCGGTGTTTTTAGACAAAAGGCCGAAGTTGAAAATTAAAAAGAACAAAAAATATGGTTATGCAACCAGAAAAATTCAAATAATTTCAAATTTTGAAGCCGTTGCGCGAGGTCCAAATATTTTCTTTTCAAATTTGTTTTTTGCCAGAATGTTTTTCTCTATATTTTGAATAGCTGATATGAAGGCCGTTCGAAATAAAAAATATTGATGCATTTTTGGAGCACCCTACTGTAGCTCCTGCTGCGTCTGTAAAAAGCAATGTAGTGCGACTGCTGTTTTTTTTTGTGAATGTTGTGCTCACGAAGGTTGTGTCAGTAGTGTCAGTGTCACTAGTGGTGGCATAACAAGCTCTCATTTGAACTTTAAGAAGCTTATAGTGGGAAGGTATAAATGCTTTTCAAGTTTTTTTCTATGACAAAGCTTCAATCACTGATCAACTTCAAAGAAATTAAGACAAATAAATTTGAATCCGTATCTTTCGATAATTTCAGCATAAAAAATCATAATAATAAAAAGTCACTTTCTAAAAATACATTTTTAACTTTCCCGATAAGTTGTATTTCTTGAGGAATCGCATAATTTCTCATTGAACAAGTAAATGAGAGACTATGTTTTTCACTTAAATGAAGGACTCAAGTAAATTCGAAAGAGTGACGGAATCTTGTTTGAATTCTTGTCGCAGTACAGAAAGACCGATGTCATTCAGTGGGCACCGATTAAGAGGTATTTCAGTGTGGTGTCGGATGATTTACGGAGGCTCACATCCTCTACGGGACACATCGAGTTCAACATTTTCAGTCCAATCGTGTTCATTATTTGGTTCGGCTTCCTCTACGGAGTCCTAGAAACATACAAATTACGATAAAATCATTAAAAGGTTTCTAAAGGTACTATTTTTTTACTTGTATAAGTTCTGTGAAAATGGCATCCGATTTTTCCTTCTGGAGCATGGATAATCCGACATGAAAGAGCATATTTGGGGACATATTTTTCTCTGTGCTCAATTTATGGTTATTCCAAGCGAGGCGGAATTTTTCAAGGGTTCGACAAATAAGAGGCAATGCGACAAAATGAAGGCAAAATATGTCTGTCTCATTGTTGGTGTCCAGGACCATCAGATACTCCATTTCGCTAAAGAAAATATTCATCATTATCATCATTATTCATACATTCATTATTTAAATTGCAGTCAATGAGAACACCTAAATGGGTCCTACCAAAAGGAATTATAGAATGGAGCAAGACACGAGTAGAACGCATCAACCCACAACCTTTCAATCCGGTTGTTGTGTACAGATTTTCCATATGAATCCAGATATCCATATGAAACTACCTCGACCAAATCCCCTCTTCATATTCATATAGTGGGCAACTTGAATATTCTCACCACCTCTGTAAATATTGAAATGAGAATTATAATTAGATTAGAGGTTATATTCCTTGATATATGTAATGACTAAGTAACTTAACCAACCTCACTCTTGATGGTAGCCCATAATGTGAGACAGCTCCCAGAAAACCAGCTAACACAGTTGTTGCATAGTTATTAGTTGAGGCGTTGAGGAACACCACAGTTCTGGAATAGCCATCAATCCCGCCGTGCATCACGATTTTCCACCTACAATTATTAATATTTTGTAATTTTAAAAAATTAATGAAAAAAAGTAAAATACGTAATCAGTTTATGATGTCCATCAATGTGCCAAAGGGAAAGAGGGGCTCGTACAAAATACTTCCGGCGGTAAACAATTCTACGGAATGGATTCCCAATTCTACCCATTACTCTGTCGCAGCTTGAAATCATCCTGTTCTCTTGAATTAATATTTCCTTGCGAAGGAGATGACCATAAACATTTCGATAGCCTATAAATTGGAATTTTTTAAAATTGAGTATTATGTACATACTTAGTTTAAATTCACATGAAAACTTACCTATCATCGGGTGATCTTGGAGAATTTGAAAAATACAGGTATCCAAATCATCATCTGTTATATTTGAATATTTGTCCCGTATTCTGATTTCATTTTCTCTCAGTCTGCGTCTAAGAGTTATTTCAGTGACATCTAGAAGACAGCATATTTTTGGGACACTAAAGCCTGCCACTAAAATTTGTAAGATACAAATAAATGTGTTACAGTTACAATTAAATTCAAATTTGACAAGTGACAATCCAAAGGAGAAATTACTTACTTATCAAATCATGAACATATTCAATGTCTATTTGGATTCGATTCCACGCAGTTCTTGACGACATGTTTCCGAATTTCAAATTTAATAATCCAGTACCATAAATTAGTTTGAAAATAAAATCCGGCACCGAAATACGTGACAAACGTGAGTAAGAGAAAAAGGCGTGAGGACTTTCTTGGCCGAAAACTGGTCACGGGTGTGTTTACTTTTTAAGCAAAGAAACTAACCGTCTTCTCTAGACGTAGAGACTAGAGTTCCATCTACAGGAAAATACTGTTACCACACACTCCTGAGAGTAACTGTGAACAGACCCGGCATCCCGCATTCTACCCAAATCCTTCCCCACTTTAAAGAAGAATGTTGTAGAAGAAGAAGTATGTTGTGTGGACAGGGGATAATACATTGAAACATGTATTTTTTATTAAATGCTTTGGTGATACGAATTCTGCGTCATAAACAGGAGATGATGAAGCAACGCCACAATAACATTTCTATTTGATTACTAAATACGTCTGGTGTCTCCGGTTCAACGGTGATATATTCTTAATTATATGCAATTTAGAATTAAGGTGCTACCATTAGACTACTTATCACGTCTCTAATTCTTTTTTTTTTTGTTGCTTTTGATCATCGCCGTCGTTTAGAAAATATCTAGCTAACTTATCTGTAATAATAATATGTCTGGCACCATTACAAAAAATAATAATAATACCATAAAACGTGTATTTAAAAACATGACAATCATAAATATATATTTAAATCATGCTAATTAATACACTATCAGCTTTTAGAATAGCAGGAAATGGAACATATAGAAAAGTTCAGTTAGACTTGTCTTCTCTTAAGAAATTAATCTTTTAAAAAAATGACTCTCAAAGTTGTCAATTTCCTTTTGATGTTAACTGCATGTGTCTTGCTGGCGATACAACCTTCGACAAGTAGCCCGTTAGAAAATGATAAACTGGTAAATATTTCATCTATTAATTAGTTTCATTTTAAATATTATGTTCAGATAATTGCGTTTATGTATAAATATAGGTAGAGCTGACTAACAGGTTGGACAGATTGCAAACGAAGGTGGAGTCATTAGAAGCCGAAAAAGAAACGCAAATTATTTAACCTCATTTTTATAATTTTATTTTAATCTCATTAAATAATGGTTGTTTTATTAAAATAATATTAGGTAGAGTTGACAGAGCGGCACGTGTACGTTAGACCGAATAGACACTTGACCGAGTCACAAGACCGAACGACCGTCGACACAAGACCGAAACCCTATACCCGTCTGTTCCTCTTTTAATGGTGGACTGGACAGCCAATTGGGGATTGGGGGCGGGTTTATGGTGCTAGGGGTTTGGCATACAATCCTGGGCGGGGTATATATCTAAATGATTAAATGTCCCGACACTTGACCGAACATCAGACGACACTAGACCGAACATTAAACGACACTAAACCGAATGCAAATTATAACCAATAGTGCCGAAATGCATCAGACACTTGACCGAAGTTTTATTTAATCCATAAAATGCATGACCGAAGGCATTTTCAATCCATAAGACAGTCGACCGAAATTCTTGACACTTTGCCGAGGCTTATTTAATCCACAAGACACAAGACCGAAGCCCGAAGGTCTATTTAATCGACAAGACAGACACTGGTCAAACCATTTAGAATTCAAACCGTCCCTTAAACCAGTTTCGCTCTCCCTTGAAGACACGTTTATTTATCGAAGCCCATGGTAATTGCTGAATTCTATGTAGATTGCTGGGGCATGGCGCTTTTGATCTTTTTGGATAGGATGTCATTCAATGTCACGCCAGTCATATATTGCAGAAATTATATTACATTATAAAAGACGCAAGACCAAAACTCACACAAAGTTAAACTAGAAGCATGTTATATGGTTGTACCTCCACGGGCACGATAGAACATTTTTACAATGTAATTGCAATTCATTAACTAGGCACAGTTTATTGCAACGTGCAAAACCTTGGCAGCTAGTTTTTCTCCGGACCATCGGGTTGTCTTCTTCTCACTAAGCCACCCAGCAGCCTAGTATGGAAAGTTAAATGGAGTAGGCATGGCTAGAATAATATGAATATTAAGACTCACTTGGTGTAAATAAGGGAATTACTGTTAAAGTCTGTGCATTAATGCATTATTAACTACGTATAATTTAAATTAGCCATCGAGATCGCTTCGCGAACTCTCGACTAATTGAGTAATTGTACAACATAAGGCCGCTTCGACTTAAAAAATACTTAACAGTGACTTAAAAGCTTACGTTATTGCTGGGAAACATGCTGGCGGTTAAAAATAAAAGCACCAGGGAGGGCGAACGATGGCAAATCACGCCCATAGGATCGAGTGAATGTGGACTCAGATGCCCAGCTACCAGTCTTTAATATGGAATCGACCAAAATAGCTTTAGAGAGAGCGCAAGAAACTGCACCTCCTCTAGTAGAATAAGCGGTAAATGCGAGGTCTATACCAGACTCGGATAAAACTGATTTAATCGAGTGAAATATATTGGTAGTAGAAACTTGCCGGAAAAGCCAAATATTCATATCATAAATTTTCAGAACATTCAACTCCTTCTAGAAGAAAGTCTACACCATTCGGGAGAGTTTTAAGGTCCCGCTTCCTGTTTTTTAACAAGAGGGTGACGAACAGTCTGAATGTCCTTTCCTCGACTCCATTCGTTAGCTGAATGTCAATGCTGTCCAAACTGCACTTATATCTGCACCATAAGAAACTTGTGCACTTGATCCTCTTTCTACAGTCATGATCAACAAGTTTTTTTCTATTTTATCACCATCAATTACAAGCCTGGTGAACATGTCGTTGGGTGAAGGTACCTTTCCTCATAAACTCAAGACAGCAATCGTCACACCATTGCCCAAGAAGTCTTCTCTTGATCCTGAGCTTCTCTCCAACTACCGACCACTGTATCCTATCTTTTTTTCACCGTTTGTTTTCACCGTTTAGATACAAATATTTTCTCTGTCAAGATACTTGATACTCAAGATACTTGGAAAGTATCTTATGTTCTCCAAAAATAGCCAAAAATAAGATAACATACTCGGTTCTAATAAGAGGAAAAAAAACTCGGTTCTATTACGTTTTTCCTTACTAAATGAATCACATTTATTTTTTAAATTGCTAATGAACAATGAGGGAAAACTTTGAATTTTCTGAGGTTCACTAGTTATTAATTCAAACGGAAAAGAGCATTTATTGTACACATTTCTATCGCTTAAGCACAACTTGCATGACAGAGAGTATCTTATTTTTTATCTTTAATGTGTGGCCCATTTTTCCGTGATTGAAGATAGAAATACTTTTTTCGGGCTCCAAAAAGACAAGATAGAAAATACCGTAAAAGATACCGAAGTATCTTATCTTATATCTTTTTGAGTATTTGAAATAAAAATAGGATGCACTACTACCAACCAATTTCAAATGTTCACTTCATTTCAAAGCTCATCGAGCGAGTAGCGGCATCTCAGCTTTATGAACACTTGGAATCAAATAGACTGCATATCCCGGTACAGTCCGCCTACCGTCCAAAACATTTTACTGAGTCTTCACTTGTTCGGCTGTTTAATGACTTGATCATCTGTGTAGACAAGGACATGGCTGCCATCGTTGTCTACCTTGAAATCAGTGCGGATTTCGGCACTGTTGGCCATACTCTGCTCAACAACAACTAAAGTACAGGTTGTATACGTGCGTAGGTTGGGTTTAGGTGGTGTTCCTCATTCTCTTCCAAGTGAGCTCAGTGCGTCCACATAGAAAGTGGATCATCAGCGCCAATAGGCATCGACTCATAAGTCCCGCAAGGATCAGTGGTAGGTTGTCCATTCTTCACATCCTACATCGGCCCTGTTCATGACATTATCTGCCGGCATGGTCTCTCCTCTTAAACCTTAGCTGATGATTGGAAAGTGTATGACATCTTTCTCCTCAACGCCAATAACGAGCAGAAGCAGGAATCCCTAAATAAGATTGAAAGATGTGTACAAGACATCAGTTCTGGGCACGATCCTTCCGCCTTAACTTAACGAGACAAAGTTGGAAGTGCTTTTGTCATTTCATCATTCCGACGATCTCAACCGGCATTTTTTATACTCACCGTGGGTACAACAACCAAGAGTCCCACACTACTAATTAGAGACTTGGACGTCCTTATCGACTCCCAGTTTGACATGGCCCGGCAAATCAATGCAGTTAGCAGCAGGGCGTTTTACCACCAACATCAAATCCGAAAGTACCTAAACCGGTCTTAAATGACTCAACTACTCCGCACTTTAGTCATCTCTCATCTAGACTATGCTAACGCACTTTACGTGGAACTTCCGGACACACTTCTCGATCGGCTACAGAGGATTTAAAACGCTGCGTCATATCTTCCGAAAAAAGAGACCACGTCACCCCTTGTATGAAGAAACTTCGCTGGCTGCCTGTTCGACAACGCATTGACTACAAGGCTTTGGTACTCACCTACAACTGCATCAACGACTCCACTGCTCCGGTCAACCTGAAAGAACTCTTGTCGATTCTAAAAATGGGTGTTAGGACAAGAATAGTAGACGGACCTACTGTTTTGGACCAGCCGTCGAAAGAGGTCAAAGCATCCTTCGGCGATAGGTCATTCAACCGAGCTGACCGTAAACTTTGGAACTTCCTCAGCTCCGATATCAGAGCCAAGACTTTGACTTTTCGAGCAGCCTTAAATACCAATCTTTTTCGACGCGACTTTTTCGATTGTTTAATTTCGTGCATGTCAATTCGGTTATAGACTTATTCAGCAATTAATTAATAACCGTATCTTGGGAGATGCGGATTTTGGGAATTTATATTTTTACAGGAAGGAGGATGCATGGAGGAGGTGAAGAGAGCGATCGGAGACGGGCGGAGCGGCACAACTTGGCAACGCGGGTGACGTCAGCGACAGAAGATTCATTCATTTTAAATTACTATTAGACTTGATCCAATTATTTCTGTCTGCTGTAAACTGTGCCTACGTGACCTTTTAATGCTGTATTGCCCTAAGCTACCGCTCTCTTTCTCTCTCTTTCTCCGGCTCGTAGTATATAAGAGCCGCATTCCTCGTTCTGTATCATCATTCACTCTTGGATTCACCTAGCTGAATATACGAGTTGACTAAACTTAGGAGTAAGTGTTCTCTTATTTAGTTAGGTTAAATTAAGTTTCTTATTAGTCTAAGTTGTAGTTGATTGCCTCTATCACGGTAAAACCCATTTGGGAAAGAGGGTCTGACAGACCTATTACGGTTGACTTCCAAGTCCTTTATTTGGTAGAAAAGCATTAAAGGATTTGACAGTGCAATCATTTCTCACTGATTCACTCACAAGCGCTTTTGATCATGTTTCCTTGCAGGTTTTTGTAAAGAGTGCTATGCAAATGCAGTACATTATTATTATTAAAAGAGCAAGTTTCTGGCTAATAATAGAATAGAAAGGTTATTTAGGACCGCATTGATATCCCATGTACTTGAGTACTTAGGACGAGGTGGATTCCAAATAAAGCTGCAGTTGACCATCGGGAACGAATCTGGGTCATTCGATCAACGATGAATGGAAGGGTTGATAAATGTTAAGCAGGCTAGAGGATTTGCCTACTGTGTGAAGTTCAGTTAAATACTCTAGGAATGGATTCACGCAAGGAGACAGGGGGTCGAGATTCCGCTGAAGCCACCAACTGTGCCAATTTGGCTAGGCCGACTGGTAAATAGAGTGCGTGGAGTCGCGCGTCCATGCCAGCAAAAGGTTGACCACTTCCGGTGAAAGTCCTTCGCGTCCCCAGCGATTCCGCAAAGTCTCTAGGCGATGAGTATCAATTTTCTCTGTGAGCACAGCGAGTGCTGGACTTGTAGTGGGGAGCAGAGGAGGTTATCTTCCAGCTGGTGGACTCCTAGCTATTTCGAAATACATCTCTAGCAAGCACGAGAAACCATATTGGCATTTGGGCCAATATAGAGCGATGCCGGTCCGAGCTGCTCCCTCCCACTTGATCTTCCCCAAGCACCGACATATTATTCAAAATGGGAGGCGAAGGCTTTAAATCCTGCCAATTGAGGATATAACTAGGCCAACTGCTTCTGACGGTGGTCTCCACGAATAAAAGAGGCACTTGAGTGTACCAAAGAGATGGGAAAAGGTCTATTTTGGATGGCTAGAGGTTGTTTATTACAGTGAACAGACGAAAAGAGAGCACCCAATCGCGGTCGTCAATCTTGAAGATCGGGTTTAAAAAGGAAAAGAGATCTACCTGACTCAGCAGAACTCACCCACCACTGAAGCTCGGACCTTGTCCTTCCCGAAAGATATACAAAGCCATCAAAATCACGACCATTAAAAGTGAGAGTTCTGGTAAAAGACCGCTGAACAGAGTGGTAGTATGACTGTGAATGGAATAGCCAAAATTGCCCAAGAAAAGCTAAAAGTCGTATCCTTCGGTCAAGTGTCGAATAATTTTCGGTCTACTGTCTAATGCATTGAATTGGCTTCGGTCAAGTGTCGAATAACTTTCGGTCTACTGTCTAATGCATTGAATTAGTCTTCGGTCAAGTGACTTCGGTCAAGTGTTGGATGATATTCGGTCTTGTGTCTTACGGATTTACTTAGCCTTCGGTCAAGTGTTGTGTGAGTTTCGGTCTACTGTCGTATGAATTGAAAATGGCCTCGGTCGAGTGTCGGATGATATTCGGTCTTGTGTGGTATTGATTGAATATGTCTTCGGTCTAGTGACGGCTTCAATTCAGTCAACTGTCTTATGGATTGAAAGTGCATTCGGTCGAGCGTCGGATGATTTTCGGTCTTTTGTTTTATTGATTGAACATGGCTTCGGTCTAGTGTCGGCTTCCATTCGGTCTATTGTCTTATATGGAAGAAATATAGGCCTTCGGTCTAGTGTCGAGTGACATTCGGTCTTATGTCGGATGCATTCGGTTTAGTGTCGAGTGTGTGCAATTAAATGATTATTCATGCATTTTCTAAGTTAATTGTTGTCTATTGGTTATGATATGCGTTCGGTTTAGTGTCGTTTAATGTTCGGTCTAGTGACGTTTGATGTTCGGTCTAGTGTCGGGACATTGATCATATATATACATACCCCACCCAGTGCAATGTAAGCCGGCCCCCTACCATCGTATATAATGCTCTTTTTCCTTATTGGTTGCCTTCTAGACCATTGAAAATGAAGTAGGAAGGTCTGAGTCTTTCGGTCTTTTGTCGGAATTTTCGGTCTTGTGTCAAAAGCGGCCTGGGTCTTGTGTCTATTCGGTCTTGTGTCCACGTGCCGACAGAGCAATTCAACACAGAATTAGTATGAAATCTTATACTTTTAATCTTTGAAATTGCAATTATACTTTAATCATTAATTAATCTAAAGAGTCAATGAATTGAGCTTATTTAAGCACTACAATAATGAGTTAATTATTGATGAAAAAGGGCAAGTTGACTACAAAAATCGCAGAATTAGAGGCAGAAAATTCCGAACAAGACGACGATATTCTCCACTTGAAGAGTCACATTTCGAATCTAGAGTCTCTTCTTCAGCTAAAATCGGCTTCGTATTACACAACCAATCAATCTATTTATAATAATGATGGGCCGACGCCGAGAGCCATCACAACTCCGCCTTCATCCTGCGAGGAATTGACAGGGTATGCCAACTTCGCTGGAATGGACGGAATCCAATTGGTTCAAAATAAGGTCACCAAAAAGATCGAAGCTGTATTCTGCCATTTTTCCAGAAAACCAGGTAAGAATAACTTTATTATTGTATTGTGATCAAGGATTGTTATTGCCACTTACATTGTATTTATTAAATTTTTTATTAGCTATTACTCTGTTTAAGTTTATTTTTTAAAGTGGTATTATGAGATTCTAGCTTCTTTAGATTTACAGCACATATCGATACATAAAGCATTTACTGATTTACTCAATTAAAATACCAAGTATGTGAAGGCCGGAGATCTTCCTGTGTTAGTATAGTCATCAGCCAAAACTTTTATTAGTACATACCACAATAATTTTGAAAAATGTACCACAATTTGAAATAATATACATTACGGAAGCTTATTTAAGTTTGATTAGCTAATTACTACTATCAAATATTAAATAACATTTAATAATAACTTTAGCAAGAGCCTAGTACCTTCATTTTTTAATGCATTTTTAAAATAGAAAAACTGATTTTCAAAATAGTCGAAAAAAGAAATTTTATTGGGTTTTATTGTTTCTTTAATTTAATATTTTCCGATTTATTTTTTTCATTTATATATTCATTATCAATTTGCATAACTTATCACATATTTTATAGAAAGAAATTTTCATTACCTTTTTTAATTTTTCAATTTTAATTTTTTTTTTGGGGGGGGGGGGGGGTACTATAAATTGGAATCTTAGGGCTTATCTGACACTCATTTGATTATTTTCTTACTTTAAAATATATTGTAAATATAAATGTGAAAAAAAGTCGCTTTAAAGCATTTCTACTAATTATGATTTCTGTTGCAGTTTCCCAAAACTTGATTGGACACGTCGACGTCAAGACGAAATCCGTCCATTTCTACGTCCAGAGGAATACCAATTTTTATACGGTCGATGCCGTAATCCCTTTTGATGTGTCGCTTGTAAATGAGGGGAATGCTTTTAATTTGGCTTTAGGAATCTTTACTGTACCTGTACCTGGAATTTACCATTTTGATTTCTCGGCTGTTAAATTTCCGACTGCTCCTGGTTTGGGCATTTATCTTCAAGTAAACGACTCCATCATTGGTTGGGCTTATACTTACAAATTTGCTACGGGGACTGAGGATGTCGTTTCCTTGAGCGCCTCCTTGCGGTTGGCAGCAGGCGACAGAGTTAGCCTCTACAATCGGGGTGATGGCGTTCTCTACGATATCAGTAGCCATAACTTTACTCACTTTACTGGATGGCTCGTCGAGGAGGATTTAATGTAAACTTTTTCACTACTATGTAAACTTTTTTAATGTTACTTATTTCGAGATAAACGATGAATCGTAAAATCGAATTTATTTTTCTTTGAATTGATTCGCTTTTTACTTATTGATTTACCTCTCAAATAGCTAATGGAAAGTAAAGTTTGAAATTAAGAATCCTTTTTAATGAAATTAAGAAATAAAATCATTCAGCGACAGGTTGTCTGAAGCAACATTTTTGAAGTATCCCTGAAGTTGGAAAATGTATTTTAATACTTAAGGCTTCACTGGGTTTAAATTTGGATCCCTAGAGAGTAGCCCCCCCCCCCTACAGCTTTACATTGAAAATCATTTACAATATTAAAAAAAGGATTCACAGTAATAAATAAATAAACACAGAAGAAACACTTAATTTCTATATTGTGCTCGCACGCGTCCTCTCACAGAAAGAAGCTAGTGATATTAGCTTTTACTTGAAGTAATTGCTCGCTCTACGATAGCCAAGCTATCTTTATCCATTTTAGTGGTTAGCTATTACAGAAGCGGAGCTTCCACTGAACACTGAATAAACCTTAACGATGTAAAATCCAATTAAATAAAATACTATTATATAGCTTTCTTGGCCCGGATTCCAGAACGATTACATTTATATAAAACAAAAAGAGCACGGATCGTTCTGTTTCAAGAATTTCCCTGATTGGTCCAAATTTGGAGGGGCTTAGAGAATGCAGTTGAACTTTTCACTTGCCAATGTAGTTTTAGTACTTTAGGAAATAAAACAAGTTGATCAACTTGCAAATACATGTTTTTTAGAACAGAACTTAACTTGCAACTATTTTCTCGAGTTGTGAAGAAACCTTAGTTAAATCCTTGAACGAAGGTGGCCGCTTAGGTCGCCTGAGAAATGCCAAATTGGTAGATAAACAAAAGTAAAATAGTTCTTATTACGGGTTGTATCACTGCGAATAATACGGATCAAATGCGAATATGTGAGCCAAGTGTATAGTTGGTTAAACCGGTGATGTTTATTTAAAAGATGGAGTAACGATAAATTTGTAGAGAATGCCAGGCTACGCTGGATTCTCTATAAACGACATAATGTATAGCTTCCTGCGGAACCACAGCATGATAGCTTCCTCCGGAACTAGTTATATTCTATTGTCACTATCTTTGTACTTCCTGAACTATGCCCCACCTACTCTACTATATAATCCGTTGTAACTCCTATCAATATCGGAATTCGAGAGACACAGTGAAGAATGTAATACACGAGCAGATTACAAACGAACCTAGTAATGAGATCAAAGTAATCCATTACAAATTAAAGAAAAACCAATAACTCAAAATTCAATAGTTATTTCGGGCGAAGCTGAAACAAGGGCCAGCTAGTTTTAGTATATCTTTAGGCTTAGTATACGACTTCAAATTTTGCTGAATGAAGATAAACCTTAGAATATTCACCATTTTATACCTGATATTGCTATGCAACCTTGGGCCTATCTGGATCAGACAATGATGGGTCACATGAATAGGCATCACAAACGGGAATAAAAATGTTTGAATAACGCATATCAATCACAGCATATTAATGCAATTAAGGAAGATTGTATTAATTAGTTTTTAAAAGTACGCAGGTTGTAGATAAAAAATAGGTTAAATTAATAGTCAGACCTGTTAGACTATCGTTACTCTGACGATCTTCTATCTGCTGCTAATATTCCACATTGATGAATGTATTAGAACAGAGAAATTATAGTAATAATAAAACAATTCCTTCATAACTTTTTTTTTCTATTTACTTGTACTCAAATTGAATTTTCTTTTTTTAAAAGCCAAAAAAAAAAAAAAAAAACCCAACAAAAACAAAACAAAATAAATGACGCTTTTATATATTTATTTTTTCGTTTCATACTGCATTAATGCTTCGTGTATAATTTCAACTGGATGCCTCAATTACTTCATGAGTGTCTAATGTAAGAAGTGCTAGTGTTAAATACCTCTGGATTTCCATTTTTTAAGAGTGCTTTATACAAGCGTATGGTTTGGGTCTACGTCCATAAAGATTCGGATTTGGATGTGCACTGTTATATGGTTGTCGATTTTCAATTGGCGCGCCTTATCGAGGGTAACACTTTGGGTTTACGTTGCGGGATCTTCACTGCTCTCGGTTAATGGCCGGGATTTACCACTTCCAATTTTTCTGCTCTTAAAGATTCATCTGTATCTTATTTGGACATTTATTTCAGAATAAAGTATAAATTATAAGCGGCGTTAATGTTGGTGCTGCTGCTACTTACCAAATGACTGTTACAGGGACCATCGATGCCGTTTCCTTGAGCGCCTTCTTGCGATTGGCAGCAGGAGACGTAGTTAACTTGTTCAAATACAGATTAGGTGGGGCCCATTTTATACCGGTTTGCTCGCCGAAGAGAAATTGATGTATAATTTGTTTTGATTTCATTTTGAATAGACGATTACGTCCCTGGTTTACTTGCCATTTGTTGTTTTTCTTCCTCCTTTTCTTTCATTTAAACAAAAGAAAGGTTCGGATATTAATTTAAATGTTATTTTTTGACGCTGTCTATTGAAACTGATTTGAAGTTTGGAACCGAAGTCGGGTCCTTGCGTCATAAACAGCGAGTGGATTTAGATTTGAGTGTGCATTTGTCAATCCTAGCGCTAGATCGTGGCATATTTCGGTATTTGAACAGCCCAACGAAAATATATCGCCGATTATGACGTCAATTTTGAAGGTCTCTGATAGCGGTCTCAGATAATCAAAATTTTCAAACTACCTACAAAATCCATTTTCCAGGGTCATTAAGAACGTTCGGTATCATGCAACGTATATCTCATTTTGACAAATTCCTGATTCGATTTCGGTTTAAATAACTGTAACATTAATCCAAAAGAATAATTAATATAAATGACAAACTTAAAACAATGTTTGACAAAGATTTACTTTATACACACACCATTTTTCTTCTTCTTTTTGAAACATTACAGAAACAAGGTATCAATAAGTATAGCTATTATCCCTGAGGGTTATGCTTTAGCATCCCGAAAGGCCTTAACTAATGACAATTAGGGGTCTGCAGAGCCTGCCACGGTCTCTAGGACGTTTAATACAGAGCATATATGCGTATTGCCAAATATAAAACTATATTTTTTGCTTAAAACTATATTCTAATGCCTGAAATGGCTTTCTAAATTGCAAATAATAGCTGTAAGAACATTTATTAGTGTATAAATACATTATAAATAGTTTAAAGTCGAAAAGAATGAAGAAAAAAAAGTTCCAATCGGTAAGTCTATAGAAATCTTCATTTAAGAATGAAATGAATTGCTACATACAAAAAAAAAAGCTAATTTTCCCTTCTTCCCTAAAATTGTTTTTGGGCAGTATCTGTCCGACTTTTTTCATAATTAATCTGAATCGTGAACCGTGTAGCTATAGACCAGGCACGGATGCTGAGTTGCCAAGTCTGGCAAATGTTAAAATCTCACTGGGTGCTGGAATACATGGGCTCTTATGGGACTAAAACGTAAAGAATTCATTATAAATTCCCTAAGCCCGTTTTTTCAAAGTTTTGTATTTTACTACATCCGCCACTTAATTACACGCTATATAAACCTACATTTATTCTCTTCTATGCGATAATTACTTCAAAATTTAATCTTTTACACCATTGTTTTGGTATCGACTCACAAAATGTGCCATCTACCGGTCGTTAAAAGAGTAATTCACGACAACAAGTACTTGGATTTTTTCAAGCTGACAGCTGGTGAGCCGTTGACAGCAATGACGTGAAAGTTCCAAACAGCAGTTACAGTTAAAGTAAAAAAGTTAAGTACCTATTTATAATGAAGTTTTTGGTCTTTGGATGAGATTTATTCACTGACAGCGAAAATAACCCCAAAAATTGCACTCATTTAGGTAGTACTGTACGGCTGGTTCTTCTTGGTTTAAGACATGTGTCAACGTATTTCATCATACCAGCTCCTCAGTATTGTTCTACGATGTCAACTGGAAGAAAGAGTACTGAATCCAGGGAGAGCCTCTCATGTGTAGATTCTATTGAGAGCAAGGATCTTGTACTTGTTGCCTCCAAATGCTAAGGCAAGACGGAGCTTCATAGTACATAGAAACTTTTGAAAATGAAGACTGTGATCAGGACCGAGGGTAGGATTTATATCATTCAAAGAAATATTTTAAAAAAAGTTCATGCCTGAAAATCTAGCTACACAGTCATCATCATGCATCTGGGTCGAGTTATTTGGGATTACGTCGGTAAAATTTTCGTTAATCGGCTCTTGCAAAAATTACCAAGATGGAGAGGTGGACGAAGTCGAGAGAAAAAGAATAATAATCGGCATCATCCTCCCGGTAATAAATATTTAATGTCTTTTGTTACTTTTTTTTAAATTTATGTTTCATTGAAGGCAAAGTGAAAAACATGGAACACGACGAAAAATTGGCCTTGGTTTCGTTCGAGTGCCTCTATATTATCACTTGGCATCTCAGCAAATACATTTTAAAGGTATTTTTGATAGACTTCAGCAACAACATCTACTAGAGGTATATTTGATCCCTTAACTTATTTGTGAAAAAAAATATTAGATGGTTTTAACCTTTAGAGATCATAGCCCAAGTCCAATCTATTTTAAATGAGAAGGACTGTCTCAACATGAACTAAAAGAAGGTAGTAGATAATCTTTTTCATTTCTTATTAACTTGGAAATTTTCCAACAATTTTTTTTTGTGCAGCCAGCAGAACAAAGCTGTTCCAGACCTCTAAGAAGATAAGTAGCTGAACCGTTCTTTCGTGGCCAATTAGTCTACTTGGCAGCACCAAGTAGAGAGGAAAGAAAAAAAACCCAACATTTTGGAGCTCAAAGAACAGCTCTCGGACATTATCATGTACATAGACGATCAAAATAAATGCAAAAACGCGGAATTTGAAGGCGGCAAGGCGCGTAAGTCGTCTTGGTGCTGCTGCTGCTTCCGATGATCCTAGTATAAAGAGCCAAGAGCAAGATTTTTGCATAAATAAGTGGTCAACTTTCAAATTGTATGTACATCGTCATTCATCAAAATGCGTCGTCTCACTTTTCCTCTTCTTCTCTTATTAATTCGAAATTGAAATCTTCAACAATTACCAATAAATTGATTTAATGAGTATAACTTAAATAACCCTGTGTATACAAGGATGTAGAGTGCCATTTCCCTATCCGTTCTAAACTGGATCTAGATCTGCCACATAATAGCTGATATGAGCACTTCCACGCTGCAAAACAGGATGAATAATAATTTTTTTTTTTAGGCTGCAATAAAAAAAAAAGTTTAACCTCTTGGGCGATGAAGGTAACCACAACCGCGCTTCCTGTTAAGGGAACCAAAGTAGAGCTTTCTTCCCTCCCAATCCGTAGAGGCAGACGTTCAGTGAGATCTAAAAGAAAAGTATGCTCTTGTAAAGAATTAAAAAATTGACCATGACCACAGCTTTGTCAAAGTGGAATTCCGATGCAATGTCTTTGGCATTTGAGTTGTCCACAGTGAACCATTTGAGTGAATCTAGTCCGGAATCCCCTTCACTTTCAGTAGATTATATGGTCTTAGACGCTCAAAGCATCACCTTCTTAAAATTGTGAGAAATGTTTCATAGAAATCCAGTTCATCTGTGAAAGAACCTGTGGGAAAGAATAATTTTGTACATAGATATTCTTACTCTTGATAATTTTGGACATATACCCCCTAGTTGTTCATGCCATTGGATCTCTATTGGAACATGTTGCATTTGTTAAGTGATCCAGCTCATATAGAACAAAAAAATTTGGCTGCATAATTCTTGGGTAAAAAGAGGAAAGGACTTAACTTAATTTTCACTGTAATCCACTATCATATCGTTTCTCGGTTGCTGTGAGGCGTGAGCTGTCACCAGCTGTCAGCTTGAAAAAATCCAAGTTCTTGTTGTCATGTATTACTCTTTTAACGACCGGTAGATGGCACATTTTGTGAGTCGATACCAAAACAATGGTGTAAAAGATTAAATTTTGAAGTAATTATCGCATAGAAGAGAATAAATGTAGGTTTATATAGCGTGTAATTAAGTGGCGGATGTAGTAAAATACAAAACTTTGAAAAAACGGGCTTAGGGAATTTATAATGAATTCTTTACGTTTTAGTCCCATAAGAGCCCATGTATTCCAGCACCCAGTGAGATTTTAACATTTGCCAGACTTGGCAACTCAGCATCCGTGCCTGGTCTATGACAGTTGATATGTTTTGATTCATGTCAACAATGAAGCAGACGACATGCTATTAAGTACTACGATAGTCAATTGGGCATAAAGATTACGATAAAATTAATAATATCATAAATATAAGGAATAAGGGATTCTTCCTGGCTTTTTAATCCCGATACTGATCTTCTTAATCTTTTAATTATTTTATTCTCTTGTAATTACTGTACCTAAGGTCTGAGGATTCCTCCATTTTCTATGTCAGAATTCAAGATTTTCATGAAAAATAATTTTTATTCAATTGGGAACTGAACCCAGGTCTTCCGGATTAGAGTCCTGTGCTCTATCCATTTGACCATAGCTTCTTGACGCCAATGGAAATAATATCATACAAATTAGAAATAAGGGATTCTTCTTGAGAATTAAATTTCTTTACTGATCTTCCTCATCTTTTATTTATTTTTCTTGGCATTTCAGTAGCTGAGGTCTGAGGATTCCTCCATTGTGTATGTCAGAATTCAAGATTTTCATGAAAAATAAATTGCTTGATAGGAAATTGAACCCAGGTCTTCCGGACAAGAGTTCTGTGCTCTAACCATTATACCACAAGTTGCTACTTTCTAGGAGTGATTGTATATCTATATTTATACTTAAAAACCGAATATAAGCAATATCACAACTGGAGATGCATTTCTTGGTTGCAAAAGAAACTATTTTCAAATATTACTATTTTTTATTCATTTACAAAATATAAAATGAACTGCTCAAATCAAAAATTAAAAATTAAATCAGTTAACTTATTGCTATAAAAAAAACAACCTTTATAAACTTTTATAAAAGAGCACCTGCAATGCCGTTACACTGGTTGGGACGTTCAAAGATCGGATGGGACCCCATAGGCGGGCCCAGCCAACTCTTGGATGGCCCCCATTAATACTGACTAAAATATTCAACAGATTCCAGATATTACATCCATTGTGCAATAACTATAAAACTAATTATACTATGCACAGTCTAATTTTTAGGGTATCTCTTAAGGTATTAAGAATTTAGATATATTTTTGATTTTTTTGAAATTTAAACTTCGTAATAGGAACAATTCTTTGAAAATGTAGTGTGGTCTATAGAATAGAATGTTATAGCCTTTTATTACCTATATATTTTATGGTTTCAAACTTACAGCAATCAACTCGATGTTATCGAACTTTGTCTAGACTGATGCCTCTCACACATATTATCTAGTGGCGCATTGGTAGTGTACTCGACATTAACTAAAGTGAGCCAGTGAGCCCTACTACATTAATTGTTCTCGACAACATGGTTCGAATCTAACCTATCGTACATCATGAATGCGATATTTTTTAATTTTAGATTCCGAATTCCACTTGAAATTGTTTTGCATTGTTATTTTTTTCAATAATAGCCTTATACTATCGATTCGCATAAAAATAAAACCCTCAGGATTATAATGCTTATGATCTTGTTTTAGTCGGATGCATTATTAACATACATTTCAGCGCTTATCTTATTTTCTTTCTCATTGAGTTAAATATTAGCCTGGCCACCAGGCTGGTAAATCTCAATCGCAATTAAAATGAGAAGAATCAATCGCATTAAAATGAGAAGTTATGTTATACCACTAAAACCTTATGGCGAATTTCGACATTTTAACAAGAAGCTAAATGGTTTAGTAAGTAGGCCTACATACCTAGGCACTTAGCTTATCCATTATAAGCAGGAAATGATGAATCTCAGAAAAAAAATAAACAAAATAAATCGCTTAGTATACACCGAGCATTTCCATTTCCGGTTCAACAGTGACTTTTTTTCAATAATGAGCTATATGGAACTAAGGAGTTGCTATTAGCTAGAGTCCTTATCAAGTCCTTTAATGTGTTTGTTTAGCTTCTTGTGATACTCGCCGTCGTTTAAAAAAATACAACACCAAAACCAATTTGTTGAAATAATGGATGACGCCATACATACAGAAAAGACCGTAAAACTTTTATTTACTTTTCATAAGTCATGCTAATTAAGACGTTTTAAACATTTAGATTGAAACGGAAATAACAAGCACCTCCAAGACTACATAAGGCTTTTATATTATAACGACAGGTGGTGCAGCTGGGAAGTTCAGTTAGACTTAGCATAAACATATAATCCTTTAAAAAATGGCTCTTAAAGTAGTCAATTTTGTTTTAATGCTTATTATATGTGTCTTATTGCTTGCGGTAAAACCTTTGACAAGTAGTGGGTTAGAGAATGAAAAACTGGTAAATATTTAAACAATTTATTTGTCTCATTTTCTCAAATATTATATTGATTGCATAACTAATAATATACCTTTTCACTATTTCAATAAAAATAGACGGAGTTAATTGAGAAATTCGACATTTTCCAAGCCGAAATGAAATCTCAAAAGATTGATATTAATCAATTAAAATCTGAGAACGAAGAATTGAAAACCCGACTGTCGCAACAAGATGAAAAGATTCTTTTGCTGGAGAGAGCGATTCCCAAACAAGAACCATTTGGTCCTCCCAATAAACCGACTGAATCGTGTACAAAGAAGGCCAGAACTGCAACGTCTAAAACGAATGAAAAGCCATTGTCGAGAGCCTTGGCTTCATTGCCAACGTCATGTGATGAATTGAGAAAAGAAGGTCACTTCGCAAATGGAGTCTACCTGGTGCTAAACGAGATAACCAAAAAGATTGACGGAGTACTTTGTCAATTTCTAGGAGCAAAACAAGGTATGATAAAAAATAAATTGATTTAGGATGACTGGCAATATTCTAATTAGCATAGTTTAGTTTATGTAACTAAAGTAAAGTAAACTAAAGTCTATAAATAAATTATTTATAGATTTAAACTTGTAATAACCCTATTTTATTTAAATTTTTCAAATAGAATACTTTATTATTCAAGAGTAGTAGTTTAATTGGATTCCACTGTTGTTGTTTATTTAGTAATTTGCATAATTTTTTTTCCAGATCTTGATCCAGTAGAAAACGAAAATATTTCTTTAATTTTTTTTTTCTGATTTCTGATTTTTTCACGATTTTTATTTTTATTAGAACAATTAAAAAACATTAGCTGACTTCCGTTTTTTAATTACATTCCAATTCCATTTTACAATTTAACTAAATGCAGCTTTTCAATGCGCAGTTGTACAGGAGCTTGTCGGAACTGTCGACGTAAAGACGAAAATCGTCCATTTCTACGCCCAGAGGAATTCCAGTTTTAGTGCATGGCGTGCCGTAATCCCTTTTGAATTGGCTCGTCTTAATGAAGGCGATGCATTTGATTTAACCTCTGGGATATTCACAGCCCCAGTAGCGGGAATTTACCATTTTGATTTCTCCGCTCTTAAAGATGAATCTTCCCCTTATTTGGAAATTTTTCTTCAAGTAAACGCCGAAGATGTTGGTACTGAACCAACTCCCGGACCTGCTACGCAGACTGTGGATTCCGTTTCCTTGAGCGCCTCCTTGCGATTGGCAGCAGGCGACACAGTGAATTTGTTCAATAACGATGGCATAATCTTCGATGACAGCTATCACAGAACCCACTTTAGTGGGTGGCTCGTCGAGGAAGATTTGATGTAAACCGACTTCCACACAAAATAAAAGACGACGTGATGAATTTACTTGTTGCATTTAATCGCATTTAAATTAATTTCTTGTTTAATTTTTTTTAATGACTTAAAAAAAAGAATAACTAATGAAAACTAGATTGTTTAAATCGGCAGACCTTTTTGAAAATAAAATGCAAGTTGGGATTATCAATTTTTTTAACAATCGTAATACGGTTGTTTCCATAGAATCGTGGACTCGACTTTATTATCCATCTGATTTATAATATAATAGATGCTTTTAAAACAGTAAAAACGGTGTTTAAATAAATTATGATAGAAAAATGTGTGCATTTAATAAAGTTTCTACAATATAGTAGTAAGTAGTATCATACCCTCCATTAGTTTATTCAACTTAATTTCTGATTTTATCATAGTCCTAATGTATTGTAATTAATAAATATCTTAGTTGGCGCGATAGAATAACCCTTACAAAAAAGACTCAGTTGATCTCAGCTGATTCTCATCTGATCTCAGCTGATTCTCATCAACTTGATGTGAGAAATAGTTTTCTCAGCTGAGATCAACTCAAATCTCAGCTGATCTTGATCAACTTTCTCAGTTGATCTCCTTATTCTCATCTGATTAGATGAGAAATCATTGTCTCAGGTGAGATCAAATATATTCTCAGCTGATTTATTTTACTTTCTCAGTTGATATTCTGGTTCTCATCTGATTAAATGAGACATTTTGTCAGGTGATAAGATCAACTACCTTCTCAGTTGATTTTATTGACCATACCTGATCTCTATTCTCACTTATTAGTTAAAATGTCATTTTCTAAGATATCAATTTATTTTCAGTTTATTTTGACCGACTTTCTCGGCCGATGTCTCTGCATTGTATGCACATAGGATTCAATTCTCTCTTCCTATATATTAAACTCTTAATGCCAATTCGAATCAGATATGACATCTTTTTCTCAGATGAGATAAACGAGATTCCCAGTCGTGTTTGAATATACTTTCTGGGCCAAGGTTAGATAGGTCTTATGGGCTTAATAAGGGCTTATTTCTTATACGCTTCTCAAGGTCTTATAATAGTACTCCTTTAAATCTCAGCTGACCCTTCATCCGCATCGGATCAGATGAGACAGAATTCTCTTAGGTGACATCAGAAATAGATCACAAGTACTTTTTCATATACTTTTCTTGATCAAGGTTAAATATATCTACTGGATTTAGGTTTATAGAGGGGCTGCTTTTTTACATCTACCAAGGTCTTAGTACTCTTGTAAGACAAAGACCTTGCATCATCCAGCAGGCTGAGTACCTGTCGTTTTTAAATTCCTAAATAGCGCATGAAGGGTGCAATAAATATACATGGCAACGCTGCGTAGACTTGTCATTGGCGTCCTAGCTACCAACGTTTCATTCATTCACTTGACAGTTTGTAAATCTGTTTTACATTATTCTACTTTGTTTACGTTTAGTTCACAGTGTTAAATAACTTTCCCACAATTCTTCATGGATTTTTAAAAAATTTAATAGTGAAATTAATTTCTATTTCATCCGGATACCCCCTGAACGTCTCTGGTACTCTTGTATACTCTGGTATACGCCTAATCTTTATTGTGTGTAATTACTTTTTTTTGACAGCTAGCATCTCTATATTTTTAATTCACATGTTTAATTAACTGTGATTCTACCTAGCTTATAAGATCTAAATAAAAAGAAATTATTGTTTAATTGATATCATTTTTTTTTACAGGATTGTGTTGAGAAGCAAAGCTGCAGACCTGCAGTGTCAAGTGTCAACATCGATGAGACCAGCTTTATCCATCAACAATAACAACAGTAAACTCAGCATTGTTCACATACAGTAAGTAATATTTAATTTATCTGCATTCTAACTTCTTATTATAATAAATAATATAATGTTCAAACTATCTTCCAGCATATAGGTAAGAACCATTATTCAAGCTATCAACTGCCGAACCACACTTCCAGATACATTCAAGTAGCTGATTCAAGATTCTGCAATAAGTAATTTTTAAAATAAATAAAATGTATTTCTTTGATTATATTATGTATGTATTTTGATTTTAAGGAAAAGTATAATACAAGAACTTTTTAAAATCATTCTTCTTGAATTTCAATTTATTTGTGTGGGCGGGCGCAATGAGGATCTCAACTGATTCTCAGATGAGATTCTCAGATGAGATTCGGAACTGATTCTCAGATGAGATTCTCAGATGAGATTCTGAAATGATTCTCAGATGACTTTCTCAACTGATTCTCAGTTGAGATTCTCAGATGAGATTCTCATGTCCGAAATTCTCACCTGACTGATATCAGCTGATTTATTTTAACTGAGATCAGCTGAGACTTTTTCGTAAGGGAAACACACAATTAAATCTCCCAAAATGGAATTTTTATTCTCCAACTATAATCCTAACCTTGGAGTTGACTACTAACCGCAAAATTGGTTCATTCAACTATAGAATTATACATTGAGAATAGTTTTTTTCACTTTGCAATGAGTTAACGATCTATAGATGGTAAGGTAGAACATTCGAACCATTGAATCTGTTTTAATAAATCTGATAATTTAAATATAAATGGAAATATACTAATTAATAAGAATAAATTAAGTACCAAGAACAAGTCAGACAAAAAGTTGGCTGGGATGACGACGTTTAATCTCTTTTTAAAAATAAATAGCCTTTAGCTGAGATCCTCGGATCATTTAAGAATCAATTTCTAAAATAAATTAATATATTTTTATCATATTAAAAGTATTGATAAACTTCGAACGATATTTACCCTATTTGTAGTTTTGCTCCATACTCCATTTTGCTATATGCCATCTAACATCGTATCCTTTATGAACCTAAAAAATTAAAAAATATATAATTTGTGAAAAATAAAATTAATGTTTTGATTGGTTTCTAATCACGCCGACAGAACGCGTACGTGTACGATTTTTAGACTCTGTCCTGATCTGATAACGTTGTCACTTGTCCCATTTAAATGTATTAGGTTATTAAAGGAGCAAGTCCTCTTATCTTATAATATAGGGAGCAGCATCAGTCTTATATGAAAACGGGAGTGTGGATTTTTTTAAAGGCCAAGGTCTCGACAGGAACAAATATGGGATAGTATAGACTCCTATAGAGCTTATCTATGCCACTTCAACGTTCTTAACCATTAATACATGCTTTGCGCAAAACAAAATTGCCACAAAACTTTAAAGATTTTTTAAAACATTTAGTATGTCGGAGCATTATAAAGTATATGTTTATACATTCAAAGAGAAGAGCAGTTATTTGCCAAAAAAAAAAAAACATAATAAAAAGTAGTAGAAATCTTAATCTTTATAAAAAAAGTGTTAAATTGAAAAGTGCGTCGATGATCATGGTTGATTTATATATTTTACTGGATACATTTTGCAAATTGAAAGCAGCCACCTTATCTCTCTCTTTATCAGTAACTAAAACAATACAGAAAATAGAGCGTAGGGAGGTATTCGGGTTATCTATTCAGTGTTCCCACCAGCTTTCTCGTGTTTAAAAAAATAATAAAGTGGTTTAAGAAAGTAATAAAATATATAACATTTTATAATTACATGTTATATGAATTAGTTATTTTAATTTATTGCAGTTTTCACCTCGTTCTCACCCTGAAGATAAATTCTACATATCATTTCAGAACTAATTTCTAAAATGAATGAATGAATTGAATTAAAAAATTAAATTGTAGGTTCTTTTTATTTTTGGTCATGATCGATTATAAAAGTCTTAATAATATATTGATCAATAAAGTATTTTCTTCACTAATTGATAGATTTTTTTTTAAATATAGAAATGACCATTTAACCTTGCTGCATATTGGTAATTGTATTTATAGATTATCCTTGGATGGTTGTTCGTCGTCAATGATACTATCCACTATACTAACGAGGACATATAAAAAATATTAATCCAAAAAAACCATACAACAAAAACATAAGTAAACTGGAGTAATAAACTCAGAGAAATTGTTTTTTGCATATGTGATGAAAAAACAAATCTTAATTTTTCAAGCTTTGATGGAACTCTCCCCATTATGTAATTATGTGTATCCACGAAGCAGCAACATAAATTTTTCATACAGAAACAGGTAGGAAATCCAGTTAAATCCAGCAAAATATGTAAAATATACATATTTTTAATTGAGAATCCAAATATTATATTTCCTACAAAAAAAAAACAATAAGAAAACGGCAGTGCTACGATTGAAAAAAAAAGCTTTGAAAGGAGCCATTTTTAATCGATTTTGGGACTTAGAAAAAATATTAATTCGACGATAATTTGGGCTCGATTTATTGGATAAAAGAGATCGATTTTTTAAGCGGTTCTGGTTGCTTTCGATTTTCAAAAAATACATTTTCTTAATTTTTCTTACATTACTCGTATTTTTTTCTGAAAATGCAATATTTATCGTCAAAATTTTGTGTTTTTGGTTTAAAAGAACAGAAAAATACATGTTATTATTTAGAGATATGAATTAACAGAAAACAATAATAATGCGAATATCGATGTTTTAAAAAAGATTCAGAGTAAAGCGTTTTAAGCTTTCTTTTTTCACCACCTCGAAGAATTAAACGATAGAATCATACGACGAGCAGCAGAAATACGAAGATTTAAGAAAACAAAAGGTTCCCAAAAACGACCAGCACGCCTCCTACCATTACAATTACTATTTAATAGAAATAACACAGAAAATCAACCGGTTATTCTTAAATTCTACGGTCCACCGCATAACTGTTCCGAGCTACCCAAATTGGGATACACTTTGAACGGCTTTTACTAGGTCAAACCATTTATTCCCAACAGTAGTAACGACGACGACTTCACCCAATTAGAGACCATATATTGCGCTTTCAAACAACCTGGAGGAGTCTTTGATGAAACACAAATGGAGAGGCGAGTCGTTCCCAAAAGCACGAAGGTGACAGAAATACCGACCAGTTGTGAAGATCTTCGAAAATATGGCCATTCATTGAATGGATTGTATCTGCTCAAGAAATCTCTACAGAATAATCAACCCACACAGCACATGGCTAAGATTTGGACATCTTTGGATCATCGGAAAGGATGTCGAAAAAGGGATCATATATTAGACAATTGGTACACCTCCGGGTCACCGTTTGGCCGATTTTTTAGGTCTTAGCAGTAGCGAATAGATATCAAAAGGATGGAATTTTTTTCAAAGATCGTTTACGGCTGGACTTCCCAAAGATGCGTTTGAGCTCTATTATAGATTTCTTCAAGATATGGTTATATTATTGTTAATACCTAATTTGGACTAGATTTTATTTATTGTTTATACTAATTAATTTAATTTATAATGTTTATTGGTCAATAATGACCATACGATATCCACTGGATATCAATTCACAGTAGAGTAAGTGTCATACTGTCATAGCCAAAATGAACAGCATTTACGGATTTACCCAATAAAGCTAATGGTTGTACTTTCCTTTAATACTTGGTAGTTGTCTTTTGGAATATTCGATAGTCCTGTCAGCCCCCTTTTAATAAAGCTTTTCAAGTTTGTACCTGAAAGGGTTACCTAAACCCTCTTTTAACCATGTTTACACTAATTTTTCGTGTCAACTATTGCAAGTTATTAAATTTATCGAACTTGTCAATGTTTTAATGACGAAGTTCATGTAACACAATCTTAAAATTACATAAACTTTCTAAAGTATGACGAAAAAATCCCTAAAATGAAAAGTTTTTAAATATATTTTCCAATGTTTTTGGATGATTTTAATATTGTAGAGTATATTTCTACTTAGAGGAATACTACTAGACAGCGGCATAGCATGGTAGTTAGAGTGCTGGAATTCTAATATAGATTATAGAAGGAATTGGGTTCGGAGCTCCCATGAGACATATGCTTTTTCATATAAAAATGAGAAATTGAGTGATATAAAAGAGATATCCTTCGTATATCTCTCCTCAATTTCCAAATAATGCCGATATTACAATGAACCACAAACATTCAGTATTGCAGATAGTTATCCGAACGACAATAGAACAATTCAAGATTACGTAAAGCATAACTATGAAAATGCCTGACATTCCGAAGATAACTTTCTACCGATTAAAAATAAATTCCGTCGTGTTATCCGACACAGATTATCGACTTGATATCATTTCCCGGATCATTCAAATAAAAATTGCACTCGCTAAAAATTGTATGACTTAAACACATCCTCAAATTTCGAATAACATAAAATTGAAGCTTCGGATAACGGGACAAGATACGGATCAAAATTCGACCAAAAAAGTTATCCCGGTGCTGTGTGGGTTCTTAAAAAAGAAAAAGAGGTTTAGAGATATAAGACCAGTAAATCTAGTCGATAATTACGTGACTTTAAAGACTATTCGAATAAATATCTGAGATTTTTTTTCGAATTTTTCCATAATTGAAAGCTTAGACCAATTCCTTCCACACAATTCTTGAACCCTCCTAAAAATCTTTTTTTAATGTTTCAATTAAAAATATACATTTTGCATTATAAAATTAGATGAATTCCAATAAAATAGAATAAAAATGAGCGACATTTGTCTATATGTATTTAGAAGTTGTGGTTTGGATGCATTATTGACATAAATCCCAGTGCAATCTTATTTTCTTTCTCTATCAGTAGCAAAAAAAAATAATGATTAAATTGTATTACCAATAAACAGCAGCTAAACCGTTAAACATGCTTTTAAGAAAAGTCATAAAAAAATATGCAAACAATCGTTATAAATTGTCTGAATTAAAAAATAATTTAAGTAAAAATGAAGCTGCAAGTTGATTTTTTAACAATGGTAAGCCTGATAATTTTTTCGCGATTTTCTGTACATGGGAAATTCATACAGTTTAAAGTGATATACAGTGCCGCTCCACTAATCGAACAGGGGCCCGCACTGGTTTTATTTCTGAGCTTGGTCTGATTACCGGGTCCGTGGCGCTAGTGTCTATGGGAATTTTGGTTCGTTTACCAGACCTGTTTTATTAGTGGGTAGTCTGATAAGTGGAGCGGCACTGTATATATATGGAAGCCATCTTCAAAATACTTGCCGGATAATTTTTTAATCGTCAGAATTGCAAACAAAAACAGAACATGTTAAGAAATTTCGTATGAAACAAATGAATTTTTTTCAAAAAAAAATACTTTTTCGCTATGTTTTGTATGGGAAAATCCGTAAAAATTCTCAAATACAATAGATTCTTTCGACTTGCACGGTATCGTAAACAGGTTTGTTCTCAATAAAATTTGTACAACATGTTCACAAGTTCCTTTAGTATTTTTGGTAAAAGTGCCGCTTCGGGAAATTTAATTTTGAAAAAGTTTCGATGATGCAATCTAGCGCTCTCAGTCGATTGGGAATTATTCGATTTGTTTCGATTTTAATCGAATGGATAATCGAATCGAAATCATTCGAGGGCCAAAAAAAATATTCGATTGAAAATCGATTTGAATTTTTGAGAATCGAAAACCAATCGACTGAAATCGAATGATCGACAGTCAAAAGCTTTAAGTTCTTATAACTACTTGTCATAACTATAAACGCTATTTAATGACTTAAAACTAGGATATTGTGATGAAAACAGCTGAGATGTATGTATCAAACTGATGAAATAATTATTTTCTTCTTCTCCCTGCATACCCCCTGAGATGATTTAAACTATGGTAACTAAGCCAACTGTTATATGAGTAAAACTAAGAAATGGCTCGACTCCGTGCCATGGAGTAGGCTATGGCAAGCTGTTTGGGCCCATTTTTTCATGCAACTTAGTAATCCAGCGCTGTCGAAATCTGGGAAAATTTTTTACTATCATCATGTATAAAAAAAATAATCTAAGAAAAAGTGTTTTCCGAGCATATGAATTTGATTTTTATAGCGCAAAATTGTTCTGAATAATGTGGGTTAACGGTTTGCCATAATATCGAGAATCAGGATGATTTATAGATGAAGAAAACATTATTGTGAATTATTTTAGTCAGTCTAAGATATTTTTTAAAAACTAACTTACATCCGATTTTAATCGATTTTATTCGATTTTAATCGGTTTTTTATTTTTTTATAGAAAACAAAAATTATTCGATTTTAATCGATTTTATTCGATTTCAAATCGAATGAGAATCGATTGAAGCTTTTGATATTCGAATGAAAATCGATTGGCGTTTTCTCATTTAATTATCCAATCGATTCGCAAAATTTGATTCGATTTCAAGTGAGTGAGAGCGCTAATGCAATCATAAAAATTAAATTTTCAAGAAACTTTGAGTTCGTTGCGCGATTTCAAAATTTTTATTTTAAAAATCTAATATTTGATCCAAATTTGTTTCTTACCATTTGGAGCAACATACTAGAGCGGCGCTAAGAAAAAAAAATATTTATTTTGAATCACACTGGGGTTCTACCTTGTAAAGAACGTGGATACAAACAAGATCCAGACCGCCTACTGTGAATTTGGAACTTCCGGTAAATGTATCGAACATAAACAACAAGAATAGCCCTTCAGGTTTTATTTACAGTTATTGAAGTTTGAAGTAAATGCGCTTGAATTTAAAAATGAAACTCTATACTAATAGCTATTATTCTAGTAAATTGAAATAAAATGCGAATTTGTATCGTTTGCAGTTTTACAGGGATTGGTTGGGAATGTGGAGATAAAGACGACAAGTGCCTATTTCTACGTCCAGATGAGCAGCTCTTTTAGTATACATCCGATGCCATCATCCCTTAGCAATCGGCGCGTCTCGACGAGGGAGGGGCCATGAACTTGGCGGCTGGCGTATATACAGCATTACAGCTCCTGTTGACGGTATTTACCATTTATGTCCAGTTTCTATTTTAACAATAAATAATGGATTGTAACCAAATTTAAGTCTATTAAATTTTATTTTAGAGTAAATTTAAATATTTTTTTCTGTTAATATCCTAGTTTGTATTCGAGCGAATTGTTCGGTAAGCTCTCCCTACGAACAATCTCATAATAAACCAATCAACTCATCTTTAAATCGACTAAAATTTCTTTTGAATAGGTGTAAGCTTATTTCCGATATTTAACATCCCATGAAATTAAATCATGTTGTTGTATTTCTGTTCTCAATTTGATGTAAGTAATAAGCGTGATACTATCACTGTAGTTGAGTCACTGTTTATAAAGCTTATCTTATGCTTTTCGTACTGATGCCATTGAACTGATTTTTGCATAAGCCCTTGCATTTTTTTCATATAAATCAGTTCCAAAAAAGGGAATCAGAATGTATATCCGCGAATTTTATTATTTGAGAAGTTGATTAGTTGAGAACTTTTTACGCATTTATTGCTTTCCAAAATTCTTCCCTTGTTAGAAAAATATACTTTGGTATCAAAGTTTAAACGATTAAATATATTAGTAGCTAGTCTGGCTGCAATTGCATAATGCTGAATTAATTAATTGAACGAAGTTCGATGTCGATGATCAAACGAAGTTCCTGATGAAATCCATTTGACGAAACTGGCTAGTAGCCACTTTCGTTAGAATGCGTTATCTACCGAACGAATTTAGATTTGACCGCTAGATGGAAGCATAGCCTCTTACAGTAATATTGTCACGTGGAATGACGTACCGTGTAAATGATGACACATGAGACGAAAGCTTCCTCTTGCATTGAACCATCCCTTCTTTGAATGATTGTACCTGCCTCTTCCTAGACTAACGATGCATGAACGTTTCTTCCTTTCTTCGCTTGGACTTTGAATGTGCTAACATTAGTCGATATTGGAATGCTAACATGTGTAGCCAAGGTGGAGGGGAGAACCTTTCCCTCAGTATCATCTACAACTAAAGTGTTCTGACTGAACCGCAACTCTCGTCTTACTGTGAATCTCATCATCTATGTGTGTCTAAACGTGTTGGGACCCTTATTTCACGTTACAATATAATAATTTAGCGACGAATGGTGATTATGCCGACATTTTAAAATTCTTTGTTACGGCTTTCCTAATACATTACAAATGTGCTATAATTTCCCTTTTCGGCTTTTCCCAGTTGAGAGCACATTGAACGGCTTTAATCCCTGGCGTAGTAGAATTAAATTTAACCAAAATGAATAATTGGCCATTATCAAAAGAGAATTTGAATACAGAAAAAGATTATTTAAGAAGTTCAGTATTTTTTAAATAATTGTAAATTAAAAATGAGTAAAGATTTGTGGTTTCATATGGATACAGTAACAACGTTTCAACTCTTTATGAAACGTAAGTAAACACCATGTAGCTACAGGATTTTGTAATACTTTTAAATTTTTCAAAATAAGAATAAAAAAAAGGTTATGGTTGGGTACATCCATTATCATTCTTTAGAGAAAAAAAAACAAACTTTGTTCTGTTTTCAGTTCAATTTTAAAAGTTCAACCTGGGAATAATTTGTAAATAACTAAAGTGGGACTTATCTCCTTATTTCTAAATCTCTGACAACTGGCGCAGTTGCCTTAACAAATATTTGTCTACTTCGAAATTTCTGGCGCCAATGAATAAATATTTTTTGGGGAATGAAATGTCAAGTATATTTTGAAAGTCGCGTTGCTGATATGAATATTTACAACCTTTAGATTGAAATGATAACAAACGAATCAAGCTATGAGACCTGTTTAAGCAGCGACCGTGTAACCTGAAATGGTCAGTTAGAATTTTCATATCTTAAGAAAATAGTCTTCAAAAATGGGTTTCAAACTGAAGAGTATTGGGTTGATGTTGGTATATGTCTTGTTGGTGATTGAACCTTCGACTTGTGGCCTGTTAGAAAATGAGAAACTGGTGCGCATTTAAACGGTTTTGCGTCTAATTTTCATCTATTACTTTCAATCAATTTCTGTCTGTGTTTATAAGTAGCACTGAGTGAGCGGTTTGACAAGTTGCAAACGAAGGTGGAGTCACTGGAGGCGGAAAACGTAATTTTATTTCGAGATTACAAGATTTTATTTTCTTACGTTCTGCACTATCAACTGATTTTCTTAACCTGTTCTTGTTTTATTTTTTTTCAAATGACATAATTAATTCAGAATTATTATTTTATTTTGGAAAAATGGTCCTATCATGTTAGTTTTATAAAATAACATTTAAAAAAAGGCCATCATGAATTTTATATTTTAAAAATCCGAGTTATTGCATTTAAAATTGTTGTTATAAGATGTAATAACTTTGTTAACTTTTTATTTAACTGACAGGAGGCTTTAAAAATTCGGGTTGACTACCTTGAAAGAAAAGATACCGAAAATGAGGCAAAAATCAGAGGACAAACAGAAGAAATCATCCGACTCAAATTCAAGATAGATGCAAAACTGGAATACATCCAATCTACTGGACCTTCCCACGATGCATTAGTTACTGATGTTCGGTCCTTCCACGGAAACAAAATGAATTCCATTTACAGAAAAGTAGGTCCTTCTGATGATTCTTCGACCAGGGCAGTCGCACCTGGTTCCTGCAGGGAACTGTCGATGATTGGTCATAATTTGGATGGTCTCTATTTAGTCCAAAACCCAGACACAAAAAAGGTCGAAACCGTCTTCTGCACTTTCGGAATAACTTCAAGTAAGCCAATTCAATATATGAACTGCGTATTCTGCTATAATCATTTTTATTTCGTGTTGTTAATTATTTACACTTGAGATAATTAATGGCATATAAGATATCTCAAAAAAGAAAGATTTTTATCTACCTGTTTTTATGATTTTTTCTACAAATCGTTTTGTAGTCGGAACTTTGTGATAATAGGTATATGTAATAATTGTGACGATGGTGTATATAATAATCACTTTCATTGAATTTTTTCCCAAAATTACAAAATTAAATTCCATTTATAACAATATTTTAATGAAATTGAATCAAAGTAATTTAGGAATTACGGGGCATATTCAAAGCTTGATATTTTTATTTCAGGATTCGTATTTATATTAAATTGGCGTAATTGAATTATTAAATTTTAAATTTAGTTTCATCTGTTTAAATCTCATGTGTATCAATAAATTATTCCGGAACTGTACAAAACGTTTGTAAGTATTTCTATTCTGATTAATGAATAAAGATTGATGTTATGATTTTACCATCAAATGTACTTTTGTTTTTTAAATTTAGAAAATCTATATATTTTCTGTTTAATTTTCCAGATTAAGGATGAAAGTAATTTTAGTGAGGTAAGTTTATTAAAACTGGATCTTGTTTTTCTGATTTTTAAATTTTTTATCATCCCTCTAAAGATTAAAGTGTTATGCGAAAAGCGGTTCAAATAAAAAAATTAAATTTAATTTCAGTTTTTAATTAATTTAAACCGAGGGGTTGTCCACTCACCTTAAGGAATCATCCCTCTAAAGATTAAAGTGTTATGCGAAAAGCGGTTCAAATAAAAAAATTCAAATTTAATTTCAGTTTTTAATTAACTTAAACCGAGGGGTTGTCCACTCACCTTAAGGATGTCCGAGGAAAAAAATTCAGTTGAATTTTTCAGAATTTTCAGAATTTTTTAGAATTTTTGGAATTTTCCAGAATTTTTGGAATTCTCGGAATATTTTGGAATTTCGCGGAATTTTTCAGAACTCTTCAAAATTTTACGAATTTTTCGAATTTTTTCGTATTTTTCATTATTTTTTTGCTAGAATTTTCCTGGTCTTTCAGTTTTTAAACTAAATAAATTCATCTTTTGTTACCACGTACTTTTATTTTTGAGTAATAAAATAGCAAAATTGAATTAAGCATTGAAACTTTCAATGTATTTGGGCAATTCTTGGATAGTATCATTGCATAGGGACACAACATTAGCGGAATCGACAGTTATACATTTCGGGGGTGGGACGCTACATAAATAATTATCGCATGAGTAATAGCCCTGAGAGAAGAGGTGTGTGAAGAATTTAAGATACCAGAGACTTCCAATTTATACCAATCACAAAGTGCTCCTACATTAACATCGCCTTCCTGCCATACATGAATACCTTTCTCTTTCTTCTCTTTCTTCTTACTATTGCGTAGCTTATCAAAACATAGTACATGTCCTATCAAGAAACTATTGCCTGACTTGTTCTTATTTACCTCACTAATGAATGCACACCAGTCACCTGGACGGACTAGACGCCTTTCAACTTTTGTAACGATTAACTTCTGACGAGTATAAAAATTGGCAGTTTGCATAACACGGATGAGGCGATCGTTACTGTGCCGTTGAACACCGTTCTCTAGAAACCAGACGAACGCGCTTTTCCTGACTACTTTCTGAGTTCCGTGTCACATCGTCTGATGTGACTAGAAGGAACGGACTCGATTCAATTTGATGGTCCGGATGATTCCTAGGCTCACATCTACTTGTTTGTTTTAATATCTGCTTCTCAAGCTGCAAGGTGCAATCAGTAACGTTTCCATTGCTAAGGGAAGAAAGAACACTCAAATCATAATCATCAATAACATCTGAATGGTCCTCGCTCTCTCCACATAAGGGTGTCTCTTCACATTCATCAAAGAGAATATCATCTTCTATATCTGACCGAGGCCTACTGAGCAGATCTGTAAGACTAGTTGCTAATCGACTATCAAATTTGAAGCTATCATAACCATCGACAATTACTCCTAGCTCAGCCATTTTCCGCTTCACGTCTCTTTGGGCTCGTGAAATAATTTCCTCGATTTCTTTAGGAGATGGAAGATTGGAGCATTTATATTCTTTCTCGGAACCTCCAAATTTTTCAAGATTCTTCTCGTGTCTAGGATAAACTATTCCCTCGTCGTGACCGAGAGAGTTGAGCCTTAAATGGCAATCAAATTTCTTACATCTACTGTAAAAATGTAACATGGTAAAAGAGAGTTGGGTACAACCAACAGGAGTGAAAGAACGAGCTGCTCTAAAATACGATTCACTAGGCTGACTAGAATAAAGCCACGGCTAAAATAGTTGAGGCCTCTTATCTAAAGAAAGTCTTAAAATTATCAGTACCATAGCATGCGCATTAATCTCTGCGCAAAGATAAGCGTTCAAGGAAATGAAATGGGATTTTAAAGGATAAACATTGTCACATGATAGCCAAAACCTCCAATATCGTAGAGAGAGAACCGGGTACCAAAGTCGATAGAGCCTTTCCTTTGATCTAGGGTTTTGTCAAGGTGGATAACATGTCCATAATTTCGAGGTAGAAGATGGTTGCATCTGAGCCTATAGTAAAATAATTATGAATTAGCTCTTGGTATAAATTAATGAAAAATGATCGAAGAAATAAATCTAACCCGGAATATTCTTTAGTAATTCACGCACTTTTGGATGGCACAAGCGTTTAGCAGCATCGTAGTTCATCTTGTCGTTTAGTAGTAGGTCGCCTTCTCGAATATTGTGATGGTCCTTAGAGAACATGTTCATCATGCTTTGAATGTGGGCAGGAGTGGCAACCTTATTAACAAGAGGCATGAATTGATCATACTTCAAAAATCTGGTTCGTAACTTTGTAAGGAGATGGACATGATCCTGGGAAGGGAAAGGTGGAGGTCGAAATTCACAAGCAAAAAATGGCCACCGGCTTCTCAGGCGTCGTCCTAGATCCGCCCATTCATCAGTGGTTTCAGGAGTGATCTCGGTTGCACTTGAAAGTGGCCCGGATACGACGGAGCGCTTGACTGGTCTTTTAGCAGCTCGCGGAGTTGGAGAACCCAACTGTAGCATTTCTCTCATTAACTTCATCTCTCTGGAGTCACCGTCGGTTGAGTAGGTAAGAATCTCGATTCCGACGGAAAGGAGTTGCTCTTTTATGTAGAAAAGGCGTGTTTTGACATAGGCTGCTGTGAAACGGTTGTCACTGCCAAAGGCGAATAATCGGATCGGAGGAAGACCTGGCAGTAATGGCTGGATCATCCCAATCATAACAACACTGAAAGCAATTAAAATAAATTAAGAAAGAGTTTTAAATTATTTTTCAAAAATTCGTACCTTGCTCTTTCGTATAGCCGGAAAAGACGGACGATGTCGAGCGCATCCCGAACAATCGAGAGGGTCGGGTCGGGAAAACCGACCCAACCCTCCAGCAACTCCAGTAGCATCTTCGGACAATCAAACCACGAGTGGAGCACCATTTTCGACAAGATAATCTTTTACCAAGTGAACATAACAGACACCCTCCTTCAACGGTATATGGAATTCCGACAGTTTTTTTTGAATATTTGTAGGTGAGGGAAAAACTCCTTTGAAATTGCTGTAGCAGATCTCGTACAACCTCCTGCCACCAAGAATCCAGACGTTCAAACAAAAGTGTTCCAATACTGGATCGTTGTACCGCATTCCACGAGGCTGCTTCCCGACTTGAGTTATGGCTTGATGCATCATTCGTTGTAATAATGACTGGTTAGGAGTAGCTGAACTCAGTGAATGGAAGGAAGATGATTCTAGCTTTTCTAAAAGCTTCTTCATCGCATCATGGGAAGAAAGAAGGGCGGAGTTCTGTTGTCTGAGCTGGAAAACTGCTGCATCTAATTCTGAGACGATCTTGAAATAGTCCGTAACTTTAGTTTGATTGGGAAGAGCTGTTGCTTTTTTCTTCACATGCTTCCGTCTTGAAACTCTGCTACTCCACTTTTTCTGAGTGGAAGAAGTGGAGGAATATGTGGAGGAGGTAGACGGCTGGATCTCTCCTCCACTTCGTACTAGTCAATCAGTTTCATTCGACTCGGACTGCTGCTTTTCAGCAGCGGTAGAACGAGTCGAGTCAGAACCCTTTTCCTCCTCGGAATCTAAAGAAATCATCTTTTAGAAATGTTGAATATGAATATCAACGAGAAACCATTATTACCAGATGAAAAAGTTATTTTGGCAACATTGTTGCGTTTATCCTTTGGCAGAGTCTTTCTTCGTTTTGACGGGCTAGTGGTGAAATTTTCTTCTGTGAATTCGGCCAACTTAGTCGCATTCGCGTCTATTCATATATCAGTAAAAGGCGTATTAAAAAAAGTAAAAAAAAAGTAAAAACAAATTTCAAAGTTTACTAACGAGTTCTTAATCATAGCACATAGTTCACCTTTGGAAGAAGAGCCGCCCTTTTTGCCGCTTTTTGTGATGGTTGAAACGGGCTGATTTTCAGTACTGTTTGATGGATGTGGACGTTTATTTCCACTTTCTAATAGCAGAGAAATACGTTATGTGATTTTTCATAAATAAAATCAATAAATAAGTATTTATATTTATACCTTGAAGCAAGTAGTTATCAAGTCCTGTCGGGGATGATTTTTTCTCATTAAGATGAGTTCTAAAATGGTTGGGAAAGTTGGAGATTTTCCACAATCCTTTCATATCCCGGCTTGAAGTAAATTCCTTTCCACAGGCTGACGATGATTGGCCTTTTTTAAATTGACAACGAATTTTCAACTTTTTCACCGTGAACAGCTTTTCGAATCCTTCAATTCGCTTGTTGCTTCCCCATCTAGTTACAGCTTCGGTTAATGATATCATTTGCACAGATGTTTCATTCTGGTCCATGACCTGAACTTCGTTGGATTCAGATGGAGTAGTCACAGATTTGATGCCAGTTAAACCCAAGGTTAACCCTGAATTTAAATATGGTAAATTCTGTTATTGATCAGTAACATCCCATTAATTACTGTATACAACCAAATACCTTGAGGAAAAGGAGTTAACTTGTTTCGTTGATGAGCCAAATGCTGTACGCCTCTTCCCTTTTTATCTAGCTGAGAAACTAAGGGTTGGCTGGTGATTATCTTCTGGCTAACACTTGCAATGACTCGTAACATTTTTTTATCACCAGGAAGAAGCTTGAACTTGGTAGGGATTTTCCAGTAGAAGTCTCCAAACAGATCCCTAAGCTCTCCCTCTGTTTCCGGCAGTCCTGTCATCTGCAGCTAGAATTGAAACCACCGAGGTTTCAATTTCGTTCATGTCTTCGACACTGTCAAGCGTCGCAAGTACGTGGAGCCCAATGTAATTTAGTGAAGTCAAGATGTTGCGTAGATGTTTGTGGACAACAACGTTATTCTTCTCAAACAATTCATAAGTTTGGTCTAAATCAGCACTTTTAACCTGATCCATTTTGTTTAACAAATGTAACATAACTGAAAAAGAAAACATTCACGAAGCACGCTTTAGTCCATGAAAATTCATAGCAGACGAAACTCAAACGTGTTATTTGAAAGCGTATAACCAAAGATCGGTTGATTGAATATCGATTTATAAAATTATTCTTTCGTATACCTATTAACGATTTAAATTAAGTAAAATTCCATTTAAAACAACTTTCGATTAGGATTCACTAAGACTATCGGTATAATAATTTTCTAAGATTCTCAGAATTTTCATGGAATTCTAAGAATTTTCAAGAATTTTTTTAAAATTTTCCGAATTTTTTAGTATTTTCGAGAATTTTTAGAATTTTTTTGTATTTTCGAGAATTTTTAGAATATTTTTGTATTTTCAGAATTTTTCCAAAATTTTTTATTTTTTCAGAATTTTTGATTTTTTTTTCAGAATTTTTGCATAAAATTCAAGGGTGTACGACGAATTCTCGGAGTGGACAACCCCTCGATTTAAACAATTAAGCCATTTAAACTTATTTCTTCAAATTTGAATTCTGTGACAGTTTCCGAAACTTTGATCGGCCAAGTAGACGTGAAGACGAAAACCGTCCTTTTCTACGTCCAGCGGATTTCCGGTTTTGTTACGCCCAATGCCATCATCTCCTTTGAGTTGGAGCGATTGAATGAGGGCGGTGCATTTAATTTGCCCTTGGGGATCTTCACAGTGCCAGTAGCCGGGATTTATCATTTTGATTTCTCTGCTCTTAAATCTGCTTCTGCTTCTCCTATATTGTACATTTTACTTCAAGTAAACGGTATCAATGTTGGTATTGCTTATACTTGGGATCCATCTGCTACGGGGAGTTACGATATCGTTTCCTTGAGCGCCTCCTTACGATTGGCAGCAGGCGACACAGTGAACTTGTTGAATTACGGCGATGGCGCACTCTATGATAACGGCAATCACCACACGCACTTCACCGGTTGGTTGGTGGAGGAGGATTTAATCTGAACTAATTTCGATTTCTGTTTGAATAAACGATAACTAGATTTTTATTTCACTTTTAAAACTTATTTGATATTCAATTTTGGAATCGTAATCGGGTTGTAGTTTTCAATCTCAATTAGATTGAGCGAACATTTTTCAAGTTCTACCGCCATAAAACTGATATAATACTTAATAATAATAATGAGTTTAGATGCAAAATCATAGCCTAATAGAGCCTAAAAGAAGGTTTACAAAACTTTGTTTCATTTGTTTAACTTTGTTCACTGTTATGTGCGTCATTTGTGTACTTATACATGCATACATGCTTAGTTCAACAGTACTATATTTTATTGGACCTTTAGATTTCAAATTTATTTATATTTTGAGTATACTTGTCACATGATACAGCTAGCAGATAAATCATATTCAAACAAAAGCGCCGTCTGGGCAACAGTTTATCAAGACTTTCAACACGTCGACTGTTCTGTAACGTAAAAAATAAATAAACATTAAGCCCTGAGTAAATAATGAATGGAAAAACCTGTTTAAAAATATTTTTCATTGTGCCCCTAGTGTATATAGTCTGAAATAGGTATTTCCACATAGTAACAATACTAAAACAAACTGGTAATTCCAACTGAATTCGACTTGAGAAACAGATTATATAAGAAGTACTGTCTAATTTTCTTCTCCCTAAGACTCTTATCTAAAATCCCTTTGATTAAAAAAAAATACTCGTTATTTAGTTCAATTATAGAATTTCAACATTATTGTTCTTTTTTAATGTTGAAATAAGATCAGCCTATTTCGAAATTTCCAGAGCCCGTATTTTTGATTAAAAAATGGATGGTAAAATATATTTTTAAAGTCAGGGTGCAGATAAAGGCATTTTCAACCTTTTGATTGAAATGATAACAAAACCCAGAATCAAGAACCGCGAGGTCTCTATAAAAGCGTCCAACGGCGCAGCATGGAAAGTTCAGTTATAAACTTGCCTCCTCATAAGAAAGTACATTTTTCGAAATGGGTTTAAAAAGTGAGAGTATTGGATTAGGTTTTCTTGTTTTTGTCCTGCTGGCGATTCAACCTTCAGCGTGTGGCCCGTTTGAAAATGAGAATCTGGTAAATATCTAAAAATTAATCCGTTTCATTTTAAATAATATTTTCTGTTCATTCCCCTCTGTATAATTAGATGACACTGAGTGAGCGTTTCGACGAGTTGAAAACAAATGTAGAATCATTAAAGGCGGAAAACGTAAGGAATTTTAATTTTTTTCGTGCTTTTCTTGAACCTTGTTTTGTTTTAAATGAAAATAAATGAAACTTTACATTCAGTGGTTTTCAAGCTTTTTGAATTAGGGTAAACTGGTTCTAGTGTTAGTTTTATTAAATATAATCAAACAAATATAATCAATTTTTCATCAAGATTAACAGAAAGAGTTCTTGTTTGTTTAAAACCGCTGGTTAACATAAGATGTGCATGTACCAAAATAACTATACAAACTTATTTTTACTATTAGAAACTTTTAAATGCTCGGATCGAGTGCCTTGAAAGAAAAGATGCCGAAAAGGTAGCGAAAATTAAGGAACAAGAAGAGCAAATCATACAGCTGAAGGCCATGATGGATTTTAAATTTGAATCCACCCAGTCTACTGGACCTTCCCGTGATGAATTAGTTATTGAACTTGGTTCCTCTAAGGCTAACAGGATGAGTTTGATTTCAAGAAAAGAAGAATCTTCTGATGATTCTTCGACTAGAGCATTTTTACCATCATCTTGCAGGGAACTGTCGCTGATCGGTCATTCTTTGGATGGGCTCTATCTGGTCCAAAATGTGGACACGAAAAAGATCGAAACCGTCCTGTGCTCTTTTGGACCTTCAAGTAAGTCCATTAAATATATAAAAATGTACATTATACTGTGTTTATTGCACAAAAGATAACTATAGTAGCTGCAATATTATCTGAAAATAACACAAAAAATTGGCATTTCTATGAGTAATGGGAATAGGGTCGTACTAATTGGTTACGGGCTTCTAAAGAAAAATTAAGCAATCATAAAGAAATTTAATTTCAAAATTTACATTAATTTTTATTTCACTTAAACGCGTTATTTCTATTTTTTCAGTCTCTTGTGTTAATTTAAGATTAATCTAATAACAGTTTTCAATTATAATCATCATACATTTATTATTTCGAAATTTTAGCGATCAAGGTTAGTTTCATTAATCAGTTTGAGATATTTGTATTGATACAAAATTCCATTTGTTTCTTATTTAAAGCATTAGACTCGTTGAGATTTAAATTTAAAATTTAACTTAATTTACTTTTCAAAGAGTTTCTACAAATTATATTTCTGTTGCAGTTTCCCAAGATTTAATTGGACACGTCGACGTGAAGACAAAAAACGCCCATTTCTATGTCCAAAGGAATTCCGGTTTTGGCATGCCCAATGCCGTAATCCCTTTTGATGTGGCGCGCCTCAACGAAGGCAATGCGTTTGATTTGCCGTCTGGGATCTTCACTGTTCCAGTAGCGGGGATTTACCATTTTGATTTCTCTGCTGTCACAGATGCAAATGCCAGTTATTTAGACATTTCACTTCAAGTAAACGGCGCCTATATTGGTATTGCTGATACTTCCCAATCTGCTGCGGATAGGAATGCCGTTTCCTTGAGCGCCTCCTTGCGATTGGAAGCAGGTGACAAAGTTAATTTATTAAATGGAGGCAATGGCATTCTCTTCGATAACGGCAGTCACAGCACCCACTTCAGGGGATGGCTGGTGGAGGAGGAATTGATGTAAAATGATGAAAGTTTCGTTTGAATAAACGATGGCGTCATTTTAATTTTAATGTTTCTTCTTGTTTTTTACTAGTGAAAAACAGACTTCTTAATTTTTGTCATTCCATTTGTTTTCTTTTGGCGCGAAATTGAGGATGCGATGCGTCCTCGGCAGAGCGGCTGAATTATCAAAAAGATTCGACGGAAAATATGCCAAGTCCTATCACTAGAAAGCATCATATTTCGGTATTTGATCTGCCTGCGGCCCGCCAATGAATCTCGCCAAATATGACGTCATTTTGAAGGTCTTTGCGAGTCGACTACCGAATTATCAATATATTCAAAGTGCATTGTAAATTAAAAGTGAAGAAAACTGGAACGGAAGAGAACAGACACCCCTCGGGCTTCAAAGTCATTGTTGAAGGTCATACAAAAAGGAGTTACAAAAACAGACTTCATCCCTGTATATTCAATTTTTTTAAATCCCATAACTCAGATTCATGAAGCTGTTGGGTTGGAGTTGGGGTGTGGGGTTGGATTAATGGGAGAAGAATTCGGAGTCATTCGTCCCGAATGCAAAGTTCCCGTAGGGATTTCAAACAACAACCTAAAACATGGGAACTATTGAACTATTCAGAACTACTAAATGTGATAATTGAAGATACCGCCCAAATCATGGCACAAGCTGGCGCTGTGTCCACTAGACAACGGTTTTAGTCACAAATGAGATCCCTGGGGCAATAATTATGAAAAAAAAATCTAAGCAGGCTATACTGAAGAACTCTTTCTCCTCTTTCGAATGGCGTTCACTCCCGCGTTCACCGGAAGCCAGTGTTTGCCCGATTCAATGTCGAATCGATTCAAAGTTGAATCAATTCGCGAATCGATTCAAATATTTTGAATCTGAATTTTTAATTTTTAAAGTGTCAAATGAATTTAATCTGAATCTGAATTAAATTCAATTTTTCCAAATTGAATCAACTTTTTTATTTTTCATGATTGAAAAATTGGCTGAAACTTGGCTACATTTTCCCCAAAATTTCACCCATGAACCCACCCTCTTTCACCTTTAAAGAGATTCGTCTGAATATAAAGCGCAGCCATTCCCTTTTCAGTTCTTTTCTACACTGAAAACTGGAAAGAAGAAAACTGGAAAGAAGAAAACTGGAATTGGCTTTAGGAAGTATATTTCCCGTTCTTACACCCGTTCAAGACGACAATTTTCTCGCCTTCGATGACCACCTCTCTTACAGTGAGATGGAATAAGCGCTACTTAAAAGACAAAGATAGGAATTCAAATATGTTTGACAACTATCTTAACGTAAATAGAAACTCTTTATCAAAACAAACAACACACTCCCATCCAGTACACCGGTGCACCGGTAATTCTGAATATATTTAGAATCGCTATGTTGATTTTCTCTTGCCAAAGGTCCCGCTTGAGCGACACACTCTTAAAAAATCTTCTTCTTCTTAAGATCTATCGTAAATTATAATTATATTGATGCATGTTTTGTAATGATTTTGCTTAGTTCCCTTTCTTTTACATTAGTGTGCCTTTAAACCATGAAATCTAATTTGAATCTAATGTGAATCTGAATCTGAATTTATTTTTTGCTCATTTAATCGATTAATTTGAATTTTGAATTTATTCTGAAAATGAATTTATTTGAATTTGAATTTTTAATCTAATTCAAAAAATAATTGAATCGGGCAAACACTGCCGGAAGCACACAGGGGTCACGCATAAAAAATACACAAGGGTGCATAAGAGCACCAAGGGTACATAAGGCCGACCAATCAGAAACGAGGAAGGGGGAAATAAAGGTTTTGAGACTCGCTCCAGAAGGGAAATAAGAAGTAGAACCTCCGGTATCGAATAAATTCAATAATGAATTCAGTAATGTTATTTTTTTCTATTTAAGTATTATAATCATATGAGTGGCCTACCGTACTCTATGTCTTCTAACATTACATGATTGATTAATCTAAAATAATAATAAATAAAATTTATTGAAAATAAAATTATTTATTTGATTAGTTTCTATTTACGTCGATAGAGCGCGTACGTGTGCGGCTTCTAAACGCCTTATCTGGTTATGAGGTTATCCCATTAAAATGTAGGTTAGTAAGTACCCTCGTATCATGTATAATATAGGGAGCAGCAGACTAACATGAAAACGGGAGTGTGGGATGTGGATTTTTTTTTTAAGACCAAGGTCTCGACAGGCACATATATGGAATAATATAGAGTATTAGAGTGCTTATCTAGGCTACTTCAAAGTTCTTAACCATAAATATATATTTGACAGAAAAATAAATGCTACCCAACTTAAAGAATTTTTTAACAAATATGTTGAAGTAATGTACTTTAGTAGTAATGTTTTTCTTCTTCGATTTATTCATTTTAATCTCATCAGTATACATACCTACCTACATTGGCATATGATTTAAAACATCACATATAAAATAGTAATAAATAAAAATTTTTGAAATGATTAATTGTTTGATTGGTTTCTACTTACGTCGAGAGAGCGCGTACGTGTACGGTTTACATACGCTTGATCTGATTATCGCTGCCCAATTTAAATGTAGGTTAGTAAGAGAGCCAGTCGCCTAACTAACTAACAATTATTTGACAAATCAATATTTACCAAAAACATAAGCTCAGTTTCAGTTCCTTTTAAAGTAGATAGCTGGTAATTAGGGTCATTTGCCAGTTCTTTAAACGAATTTATGTCAGGCCGTTGAGAAGTAAGTGACATGTAAGACGTTAGACAGGAGGAGTAAATATTAAATAAAAATGAAGCTGACCAAGCACCAAGTGAGAGTTATCAGTCCCACAGCACGAAGGTTGGTTTGGTAGTTGCTGCCATCTGCCAAAAAATGTTTACTCAATTATCAAGACAAATACCTTCCAAAAACCCAAAGATCTGCTTAGTTTAAACTTTATTTGTTTTTATATTTTGGGTGGTCTCATCATGGTTATTGGATGAATTGCGTTTTTAATCAAGAACCATTTACTATTGTGTTAAATTCTAACTCTTTCCTACCATGATTAGTGATGCGTGCTAAGACAAACATGGATTTTCACTCAACGTTTTAAGATACTTTGATTGGGCAAAAAAGTTTTCATGTAGGAATTCCAACAATTTAACACATCCAATAAAGATAAAAATGGAAGATAAAGCCCAATCCAAACCTAGATTGAATTTTAAAACAAGAAGTTTTTTTTCATAATTATTCTTATAAGAGCTTACAATCGGAGAAAAAATCTTTATAATGCCATAAACTGAAGTTTTTGGAGCTGGATATTTTCCAAGAATTCCATATCCATTACCTCCTGTATAAGCGGAAAGCTCTAAAATATCATAATCTGTTCCGCCAACAAAAGCAGCACAAGCCAAATTGACATCCTAATTAAGATTTAAATTGTTTAGTAGTGTATATGGTCACATAGTAAGTTAAAATAAATTTGTATCCCTTACACCTCGCTGGAGATGTCCCCTCATTCCACCCCAAGTTCCATTAGCGAACACACCAAAGGAATTTGTTTTTTCTACAACCATAACAATGCTTTGGTGAAGAGGGGTTTATTAGTTTAAAAAAAAGAAATTATGGTTGAATGTTTTACATATTTGTGGTACCTGAAATTCAATCGCTGGGACAGCCAAAGCAACTCTTCGTAATAACGGCCTCCAAACCCAATAATATCTCCAGATGCATTTTGAAATATCATTGTTGCAGGTAGCTAAACATAAAAATGCCATTTTTACTTTAAAAATCAAAACATAAAGCTGTTTCACTATTTACCTCCATAATTATCACCCTAAGTCCTTTTCCCGATATCAAACTACTACCCACGTGATGTTCATACTCTATTCCATTTGCAAATCGAAGAAGAAAATATGCATACAGAATGTAACCCATAATAGTTGAGAGAATAAAAATAACAAGATCAAAAGGATATAGAAATGAGACGATACGGCTTTGAAATAAAACTGTTATCTGGATTACCAGAATGAAACCAAATTTATACCCTACCATTTTCTATACTTCGATTGAAATCAATTGAAACTTCAATTTGAAACGGTCTGAAACTGAGGTGGGATTACACGAATCCAATTTATATGCATAAAAATTATTCATAAAGTATAGCTCTATAGATTCCCTGGTATTTACACAATGAATCTGATAATTAATAAATATGGAATGCAAGTTTATGTCAATCATCTAGCATGCCACGAGTTCGGGATTTAATAATGTGACGAGATTGGTGATATCTACATATTTTGCTTGAGTTTGAAGCGATCAATAATCAAAATAATGTTATACCACTGGGAGGATTTGAATAGTCTGAATAAATAATATGTGTCAATGAAAGATTTAGCGTATTTTTCTATGAGATTTTCAAGAGAAAGGAGTATATTATGCGAATAAATATCAGTATAAGTTTGAATGTCAAATTTGCAAACATGCTATATAACCGTAATAAAACTGAAAATAATTTATTTTCCTTTCCATTTCATACATCATCATTTATGTTCTACGTAAATAAATGATAAATGTGTTTTACAAAATTATAGAGTTTAAAATGTTTTTAATTTGTTATACATTTCTAGAGGCATAGTAAGATAATCAGGTATGCCTGGTCTATGCATACGTTTGCGTGCGATTAACAATATGTGACCAGGGATTTTTTAGAGTGTACCATTGTACCACTTTCTACTTGCTGCTTTTAAAGCTTCCTGGCTAACACGAAGCTTTCTAATACAAAACCAGTTTTAAGCTAAAAGAGTACTAGCTGTCAATACAATTTTTGTTACCAGCACCGGTCATGAAATTTGAATCAATATATTGCCATTTTTTTTCGAACTATATGCTTGCTTTGATAAAAAATTTTATTCATGTTGGAAAATATGGTCTTTTTGTGATCGTGACATGGTAACTAGGCGAATACAGTCGAACGCAATGTCTTGAATTAGACTGGCATTGACTAAATGATAATACTGGCATTGATATTTATACCATCAAACATAACGAACTAGTGAGCCTAAAATAACAGTATATACCGTTTATGGGGCTATAAAATAAACAGTTTACTTGATTGATTTCTAGTCCCGTGATTTTTTATCCGTTTTGAAAGCCTCTGACCTCATTACTATGAAATTTGAAAGAAGACTGTTGTTTTACTATCTAGAGACCACACAGCACTGAGTTATCCTATTATTATTTTTTTGCATTTTAGCCATTGGACAAGCATTGTGTGTTAACATTTTGTTGTATTCACTTTTTCATAGAACATCCGTCTTCTTACGAGACATCGCAAGCGGGAAGAACAAGTTTTCATAATACCAATAAGCCGGTTCTGGGTGAGGACGTTTCGATAAAATCAGAAATATCTATAAAAATTTAGACGTCAGCTTGTATAGAAAAACCAGTTACTATTGTAATCATGTGATACTGACATATTTGGAGGTAAAATAGGATGTCGTCAGCATTATTGCGACGCGGCTGGGTGACGATAATATGTTTAAATGAACCAACTACAAGTATAAATAGCCAAATAGCAGTAATATATTCTTTTCGGCGGTTTCGGTAAAGGAAAATTGATGAAAGTGTAAAATGCCGTTAATAATAACACCAACTATTTTTATAACTGCCACAAAAATCATCGTAATATATTTTAATTGGAATCTATTTCATTATCGTCATGTCAATTCGGGTTTGCTGTTTGATTTTCAAAAAAAAATTTGCAAATTTTAACCATGTAAAAGAAAAAAACAACATAATAAAATTAATTTTTAAATGATTATTTGGATATGTTAAATAGTAAACCAGTTCTTAATTTCAGAAGCTTTTCTGCTTTGTTTTCGATTATATACTAGTCAAGGTCATCTGGCTAGCAGCTGCATCCGTATTCCGTGGCAAGAATACATAATGCAGGTTAAAAAATATTAAAAATCAAGAATCAATTGATTTTTGCTTGTATCAATTTGAGTTTCAGGTAAATTTTATTGTTATTAGTAGTTAGTTAGTTGTTAGTTGTTACGGTAATGTCAGTTTAAAAATTTACGTTTTTTTCTAGGAGGACCTGCGTTATAACACGGGTGTCTCATTCAAATGGTAATTATCTTCTTTAAAATGATTTATAACTTATAAGATACTCGAGATCTAATGAAGAACACTGGAACACGTATTACTTATCAAACTCTATGTATAGTGTTATACATTGTACTAAATTTTTTCGTTAAAATTTATTTTGATCAAATGCTATTTTTTACCCGTTCTCTTATTACGTGTTATTGCAACTACTTCTTGTATTGTGACTCAACAATTTTAAGGACCAAATTTTTCAAAAAAAAAAAAATGAATTTGCGTTGGAAAATCTTAATGTCTAGCATGCATAGGTCGTTACCACCCGCATTAAGACAAGTATGCGAAAACCGGCGAAAAGGAGGTATTTTCTTGCTGGCCTTCCCTGAGGCATTTCTATACAGGAAACGCCTGAGTATAATTCGGTTATAATAGCCGGCGTCCGATCCGCATTGGGCAGTCCTATGGTTGCACTTGTTGAAAATGGTTTATTTACTGCGTAAGATTAGATTGATGGTAGTTTTTATATTTTTCATCTTTATGATAGAATCTTCGACCAGCAGCTCTTTAGAAAATGTTCAACTGGTAATATCTATTCTTAAATAGCGGTTAATTTTTCAATTCGTATTTATTTTATTTTATTGGCTTAAATAGGTGCAGTTGATTGAGCGGTTGGATAGAATGCAAACTAAAATGGATGCCATGCAAAGTAGGGAGGTTGAAAACTTAATTATAAGTATTTATCTTTTCCTTATAAATTTCATGGAAAGAGCATTTTAAAAGTTTTATTTTTACTTTACCTTGTAAAATTATGTCTGTACTCAGTTTTTACTAATAAACTTTGTATTCAAATTAGTTTGTATTCAGACTACGGACGGTTAACGCTCTCAATTATTTATTAGAGGAAAGAACTTTAATATATATTTATAGTTAAAGTTCATCATATTTTGAATGGATTTTTATACACAGGCAGAGTTGACTGAGCGGTTGGACAAAATGCAAACTAAAATGGATGCTATGCGAAGCAGGGAGGAAGTGTTGGAGGTTGAAAATGTAAAAATTAAGTATTTATCAATTCCTCGTAATATTGATGGAACCATATTCTTATTCTAAAATTATGTTTGTATTCAGATTTGATTATTTTCAGATCAGTTAAAAATTCAGATTAGGGATTAGCGCTCAGTATTTAGTAGAGGGAGAACTCTGATATTTACAGTTAAAAATTTACCGCATTTTCATGAGATTCTTTTACGCAGGCAAAGTTGACTGAGCGTTTGGACAAAATGCAAACTAAAATGGATGCAACAAACGTAAATATAAATATTATATATACCAGATAGTATACCAGAGCTTTTCAGCTCGCTTAATTGGTAAAAGTAATGCAGTATACCTACTTTATACGAAAAATGTGACAAAGAATCTGCAACAATAGTATTGGAGAGCAGATGTAATTGCATTAAACGTCTTTTAGCATATGTTTTTCTCTAAGACCCTTCTTCTCTCTAAGGTTATTACTTTATTACCAGATTTCTCTATTACCAAACGATAGACCCATATACCAAATGACCAGGATGTAGTAAATAATAATTAATAAGATACACACTACCATACACAGAATCATTTAGAGCGTGTAAAAGAAACTCGAACGGAACTTGGAGAAAAAAAGTAGTCCTTAGACACTTATAGGCAGAAATGTTTGTTTACTCCAACACGACCGATTGACTAGCTTCGTCAAGTTGTAAAAACATTTTTCATGTGAGTTAAAAAAGATGTGGATGGAAACCAAACAGAAAACCAAATATTGTCCCTTTGCTTGACATAAATGTTTTTATTAAGGATATCACAGCCTCAGGGCGAAGCTGACAAGTCATGCGAAAAGGGAATACTTTTTGGCGTGGGTTACAAACTGGTGCGGACGTAACCGTGACTTAAAAGGAAATATAGTCCCTAGACAGAATTTTTTTTTATTTCTGCTTACGCACGTGTTATTACCTTAAGTATTGAGGCCTTCTTATTTGATAAAAATAATAATAATCTTAACAAATGATTATATTAATTTAATTTTCGCTATTAATAATTTAATATGTTTAATACTTAGAATAATAATAATGTGCTATATGTCTTATGTTTTAAGTTAGCGCTCTTCTTTTATTTGAAGATAGAAATGTTATATATTTCCTGTTCTCAAGTAGTTAATAATATAAATCTACACTACGTATTGAACATTTTTATTTTAACAGGATATATGGACTACGAAGTTTGGTGATATGGAAGTAGAAAATGAAAAATTGAAAATGAAAAATGTGCAACAAGACGAAGAATTACAACGCCTTAAGAGCCAAATTTCATACCAAAAGTTGTCTCTTTCAGCGCTAAAACAGGATGGCGGAAAACCGCCAAGAATTTTAAGCAAACCTCCAACTTCTTGCCAAGAATTGAAGAATCAAAATGGTTTATGGCCGATGGATGGGATCCATCTGCTTAAAAAACAAAATTAAATCAAGGCCGCTTTTTGTACTTTTGCAGCCGATGGTTCACCTGGTAACATTTATTCAATATTTTTTTTGTATGGAATTGTCCTATTGTCCTTGAGCGGATTATTGGGAGGGGATTTAATCGCTCAATTGAGACAAACTCACAAAAGGGTATTTTTAATAGACTAATTAGATTTTATATTAACATCTGTAGTTATGATGATGATTTATTTATTGGAAATGGATAACTTTAATCCACGCGGGAACGGCGAGCTAGAGCACTTCTTCAATTTTTAAATGAATAAATATTTCTCATACATCTCATTAACTAAAAAAAGAATATTTGGTTGAGATAAAGTTGAGCATCATTTTAGTAATTTAATTCATTTTGTAATTTAATTTAATTGATTACAATTGTATTTAAATTTTTATTAAAATTAAAACAGTTTTAAAGTTTTTATTTTAAAATAATCTTTTATCTTAAGTTCTCTTAAAGTTCTCTAATGTTAACTTAATTTGGTTATCTTATTAAAATGTCACGTAAAGCCATTTTTACACATTTTTTTTCTATTGCAGTTTCCGAAGCTTTGATCGGCCAAGTTGACGTAAAGACAAAAATCGTCCATTTTTACGTCCAGAGAAATTCCATTTTTAATAAGAACAGTGCCGTAATTCCTTTCGAATTTGCACGTTTGAACGAGGGCGATGCGTTTGATTTACCATCGGGGATCTTCACAGTTCCAATTGCGGGGATCTACCATTTTGATTTATCTGCTGTTAAATTAGGCACTGATACCCTATATTTGTGGATTGTTCTTCAAGTAAACGGCGCCAATGTTGGCAATGCTTATACTTCCCAATCCGCTTTGGGTAGTAGTGATATCGTTTCCTTGAGCGCCTCCTTGCGTTTGGCAGCAGGCGACAAAGTTAATCTGTACAATGCCGGTAGTAGCGCGTTCTTCGATAACATAAATCACTTTACCCACTTTACTGGTTGGTTGGTGGATGAGGATTTGATGTAAACTGATTGGATTTTCGTTTGAATAAATGATGACGTCATTTTCATTTTCTTCTTTTTTTGTGAAAAGTGAAAGAAATCAGCTTTAAAGTTTTTATTAAATTTCGCAATAATTATTGTATTACATCGTTTTTTGTTTGAATTGGTTAAATATATTTCATTTTTAAAAGTACCTGAAGGGTTTCTAATCGGATTCTCTTTCAATGACTTTTATGATTTTGATTAAATGGTTTTATGGATTCTGATTCAGTGGTTTTAAGGGATTCTGACTTGAGAGTTCTGAGGATGCTAATTTAAAGGTTTTGTTGCTCTAATGTACGGTTTTGGAAGTTTTGATTTATTGACTCTAAATCAGCACCCTCAAAGCTATAAATGGCCATTCAATCAGAATCTTCAAAACAAATAAATCAGAATCCCAAGCACTTTAAATCGGTATCCTCAAAGCCATTGAATGACCATTCCTAAAAACAATTGAAATTACAATCCTAAAAACAATTCAAATAGAACCTTCAGCACTAAAAATTAGTATCATCAAAGCTATAAAATAATAGTTAAACTAATAGTTAAATTAGCATCCTAAGAACAATACATTCAAAAGCCGTAGCACTCTAAATCAGCATTGAGCATCAAGTTTTGTTTAAATCAGTATTATCAACCACTAATCACTATAGGTCATCATCTTAAAACCATTTAATCAGAATCCTTAACACTTTAAATAACCGCATTCAATAGTCCTTTTCAAAACAATAAATTCGGAATCCTCAGCATTCCGACTAATTAAAATAACAATAAATCACCATCCTCAAAATAATAAAATAAGAATTCGCAAAACCATTTATATAGAAATCTCACTCTAAGTCAACTTTTTTTATGCCAAACCTGTAAAATTTCTTTTACCTTCTCTTTGGTATTGGTCATGACCAGACCCTATGACTTCGGCCCTATATTAACCCTAAAATACAAGATCAATCCTACCATAAGAGTCATTCTATAGAATGTTTTTCTTCTTCTATTTATTCATTTTAATCTCATCAGTATACATACCTATACCTCTATTGGTATATGATCTAAAACATCACTTACTTGATGTAACTAAAATAATAATAAATAGAATTTATGAAAAGTAAGATTAATTGTTTGATTGGTTTCTCTTGCGTCGATAGAACGCGTACATGTACGGTTTCTAAACGCCTGATCTAGTTATCGTTATCCCATTGAAATGTGGGTAAGTAAGGGAGCTAGTCCCCTTATCATGTAAAATATAGAAAGCTGCAGTCTTACATGAAAACGAGAGTGTGGAATGTGGATTTTTTTTAAAGGCCAAGGTCTCGACTGGGACACATGTGGGATAATATAGAGCTTATCTAAGCTGCTTCAAATTTCAATTAGTAACCAAAAATAAATGCTTTGCACAAACATATTCCGTCAAACTTAAAGATTTGTTTACACATATCGATACATGTTTATAAATTCAAAGAGAAGAACAGTTATGAAAAAAAAAACACAATAAAAAAGTAGGACGAACCTTTATCGTATCGTATTGTATTGTATTTACTTCAAATCTAGGGATTTACCCTTTTCTGTGTATAATATTATATTTATTCATGAATGGTTGCTCGTTGCTGTCATGTGTCAAAGTATGATATGCATATTAGGAGTATCTTATAGCTCTCAATGACCGAGTTCATTTGTTACAAAAGAAATCAAATTGAATTTACAAGTAGATTAAATGAAATTGTGTATACGAGAGTTTTGTATTATTGAAGAATTGTAATTTATGGACGATAATTTATTGAATTTAATCTGTTTTATGGTTGACATTTATAAAGCATCTTTCATACTGAAAATAAATCATTAAAAGTCCATATTAAGCGCTAATAAGAAAAAGTGCAGTTGTATACATAGTTAGTTTAACGTATAGTATCCAGAATTGCTAACTAATTAGATATACCTATTACAACATCGGAATTTTTCATGTGATCATAAGTATACAAATATCCTACTAATCTTGAGTTTTATTACTGTGTGCTATATTACTTTTATTATAACGTTCTAACTAAATGCTGGCGCGATGTCGCAAGGTAAATTAAAGACATATAAATTATAGATTATTGAGATCATAAAGTTCCCAACAGCTTTCATATGAAGCAATTATGTACATTATAAGATTAAGTCAGCTGGGTTTTTTGCGTCTCTTTTTACTGCTTGACCACCATTTATTAATCATAGGCTGTTAACTTTGTTCCCCCGCTTTATTGGTTGATGAAAATACTAAAAAAGAGGTTGAAACAAAAAAAAAAAGGTTTTAGCTGAAAAATTATAACGAGTAAATTTATATTGATAGCAAGTACTTATATAGTTAATAGTCTGATGAATAAATGAAAATAACCCAATGTTTTAATATTAAAAAATATGATGGTACATACCGTTTCTGCCCATTACACCTTAAGGCTTTTATTTCTGTTTGTTATATGGTCATATAATTATCACTTTTCAATACGCTTTCAAAGTTAATATTCTTGAATTCTTTTTCATGCTCGCATGATTTGTAAACATGTTGTGAATCAGTGGGTTGAAATGCCTGACGCCAAACAAGGAAAGAATGTATAATTTTGTGTAATAACCGAACTCATTTTTTTATAGTCACGCTGGTCATATATCGTCCAGTATTTTCGACCTCTAGACTCAAATGAATGTGTCGCGAAGTGCATTAGAGACTATAATACACAAATATATATAATAAAGGCAGACGGTGTAGTTGGTAAAGTTCAGTAAGAGTTGCCACTTCTGGCGGAAATTCTGTTTAAAATGGTTGGTAAAATAATTTATTTTACATTAATTTTAATTGTGTCTGTCTTGTTGGGTGCACATTCTTCTCCAAGCACTCCAAATGAAGCGGAGAAACTGGTATAGCCTCCTGTTTTTTAATCATAAATATTTGTGTTCTTGCCTTTTTAATTGTGAATTTTCAATAGATTGAGTTGACAGAACGATTGGATAGATTACAAAATAAGGTCGAGGCATTGGAATCCGAAAATGTATGTGAAATTTGACTTTTTATATAGTACTATCTAGTCTCGATTTATATAGTACTATCTAGTAAATTTTATGCAATTTAAATCGTTTTCTATTTTTTCGGTAGATTGAGTTGACTGAACGATTGGATACATTACAAACTAAGGTGGCAACATTGGAATCCAAAAATGTAAGTATACAATAAAAAAAATCTATTTCAATACATATACGAACACTTGAAATCCTTTTTTTTTATATTTTACTAAATAATTGCACTAATAAAATCATGTATTAATTCATTAAAAACAGGAAATGTTGACTACAAGGTTTGATGATTTGAAAATGGAAAACTCAGAACTCAAGTCGGATGTGAAAGAATTGAAAGTGCAGGTCTCTAAGCAAGATGAAGAGATATCACTGTTGAAGAGCCACGTTACCAATCTAGAACCCCTTCTAGCACCCAATCGGGATTCGAATGATGGAACTAATCCGTCCTCTAACAAGAATAATGGGCCGTCGGTCAGATCATTGAGTGGCCCACCATCTTCCTGTCAAGAATTGAAGGACAAAAGTAATAGTTTCATGCCGATAGATGGGATCCATCTGCTTAAAAACAAGAGCACCAAGAAAATCGAAGCGGCCTTTTGTACATTTCCCTCTTCGTATTCGACTACCGATCAAACCGGTAAGATGGATTCTAAATATTATATTATAATATAATAAATATCAATATATTGATCTGGTTATGTAATAGAATAATATCTTAAGTAAATCTAGCTAATATATACTAAAAGACTAAAATACGTATGCCTAGCCCAAAAACCAAATTCGTGTCATTATTTATCTGTTATTTGATAAATGGTCTATTTTTCACAAAATAAATATTTTTTTATATTTGACATTATCTTAGAAAATTGCGTTTTTAAGTTTGCTTTAAGTGTGTTTTTTATAGATTTCTTTTTTTATATATTTTAAAAACGATCTAAATTGAATCGAATTTTAGTAAGGGTATCCTGTCAAGTTTTTTTTTCCTTTGTAATTTTTTCTTTTAGATTCTTTTGTTAATTTCATATTTTTATATATAAAAGCAATTACCGTATACGATTTAGGATAATGTTTTTTTTTCTTAATGAATCCGCTACAATTTTATTGACGCTAGATTTGATTTGCTTCTTCTTCGTAGATTTATTTTCATCCCATAACATAGTAATGTTGATTGAAAAGGCTTTACATTTCAAATTATAAATTTGAAATCTAAAATTTAAAACTTAATTTAGTTTTTTTTCATAAAGTAAATGTAACATTTTTCTACAAACTGTTATTTCTGTTGCAGTTTCTCAACATGTGATTGGCCAAGTAGACGTCAAGACGGAAACCGTCCATTTCTACGTCCAGAAAGATTCCAGTTTTGGCTTGGGTGGTCAAAGTGGCGTAATCCCTTTTGAATTGGCACGCCTTAACGTAGGGAATGCATTTAATTTAGCCTTAGGGACATTCACAGTTCCAGTAGCGGGGATTTATCATTTTGATTTCTCTGCTGTAAAATCGGACTCTCTCACTTATTTGGACATTTGGCTTCAAGTAAACGGCGCCAATGTTGGCATTGCTTGGGCAGCCCAATATGCTACTTACGATGTCGTTTCCTTGAGCGCCTCCTTCCGATTGGCTAAAGGCGACAGAGTTAACCTGTACAATGGTTATGGCCTTCTCTACGATGACGGGACTCGCCACACTCACTTCACCGGTTGGCTAGTAGAGGAGGAATTGATGTAAACTGATTTGTCACTTTTCAAATAAAACTACAATCGAAAGAGCACTTTTTGTGATGGGAATTCATAGGGCCCAACGAACATCCCCCTTGTGAGCTGCCTCTGATTTACCAAAATAAATTGTATAAAGAAATTGTGTAAAGAAAGTGTTATTGGCTATATCACATTCTCTCTTGATTCCCTGAGGGATTAATAATTAAGTTTGTATTCTTCCCATTTCATAATTCGCACACGGTATACAAGTAAGTAATGTTGCTTCAATAAAAAATAATTGTTTGCTAGTATATATAAGCTAAGTTAGTTGTATATACAAGCGTCTGGTTCAGCATAACAGGTCTTAAAGATTATTGGCCACTCCCATTTAAAATATATTGATATCGTAAGTTACTTTCAAAATAAATATTGGAAATATTTATCAAGTCGCAGCTAAATCAGATTATAATTCAAACATGACCGATGTGCGATGTCTACGCAGCTGCTGATCAAGACTCATTCCAAAAGTTTTAACACCTTATCTGCTCATACAACGTAATGCACAAAACATAATTTATAATATTTTGAAATTGTATTGGAATTTCTTTTCTTTCCGAACTTCTCCGAGCTTTTTAATATTTTCTCTTATACTGTACAGAATAAGTACTTTTAATAGACTTTTTCAACGCTCGATTTGAGAGTTGATAACAGTAACAGTTAACTATAGTAATAACTAATATAAGCTCCATGATTTTCTTATAAACTACATAGGTATACATACATAGGAACAAAATATAACTTTTTAAAGACATAAAATAGTCATGAAAATGAAATGATAAAGCATACCAGGGCGTCTACATAATCCTTAGTTTGAACTTTCTTTTAAAGAGTAAAAATGCAGCTTGTTAGCTCTTCGACTGAGGCTTATGGGATAGCGGTGGCGCGCCCACCAGCGGCAGGTAAGGGGGGGGGGGGAGGGGTTAGAGGTTCGAAAGAAGAAAGAAAATTCAACAATTTCGTTGAATTTTTAGGTGGTTATCGTGCTGGCTTCTTATGAGGAAGGTTAATGGTTCAATACCAGAAGCAATAAAAAAAAATATCCTTGATTTTGCTTTTTTTCATCTTGTATTTGGCTTTATTTGTTTTTGTATACTAAATAAAAATTATTATTATATGTTTGCATTTATTTGAACCAAACACATCTTGGACTGTCTAATTTATTAGTTTTATCAAATGATCTTAATGGCGGAATTTTTTTGCTCTATTCAAAAGAAATTATACACGAAAAAATATTGAAGCTTCATGTTGTGATTATCAAAAAACTAATTCAACTGCTACCTTTATTTGAGGCGTTATCGTAAAATATCTAACGAGTCATTTATTGTGTCTTCTTACGGCCTGTATCAACAATTCTTTGTGTTTTTATGATTGTTTCTCAAGGAAAAATGTACAATAAAATCACAATTTTTAATAAAAGGCTCATTTAACCAAGATTCCAATTAACGTATACCAAACTATTAACAATGCACCCGTCTTTACACCTTCAAAGCGACGAAATAGAACCGTATTTAATAAGAGAAGTTAAAATCAAACAAAGGCGAAACTATAGAATGCGACTTCGCTTTTTCATCAATTTACTTTAATCAAACTACTTAAATCTCTTAATTGTTAATGGAAAAACATAGGGTTGCGTGGGAGGTACTTAATTAACTTTAATTCATTGAAATCACTTCATTTCCGTAAAATAGTGAAACTATAATCCATTGTCGTCACAACTATGGATTGTAATGTAAATATGTATTTTCAGTAAAAAAACAAATAAACTAAATAAACCATAGCTGACACCGAGGCTTAAACCAACTACCCTGTTAATACCAGGCTAGCGCTATACCAATGAGCCAGCTGAACGATGGAAACTCACTAATTTATTAGCTATAAAACTTATGTATCTTATACACATACATATTATATTATATTAAGTATTTTCATAATTTGAATTATATTAATTATATTAGGCCTAATGCAAAAGCGTAGTTGCATTCTATAGTTTTACCCAAACAAATAAGTCTTAATTTTCTACTCCATCACGTCAAATTAAATATACAGTCAGATACTGTAAGCTTTTGACAATCAAAGGAAACCAATTTTGCTCGTAAATTGGATTCTTTACGGCCAAAATTTAAAAAAAACGTTGAGATTTGGTTGTTCATTAAGAAAATGTGTGCAACTTAAAAAATTATATACCAAAAATCAAACACAATTTAAAAACTTTTGATTTTTTTCCATTTGGAAAAATTTAAATCTATGCTACTAAATTTTAAATGGTCAACCTCGAAAGGAGTGTGGTAGTAAATAATGTGGTGGACGACTGGGCAATGTATCACTTAAATTGTTAAAACCTACCCCAATGAGACAGGAAAAATTTATAAAGTTGTCTTGATACTTGTCGGCCTTAGGTCAGAAAATTTTACAGTAGGCATTGAATTATTAATCAAAACTAGAAAGTTTAAGAAAAAGTGCTTATAATTAATATGAGTTCAACACACGCTGACACACAGAACCGGAAAATTCTTATGTTAAGATTGTTAATCTAAGGTAGTATTTTAATCGAATGTTGCCTTATGCCTCTTAATATATTTAGTTTAGCTGCTTGAAGACGAATTTTGCTGGTAAACCGCATTTTAAGTTTACTATAAGAAATTTATAAATTCTCAACTTTTTTATCTTTGATATTTTAAGTATCTTAATTTTAAAATATATATTTCGAAGGCTTTTTGCCGCCCCTAGAATTTTTGGAAGCGTGCATTTGCACTCCTCGCACGCCCGTTAGGCGGGCCCTGCCTGAGGATAAATTTATCGTTAATTTTTGGATAATATCTTTAAATTAACCACTACAATTTTAAAGGATATTTTAACTTTCATGATTTCTTATTGTACACCTTTTCGGTATTGGTCATGACCAAATCTGCAGGCTCTATGACTTCGTCCCTATTGACCGTAAGACACAAGATCGATCTTATCGAACATAAGAATAATGCTATTTTTTCTATTTAATTATTATAGTCACACCATAGTGCATATACCTACCTCCATTGCACCTCATGCCGTCTAAAATGGCATAATTGATGAATCTAGAATAATAATGAATACAATTTGTGAAAAATTAAATTATTATTTGATTTGTTTCTTCTTGCGTCGATAGAGCGCGTACGTGTACGGTTCCTAAACGCATATGATCTGGTTATCGCTGCCCCATTGAAATGTAGATTAGTAAGAGAGCTACTCCCCTTATCATAGCAGCGGTTGGTTATGAAAACGGGAGTGTGGAATATGGATTTTTTGTAAAGGACAAGATCTCAACAGGAACATACATGGGATGATATAGAGTGCTGGGGACAGAACATTTTTATATAGAAAAACAGGCCACTCACTGTATATTTTAAAAGTCTTTATAATAATTAAAACGTTTTCAACTTTTATATTGCGATTAAAATAACTTTCAGGATTAACATTAAGGGCCTATATAATAGGGACAGGTGATGCAGCTAGGAAAATTCAGTTAGAAATTATCTACGTTTAAAGACAATAACCGCCGTTTTCTTTTAACGGCTGTTAATTAAGTTGCCAATTTAATTTATGTAAACTGATTTCGATTTTCGCTATTTTACATCACACAAAAAAACGATAACGTGATTAATTAAAGGTTGTATAACAACATGTACATGTATATACATACATATAACTAGCTACCCTTTTAAGTATTAAAACTACACTTACTTATTTAAAGCTATTTGCTTTAGCTAACCCCTCCCCTTAAAAAAAGTGTATTAATCGAGATCACGAATTTCTTTCCTGACCAACCTTCAAGTTGTCTATTTAAAATGTGCAATAACAAACAACTCAGATCATGGTAAACAGATATTACAGATATAAACAGATAAACAGGATAAATTTATACTAATTTTCTGTCAAAGTACAAATTAATTAAATATTTCAGAATTGATCATTTGCGAATGCATTCTCTGGTCGTGTTTGATCTTCCATCTGCTATAATAAGACTAAGTAGAATTTAATCAAATGCATTACTCGACTAAGCAAGCTATATATACAAATGAGATCACATTTTCCCGAAGAGTAGAGTAACAAATTGTGACCGTAGAGTCATGGGCCGGTGTATCAAAGTCTAAAGAGCTTTTTTCATCTTTTTTTATGCATACATGCGCATTTCGCCTTCCAACTTTTTATCAGTTCGAGTGCATCAAACTTGTGAAACACGATCCAGCTTCAGCTCAACAAACTGCTGAGCTAGTTGTCTTGGAGAATATACAAGTTTATCTAAGAGGTCACTGAAATGTTTGGGAAAAACCATTTTAAGAAGGCAACATGCAATGGCCAATACGAAGTGCCTTTGGTATTTCTTCGTTCAGTAGAGTTTCTGTTCTTTCTGAAATTAGAAAGTCATTTTGAACTCTTTCATTATTCAAAGTGAATTTTACAGCCATGCATACTTGGCACATTTTCTTATTGTGCCTTATTCCCATGATATCGTTTTCTGGCTCATCAGTCTTGCTTCCATCCTCAGGTAAAGATGAGAAAAGATTCTAACGGTCATATTGTTTTATATATATATCATATATATATAAAACAATATGACATATATATAATATATGTATATAAACGGTAGTTTTTACAATACTATTCATTTAAATAAAAGATAGAGTTTATTTAAGATCCCCCTATAATTAATCAATTAAATAAATATTTACCATGCTAAATATTACATACTCTAGCATGAAAATTTATTTTTAGTAGTATTTTAATTTAGTAGTACAGTGCCTTAACTTAATACAAGAAGGGTTTGTTTGGCCAAATTGTATTTGAATTTTTATTTAAGTTTCCTCAATCTTTATCTATACGCATCATAGGGACAGAATTGAAGCAGTCAGCCATTTCGAATGATGGACGAACCTTCTCCCCTGAAACACTCACAAAGGTATTAGTTATTTTATTTGTTGAATGCCAACTCAATTCGATAAATAATTCCATGCTTACTTGGTGAAATGATACATAAAGGATGTCCAATCTCGTTTGGATATTTTGGAACATGTTATCTACGAATTAAGAAAAGAAAACGAAAACCAAAACGAAGCAATGCATCAATTGAAAATCCAAAACGAAAAGCAGTATGAAGAAATACTCCTATTGAAAACCGAAATCAATCATCGAAAAGAGGATATACGTCAACTAAAGAATGAAAACACTATTCAAAAAGAGGATATACGCCAGTTGAAGGATGAAAAGAAAAATCGAGAAGAGGACACTCAGCAGATCACGTCTGTTTTGGACCGTCTCATTCTTGACTGTTGTATTTTTAAACTCACTACAAATCACTGCTCTAAAAATAATGAAGAAGTTAACGGAATTTCTATTGACGCATCTAAAAGTCCTAGCACAGAGAGACAAAATGGAAATGGAACCAGAATGAAACGCCAAACAAATGCTGAGGGAGACACTTCTTCTGCTTCGTGGGCAAAGCTAGAAATTTCAGACCACTTAATCGGATACATGGATTACGATACATATACTGTCAAAATTTACGATCATGCTTCTAATAAAGATGTGAATATGAAAAACGAAGAGAAGAAATACTACTTCGAACCCATCGGTCAGCTAGATCATCGCACCGCGAAGAGCGCTTTTAACAATATTTCGAGGAAAGCTGAAATGACCTTCAACGTTAATATGTGGAGCGACAGCATAAGAAATGCAGTACACAAATTCATAGCAGATGACCTGAAACGGGGACCTGTGAATATAAATCTAGTTCGTCTATTACCAATTGATAGGGTGATGCTTTTCAACGAGATTGGTTCGTCGCAACATTTTGAAATTGAACAGAACTGGATCAATTACAAGAGTGACAAATATTTGAAATTCAAGTATACCTGCGACCAACTAAAGGAGTGTAACGATTTGGCTATGCAAATGAGAAACAATCCAGGGCAGTTCCATTTCAGTATGAGGTTCGGCCTGCTGTCGTTGCAAAAGCCACAAATTAAGGAGACGAAAATTAGCATGGAGAGCATCATTCATGGAGAAATGATGAACAAATTGAATAAAAAATTCCCAGAGACGAGAGTAATACTCCTCACTGCTAACGGAAAGAAACGACTGCTGAAAGAATTGTCTGAAAACTTTGTCACTCAAACTATTGATGATAGCCAAGTTCCAACGAAGAATTCTCAAAGTGAAATTTACATGAGGCTTGAAAGTATGCTTCGGTTCAATTGCACCACTATCCAGAAAGGCGATGAAAAAGCCTGGGAGGAAAATGTTTTCTGGAACCAGGATAACTTTAGGCCAGACCGGTCCGCTAGAATTGTGAACGAAATCTATAACAAGTTAGATACCGAAAGTAAACAGAAATTTGATTCAGCATTTAAGTACTCTAAAAAAGAGGAACGTGAAACAAGTGGATCGTTATTTGATTTCATAACTGACAGTGAAAAAGTAAATTCCGACTTTTCCAAGGAAGGTTTTGACTCCAAGGAAAGTATGCAAACGTTTTTAAATGAGGCAATATCCCACGTTGAATGGGATGGTGTGAAGTTTATTCCAAAGCAGATGACATTGTACGCTCTAAATATGGCTAGACTGAAGAACAAACAGGCATTCAAAGATACAGATATAAAAATTTCTTATACAACTTCCATGTTGACCATCAGCGTGAGAATTGATTCTTCTTTGAGCCCAAAAATATCAAAAGAACTATTCGAACTCGAAAACAAAGTGTCAGGTAGAATCTATTGAATTTTTACTTATAGTTATTCTCATAACGATTTCATTTCGAGTTCATTTTTGATTCGTCACGGATTAAAAAGGTTTGACGGAAAGGTTAGCTGATTTTAATGCTGAAATAACAAATTTGAAGGCCAAATTTCAGAAAGAGATTAAAGGTGTGTAAAAACTTGAATATATAGTAGTTCAGGATTTATTTAGCATTTAATTTTCATTTAATTTTTTATTTTATTAAAAATTATAAGAATGAAATTTGCCCCACTTAACTCTTAATTGTTTTTGTATTTTGATTTGGTTTATTTAAAAATGTATTTGGTTAATATGGTGGGAGTTGTTTTCTGGTCATTTTAACATTATAGAACTGGAGCACGTCAAAAAAGTGAAAGGACTTATATTACGAACTCAACCCTCATCCTGTGAGGATTTAAAAAAGATAGGTTACTACCTTAACGGATTCTATGCAATCAAAGATAAGTCGACCGAAATGGTGCAGAACGTCTACTGCCAATTTGAATCCTCAGGTAATAAATCGTTATTTTAATCACGATACTTTAAATATATGGGAGCAACTGTAATTTACAATCTTTAAGATTGATAACATTCTTGTTGAACTGACTAAGATATTTTACATGTTATTGACCAACATGCTTTTACACATCAGCAGCCAAAGGATTACATTGCTATCAATGCGACTCGTCAGAAGACATTCGATGCAGTGAAGAGCTTACTAGCCCGGATCTCCAGTCCCTGCCTTGCGATACAGCAGACATCTCAGAGCCTAGATATTGCATCAAAATGACAGGCATTTTTGGAGGTATTTTAAGAATATACTTCTTATCGCATTTTCTATGAAAAATAGGAGTTCTACTACCCCAACTATTTTCTTAAAAATGAAATTTACTGTATTAATATTAGAAATTAAATTATTTTAAGTATTTTCATTTTTGATAGCATAAAAGCGTAACATAAACCTTCTATCTATAGTTTTACAAGTTTTAGTTTAAACCCGTGTCATTAATAGTTTTTCTTGTGCGATTGATTGATTAGGGAATCTTGGAGCAAAGCGTTTCTGTTCAGAGCGCTTTTTGGACAATTACTGCACTTTAGTTCGACGACCCGGTGATCAACAAGAATATCGTTCGTGCGTCTTTACGTGCCAAGAAAATGGTTGTAACGGCTAGCATCACCCTCATCTCGGCTATTTGATTCCTGATATCCATGCTAATACAATGAATGCTTATCGAAAACCCTGGGTTGCATTGTGAAGTTAACTATTTTCTGCTTAATTCGGTGAAGTTAAACATTTTTTATCCAAATTTTTTCAAATCTCTGTCAAACCACGTCGAAATGAAATGATAGAATTATTACATTCAGATCCCCAATATATATCATTGTTCAAACCTTCTTTTCTTAATTTCTTAAACCAATACCCCCATCGGTATGCTATCTCATATCAAATACTTTTGTAAGTGCGCGTACTTGTACTTTTCATAGATTTGATTATTGTTGTGAAATATAGGTTAGTATGAGATCTAGTCCTCTTATCATATATAATGTAGGAAGCAGCGGTCTAACAGTCTTGTATGTAAACAAGAGTGTGAATTTATTTGTATGCCAAGGTCTTGGCAGGAATATACATGGGGTTATATAGAGATTATTTAAAGATGTATAAACAATTGCGTAATCTTCATTTCCGTCCAATCAATTTATGAAAAGTGAAGTATACACAAGTAAAAGAATTATTTTTAAAACTTTACCTAATTTGACTTTCAACTTTATTTCCATTTTTCATTGGTATTTCATTTTCTTTGGCGTTGATTGTCGTTCGCCGCAGTTTTCTATTTAAATTGGTTGAAACATTTTTTATAGTTTTTAAAACGAGAGTGAGGCCGACTGTCTTGTTTTATTTCTAAAATAGAAGCAAGTTAGATTTAAGTGTATATTTTTAAGCCTTACCGTTAGATGGCAGCATATTTCGGTTATTGAACAGTCGAATTCGTGGTTCGTGGCCTAGCGAATCCAACTGTTTTTTTTTGTTTTTTTAAGCTAAATTCATTGACAAGGCTTCTATTTTTTATTCTGGCTGGCTTGTGGAAGAAGAGTTGCAATCACCACCTTGAACGTTCCTCTGTGGCCCTCCGATTTAAATCTAATTATTAAAAAGAGTAAAGGTGGAACAAACTAAAAATTACAAACATCCGAAATCTTAGTTCTGCCATCTCTCAAAAAATCAAAAATCAACCAAATTCCCTTGGAAACCACTTACGGGACAATAAGGGTGAATGTTGTAAGGATAGTATTGGGTACTCGAGTCCTTACAAGCTACCAGATGGGCTCAAGTGTGACTATTGTGTCCTTCAGTGGACATATGTATCTTGCTGGGATGTGGGTTATTTATACCGTATAAATAACCCACATCACACACAAGGATAAGGATGCTCACGGTACGGTACCGGTACGGTTTTGACGGTTTCGGTACTTTTAGCAACCTACGCGGGACCTGCACCATTAAAAATTCGATATCTGAAACATTACTTTGTTTGGAGCTAAACCGACTTCAGAATTCCGAATGGAGGGCCCTCGAATCAACGTATGAGTGAGATGTGTCACCTAGGGTCGCACTAAGCATGAATCAGTTATGCAAGACTAAAACGCCATTTAAACCTTATATTAGTTTACTTCAATCTTCTAACCAATAGAGCGCACCCTAAATGTTTATAGATTTTTATAAAACTTGGTATGCGTATACACAATATGTATATCTACCTATAGTAGAGCGGCCGAATTTTTGTTGCTTAAAATTTTTCAGATAATTGGTAAATATTGGTCAATTTTATGGTTTTTTGACCATTTTTTCGAAAGAGCGCACCCTAAAAAAAAAAATTTCTTCAAAATAAAAATTACACATTAGTTTTACCGTATTTCACACCACATATTGAAAGGCCGCTTCGAAAAAAAAATATAATTGCAAAATGGGACACCCTAGGCTCGCGGTCCCGCACCACCAGTTCGCTCCAGCCAACTTCGGAGACATAATTTTTCTCGAGTAGACAAAGGTAACCAATAATCGGGTCTTTTTTTACAAAGCCACCGCAGTCTATTCCCATTTTTAAAAATTATTTATCAAACATTAAACCTAAATAATAATCTGGTTTCTACAATGATTTCAAGTATTTAAAAAACAATTTACAATCAAATTGTCAGCCGAATAGTACATTTTGCTACAAGAACTTTGAAAGAAAAATTCCGTGAAATAGTCGGTCTCGGACTCCCAGTAATTTTTTTTTTTACATTTGAGATGTATGATGCGCTCCATTCACACATACATTTATGTATGTGATAGATACAGATACCAGATACCTGTATATTTCATAATTAACTAATTTTTAGAATTTGAAGTCGATGAAACTAGCGCCTTTTCATCTGATAATGCTTAGCGCAACAGTCTATTTTTAGTCCACGTTCAATAAAATTACATGATATTGATGGTATAGCAATTTATATGAAGGGATGTGCATTCATTAATACGCATAGTGCATCCCAGCGTCCACCGCTATCCTCAGACGATGAGAATTTTATCTATAGAAGCTTTTCCCTCGATGTACTTTGCCGGGGAGCAGAATTAGAAGCGGATTGTATCGTCTGTTAGGGTAACCCCCTAAAACAGCGCTTATTTTATGCTTGATGCGGAAAGTAATAAGATAAGACGTGAACAACACAATACGTCGGCTAAACGTCAAAGTCCCCTCTTGTGAAAGTGTATCTTAGTACTCTCCGCGTCAAGCATAAAAATCAGCGTAGTTTCGGGGGTATCCTAGCAAGCGACGCAAGCCGCTTCTCTTTCTGCTCCCAAGAAAAGTATATCGAGGGAAGAGCTTCTATAATCGACTTAAAATGTAATTTTTTTTAAATATAATAGTAATTAAATCAATTATTACAGTTAATCTTACTTCCCAGAGGAAGAAATATATATAAAACCATTACAGATTTTAGTAGTATTTAGTAGCCTATTGGTAGCCAGAAAGTTATTTTGGACGCTGCGCAGACACATTTAAATATTCAGTAAAATCGTTACACTGTGCTTTAGGAAAAGAAATTCCAATATTATCAAGCCCTTGATTATGTAATCATCAGCCGTAGCTAGGAGAATCTCCGTTGACTTAAAGAATAACCGTCTTTCTACTTAGAATAGTCGACTTGGAAGTCCAACGATAGGGATCCAAGTCTTCTCTTTTGTCAACTTTCACAAAGAAATGCTACAATGGCCGTGTATAAGATGCGGCCACTGGGGAAAAAAGCATATTTTTTAACGATTCACAAGTTTTTCAAGAAAAAAAAATTAGCTTGCATACAATAATGGTTTAAAATGTGTATTATGCAAGGAAAAACAAAAAGACAAATGATTACGCTCCTTCGTGTTTCTTCTAGCTGATGTAAATAACAATACCTATCTAAAATAAAATATACAACACACTATATGGGTCTGCTCGAATTATTATAAACAACAAGGAATTACATTAATATTCGAGCAAATTTATCATTTAAAAACATTTCAAACATTTTATTTGAATTTGATCAAAGTACTTTATTGAAATTAACAACAAAATCTAAAACTGAATATAACTATAAAAACCACTTTATAATTAATGAAAAAATTTAAGTAAAAAACTGACTAATTCGACTACCGAACCAAAAAAAATTGATCTACATGATTTCCCGAACTTTGTGTGAGTGCAGCTGATGCTGTCTATTCTCTCAATAAAATTACATAATACTTTTATTTTACTCGTATGTTTTGAAACGGGTGAGGTCATTCAGAAACTATTTCAATTCAGCACTATTATGTATTATAAATAGTTTAAATGCACATTTGAGTGTTTTGTGTATTTCTCGTGAATAAATAATCAAATTTGGGAAAGCGTCACAAAGTTTGGAAGCAGCATCTATTTCGTATAAAAGTAGGCGTAATTTATTTTCCTGTTATAAACTGTCATTCAATAAAAAACGCCCCTTCTTTACATCCTGGATATTTGGTTTGCAGTGATAGCTCCGTTATCGGGACAGCGAACTAAACGCATTTCATCGGATCGGGAAATATTCAAACAGTTTTCCATTCGGCCGTAAGGAGGCGAAAAATTATTTCTTCACTTATTGCGACACTTAAATCAAGAGGACATGCCCGATAGCCAAGCCAGCAGTGTATAAATAAAATAAAGTTTCAGCCTGTTTATGTTGTAATCGTCAAGGAACTTCAAAAGGCGCAACATATGTTTCTAATTGCTTTCAAGCGTTCTTTTGCTGCTGGTTTTGGTTTTCTACTAATTCTTTCTCTGTTCTCTATCCAAATATCAGACGGGCAATCAAGAAGAAGAACAACAACAGTAAGAACCACAACCACTCGACCAATCTGTAATTCAATTATTTAACTTTATTCTACTATGCAATATTTCTATAGCTTTGTTTTTTTAACATAAGATGTCACTGATGAAGAATTGAAGACGATTTCTTCAATCAATATTTCTATAGCTTTGTTTTTTTAACATAAGATGTCACTGATGAAGAATTGAAGACGATTTCTTCACGTCTCTTTTCGCTTGACATCGAAGGGCTCTACGGTCATCCCGATCTTGACGTTCAAAATAGAATCACTTCACTTGGAACGAGGGATTTAGCACCACGGAAGTATTAGATCAACTATTTCGGATATTTTGATTGTCAAATAGGTAAAATGAGCACACGTATTCTTTAATTCCCATCCAGACTGTTTAATAGTTCACATAGCCCTCCGAATTGGAATTCTTGACCAACTTTCAAGAAACTGCTGGACATAATAACTAACCCCAGCTCTAGTACTACTAAAATGGCTTTTCTTGAAGCTATAATAAAAACTCAAGTCCTCCAAGAGGCTCATAAATTTCTCTTATCTAAGGGTGCTTCAAATCTTTACACCATAATAAATATTCAATTTATGATAACCAAATCGGTTGTTTAATCAAATTTTTATAAATCAGGGTTCTATGTTGGGCCGACAAGAAGAATAGATTCTTTCAAAAACTATTTGAATGCTATTTGGTTTGACTCGTATAACAAAGGAAGACTTTCTACTTCTGGGTTTGATCACGTCTTTTTAGGTTTGTTTTCCATCGACACATTTAACATGGTTATCAAATGAACAATTATTTAAGCAGTATTTCATACTTCAGGGGAGTGGTATGGTGGCAGGATAACCGGTCTACATTATTGGATGAAATACCAACTTTAAGAATCTAAAGGCAAAATTAATTATCTGGGCTACAGAAAGTCACTGAAAATAGGAAAAGTAAATATGTGACCATAATTTATTTATTTTTGAGAATAATATTACACATATTGGAATCCTATAATAGACGAGGGCCTGTTTGATAGAAGTACCATTGCAGTGGGAAGGAGTTACTAAGAATCTCACTACCTTAACGACATGCAGCAGCCCAGTACTGGACATTGCCTTGTATACCATCTGTTTTTTGGCTCGTCCGAATGCTACATGCCCGGTTCAGGCAGGACCCAGCTTTCACGCCTCTCACAATCTAAGAAGTCCTTTGACTACTCCGTACACGATTCAAACGTATCCATTTAAACAAAGTGGTAAGATTTATGTCGGGAGTGCTTTTTCCTATTATTAATAGACTACCATGAGTTGATTCAGATAGAAAACTGTAAACGTTTGATTAAGAGAAAATCAAAGCAACATTTAAGGGAAATATTGATACATGCTTTTAGTGAATCGCTTCTGGTGATTTCTTGAACCAATTCTAAATACCATACAAATATATCATGATTATGGAATATATATATACTCATATTAATATTTTCTTCTCTCTTTGCATTTCAACTGAAGCAAAAAATAAAATAATCGTTAATACAAAGATAACTAAAAATGGAAAGTTGTTGCAAGTGCGCCTATTTTGAAAGAGTGCTGAGACAAATCATTTGATTCTTAATAGTTTTAAACTACACTTTTTTCAAATGTTCTTTAGCCTACCAACTCACAACACGACCCGCCCTCTACAAGTCTGGATTTTGTAAATGATAGGTAATAAAAACCTGTGACCATGAGCCGTTTATCAAAGTGTAAACAGAATGTTTTGAGTCCGTATAGGCGGATATGCGCACTTCCTTTCGTTGGCAGCTATCAATTTTCTTTGAAAAAAAATTCAGTCATAACAACATTGGCGTCCGATGATATTTAAGAGCTAAATTTTATTTAATAGCCAAGCTCTGGGATTCAGTGTACGTGTGAGTTTGATTGTGCATTCAATAGTTATTCGCCTGCTGTTTTGTTTCGAAATTCACGAAAACAGTAAACTTTCAGATAAAAAAAAGTCTGTATTTGAAAAAAAGAAAGAGATCTCTACATCGTCGCCAAATGCTGGCTTCTAATGCAAGGGGAAAAAATTGATTTAACGTTGCAGATGTAGAAATTCCGCAGTAGCAAAAAGTTCAATATGAAAGTGACCCGACGGTATCAGGTTTAAATTTGAATCATAAGCAAATCAGGGTAAAACTAGAGAATGTAACTACGCTTTTTGGTTTAATACTTAATATATTTAAAATTTTGAAAATACTTACTTTAATGTAATATGCATATATTATATACATATGTTTGTAAGATGCAAAATTAACTAGCTAATAAATTATCAGGTTTTCGTCGTCCAGCTGGCTCATTGGTATGGTACTAGGCTCCAATTAGCAAGGAAATAGGTTCGATTCTCGGTGTATGCTATAGTTAATTTAGTCATATCCTTTAATTTACTTAAATTATTAAATTGTTTAAAATTTGACTTTTTAAAGATTTTTTTTCAAAGTCCATTCGGGATCACATTCGATTCCATTCCTTAAAATTATATCTATTCCATTAAATAAAGAATAATTTAACTGTTTTAAATAAATTAAGTTATTTCAATGATTAAAGTTATTTAAGTATTTCCTACACAAATCCCCATGTTTTTTTCAATATAACAATTAAGAGATTTAAGTGATTTGATTAAACTAATTGACGAAAAAGTGTAGTCGCAATCTATAGTTTAGCCCAAATCAGTTACATGGCTTATATGTAAAGGCCCGTTCACACATGACGTTTAATTTTCGGGCACCGAAAGACGAAACAATCGAGCCGTAAATCAAGCCGAAACGAGGCCAATGAAGTTAGGCCATTTAATCACGTGATCAGGCGTAAATAATTATTATTTTTGAAGCAATATCAGACCGATATAAATATTATACCTTATGTTTAATTTTGACCACGACCAAGATTCTAAATGCGACATGGTCCAATTTGTTGTTTTTGTGTGAAAACTTAATTTTACAAAAGTTGTGATTACTCAATCATAAAAATTCAATTTTCAAGAAACTTTGAGGTCGTTGCGCAATATCCAGATTTCATTTTTAAAAATCTAATTTTGGTCCAAATGTAACATACTAAAGCACCGCTTAGAAAAAAAATATTTATTTATTTTGAATCTCCCTAGGCAACCTCCAAGCTTTTAAATGAGACCAAAAAATATTAATTCTGTCAACTACAAGAGGCGCAAACAGTAAAAGAAAAAAAATATGTTCAAAGTTAGCCGCACAACGAATTTCCCATTTAAAAGATGTTGTCCAAAGTTATCCTACATGTCTAAAGTTACCCAGTTTGACGATATCTATTTTGAAAACAAATATTTTAATAAGAATTTCAAACCTTTTAATTTTTATATGATGTTATTTTAGAGTTAATTCATTTTTTTGCTGGTTTTTGAATGTTTTTCATTTGCTTACTTTTCTTTTTATCTGGTTCAAAACCTAGAATAATTTTAATGCAGTTCTACACATTATATTTATGTTCCAGTTTCTCAAAAATTAATGGTCCAAGTAGACGTGAAGACCAACATCTTCCATTTCTACGTCCAGAAGAATTCAAGTCTTAGTACATCTTGTTCCATATTCCCTTTAGAACTAGCACGATTAAATAAGGGCGCGAAGCGTTCACTTTGACGTCTGGGATTTTCACAGTTCCAATAGCGAGAATCTATCATTTCGATTTCTCTGCTTTTAAATCTAACTCACATAGTAATTTGTGGATTTACCTTCAAATAAACGATGATTTTGTTGGTTCTGCATATTACACTCAAGAACCAACTACGGGGATTTACGATGTCGTTTCATTGAGCTCCTCCTTTCGATTGGCGGCAGGCGACAGAGTTAACTTGTGGGATAACGATGGCATACTCTAAGATACAGTAGCGGTCCAGATGGTGGGACACTTGCAAAGTGGGATTTTCCACAAAGTGGGACTGAAAAAGGGGCGCGCGATTTTCAGGTCCCTAAGAGGTTACTCTGTGTGCGATCCTTTTTTCTTCAGGATGCGTATTCTCATTTAAGAAACCCAAACGGTTTAGGCATCTTTACCGTACCGAAAACCACCACACCCACTTCAACGGTTGCTTGGATCAGGAAGACTTGATGTAATCTGAATTAATATTCTTTTAATGAACGATATAATCATATATGACTTCATTTTAGTTGTATTCCTACGCCAAAGTCGCTATTGACTGGCTTAATCAAGAATGGCCGACTTTTTGAGTGTTTTGATGCTTTGATGCTTGGTCAGAAAATGGATAAATATATATGAAGGTGTATTTTCCAAAATTTAAATTGGTTAATGGTTCATCTCTGCTTAACTACCTTGTTAGTTAATATTTACACGATGATTTTACTTGGTCAGTAAATGGATTAATATATATGAAATAATTTTCGAAAAAATGTATTTAGGCAAATTTATATAACTATAATATAACTTTGTATCTGTTGAAGGTTAAATATTTAAACATTTATTTAAACATTTAATAAATAAGTTGATTTTAGAATAAACTATAAAAGCTGTTTTAGTTTCCTTATCATGTTTTTTTAATGACGGTTTTCAGTTCACTTATACATGTTAAACATTGGGGCCATTTGTTCATATGAAAATATGATCAATCTGTTTCAAAATGCCTGGCGCCAATAAACAAATACTTTTATAAAATAATATGTCAACTATATTTTTGAAAGTCATACCGCTGATAAAGCTATTTATTCAACCTTTAAAATGGAGTGATAACAACGCAAGCACTTCTAGAAATATTATGAGGTATTAAGGACTCACCGCCTCGTAGCTTAAGGTCAAGTTAGACTAAAGAGCAGATTGCTAAAAAATTTAATCTCAAAAAATGGATTTAAAAATTGAGAGTATTGCGGGCTGCTTGCTCTACCAAAATTGGTTAATCAATCAACCAAAATTTATTTAATAAATAAATAAACATGGTCACGAATGTATACGTATTTATTATTAGTATTTTCTACTGAATAACATTAAATGCCAAATAATCCACTAGAAATTGAGAAAAACACCCACAAAAGGCTTCTGCCCCCAAATTGTAACGAGCAGTACGAAACACTGATGTGAATACTACTCAACAATTTATAGGTAAGTATGTTTTGGTAGGTTAATGAAGAGTCTTGATGAGTTCATGGCGGAGGATTTTTCCGGCAACATTTCTAGGGATGCGGTCAATGATTCGGATACTTTCAATAATCTTCTCTCTTTCTAAAACTCTTTCTGTTTAAATAGACCAATCCGTTCAAGCTAAATACAAAATCATTATTGTATAATAACGATTATATTATATACCATTAGTAAATATCTTGATTTCTTCTAAAAGAGTTTTGCATTCGTCCTGGGGATTTTTAAGAACCACAAAAGCAGTTGGACGCTCCGTGTCCTGATCGTGAGGAACTCCTACAACGGCTACATCTTTCACTGCTGGGTGGAAGACCATCTGTTTCTCTATCTTAAATGGGGAAACCTAAAATGCATGCGTGCCTCAACTTTTAAAATATTCATAAACATCATATATTAATTTTTAATACAAAATTAGATTTATATTTAATGAGCTCTGAAATCCTTCCTAGAAGGAAAATGTTTCCGTCAGGATCATAATAGCCGACGTCTCCAGTGTAAAACCATCCATCACGAATACACTTGGCCGTCATCTATGAAAGTAATAATAATTAAATAATATCTATAAGGTGTAGAAGCAAAATCTTAAAAAAAAACACTTACATCCGGCTTATTAAGGTATCCCTTCATAATGAAAGGAGTTTTAGCAACGATCTCTCCCATTTCATCGGGTTCCTTTTTTTCTCCAGTTATCAAATCTAACAACTTTCAATAAATTGATTTAAACATCTGTGTTTTTTAGGAAGAAAAAAAAAATGATACTTTAAGCTGAACGAATAGGGAAACCTTCCCAACCGATTCGCTCAAAGGGCCTAATGTGTGATAAGATTAAAAAAAATAACAGGTATTACAACGAATGTTTTAATTAAGTTTAATAACTGTTTAAAAGTTCCAAGAAAGCTGCTCTTGAAGATGGACGGGGTAAAGATAAGGCAAGTATCATTGATTCCGTTTGTGCATAATTCTATAAATTTTATTTTTATAATTCTTTTCCATAATATATGAAAATACTATTTTAATCTTACATTGGTTATTTGAATTAAAGTTGGAATCAGTTCTGCAATCCGTTGACGGTAAGCAGGCAAAACATGGCTACCAGTCATTCTCAAAATTTGAACACTGCTCAAGTCATATTTGGTCGTTATTTCCATTTTCCGTGCATAGTGAACATCTTTGAGTGATTTCGCGAGGGAATATGCTCACAACAGTTGCCTTCAAGTTTAAAATTATAACTTTTTATGAGGGCGCTCCGGTGCTAGATTTTCTTATATAAAGATATATTTACTTTACTATGCTTTTGTGAATTCCTTGAAGAATGGATTCCGCAGTGGCATTTTCTGACATGATGAATTGATGTCCATTTACTAATATATTAGCCACAGTCCTGACAATTCCCGAGCCTTGAACCATACCATTAGTTGTCAACATCTTCTCTCCAGTAATTGTACTGTCCATTCTTTGTTAATTTTTTTTATTGGTTTCATTAATAATAATAACACAAATATTAGCTACATTTTATCGAATTGATTGATCGCAGTTTTCAAAGGCTATACTTATACTGATGAAACAGAGCGAAGCTTGAGTGAGTATGAATGATGCCTTTGGGTTCTCCAGTTGTCCCACTTGAGAAGCCCAACCAGACTGGTGAATCCATATTGAATTCATCATACTCTTTCAGCTCAAAAATCCCTCCTTCAGATAGTAGATCATCAAAGAAGATGCAGTTGTCAGCTCTTTCACCAATGACGATCACTTCGACTCCCTCGAAATCCTTAACGGCGTTCTGAAATCGTCCAGCTCTTTGATAATCAGTTAAAATGAATTTGTCACAAGTTTCCTTTGCTTTGGCTCGAATGATTTCAACTAATACAATTTATATTTATTTTTAAAATGTTAAAATATAATTATTTGAATATTTTATACCTGGGATATCATTGAGTCCAAGAGTCGCTATGCAGCCCTCTATTAACCAGACGGCAAAATAAGTGATTGCCATTTCCAGATGATTGTTGGCCACGAAAAGGACAGTGTCATTGGGCTGAAAACCTCTCTTCCTAAGGGCTGATCCCATACGACCAATTGATACAATCAATTGCTCGTAAGTCATAGAGATCCCCGTGGATAAATCTGTCTGATATATTCAATCACATATTTTTAGAAATGTATTAGACCTATGGAACACAATGAACTTTAATTGTGTAAATAATTACCATCCAAGTCATGTTGTCATATTTCGCCAAGTTTTCTCGAAGAGTTTTGTAGATCCAGTGACCAATTGGCTCATTCAATTTAAAAGGAAGGCAGTCCCTATTTTCTAAAGCTCCTCTTTCTACCATTTTTTTGTCAATAATACTGGTCATTGTTTATGCTTATTAAATTACAAAAAGAAAGATCCTGTTTGTGTAACACTCAAGAATAGACTGCAAATATATTTCCTTATAATACGCCACTAACAAAGCTTCTTTTATACACAGGCTCCTATATAGTCTTTTTGAATGAGCTCAACTCCCTGTTTAGATAAAGAATCTGACTTTGTCTTTGTAACTTTATTACCTTGTCAGATGCGCGATTTTCTTCAATAATGTTACAAATTTATGAATTGTTTATTACTATGTCACTAAAAAAGCTTATATTATAAACATGCTCAAATAAAGTCTTTATTAATGAGCTCAACTACCTGTTTAGATAAAGGATGTGTGACTTTATCTTTGTGGCCTTATTACTTTGTCAGACACATGATTTTTCTTTCAATAATGATACAAATTTACAAATGACTTATGATTATCACACCACTACCTCGACACCATTATCACTGCTGTAATCGAGGCATCTTATATTTTTATATCACGTATACTTCATATGAGCCTATAAAATAATATAAAAAACACGATTGATGACAAACTAAGTAATATGTTTTATTGGTTGCTACCTACATCTGCAGTCTTCACGCTTGTATGGCTTTAAGTCCCGCGATCTCATCGTCATGCCCCAGTCCAAGTAAAAGGCAGCTAGTGTTATTTTGTTATCAATGTCTCCTCGCATCTAATACATAGCAACAGTCTGTTTTTGTAAATAGTGCGTTGAATTTGCAATAAATTATTTGATATAATTTATAAATTTACTTTATTTATTTTTAAAAATTAAAAAAAATTATTTTTTTTTAAAGAAGAAAAAAAACAGCATTTCTTTTGTGAAGTGAAGTCAGGAAATTGCAGCTTGCAAATCAATTTTCGTTTAATAGTAAATTTATTAAAGTACAGTGACAAAGTGGGACAAAATGCCCTTTTCCCTTTTGTTTTCGGTATTCTGTACCTTAGCTTACCAGTGCATGAATGCATGACCTATGCAAAGTGAAGTAACAAAAGTGCAGATAAGAGAAAAATCAAGCAAGGTGCCAAAACAAAAGATCTGTTAATGAGCTCCTCAAATATTTCTGCAAATTAGTTATAAACCTTTTTTCTGTCAGTGATTGGTCAAAAAAGAGTTACACCGTTTGCAGCTATTTGTTTCTCATTGATTGCCATTATATACATTGACCGCTTTTGGTCTTAATCATATCATGTAGGGGAGAGCGGGGCTATTTGTGTCAGGGGCTATTTGGGTCAGTGGACTTTTGAGTGTGTTGCTCAATCAACACGATAATTTTTTTTTGCCTTATGTGTGTAACCATATGACGCATTGTTGTAGTTAGTTGACCAATAGTTTGGTAAAAAATTATCATTTTCATTTAAGTTATTCAACGAAATGTGATTTTCCGTAAATCATTGACAACAAGTATTTTTAGAAAAAAGGCCGAAGTTGAAACTTAAAAGGAACAAAAAATATGGTTACGCAACCAGAAAAGTTCCAATAATTTCAAAACCTGTAGGTAGATTTACAATCTACTGCCTATTCTCAGCCATTTTGAAGCCGTTGCGCGAGGTCTAAATATTTTCTTTTCAACTTAATTTTTTGCCAGAATGTTTTTCTCTGTATTTGGAATAGCTGATATGAAGGCCGATCGAAATAAAAAATATTGATGCATTTTGGAGCACCCTAGTTGTCCCTGAATAGACGACTAAATGAAACAATAAAAAAATTATAATTTACACTCGAGTACCTTAGATGGTCTAGTTGGCAACGCACTAAAAAATAATTCGAAAAATTGTTGCATGCAGGAGTAAGAATTATTTTAGTGAAAAACCTGTCGATTGAGGACGATTTTCTTTGAAATGTACCTGACTTTCCTTGACAACGGAACCAAATGCTTGACAACGGAGTGCAGCGTTTAAATAGAAATTTAGATTTTAGCATCGCCTTAACCAGCGTGAAGAGGAAAATCTGATGGCGTGTTTAACTTTATCATTCGAATTTTAAAAATATTATAAGAAAAATTTAGGTTATATGGGTGTGATTTAAACTGATGATGTGGTCCCTTGAGTATAACCCCGCCTAAGCAGGGTTCCTTGAATCGAACATATCTAGGCTTAAGACACTTCGATATTATGGAGAATGTGTCAAACTTGATTTATTGATTGGATATTTTGGGAAAAGTCGGGAAAAAAACTTAAAGTATCCATAACTTTGCCCCTTTAGATAGTGTTACATACCTTGAAGCATCCAAGAGGAAAGATGGTGATGTCCGTACTTAACAGGGCGATTGGACCAAAGAAACCTTATTTTTTAAGGATCCTAAGAAAATGCATGCCAGCACTGCTAACTCAATGCTGGGTCAGCAGGTCTGGAGATGCCAAAACCCTTGGGGCCAGGGAGCCCCGGACTTATAAATACCCTTGGGGCCAGGTAGGCCTGGACTTGTTAATGCCCTTGGGACCGGGCAGGTCTGGGCTTGTCAATGCCCTTGGAACAGGGCAGGTCGGAACTTGTCAATGCCCTGGGGCCGGACAGGCCTGGACTTACGCTAGGAGCCACAAAAGTCTGGTCAATGCACATCGACTCAACAGGTGTGGACTTGTCAATGTTAAGGGTTCGGAAAAGATTTCCATTCTCTTTCACCCTGGCCCGCTTAGCACTTGCCAATTGGCTTATATACCTAGTACCCTGAATATGCCAATGCCACTGGGACTCGATTCACTCGATAAGTCTACTACTCTTCAGCACAATCAATGTGTTAGCCCTACACTAGTTAAATTGTAAAACGACCAAGAGAATATTCTTATGATTAAATTTCTTTATTAATTTAAGCTGTTGAATTTAATTTGGGAAACTAGTTACGCTAAAATATTCGTAACAAGTATGATGTTGATTGCGTTGTATAGGAAATTCTAGTTAAAATTAAAAGGATTTGACACACCAAGGTACCAGGTATTTGGAGTTCTAAAGTTCAGGTCCATGAGACTAAGGATAATGAAATTTAAAAACATCATGCTTCATTATTTTAACGAGGGTCTGTACGCCGTGCGAATCTTGATAAACATAACATCGACATATTATGACTAGCCACGATATAATTTTATTCCTTAGAATCGTTTATGCTCCGAATATATATCATTTCAAATTAGTGTTTCCTTTTTACCCATTATACCTTGACTTCCTAATGGGGCGCCGTTTTATTGATATAATTGATATTCTTTTGTTTTTGAACCTACATTTCAGTAGTATAGGGAAGGACGGGATATTTCTGCTATGCTCTGTTGCCATAGTAACTAGGGCTCGGCAGCCATCTTTGCGATCCACTTTTGACAGTGTTTCCCCTTGTTTACATGGCGTAGCTAGCTCACTTTCTTGGTTTTTAATTTATTGGTTCGTCCCAGTGCATTATTTACAGATTATAATACAATCACAGGATAGCTAAAGATCTCCTTTACTTAATAAAATTATGTTTTCCTCTTGAGGTTTATTTTAATTATGCATTAATATATATTTAAAAAGGTAAAGAACCGAAAAACCATGTCATAATATTTTTAAATTCCAATAAAAACATAAGTATGAATGTATATGTCCAAAAAAGTGTTGGCATCCATAGAAGGGGACTTCACCTCAATTGGGACTACAATTAAATGTCATGATAGTTCACTAGGACGATCCAATAAATAAAAAATCGAGAAAGTGGGCTTGCTACACCATGTAAACAAGGGGTACCACTGTCAAAAGTGGATCGCAAAGATGGCTGCCGAGCCCTAGTTACTATGGCAACGAAGTCTAGCAAAAATATCCCGTCCTTCCCTATAGACGTGTGCGCACGAGGTCTTTAATTTGAATTGCGCACAATATCTTCCATATTTGTCATTATTATTTACGCATGAAACTGAGAAGGTCGGAAAGTTGAGGCCTTGGGTATATTTATATACTTTACTAAATGGCCCGTGTTTCGCCTTCGACCAAAATCAATATTCTGATAGGATTTTAGATAAATCAGATAATCCATCTTTAAATGCACCGTTTTGCGTTATCAGCAATAATATCAGCTGAATTTTGCTTCAGCTGATCAATCAGCTTCTTTTTTTCCAATTACCTATTTCGTAGGCGGCCTACGGCCACCTATATTTTCTATGGCTTAAGAAAAGTTTCTTCGTAACTTATGAAACCAATTGGAATTTAGGGCTTTATTCTCTTAAGTATATGTATCAAAATTTATAAGCAGGTTTATTCTTAGCGTTAATAAGCTGTTGCACATATATTATTTAAAGACTACTTAGTTATTCAATTAATTTAAACGGCGGGGTTTCTAATTTAAGCAGTGTTCGTCGACGCAGTTTAATTAACTATTTCTTTGAAATTTCGACAGTTAATTAGTTAATTTATTGGATTGATTTCTGAGTTATCTATTCATAGTTAATTATCATATTAAGTTTAATTGATGATTAAGCTAGAAGTTTAGTCGACCAAATCAATTATTTTAAAGGTTGCATTGGTTTCATTTAGCATGTAACATTGGATTCTTTTATATCGGTTTAGAGGATTATTTAGACATTTAAAAAGTTTATTCGACGATTTAGCAGAATTACCCAGAATTAACCGATTTTGAAAAGTTCAAATCAATTTTAAATCAAATAATTTTTTTGGCCTTCGAAGGATTTAGATTCGATTATCCATTCGCCGATCAAAATCGAAGCAAATCGAATAACTCCCAATTGTCTGAGAGCACTAGCAATATAGCGTTCATTCGTGCATGTCACTCAATTCCAAATAATAGAATACGCCCCAGATGGGAAAATAAGTATCAATACCGAGGAGTTCGTGGGCGTATCATGATATGTCAAAATCAGGTATGCACAGCTTGTTTAAAGCTCCATTACACCTTAAGCCTGTAAATAATTTTTAACAGTGTGACTGGAAGAGCCAGATAGAACAAAAGCCGTCACATATTGCTGTTCCATCTTATAATTCTATATAAATCTTTATGTAAAGATCTGCCGACAAATAAAAAGGTAAGATTTATACATAATCTTAATTAACAAAGAGTATATAAAATATTCATCTATGGTTGAGTTTATCGTAAAAAAACTTGATTTGTTACTAAATCTATCTATTCAAATATATTTTACATTGAATAGTGGCCATACCTTTCTTCTGCAATTCAGGTTATAAAAAAATAATGTTTGGTTAAAAAAAATTGTTACTGCTTTCCTTTAGTTATTAAAATAGAAACAAGTTAGTTAGTTAGTTATTAAAAGAAACAAAGTAAAAAATAAGCGTGTTAGATTGCAGCTTTGCCTTTTTTAAAGATTTTGTGCCAAGTTGGTATTCTGACGTGTTAGTTACGGCACAGTATGTGTGACCGGATCACCAAGTGGAATTCCCTTACTATCTAGACATTTCTATTAAACATTTTATTAAGACATTTTTATTGTATTTAAAATTTGTTTTAACGTCAGACGTAAGTAAACCCTTAAATCTATTTATTAAGTAAATGATACCATTTGTGAGTAATAAGTCCCCTTTCATGCTAAAGATAAATTAAGTTTTTAAAAAGCGAGTGTGAATGATCTTATTTCATTCACAAGCGATTTCCGAGTCGCGAAGAAATAAAATTATTTATTTTGGTGGGCCACGGAAAGTTGCCTAAATCCGGAATTATGTTTACATGCATAAACCAGGCCTCATTCCACGCAGAATTGAATTTTAAATCTAAGGCGTCTGTTCTTGGGGCATAAACAGGGATCCTTAATTTCGTGTTTCAAGTACACAAGCTTGAGAGAAAATAAAACCGCGCGAAAAAACTGACCAATGACAGCGCAAAACAAGTTGAAGATCCAGAAAAAGTTACAAAACTAGTGTGAAGTGTCTCACTTTTTTTTATAGTTCATTTAGCAATCAACTAAAGAAAAAAATGGACTTAAGAGAAAAGAACTGTCTTTCTTCCTGTAATTTTATATTTTTTACAGGCACCCTTATCCACCACTTTTTTATGACTCTGGGCTTAATTCCGAACTTTTTCAAATTTGACTTCAGTCGTTTATTCTCCACTCTACTAAGCGAAAATTACTAAGAAATTGATTTTTTCAGAAATCAATATTCTGAAGGTTTTTCAAGGTCAAGTCGAAAACCAAAGTTGAAATCGCCAAGTCTAAGTCGTAAGCGTAATCCCACTTTTCGGTCGGATTAGACTTATAAAATCGACTTGGAATCGTGTTTGTGATAAATGTTCCCTGGTTTTTCATAAGAGGCTTAAACTTCGAAAACCTCGAAAACTAACGCCATTCGATTCAAAATTGAATTCCGCGTCGAATGAGGTCTAGTTTATGCGTGTAAATATATTTTAAGTTTCTTTTTTCTCTTTCGCTACGAAATCGCTTGTTGATAATCTAATTCGTCGTTAAAGCACCGAGGAAGTCGCATTTCGACCTATTGGCTCAGACGTTAAAAAAGATCTAGACCCATTTTAAGTTGAGGGAAAAAAGGCAAAAAAATAGGAATTGTCTAAATTTTGTCAAGTAAGAGTGGCTCATCAATCTCATCAAATGGGTCACGTGATGTGTGGGTGCTGGGAGAAAATAGAAGGGAGAGGAGTCTGGTACAGAGGCACAGAAGGTGAATATTCTCAGGTAGAAAATGCAGACTATTACCTACTAGACGTAAACTAGAGAAAAATATGACCATTCACATTGGCAAAATCTATTGTTTTACGCTCATAACCACTCTTGTAGTGATTTTCATAGATAACTATATAAGATCGTTATAAGATATTTTTCTTTGATATATTGTAAGTGTGGACGCATACCTCAACTTAGAATTCAATTTCGTAGATGTACCCTAATACACTTTGATATATTGCAAGTGTGGACGCATACCTCAACTTAGAATTCAATTTCGTAGATGTACCCTAATACACATTTTGGGTATGAAAGCTCGTACAATTCTCGTGTTCTAAGAAGGCTCAGGTATATACACTGACAGAAGTTAAGGCCTAATAAGTGAGGTCAAAGAAAGGGAAGCCGATTCAAATTAAATTCACGAGCTATTTTCTTTTGTTCCAATATGTATACAAGTACATATGAGTGCCAATCAATAGAGACATGGAATACATTAAGAAATATATCAAATACAAAGAGTTTTTTTTTCAGAAGGATATCATGTTCAAGGAAACTATCGCTAATGAGAGTGTACTGTAAGTCTGCTCGACGGAAATACTAGATGGCAGAGAATTATTGTATTTGACGAAGAGAGATTTAGCTATAGTGTACCTATCTAACATGGTCAAGCTATTGCCCTTGTAGTTCAGATATCGTTCGAGCTCACTTAAGAAAAGCGTGATTAAGTTGTTAGATATCAGAACGGGTAAATGGAGGCAACCCGACCCGATTGAAATTTTTGGTTTTAACCCGATGATCCCACGAGTTATTGTGTTTTGATTTTTTCACCGACGTTACACATATTTTTATCGATTTGTCATGATTTTTTTTACATTTATAAAGGTGCACTTAAGCTTTTTCTTTTAATTTTATCGCTTTAAAGAAAAACATTTAGAAATATAGTTTGAAAACTTATACAACTCTCAGGTGAAAACGGGTTAAAACGCAGGTTAACCCGCAGATCAAATCGCCTCGCATCGAACCGAGGGTCAATCGGGTCGAAACCGATGGGATGGTTATTCAATGGGGTCGATCGTGGGTTGGGAATCGTCAACACGAGTTTAAACCCGATTGGTATTAGGACGCGGATCGATCACGGGTGGCAGCCATTCCGTGGATATCCCATGGAGCAGCCATTTTCCTATCTTTATCTTATCCATATCCTATTCCTATAAAATGAATTACTTCTGGACAAATTGAAGATCTGTAGTTTAAAGCTGTTTGAAAAATTCGAGACAATTTTTAAAAGAATTCCGGGAAGTTTATGCGTAATTTATTATATTTTTTATGTGAGCGGGAAGTACTGTGTATTTATTCATTCACTTAATAACCTATTGGTAAATAGATAGATCCAAAACATTATATAGATGTCAAAACATTTTTCGCCCAAATAGGTTAAAATTTCATTTTAGAAATGATTTGGAATTATAAGTATAGTATATATAGCTGTTTTGATCCCATAATCACCATTCCTTACAGCTTAATGACGCCCATGACTTAGGATCTAAGATATGACGATTCGAGGCCTGAAAGAGTCACACACAAAAAAAAATACTGTGAAAAACAAGTTTTTAGTTATCAGTATAATAAAAAGGAAACCATTCTGAATCTGGTTATGCATAGGTTCCTATGCTAAAAACGTGAATCGTCCGAGGAATTCACGCTCAAGTTCGGCCGAAGTGGCATTTCTTTCATTTAAGCCACACCACTTAAAAAACGGGTGTGGCAAAAATAGTTTTTGGCCTTTACGGGCCGACGGCTTTTTAGTGTCGCTGTTCATTCCACAGAAAAACTGAAGACTATCCGCGGAAAATTTTTGATTTTGTAAAACCTCATATGTGTGGTGTTAATTTTCCACTGCTACGGGTACTTATTCTACCTACACCCCTGTAAGCACAGTATAACTTTAAGATATCTCTGAGATAGTTTCAAGTGTTGTTCCTATCTTTGGACCTATTCTCTCACATTATATTTTAAAGATATTCATAAAATATCTTTAAAAAATTCAAGTTATTGTCGATTTATAGATCTGGAGAGAGATAATGGCCCACCTAAATAGCGTTTAAGTATCTCAAATCTATCTAATTTTACGCAAATATTTCTCAATTTCTCACAGATATCTTAAGTTATCTTTGAAAAAATGAAAATAAAAAATAAAGTCATGTGTACTTGTACGGCTTTTAATATAAATACATGTTTAAAGTCCCTCACATACACTGGGTCATAGCCGTGTGGTCTAGGCGCTTGGGTGCTAGATCCGGAGATAGTTCGGGTCTCAGTGTAGGTCAAAGTAATTTCTCTAGTGATTGAGTTTCTCCGTAAGTGGTTAGGGACAGAGAGGGTAGAGCAACTAAAATATTTTATTTTTAATTTTTTTTAATGCTTCGAATTTCAAGATAACTCAACACATCTTTAAGTTATCTTATGAGCCACCGTATAGACTGTCAATTAGTTATTCATAAGGTATCTTATAGATATCTTATAGATATACTCTGCTTACAGGGACAGCGTCGGCTTATCCCTAGATAACCCTAAAATTATCCTTTCTCCTGAAGATTTCACGTACAATATTTGTACATCCATAAGTAATCCTTTGATGGATAATAATTGAAATTATTTTATCGTTATAAATGTTTACTATTTCATAACCATAATTGCTCCATTACTGGATAACATAGTGGTTTAAAACTTTTCATGAAAATGTAAAATAGCAACAGTGAAGATCAAACCCTGAATCGCCGGTTTGCCAGTCCGAGACGCTAACCACTAGGCTGTCAGACACATACAAGTCAACGTATTTACAAGCATAGTATAAAAACATGGTTTTGTACATGGCACAATGTAGATAAATTTCAAATAACAATTCCCAAGATTTTTTGCGATGTAGATCACTATTTTTAAATCGTTTAATTTCAAGATTAGTTGTTGAATTTAGTCAGAGGTAAAATATAAGCCTAAATTGAAAAGATTTAGGTTTTGAAATTTAATTTGTATAATGTTTATATTAGAATGCAGTTGCCAACACTATGATCTATTTGAAGTGACCCGTGCGAGTGCAGCCTGCTGTTTTCTCATTTAAATTTTGCAAATTGGAAAATTTTGCAAACAATGGATTGTGATATTTTGCGATGAAATATGGAATTCATTCCCAAATGAAACGTTAAAAATGAGCACTGTAAAGATTGACGAAGACATTTTGTAAAAAATATGCTCCGTCCTAACATAATTTAGATTGCCTTTAAAATTAAGCAAAATGAAAAGATTGATTGACAAAGTCGGGTATAAATGATTCTTTTAAAAGACATTTTTGTTTGGATCTCAAAATTCATATGTTCTACTTTTTCTCGCTTATTCAAACAATTTGAGCCACAATTTGACAAAAAATTAAAAACAAGTTAGATCCTATATTTCAAACTTTGCTTTAAGACATTTTTAATTTTTGATAGAATTTTGTTGTTCAATATGTCATCCGTTGTGAATTTTACTTTTGTATTCAGACCAAAAAAGTTAGTATTCAAGGTTCAACAAAATGAGTGACACTCGCGGTTACTTTTTTTCTCTCTCTCCTCCCTTTTTCCTTCCCCCGACACGAGGGTTACTGTCCACGCTTTTTTAATTTTTTTTAATTTAAAAACAAAGTTACAATGAGATAAATCTTACTGACTAGAGGTAACAAAACTGTACGAAATTAGAGATTACTTTTAAGGTTACCTTTTTTTAGGTTACCCCGTATTACGGTACGTAATAAGTTTAGTTTAATGTTTATATGTTATGTATTTACTCACATTTTTATCAAAGCTGGCAGGTTCAACTATAATATTCTGGAACACTAGTGGGGATGGTGCAATTGGCTATGGAGGCTACGTGTATGAGGAATTACTTTGGCTTTCGCTTTCCCTTAATTTCAGGTTATTAACAATTGCATCATGTTATAGTTAACACATTAAAAATTATTCGTGAGGTAAACCTATTATATTACTAAAATCGTTGAATACCCTGTTAGCCTTGACATGGTGCCAGTGAAAAACAGTAATTTTGGCTCGCTTACCTACGGGAGTTGGACTGGAATAAGAGGACTACTTCAACGACGAGTAGATATAATTTTGTTGTTTTAAACTCAAAACAAATGCCATATATATTTTTTTTAATTAAAAGTTAGTTAAGAACGTTATTCTAGCTATTTTTTGTTTGGAAACAGATAATTAACATGTACTTTCCGTTGCACTCAGGAGGTAGATTTGGCGGCTAGTGCGTTTTCTGGGACTGTAGGATCTGATATGATGGATCTTGCAGCGTACACGAGATCAGATATGTTTGTCATCGTAACCCGATACCCCAATCCTCAGTCATCAATTTATGGCCACGTCATAACTTTTTCTCCTAACGTAAGTTTGATTTCCGAAAAAAACAACAAAGTTAACCTTCATTAAATGTTTTATTACATAGGTATGGCTTGGCCTGCTTCTTTCGATGATAGCCTGCATTGTCGTGATCAAATTGCTTTTTTTTATTGATCGGAAATATTTTGTCGATGACAGAGACTTGTCTGGCAATTTTTCCACTCTGATTAACATCTCTGAGTATATTTTTGCCACCCTTACAAATCAAGGTAACTAATCACTTAATCATTACAATATTACTTTGTTAATTTTGATAGCTGCTGTAATGGTATACTTTACTAATAATATAATACTTAGGTGGATATTATAAAGATAGTAAACGCCGATCCTTTGGCGTGATGGCTGCCACCTGGTGCTTTGCCACTTTTGTATTCGTCAACGTTTACTGCTCTTGTCTGACTTCGTACATGTCACTTATCTATCAACGTCCGGATATCAACTCTCTTCACGACCTAGCCGAAAAACCAAATTATCAGCTGATAACTCTCATGGGATCCACGACTGAACGTCAAATTCTGGTATAATCAGCATATATTTTCACTACTCTCGAGAGCAGTTAGCTTCTACTTGATTTACTTGTGGCTCATTAACCGAAAGAGTTTAACGAATAAAGGCCAAATGGCCTCATTTTTTAGTGGTACAATTTGCCTCTCTTTCCCCTAGAGGGAGATGAAAGAAATTTTGGTTGGATGAAAGAAAAACACTTGTCGAGGTCACTGTTTAAGAAAAAAAAACGAAAACATATGTAACAAATTTAGAAATTTGGAATATTATTATTATTATTTTGATTTTTTTTAGATTGTTTAAACAGTGATTTCCCTCCACAACAAATCATTAAAACGTAGCTATCCAATACTTGAAGTGCGCAACATAAATTAGTGGCAGAAAGCTCTTTTTTTTATCTCGCCGAATACAAAATTTAAATTTGTTCAATGAGAATTGTGTTTTTCCGAACGAAAACCATCACGATGCCTTTCTCCATAAGGTGGGTGCTAAAAAAGGCAGAAAAGCTGGTATCCTTATTTTAGTTGAGAGTAATGTACATAAATGTAACTGTGTTTACTAGAACTGTTTAGAGCAAGAGGCTCTCGAGACCTCTTCTAGATGAATTTGAATAGAGAATACTTAATTTTAATGTATAAAATAATTTATTTTTATAGGTGGCCATATTGAAAGCTATATAACATATTAGTTACTGTATTATAAATTCGGAATGAATTGATTATTACACAGGATTCTCGTTCAACAGGATTTATGAAAAAAATTGGGGATAAACTATTAAAGTGCCCTCCAAATGTTTGCAGAAATTCAGATATCGACGTTTGTCTACAAACAGTGCTGAATAAAGAGAATTTCGTTTGTCTGATTGTAAGATTTATCTATTATAGGTTCACCATAGGATTTCAAAATATAAAATTACTATACTATAATATATATTTACAGACTACCGTTGTCGCAAATAATTACATGTACAAAACCTTTTCGAACGGGACTTGCCGCTTGACTGTGGCCCAGTATCAGATGGCTAATACCAATTACTACATGGGTTCTACAAAGGGAAGTCCTTACTCTTTTCCACTCTTCAAAGAGTATGTCTAATTTTTTAATATTTTTATAACGAATCGGTACCAATAGAATATGGCTTAGCTTCTTTGTTAATATAGTTAACAAATTTGAATTAGGAAAATAGTTGAGATAATTCATTATTCTTGCATTGAAATACATATGAATGCAAGATATTTAATTAAGTACCTAAAAAATGCACACAAATAATATGTGTACCTATGGCATTTGTTTTTGGGGAGAGCTAAATTGTAAAACATTTTTAAGTTGAATACCGTTGAATATAATTTTACAGTGATTGGAACGTCAAGGTGCGACGTTTAGTCAAATTCGACGTAACGTCATGACTGAACGTCAAAATCGACGTTTGACGGGACGTTGACGCGTAAAAAAATGAAAGTCGACGTTCGACGGTGACATTCGACGTGAACTTTTTCAAAATAGGCAAAAAGTCAATCGTCAATTTCAAAAATTTAGCGCCGATGACTATAAGCAGACAATCCTTATCAGCACTGCTTTTGGTGGAATTTTTCTTAACGTGGTCGAACTGTCATTTTATTCGCACCAATTTCATTCAATTTATTTAGTCTTGGGATAAGTAATGGCTAGTACACACGCATCAGCTGTGATTCCGCAGTTTTATGAGTGGGAATTCACAAGTTTTACATTTAAAGTTTTTTTTTCCTTAAGATCCATGGAAATTCTTAGCAAAATATTCAGCTCAAATATTCATCTATTATGCATTAGATACAACGTACAGTACACCTCAACCCCGACAAGCACAACGGTTGACCGGCTTTTCAGTATAGCTGCAATTATTTTAACACTCCGGCGCAACAAATTAGCTGATTGTATGAAATCTGAAGTACCCATTAATATGTAAAAGTATATGTGTAGGAACAAATAAGGTGAAAAGTAGTGGGAAAATAGTGGGGGGGGGGGGGGAAATAATTTGGATATGACGTTCAATTGAGGCGATGTTTTACTTCAAATTTGACTTGGTAAAAATTTGACGGTACGTTGACGTAATTTTTTGCGACGTTGACGTCTTTCAAGACGTTGACGCTCGTGTTTTCATCGTGACGTTCCGATCACTGTAATTTTAAAATATGAATACCGATGAATGCTTTTCTGTTCTTTAACATATATTTTTCATATCAGATACTTCTTTTTTACTATTAAAACTTTGCAATTCAGAATTTGGAACCACAGTTTTTTACTTTGGTAGATGGACAATCGTTTTTATCTATTACTTTTTTCACAATTTTGAAGGTGTTTGCCATATCTATAAGAATTTGAAAAATGGTTATGGCCATCACGAATAGGAAAAATAACACTAGGTATTGGAGGAGCAAAAGTGTGGAACCTTAATCTCTAATTCTAGTAGTATTAATAGTTTTAAAAAGCGTTTCTAATGATTCATGTTCAAGAATGAAAAAAATATCGATTCTAAATCAAATTATATTTCAAAATGCTGGGGCTCTCCAAAAAGTACGATGTATGTGTGTGCAGTTACACAATTTACTAGCTTAAAAAATGCTTACTGGTACAGTAATATCTACTTGCATAGAAATAACAAGAAAATAGGTTCAATTCTTGGTGCAGACTTTTTTTATTTAGCTAAATGCCTTAATTGACTGAAAATACACATGAGTTTATCCGGTGTATATATAAGTTCGGATGATGGACTTTCTCACTAAAATAATTAAGAGAATTCAGCGAACTGATTACTCGAAAAAGGCGTAGTCAACTTCAATAATTTGGCCATTAATTATTTTATTTGTGTCCATCAGATCATTTCGCTATCATTCATTCGGACTCGATATCTATTCGGTAAAGAAGTACACAACCAGTGCACCCCAATGCCTATTGAAATACAACAGTCAGGGAGAATCGGTGAATTTGGTTGATCAGGCTCGACTCAAATTGGAACAGTTTTACATCGCATTCGCCATTCTTTTTGCTGGCTACGTCTTGGCTCTCCTTCAATTTCTACGAGAATGTTTTATTCGTTAATATGATCCACGATTTTCTATATAAGCATGGTTATGCTATTAAGCATAAAAGTAAAAATCTTTTAAAAGTGGTTTTCAATCTTTTGCCGCTGATTATTATTAAACCCTAACAAGCCTTCTAATGTAAAATCACTTATGTTGAAAATGTTTGGCTAAAGAACATCACTTTACTATATTTATAAATAGATTACAAAAAGCAATTTGGGACTGATGCAAAAGTGGTGCTCATGTTCATGCCCTTTTTTCATCATCAATCATTTAGTGCAAAATTAAATTGATTCCAGAACCATTTACTATATGTTATTATTATAATATAGGCTGTATTTCGAAAGATAAAAATAAAAGTAATAAATATTAGTATTGTAGAAAAGTGTTCAAAATTATTCCCCACTTTTTATAAGTATTCGCTGTTTTTTTCTCTCTCGTATGTATGTACGTGTACGTGTTTGATTTAACTGAATTATTATCACTAATTCCTCTCAAACGACAGCCAGTATCTAACTAGAGCGTCATGAAGGTATATAATAATTAAATCAGGTGATTTGAAATTTGCTCAACATGAGTCGCGTCGCTATATTTGTAAACAAACGTAACTAGGATCAATGGGGCGAAACATATATAAAAAGACGCCAGGCATATACAAGTGAGGAATTGTATAGGGAGTATAATTTTTTTTAGAAAAACTTGTCAGTCACACTTTGAAAAACAATGCTAACAAAGGCGGTGTTCTTTTATATGATATATAATAAATAAGGTGCAACTTGTAAACCAAACCGTGTTCACAAGATCTATATAATAGTAGCTATAGTAAAGTTCAGTTATGGACTTGCCGGCTTATGCTGTGAATTAATCATAAGATGATTGGAAATGAACGTTATTTCGTCTCTTAAATCCTGAATAATTCTAAGTTTTTATTTGAGATCATTCAAGTTTTTGTTTTTATGCTTTTCTATCCAGACAAATTTATTTATTTTCACATAACCCATCCGCAAATACTACAGTATTGTTTTCAATCACCAATTTTAGTTTTCACAATGCCTGAAATATCAGCCGTAATCCATTCACATTCCGAGAAAAGAGTTAACATGGTTGAGTTCAATACTTGACATGTAACTCTAAGCAAGATGAAGAGATATCACTGTTGAAGAGCCACGTTTCTTATTTAGAATCCCTTCTAGCACCCAAACGGGTTTTGAATAATGGAACCAATCCGTCTTTTTATAAGAATGATAGACTGAATGATAGTGTTGGCCAGATCCTTGAGCGGCCCACCAGAGGAAACCTCTCGTTCCGTCACTTTTTCATCGAAAAAAGTAAAAAAAAAAATATTCTTCTGATTGATTTATGATAATAATTGTAGGTAAATTTTAAATTGGCAAACGTTTTAGTTTTCCACTGTTTTAATTCGGATATCATTAGCAATAATTATTTTTAAAACATCGGAAAAGCTGAACGATACACTACAGTTAATGGGGATAATTCTATATATGTATCCATTTCCGTACATAACGCAAGTTGACCGACAAAACTGTTTCCATCTCATAGATCAGAATTTTTTTAAATAGAGTAAAACTCTCAAAAGAAACCATTATTACTTCAATTCCACTGAAACTAACATTCTTCCCGGTTACGTAATCAAGGATATACGCTACTGTGGTTGGCATACAACCTACGAATTACCACAAGTCGTTAGACAGGAAGGAGAGGTTGATTGAAAAAGGCGAGAACCGCGAGATCCTGCCGTCTTTCTTTTTTCCTATTAACTGAAACCTGCTTATTAGTATTTCAGCTTGCGATCGGCATCCTCATGAATAACTTTTGCTTCTATCAACTATACCTTGGTGGTTTAAAGTTTTGACATCAGTATAAGAAATCTCTTGTGCTTTTTATTTAATTCGCGACTTCTTTTCTACAGTGGCTATGATGATAACAATTCGTCATTGCTTTGATGTTGAAAACAATGAATCTTTGGCATGGCCAAGAAACGAGAAAGACAGGCTTGAGCCACTGGGCAATGCTCCTATAACCAATCTACAGTAGCGGAATGTCTTGGAGGCTGTTGTCGATGTCTGAATGAAAACACGCAAGTCCACTGTGAATCCACTCTCAATAAATGCCAGGTGCGTACGAGTATAGCTAATTACTGTGCAAACATTTAAAAAATAAAAAATAATAATAAAGCAATAACAAAAAAACATTAATCATAAATTCATAATAGAAAATAATAGATATTGCGATGCTCTCGTTCAAATACGAAATGATCGAAATCGCTCAAGGTTATTGTCGTGTCTTGTCTTTTGACCAGGATTTGTTTCTCATTAACAAAGAAAATATGGTCCAAGAAGAAGGCTACTATTTCTTACCTCAGGAAGTCAATTAATTGAGCATTAGTGGGTTCCAAATTTTGAAAATAAAAGAATTCAGTATTCCATCGTCGATAAAATCCGTTGTGATAAAGGATGTCAAAAAGGTTTATATCGAGAAAAATGGATTATCAAGACCATTTTATACAACATCCGAAAAGATACCTTTATCTCAAATTCAGATCACAAACTGCTCCATTGTCAGTATGGAAAATAGCAGTTTCTCTGGTAATATAAAATTAATATTAAAAAAAAAACACAAATAAAAAAGAATAAATTATACCAGAGGTTCATTCGATCTACAGGTGGATGGACTTATATATCAATCTTCAACAACAATATACCTTATTTGGAATCCTTCGCTTTTATTAACTTGACCATCTTGAACGAATTTTCATTGGAACGAAATAAGATTAAAATAGTTAAAAAAGATAGTCTATCCAAATCGAAATGCCGTATTCTAACCATTAAATAGAACGACATTGAAACCATTGATACCCATGGCTTTAACACAGACATATTTACAAGTGTAAATATTGGCGGTAACGGAATTAAAGAAATGAACACAAAAGCGTTCACTCTCTCCCAACCAAAGAGCTTTCGTTTATACAATAATTCAATCGGCACGGGCAACCGCCATGCCATCCAACTTTCAGCCAACAATATAGCCATTCAACTCAACACTTTTGTTCACTTGATGCCTCACGTTTTCCATTATCTGAAAATGAAACAAACCCATCGCGCCAATAATGTCAATAAAATGACAATTAAAGAGAATACTTTTTTTTTACACGGAGCTTGATGCTCTAAAACTGAACGAAACACTAGGCGTTGATGGCGCAGTTCTAGAAATCAGCCAACTCAACCTTCAAAAGAATTGCGGATGTAATTTACAGCAGCAAGTTGATGAATTGTACATTATTGCTGCCAATACAGATGATTAAAATGGCGGATATACTGCGGCTAGAGAAATGATCATTGAAGCCATCACTTGTCGACTAAATTCTAGCCACAATACCAATGCAAAAAAATTCTTCAACTCTAGTGGTTGTCCAACCAATCAATCCAACAACTACCGTCAAGAAGGATGGGTATGATTTACAGTTTTCCGATGTTTTCAGAGAAACGAGTTTAAAATATTAACCGTTTCGGTATAATTATTTAATACTTTTATTTAATTTCTTATGTATAGGTAATTGCGGTCATCGTTGTCGCAATGTCGCTTTTTTGCTTGTAACATTTCTTCTAAGTCTTCTACTACGAGTTATTTATTTACACAGGGTAAAGTTAATTCAATTTCAAGTTTTCTATTAATATAACAATTTATAACTCACCAGAAACGGGACAAAATGGTGCGGCTTACTCGAGAGCGTTTGCTCAATTCTTGCAATCCGGGGCAAATCAATCCTGAGATTTCCGTAGAAGAGCAAGTTGATCTACTGCCTTACTGCCTGGTGTTGTATTTCACTTGTCACAATAACATTTGTTTGTATATTCACAAGAAAATAAACCTTAAAAAATATTTTTTTAATGTATTGGTTAATGTCGCATTTTCTACCCAATTGACCGCATTAAAACATCTTAATAAAACATAAATGAAACATAGTAATCGAAAAGGCCTACTCTAGAATTAAAGGGACGAAAGTGATTTTTAATTTTTTTTTATATATTAAAACATTTAGATTACTTTTACAACGGTTAGCAAGTAGGCTACTTCGTATTACAATAATGATGAATATGCTTCAGAAAAAAAATATTATTTAAATGACCAATGTTGATTTTTTCGGTATTATAGGATTTAAAAAATTCAGGTTATTGATTGTAAATTGATGATCATGGTTATAATACAGGCATATAAAACAGCTTACGGCTTACCTGATGACTAAACAAATATCATATGTAATCAATTTAAGATTCCCAAAATTAGAAATTATTATATGATTTTGTGCGTGTAAAAAATACATTAAAGTTAGGTAAGGGTTAGATTAAGTTTTTAATGTGGATAATTGACGTTACCTTTTTTAAGAGAAAGAAAGAGAGAAAAAAACAACGTTTTGGCAAATTTTTTTGTATTCATTTTTTAAGTATACGTACTTACGTAGCTCAGTTATAGTCTTATAGAATTACAAAAAAATCCTTAAATTCTATTATTCTTTTTATACGCTGTGTTAATACGCGAGTTCGGTTTAACAGTACTTCTTATCTTAGACTAATCTTGCGAGCATATTATTATTTAATTAATAACGATGACTTGTTATCACGTAGTAAAATCCTATTTATATATATTAAAACAAGTTCAACGTCTGGGCAGCGGCTTATCAAGATTTCTAGAAATCTTTAATTTTTCACGTGTTGTGTGCCGTACAAACCAAGAAAACATTTTCGAAATTACAAGTAAATTCAATAAAACCCTTATCACGTGTTGTGTAGAATGTTAATTTTGTATTATAAAATAGTATTTTACACGCCATGGACGTAGTGTAATATAGATTTTAAATATTGGCATTTTCATCCTTAGAAATATTACCGAAACCTTCGATTAGTGATGTCAGAACTAGGTAAAGACTAAAGGTACCTAGTTTTACCTAGTTTTTTTGGCATTTACTTTCCTTAAAAGTACTCTACCTAGTTTTAATTGCTTTTACCTTACCTAGTTTTTACCTAGTTTCTGTTACCGAGTACCCAGTAAATAAACCTAGGTAAACTAGGTAGCTTCACCGAGTACCGAGTTAAAAACTAGATAACTTTACCGGGTACCGAGCTACTAACTAGGTAGATTAATTGTGGATTTGTGGAGTTAAGACGAAAAACGCAGCAATGGCAAGTTCGGTTAAGTAATTTTTAGCATTAAAAGCGTATGTAATTGAAAATGAGGCTACCAGCAAGATCGACGCAGTGTTTGCCAATTTTCTCCAGGTAAGATCAACTACAGGGATCTTCACATGAACACGTGTTCTCATATTTTCTTTGATTATTTTTTCGTTTTGCATTTATTTATTTTGAAAGTCTTTGGTTCTAAAAAAAAGAATTGAAAAATGTTGAAAAAATTACGAGTCTAGAATTTAGAATTATCTATATGTATAAAACAAAAAGTTGTTTGTATCAAGAAATTCCCTGATTGGTCCAAATTTTCTAGGGGGAGGGGCTTAGAGAATGCAGTTGAACTTTTAACTTGCAAATGTAATTTTAGTATTTAAGGAAAATATGTGGGAGATAATCAACGCTAACCCTATTAAAGCTAGCCATCAAACAAGTTGATTAACTTGCATATACATGTTTTTTAAAACAAAACTTTACTTGCAACTATTTTCTCGAGTTTTGAAGAAACCTTAGTTAAGTCCTTGAACGAAGGTGGCCGCTTAGGCCGCCTGAGAAATGCCAAATTGGTTGAATAACAAAAGTAAAATGTTGTTATTACGGGTTATAACACTGCGAATCAATGCATGCACACAGGTACCAATCAATACAAATTTAGAGACATTTCGGGCAAAGCCGAAGCAAGGGCCAGCTAGTTTTTAATATAAAATTATACAAGAATATTGTGTTATATATTTTTTATATATAATATATTTAAGCAGTCTTCAATCGGCACCGTCGATGTAAAGTCGCAGAACATATACTGCGGTGTCTCATCATCTCGTCCTTTGGCATATTATTAAAATGAGACATACAACGGCTGTATCCCTTCTCAAAACGAACTACTGAACATCGGCGGGCCTTCGACTTATGAACTGGGTATTTTACTGCACCCCTTACCGGAACTTACCACTTTGAGTTCCACGAAATTGGGGAAGAAGCTTTGTATTTTTACTATTATCGCTTTGGTGGTGGACCTTACATTGCTGCCCCTTACATTGAAAGACAAGGAGTCACAGTCGGTTTTACTGGCCCCGTTGGATTTACTGCTTCATTGCGATTGCAAAAGGGAGAGCAAATGAGATTTCAGATGGAAGCTAAAAATTACAATGGCTCAGAATGACTTAGTCTCATAAAATATAAACATTAATTACAGCGATCATTATTATTTAAAAAATTATGTGCAACATACCTTTAACTGACTAATAAAAACTTGATCTATCAAGAAACACCCAAAATGAATCTATCATAAATTCTTTGCGCATATTTTTCAGATGTGTGAAATGTTATTTAATCGTCTTCTATGTGAGTTACCACATGATATTTGCACAAGGAACTCTTAAAAGATTTTATTTAAAAAAATCTGCTTGTGTAGAGATAATCATTGAGATTTTATTTTTTAAAAATCTGCTTGTGTATAGATAATCATTGAGATGTCGGCTTCAACACGGATTCGAAAAAAAATCACAATCAAATATATTTTTGAAGTGCAGCTCATCAGCTCCTATAAACAGCTTTCCCGGGTCATATGGAAATAAGGGAGCTAAAAAAATAATAGCAAATAGAAACCCCGATGTTGCAGTTGAGTTTATTTTTGTACTGTTGACTGAATTGATTGCTCAATATATCCAGTACCCACTGGAATACAAGAACACTTCCTTTTTTCCCTTAAGCGCACGGGTTAAATTGACGCCAGTTTTATTGCGATAACTCGGTGAATTTCAACGGTAGATTTTTTTCTGATCTTCCCCCCATTGGAAACATGCTTCCCTATCCCTCTGAATAAATTCAGATTTTAGTAATTATTCCTTACTAGCTGGCCCGCGTTTCGGCTTTGCCCGAAATAACTTTTTAATTTGTATTGACTGGTTTTTCTTTAATTTATCGTTAAATAGTCATTCAAATAAAAATGAGAAATGACCAATTTAAACAACTACACTTAGCTCTCATTTTCCAAGTTGACCCTTATTAGTCGTTAACTTCGCCCGTAATAGTAACTATTTAAATTTTTTTATTGTGCCAATTTTGTAATTCTCAGGCGACCAGTACGGCCACCTTCGTCCTAGGAGTTAAAACAGGTTTCACTATAATTTGTGAAAATAGTTGAAGTAAAGTTTTGTTCTTGAAACATTTATAAGCAAGTTAATCTGCATGCATTACTGTTAGTTGGGCGTGCGCTGAATGTTCCACCATTTTTTTCTTATTCAAGCAACATTCATATGTAGCTATCTAAGAAGGAAAGCTTATTAAGTGTTACAAATCTCCTTTGAATTTGCATAGTAAAAAATTTTGAAAAACAACAACTACACAGATTAACAGAAGCTACTTTGTAACTCGTGAAAATAGTTGGAAGTAAAGTTTTCTTCTCAAAAATATATAAATGCCAGTTACTCGTTCATAACATTAGTCATAAGAAGCTCCCTGATATGTAATTTTTAGGTACTAAAACTACATTTGCAAATGAAAAGTACTAAAACTACATTTGCAAGTTAAAAGTTCAACTGCATTCTCTAAGCCCCTCCCCTTATAAAATTTGGACCAATCAGGAAATTTCTTGAAACAAACAGAACGATTCTATTTCTGCTTTATACATATAGATTCAGTTATTGGTTAGATCATGTAAAATAACACTCGATATTTCTCCCATTTAAACACGGGTAAATAGTCCCGCGTTAAAAAAATCATAACTAATGAACGGAGCTCCGCTCCATCATCCGGTTGCCGACGATCTATTAAAATTGGACAGTTCTTCCACTGACAAAAAAAAATAAAAGTCAATTCTTGATTAAAAGTTCTAGATTTGTACAGTTCAACAACAACGTTTCTTCCATATCCTCCGTAGGACAAGATCCAAGGTAATTTTTGCCGCACGGAGAACATAAGGGAAACTTTGATGGGAACATTGAAAATCCGAAATTGTTAATCAAGACTTAACTTTTCGAAATGTTAAATTTCCAGTTGAAGAACAGTCCAATCTTAATAGATTGTTAATAACCGGATGACCGAGCGGAGCTACGTTTATTAGTCATAATTTTTCGTACCGAAGTCTTGAGCTACTTCCCGGTACTGGGACCTAAAGAACACACTGAAGGGCCGTTATCATGTATTAGGGCATGCGCGAAGCGAATGCCGTAGTACATGATTACATGGGGATTCAGTGCGTGGCTTTAGGTACATCCAGAGATGTGAAACTGGCTGAACTTCTTGTAACCTTTATTCCAATAGGAAATCTACTTTCATATACAATTTTTGCGGCACAACCCCGCTTTCAACAATGGATGTGGCAAATTCAAGTACCAGGAATATTCTAAATGTTTATACTATCTACTCTTTTAGTTTCATTGATTTTTCGTACTGCTCAATTATTCATTTTATTTATTCCTTGATTCCCCTCTGTACATGGTTCAAACTCTAAAGTCATAAGTCCTATTTCGATGCTGTTGAAAATAAATAATGTTTTTCTTGCACCTTTATACGAGAAGACTAGTAGGTCCACAACACCATTGTTGTCACTCACTATCTTCAAACATTCAAAATAGTAGAAGATGAATGACGAAATAAAAACATTTGCAACATTTCAAGATTAATTTCTATTGATTGGTAATCAAGATTCTATCTCAATTGATGTTTCTAGACCAGCATATATAGTATACAAACAAGAAAACCATGCTGGCAGGCCTTTAAATTTAAATAACTTTCCTTCTATTAATTTGCCTACTTATTAAATTTCTTGCAAAGAGATTACATATTATAAAATGTTAAAAATAAAATATTTTTATTTGAATGAGAATTTTTCTTTTTTATTAAATTTTCTGTTGTTATATTTTTGAGATTTTTTATAGGTTTTTGATAACAATAAATGTTTACAATATTATACAATGTATAATATTGTTGCCGTTTTATTAAAAGCCTACAGTATTATAGCTGCCATTCTAACAGTGTTACCAGTTCGCATTTATTTCATTTTTATGTTGTGTATGAAACACGCAAGTTTCATATGTTCTACGTGTAGACATTTAACCTTCAAAGAGTTGTCTTGTAGTTTAATTCCACTTCTTTAGTTTAATTCCACATCTTAAATTGGTTACAAGAGCGATTAATCATACCGGAAGTTCTGGTATACCATGTGACTTGCTTTCGGAATTCTAGCAAACACTTATTACGATTAGGTTAATAGAGCAGGGAAATAAGCAAATTGGTTCCTAAATTACAAAAAAAAGCGATCTAAACATACAGTATTCCGCTTAAAGATGTATTGGAAAATGTTGAATTAGAACGGAGGCAGAAGGAGTTCTTATTTGTAGTTCGATAGTTCGATCGATAGTTAAGATCGATAAAGAATGCTACATTTTAACTATGAGAAAAATCCCGAAGAATAAAAAGATTCATCTTCAATAGGGAGAAAATGAATGACAAAATATTATAGGCATATTTCTTGTTCATATTTTTACAGTCCAATCCCCTTAAATAAAAAAAAGTTCTCTTTCTTTACAATCCAGCAGTTAATAAAATTTCTATAGGATGATAAACTTGAGTTTATTATACATAGGTTTAAAAAAAAAACTCTATAACAAACCTGTTTAAATTAATTCTAATGGAAAAATGTTAAAATAAATTAGATAATAAGAGTATTAAAAAATAAATTAAGAGATTTGAGTGACGAAGTTACACACGTATTTATTTTCTACTGGATCAGATTGAAATCTAAATCAACAGTTATGAATTGATAGCCACACCCGCTGACCCGTATGAAGGCATGTGCCCCAAAAATTGCAATGAGCAGGCCTAATAGTAAACACTCCTGTGAATACCCATTAAATACATGGTGGGTCAATGTGTTCTAAAATTTTAATGAAGAATCTTGATGAGTTCATAGTAAAAGATTTTCCCGCGTATCTTCCTCGGAATGTGATCGATGATGTGGATACTTCTATTGATCTTCTCTCTATCTGAAACTCTTTCTGTTTGAACACACCAAACCATTTAAATTATGCATAATACTATTGCTACATAATTTCAATAATTATAATATACCTTTATCTCTTCTAATTCTAAAAGAGTTTTGCATTCATCCTGGGGGGTTTTAAGAACTACAAATGCAGTTGGATGCTGCTCCCCGTCCTGATCGTGAGGGGATCCTACGACGGCCACATCTTTGATCGCAGAATGGAGGATCATTTGCTGCTCTATCTTGAATGGGAGTATCCAAAATGCATTCATATAATACCAACTTACACAACAACGAAAATAGTCATGTACACATATGCTATTTAATTCTTCGAACGCGGGACTATTAACCCGTGCGTAAATGGGAGAAATATTGTGGTGTACTTATATGTGACCTAATCACTAACTCGATGGGGAATGATGATTAAAATCTCAAATAATTAAGGGTTGTAGACAAACATGTTTTCAGAGAGGGAAAAATCCGAAAAAAAATCCAGCATGAAAATTCGGCTATTTTTCGCAAGAAAGCTAGCGACACTTTTACCCGTGCGCTTATAGGGAAATAAGGGGTGTACTTATAAATCCGGTGGGTACTGTATATTAAAAATATAACCTCTGATTGTTTCAAGTATCTCTTCATAATGAAAGGAGTCTTGACAGCGATCTTTCCCATTTCATTGGGTCCAATTTTTTCTCCAGTTATCAACTCTAAAATCTTTTAATAAAGCTGTGAATGAAAAATTTGCTTAACTAAATGCGCTTGAAAAATTTTATTAGGCCTGCTTTAAGTTTAACAAAGGGGATAACATTTCCCACCGATCCACTCAAAGGACCTAATATGACATAATCTTTCAAATCCTATGTTGTTAATAAGAAGTATGAAAGTTCATTTAATTACTGTTTAAAGTTCCAAGAAAGCAGCTCTTAAAGATAAGCGAGGTTAAGGTAAAGTTAGTGCCAATAACTCCGTTGGTCCATAACTCTAAAAGTTTTACTGGTATTATTATGATTTTTTAGAATCAATTTTTGAGAAAAATACTATTTTAGGCTAATTACAATGGCCAGTGGAGTCAAATTAGGTATCAATTCTGCAATCCGTTGTCGATAAATCGGCAATATATGGCTGCCAGTCGATCTCAAATTTTATTATAATATTATCAAGTCATAATTGGACGTTATTTCGGGGGCTAGTGAACATATTTGAGCGATTTCACGAGGGTATATGCTCACAATATTTGCCTTAAAGTTAAAAAAAAAAGTTATATATTCAACTTTTATATATATTACTAGCTGGCCCTCGTTTCGGCTCTGCCCGAAATAACTTTTTAATTTGTATTGATTGGTGCCTGTGTGCATGCATTGATTCGCAATGTTACAACCCGTAATAACAACTATTTTACTTTTTTTATTCTACAAATTTGGAAATTCTCAGGCGGCCTAATCGGCCACCTTCGTTCAAAGACTTAACCAATGTTTCTTCGCAACTCGAGATAATAGTTGCAAGTAAAGTTATGTTCTAAAAATCATGTATATGCAAGTTAATCAACCTGTTTTATGGTAAGCTTTTATAGGGTTAGCGTTAATTATGTCCCCCATATTTCATAAAGTACTAAAACTACATTTTCAAGTGAAAAGTAATTAAAGTACATTTGCGAGTTAAAAGTTCAACTGCATTCTCTAAGCCCCTCCCCCTAGAAAATTTAGACCAATCAGGAATTTCTTGCCACACTCAAACTTTCTGCTTTATATAATAGATTATACTTTGCTCTCGTGAATTCCCTGAAGAATAGATTCCTCAGTGACAGCTTCTGACATAATGAATTGATGTCCGTTTGCCAATATATTACTTACAGTCGCTAGGATTCCCGTGCCGTGAATCATACCATTGGTTGTCAATGTCTTATTATCTTTTCTCCATCAATTTTATTGGTCATTCTTCGTATATAATTTTTTTTTAAATTTCTACGTTATTAGTCTCTGCTTTGTACTTTAATTGATTTGATTATAAATCAGTTTTCATTAAAGGATATATTTGCTGATGAAGTAGCGCTAAACCTTGAGTAAGCATGAATGTGATGGCTTTGGGTTCTCCGGTTGTCTCACTGGTGAAGCCCAACCAGTTAGGTGAATCCACATTGATCACACTCTTTCAGCTCAAAATCCCTCCTTCAGAGAGTAGAAGGTCAAGTCAACTCCCACTAAATCCTTAACGGCGCTCTGAAATCGTCCAGCTCTTTGATGATCAGTAAAATATATTTGGCACCCGTTGTCTTGTTCTGTTGTTGTCTTGGATCTGATGATTTCATCTATAATTCATTTATCAATTTGAATAAAATATGAATAACCTTTAAGTTATTAGAATATTTCGTACAATAATACCTGAGAAATCATTGATTTCAAGAGTCGCACAGCAGCCCTCTATCAACCAGACGGCAAAATAGGTGATGATTATTTCCATATGATTGTTGGCCATGAAAAGAACAGTGTCATTGTGTCGAAAACCCGTCTTCCTAAGGGCTGATCCCATAAGATCAACTGATTCGATCAATTTCTCGTACGTCATATCTTCCAGTGGATAAATCTGTCTGATGTTTGAAAAAACAAAATTATGTTCACCTTAAAATATGTTATAATAATAAAGCATATTAATATTGATTTGAAAATAATAACCATCGAAGCCATGATGCCATATTTCGCCAAGTTTTCTCGTAGTTTTGTAGATCCAGTGACCAGTTCCTTTAAATGGAAAAGGGGAGTAGTCCCTATCTTCTACTATAGCTCCTCTTCCGATCAATTGCTTGTCAATGATGATGCTCATTATTTTTTAAATATCGTTCTGTCTGATTTGGACAAAAATTAGATCTTGTTTTCAAATACTCAAAAATGAATGAACTGTTGTTTAAATATTCTCTAATAAGATGTAACTATAATTCACTATCAAATAATCAGGTAATTGAATAATAATGGAATCGAAATATTAACTATGATGATTTATTATCATTTGTATCTTCCCATTTATCGAAATCCGAGGCGCATAAGTTTTCACAAATTTTATATATATTTTCAAATTTCAAAAACAAAAAATATTAAAATAAAAACTAAGATTGTTTTACATATTATATATATGCTGCTGTGTATTGCTATTTTAAAGTTACCACCTTCATGACTAGATATCAAGTACCCAAGGCAAGTATCTTGTACAGTTTGTCAATAATAAAGCGGCAATCATGTGATAAGTTACAAAGGGTAGAATTAAGGCGACGTTGGTATCTTTTTTACGAATGGTGCGATTTATGATGATTTCTTATCATCATATTTTTCAAAATCAGGAGCCGTTTTAACAAATTTTTCAATCGAATCAACATCAGCGCCTGACAGTGATCTTTCCATCCAAATATCTCTAATGCAAGCACAATAATTCCAGTTTGTGTCCCATTTCCAAAGGCAAACATGATTTGGTAGCTCGGGACATGTGAACAAATATTTAGCCAAATCGGGGTTAATGGAAGCAATTTTAGAGGCAGAGGCTAATCGAAGGGTACAGCAATTTGCCGTATCGACGTTCAGTTCATTGAAATAACAAGTCATTTTACTTGGATTTGATGGACAGGTTCCCATTTTTCTAAAAGGAAAAATGATTCTCTCTGGAAAAGAAGTGAAAGTAGAGAAAAAGGTAAATGTAAGAAGTGTAACAGAATTGAAATTATAAGTGCTATTGCGCTATGATTATGAAACACTAATTTTCTCAGTCACAATGCACATGGATATACGTATATAATTTAAATGGATGCTTTAAATGATATTAACTTTCAGTTTAACCATTTGAAGTTTTGTACAGGAATATGACTGAGAAAGTTTCAGGAAACCCAAGATTACTATAGAAAAATATATTTACTTTCTTTTAAAAGTGGTTGTATAGACTTGTATTAGTCGGATGAGACGAGCAGTTGATATTCAGTGGTTGAAAACTGTGCCCTTTAAATACTGGATTTATGTCGGGTTTTGGCTGCTTTGTGCGCATGCTTCTACGGTTTACGTGGCGGTAACAATGACCTGAAATTGGGTTGCAATATGCTTGATTATTTCCTGTTTCTTTAGTCATTAAAAAATGGTACTGGAAAGCATTGCCAGCTGTGCATATAGTGTAAATGCGTCCATTGGATATTACTTTTTTTTTTGCATAGAGAATGATAGATTAGAAGCCTAGTGGTAAAAGTACCATTAATAAGGTAATTAATTTTTCACTTAATTATTAAGTTGATACCAAACAGCATCTAGTCAATTTCGCTACCATTATTAGAATTCAGTGTCTACATTATTTTTTTTCATGTACTACGATCGCTATATAAAAAGACTGCCACCGTGGTTCCTGCTTGTAATTTTCTCATTTTTACCCTTTTATAAAATTTGCTCCATTGTACTACGTGTTGCCAAGAACTAATAGTTAATGCTCCAATTTAAGTACATCATCCTAAATGAACACTGTTGCACCGTCATCGAAAACTATTGATCCAGATGCGACCAGATGTTATATTGAAATATATTTATGTATGAATTATGTTATAAAAAGTCTTACTCAACTTGGAAACAAGCTCTCAAAGATTATTGCTGGGATCTGTAATGAGCCTGATTAGCATGTATATATTTCACCCAAATGCTGTTTATTTGCATTTATCAATTCGTAAAACCAAGACCGTAAAACCAGCGATTCTCTTCTTCTTCAGACTTCAGTCGTGTTTTCCTCCTTACCTCTGTAATAATATTACACAGTGGAGGTCGGGTACTTAAAAGTGCGTGGAGGATTTAACTAAAACTATCATTACGATACTGAATTTTTAAATTCAGTATCATTTTATACTTTATTACCAAAAAAGACTCCAAGCACTTTTAAGTATCAGAATAAAGTTATCTCCACTGTGTATTCAGTAAAAAGAATGGTTGTAACTGATTCAAGTGTTATTCCAAAAAATGGATCTTACAAAAGAATCTTTTGAGGCAGAAGTCGTACATGGCACTTAATAAGATGTATGCTATCTTCTTTACGTGAATGGCGTTGTCGATGGTTACTTGCATTTATATCATCAACTAAGCCGACTTGGGCTGCTTTTACTCCAAATAAGGTCTGCTGATGGCGAAATTAGCACATTAAATATATTTAATAATAATTTGTAATAATATATTTAATTCAAACCGTGCATCTTGATAAAAGTGTGATAAAATCCGTATACACTGGCCCATAACTCAATCATAATTTGAACGTGATCACCTCATGTTGTCATGATGAATCACGATGTAATTTAGTTTCCAGCCTGATCATACTTGATTAAAATAAAATAAAAGAATTGATTAGAGAGCGGCTATATATGGAACGAGAGGGATTAGAGTACTTCCACGAAACTTTAGTGTCGCACAATATTGATGAGATGCACGTGATGATGGAAAAACCAGTGATTGGAACGTCACGGCCGAAATTTCGTCGTCAACGTCGCAACAGTCGTCAACGTCGCAAAAATAAAGCACGTCGAACGTCCTCAAAATATCTTCAACGCATAGTCAGAATTTTTTCCCCGTCAAAGTCGACGTGAACGTCAAATAAACGTCAAGTAAACGTCAAGTGGAAATTCATAAATTTTTAAAATAAATATACGCGGTAAACTATTCAGCATGATCAATGTTTGAGCCCATTTTCAAGAATATTTTAAGAATGATGAGCATTTCCAACATTGAATCAGCTAATTGGATGGGCCTTACTGTTAAAATAATTGCAGCAATACTAAAGAGCCGCTCAACCGGTGCGCTTCTCGGGATTGAGGTATTTTACTTCATAAATAATAGCTGGATTTGTGGGTATTTTTGGAGGATTTCCATCGACTGATCCCTATCCTTAAGAAAAAAATCTACTTCGTTCGGGCCTTCTTCGGATTCGTCTAACTGATTCGTTTACACTAGCTATTTATTAGCACAAGACAAATTAAAACAAATGAAATTGATACAATAAATGGACTGATCAACCACGTTAAAAAAAAGTACACATGAAACAGAGCTTAAAGAATCGTCTGCTTATAGTCTTCGGCGCTGAAAAATTTGATAAATTGACGATTGACTTCGTCAACGTCCCGTCAAACGTCGTTTTTGACGTCACGTCACGACGTTACGTCGAATTTGACTAAACGTCGCACTTGACGTTCCAATCACTGGGAAAAACTATACTTGACTGGGGCCAATACGTTGGGAAAGTAGATTTTGGTAGCGTTCCTGGAACCAGAGAAAACCACCCAAAGGACCAAGACGAAGAAATGGAAGAGGAAATAGCTAACACTACCATTAATTTTTTAATTAACGGTCTTACCCGGAAGTTTGACGTTTTCGTTGGATCTTGGAACGCCCGCAGACTGAACAGTAATGATCGTTTGGCTCTGACGTTATTGAAAACGTAGAAGATGCTGGATGTTGTGTGGTTCGTATCGTTTCTGAAAACGCTTCTGTCAACGTCAAACTATTTGAGCTGCTCCACAAAGATGACAAATCGAAAGAGCACTGGATTCAGCACCCCTTTAAACCTGGAAGAAAGGTCTTCGTTAACCTGGACTACACCCATATAGGAAAGAATGTTAAAACACCGCTACTGGAAATATCTTTAAAAAACAACGGGAAGCTGATAAAGGGAGAACTTATTCCACTACTCCACCATGTGTCCATGGATTTGAAGACATCGAAGGACTTATTGAGTTCTTCGAAATGTTTTCTCGGGGCTGGGCAATGATGGACATAGCAAATACAACTCAGTGGATTTCCCTAAAATAGATGATTAAAAGTTAAAACGAACTAATAAATAGGATTTAAATAAATCCCTCCACAGGAATATAATTTTTAAAAATCATGAATTTATAAATTAAATAGCATGTGGAGTGTGACAGTGTAATAAAAAACATTTCGCTTAAATAACTATTCGTCGCAGAAATAACTAGAAATAATAATTTAATACAACGAATATAGTGTATGAGAATTAGAAAATATACATGAGTCAACCGAATGACATGCAGGGGCTTTGCTTCGTGTATAGCATTTAAATTGTTTCGCATCGCTTTACATCACGGGGCTCCAATTGGTCGTAATTCTACACCGAAAAAAATGTACGGCTACGATCATACTCATATAGTAGCTAGCATTACGATTTACATATATATTTCGACATCGGAATTTTTCATGTGATTATAAGTAAACTTCTCGAGTCCTACTAATCTCGAGTTTTAGTACTGCTATTATACAATGCTATAATTAAGTGCTGATGTGATGTTGCAAAGGAAATTTTAGAGCCGAATAGAATATTTAGATCACAAAGAGTTCCACAGCCTTGATGTAGCGCAGGTGTGTTTATAGGACTAAGTCAGCTGTTTAGTTGGCGTATATTTTGACTGAAGCTTAATGACATAATTTAATTTAATTTCGATTTATATAGCGCCCTTTACAGAAACTAACCCGATCAAAGGCGCTCAACTTAGTCGAAGAGTGTTATACAACACAGGATAACACAATGAATTGTTTAACGTCATATCCAATGGGCGTCACCATTTCAGGTGCTACCCTTGCAGGGGCTCCATATGAGAGTTTGGACGGGATGCGAACTAGAGAACTAATCCAAGGCTCTAAGCCGAGACCAGCGCCTCAGACAGTTCAGCTATCCGTCCCTGACATAAAATGAGAAGTGTTCCTCTTCTTTATTGGACCATACGAAAATTGTTGACTTGACAAATATAGGGTTTGAGGGAGCGTAGTTATCGGAGTAAACTGGTGTCGACAATAAATTATAATACAATATAATGTTACGGTCTATTTAATAAATAGTGGATAAAACCTACCAGTACATGATTAATCAAATGAATTTAAATGATCCGATGTTTGAGCCGGTGGTGGACTTACAAATTTGTTTTGAAAACATAATGATGGTAAATACCGTTTTCTGCGCAGTACAATCACTTGAATTACTTTTCTTATATGATCGTATAATAATCAATTTTTACACGTTTATCCACATTGAGTTCATCACACTTTTTCAACTCAAAGATACAGTTGTCAGCACGTCCACCAAAGACGATTACTTCAACTCTCACTAATAACCTTAACGGCGTTCTGAAATCGCCCAGCTCTTTGATGATAATTAAAAATATATTTGGCACCCATTTCAATCGTTTTGGATCGGATGATTTCATGTACAACTTATTTATGAATTGGAATAAAATATGAAAAACCTTTCCAAGAGTCCAAGAGTCACACAGCAGCCCTCTACCATTCAGGCGGCCAAATAGGTGATGACTATTTCCATGTGATTATTGGCCTTAAAAAGAGCAGTGTCATTACGGGTCGAAAACCCCGCTTCCTAAGGACTAATCCCATAAGATCAACTTATTCGATCAATATCTCGTAATCCATAGATCTTCCGGTAGATAAATTTTTCTGATGTCTAAAATAAAAAATTCATCGTGCTTTATTTTATAATGATAAAGCATATGATATTGATTTTGAAAATAAATACCATCAAAGCCATTTTGTCATATTTCGCCAAGTTTTCTCGTAGTTTTGTAGATCCAGTGACCAGTTCCTTTAAATGGAAAAGGGGAGTAGTCCTTATCTTCTACTACAGCTCATCGTCCGATCAGTTGCTTGTAAATGATGATGCTTATTATTTTTAAAATATCGTTCTGTCTGATTTGGACAAAAATTAGATCTTGTTTTCAAATACTCAAGAATGAATGAACTGTTGTTTAAATATTCTCTAATAAGATGTCACTATAATTCACTATCGAATAATCAGGTAATCGAATAATAATGGATGGTAATGTATTAACGATGATGATTTGTGATCATTTGTATCTTCCAATTTTTCGAAATCCGAGGCGCATAAGTTTTCACAAATTTTATATATATTTTCAAATTTCAAAAACAAAAAATGTTAAAATCAAAAGTAAGACTGTTTTACATATTATATATGCTGCCGTGTATTGCTATTTTAAAGTTACCACCTTCATGACTAGATATCAAGTACCCAAGGCTAGTATCTTGTACAGTTTGTCAATAATAAAGCGGCAATCGTGTGATCAGTTACAAAGGGTAAAATTACGGTGACGTTGGTATCTTTTTACGAATGATGCGATTTATGATGATTTCCTATCATCATATTTTCCAAAATCAGGAGCCGTTTTAACAAATTTTTCAATGGAATTAACATCAGCACCTGACAGTGATCTTTCCATCCGATAATCTCTGATGCAAGCACAATAACTCCAGGAATTGTCCCAGTCCCAATAGCAAACATAATTCGGTAGCTCGGGACATGTGAACAAATTATTAGCCCATTTGGGGTTAAAGAAAGCAATTGTAGAGGCAGAGGCTTTTCGAAGGGTGCAGCAATTCCCCCCATCGAGGTTCAGTGAATTTATATAACAAATCATTTTACTTGGATCTGATGGACAGTTTCCCATTTTTCTAAAAGGAAAAATGATTTTTTCTGGAAAAGAACTGAAAGAGAAAAGGTAAATGTTAGCAGTGTAACATAATTGAAATTATAAGTGCTATTGCGCAATGATTATGAAACACTAATTTTCTCACTCACAATGCACATGGATATACGTATATAATGTAAATTGATACTTTAAATGATATTAACTTTCAGTTTAATCATTTGAAGTTTTGTACAGGAATATGACTGAGAAAGATTCAGAAAACTCAAGATTACTATAGAAAAATATATTTACCTTCTTTTAAAAGTGGTTGTATAGACTTGTATTAGTCGGATGAGACGAGCTGTTGATATTCAGTGGTTTAAAAAGGGCTCTTTAAATACTGGATTTATGTCGGGTTTTGGCTGCTTTGTGCGCATGCTTCTACGGTTTACGTGGCGGTAACTATGACCTGAAATTGGGTTGCAATATGCTTGATTATTTCCTGTTTCTTTAGTCATTAAAAAATAATACTGGAAAGCATTGCCAGCTGTGCATATAGTGCTGCTGCGCAGAAAATGTGTCCATTGGATATTACTATGTTTTTGCATAGAGAATGATAGATTAGAAGCCTAGTGGTAAAAATACCATTAATAAGGTTATTAATTTTTCACTTAATTATTAAGTTGATACCAAACAGCATCTAGTCAATTTCGCTACCATTATTAGAATTCAATATCTACATTATTTTTTTTCATACACTAGGATCGCTATAAAAAAAAGACCTGCTTGTAATTTTCTCATTTTTAAACTTTTATAAAATTTGCTCCATTGTACTACGAGTTGCTAAGAACTAATAGCTAATGCTCCATTTTGAGTACATCGTCCCAAATGAACACTGTTCCACCGTCATCGAAAACTATTGATCCAGATGCGACCAGATGTCATATTGAAATATAAATATATTTATATACATGAAGTAAGTTGGAAAAAAGTTTTACTCAACTTGAATAAATCTGTAATGAACCTGATTAACATGTATATTTCACCCAAATGCTGTTTGCATTTATCAGCACAATACATCACAATGTAACTAACATGGAAAACAAAAGAAATAGAGCCTGTGGGTAAATTGGAGGTCGACATCAACATCGTGACATCGTGAAATCAAAGTGGTAATAACGGTCCACTGATGGGGCAGTAAAGATGTCCGTGATCAGTTTCATGGGTTAAAAGTGTCAAGGTGTATTTTCATTCCATAGAGGCACTGGTAAAGAGAGGATGCCCGATTTAGAAAGATAGCTCTAAAAGGCCGCTGTTATTCTGTTGATGCTGGACGTAAAAGTGAACTTGTAGGACGTTTCTTTTTTTATTACCCATGAGCACGAATATGCCTTTGAAAACTTTTTAACAGGATACTTTTTAACAACAAGATAAGCATGCACTTGCCGATATAGGCCTAACTCCTTCCGATTTATCTTTGGAAATATTTGCAGCAAACAATGAACATTCCTAAGCCTTTTTTTTTAAAAAGAATGAATTGAATTTAATATTAATTTATATTTAAAATATGCAATAGAATTTACTCTGCTTAGTTGTTTTTTTGTTGATGAAATGAACAATAAACAACATTAGTTTATTCGATTGATTGTATTTTAAAAAAAACTCAATTATCTTCCAGCAGCTCAAAATCGTTCTAAGATAAAAAAAAATAGTTTACTGTATGCTACCCCATTTGTAAGGTCTGGTTTAGTCTTATTTCGAATTTACACTGCTGGTCATTATATACAATCCTAATTCCTCTTCTTCGTATAACTACTACAAAAATGAGGGTTTTTTTTAATGCTTCAATTTTATTTTATTGAATAACTGTTAGTAAAGCATATGGTGTCGTTTCAAAAAACATTATTTTTTTCTATTTTTTAATTTTGTAAATTTCTTCGTAGATTTATCTGTGCAGAAGAAAAACATACAATAGAATATACTTTCGGACTGTTTTCGAAAATTGAATAATAGAAAAAAAATGTTTAATTGGCTGTTGCTACGGCCATCTACTTGTTTTAAGGTCAAGTCTTATTTTTATTGCAAGAAAAATTGCGGTTATTTGACTTTCTTTATCTTTGCAAAGACAAAAAAAACTGCTCGAATTATTAATAATTATTTTTAAAATTTATTAAAAATAAAAACGGCCAACAATCTTATCTACTCCTTGTCTACGCGCGTCATTACTTCAAAGCCTACAATTACTCTCTATCGAAGTCTACAAAGATCTCCAATTATAATAAACTGTATAATGGAGTTCTTATCACATAAAATACTGAGCAGCAACATCTGGTTTAAAAATAGAGTTAATAAAAAAAAATGCCAAGAACTTGAGGGGCATGAGCTTATCTAGTAAATAAATTTCATCATTTCCATGAGATGTATCTTTTTCACCAGTACCACAATGTGATAACCACGAACTGTCGTTCAAGTTGTATGAAAAGTGTTTCGCCATTCAAGCTATTTCGAGCTTTCAGAGTAGTTTGCGCCCTGCCATTCTTCCTTTAAGGAATACTGCACCTCCGATTTACGCAATTTTTTAGTCCTTCCCAAGAGTAATAGTTTAGCTGCGTTATAATCTATAATGTGCATAGATTTTTGTCGTCTAAACCTCTACTGAAAAAAAATAAATTAATAAAACTATATACCCTCTAGGTCTGATGACAGAAGGAACTATACTCATCATAACTTGCTAGTCATCTGCTCGTACCATTTTGGGAAACGAGGTCTATATTAATCCAAATTAAGAACTATCTAAATCTAAACTATCTAAATCTAAATTGAATGCTTCTAGAATTTCTTAGCATCATTTTGCTATTTTTTCAATATTTTTAAAATGATTTATTTCGTTTATACTTCATCGTTGGTTTTGAAATACAAAATTTTACATAATTTGAAAATACGGGTAAATTACAGGAAGAAATCAAAGTGGTCACCATACTAAATTCAGATGTGATAAATATAATACCGAAATTAAATAAAATTGGCAGATTTTCTTGTTTTCAGAATCTTTTCAGTTTTATATGCTTTGTTATGTGTGTTGGTTGATGTTTAGTTGTAAAATCATTAATAAAAGTTCATAGTTAGTTAAAAAATCATTGTAAAAATTCTAGCATTACGAACTTCCTAGAAAAATTAATTAATGAATAATAACAATAATTAAACTATCGAATTCAAAATGTTAAAATTGTCATATTTTGTACGATACATTTTACATCAGAATGTGTAATTAGAGTGTGTGTAGAATCATCTTATACTAAGTAATTGGTTTATTCATTCTATTAATTCTCAATTTGGACATGCCTATATATAGGAATAGGATGCATTTTCTTCTTTAATACTTTTAACTTTATAATTAAATTATATCGCCCATCCCAATGAAGCCACGAAGGACGCAGGATTTCCATTCGTGAAATTCTCCAAATTAAATAAAAATTGTAATGAATTTTCTTGAATACTTTCAGAATTTATAATCATTATTCTTTATTTTCTGTCTTTTTGATGATTAATTTGGTTTTGTCGGGTTTTAAAAATAAACAGATGCATAGATATTGGTTCGATACGAGCTTACGGGTTAATTACAGGAAAACATCAATAGGTTTACCATACGATATTAAAATGCGATAATTTTTATTTTGAAAATGAATAAAGTTAGTTGGTTCTTACACATTTTCTTGTTGTTGTTTTTTTCAGAATATTTTCACAGTTATGTATTCAATATTTTTAGGTTCATATTCATTTACTGTATTGCATTGAATCATTAATTTGGTATTATTATTGATGGTCCGACTTTTTAGCTTGGACTTCATTCAGTCTTTCGTTTCTTCTTAATTCTTTCGACTTCATCATCTGCCTTTCGTTTAATGTTGACGTAATCAGTCAACTCATTCTTAACGGCTAGTTCGGCTGGAGTTAGTTGTTGTTTGTTTCGTTTATTTTGATCGCACCCTGCTTCAATAAGGAGACCAATGGATTGTTCTTTATTATACTTCACTGCGGTATGAAGAGGGGTATCACCGTCGTAGTTTTCCTTAGAGATTAAGCCGCTCTGACTTCCTACAAGACCGATGATGTACTTCAAGATGCCTGGCTGCTTCTTGACTGCGTGATGAACGAGGGTGTTTCCTTTCAAATCACTGACATTCAAGTCGATTTCTTTTCTCTTTAAGATCTCGAATAGTTCCGTTGGATTCTCGTAAAGATCTGATACTATTACCGCAATCATAAAGATGCTTTTCCCTTGGAATTTGGCGTTAGGGTTTCCATCCTTGAGTTTCTCTTTAATTTCTTCTAGGCTCCAAACTGACTCAATGGCTTTTAACAACTTCTCGTCAGCGTTCAGTTCTTTGGAGAGAAAATCAAACACGTCATTCACGAGATCCTTGCTTGCTGTGATCAATGATTTGATGTTGACAATATCTTTATCTAGTTCTCTTTTGTCTTTGTCACTTGACCCGGAGTAAAAGTTGTGGAACCGTTTGATGGATTCGTGGCGAGGAGACAGCTTGGATGAAATGGCATCAACGAAATGCTGACAGTTTCGAGTTTTTAGGTGATATGGCTTTTCCATTTCTTGAATTATAATGTAGAAGAGTTCTTCAAGAGGTAGATCACCAGCCGGCAAAGTAGCTTTTTCAAGAAATCCTTGACGCTCTTCCTTGATTGTCTCACTTCTGCCTTTTCTCCACTTGAAAAGTTTAACGTCCTCCTCTTTTTCCGAAATTTGTACGACAACGCCCTCCGTATCTTTCTCGAAAGACAAGTAGTATTTTGTAACCGTTGTACTCTGTTCACTTCGCGCCTGGCAAACGACCAATTTGTGATGAAGTTTGCCCCATTTTGGTATCCAATCCAGTTTTTGAGTACAAATGACGAAGTTTTCAACTATGACCGACTTAATAAGATCATAAAAGTATTGTTGATGGGATTTCAATCCATATCCGTCCGTTTCCAGTTCAAAGTGCATCGTTTCTTGAATGTTGATGGTGTTAATAAAAACAACCCGCGCCTGTTTTTTCCATTGCCCGCCAATTAGGCCTAGAAAATCCAAAGAAGACAAAGAGCTTGACGAAGAAGAGATCGAGGGAGCCATTTTTAGTCATATTAATAAGATATAGTATACTAGCTTATATAGATTTCGACAAAAGAATCCTAAACTGCAAGTCATAGTTATCATCTATTTAATTCATTTTTAATTGAAGTTTGAATATTTATTGTTGTTAAATTTTATTTAAACTATTTCCAGGTACTGGAAATATTTAAAAGGATATACTGATGGTTGTTTATCCCTGAGGATACAAATAATATCATGAAATTTACATTATCTGTATTCCGAAGGTACTTCCCGGTACTGGGACCTAAAGAAATGCACTGAGGGGCCGTTAATCTTGTACTAGGGTATGCGCGTTCGCGCATACCTTAGTGCAAGACCACATGGGGAGTCAGTGCACAACTTTAAATACATCCAGAGAAGTTAAAAGGTAAAGATGTTTCTGCTAACTAATTCATTAGAAAATTTACTTTCATATTCAACTTTTTTCGGCACAACTCCGTTTTCAACAATAGATGTGGTCCTGAATTGCATAATTCATAGTACCAGGATTGATCTAAACCAATATTCTGACAAACCATTTTTTAAGTATTAGAGTGTGTACGCGCATTGCCACGACTAATAATACTCAGAAGATGTACATATGCAATGCATTTTTAAAGAATTATTCGGTATTAGGAAAATACCTTTTCTATAAATACTATTGGTTTTAATTATTTATCTGCATAGAGAGACTTCCTTTTTCTCTAGTAGTTTATCCCTCTATTCTTTGTGTTACATACCTGTTAATTTCTTCTTCTTCTTATTTCTTGATTCACCTCTGTACATCGTTCCAACTCGGAAGTCATAAGTCCTTTTTCTATGTTGTTGAAAGGAAGTAATTTTCTTATTGCAATGTTGATACGAACAGACTGGTAAATCAACAACACCATTATTGTCACTCATTTTCTTCAAACATTCAAAATGAAAGCGATGTCCACAAGAAGCCACCACCGAACGCCGTTTGATAAAATAAGAACATTTGCAACATTTTTCAAGCTTCATTTCTATCGATTTGTTATCAAGATTCTACCTCAATTGGTGTTTCTTGACCAACATATATAGCAAACAAACAAAAAAAACTATGTTGGCATGCCTTTAATTTAAATGACTTCCCTTCTAAAGTTGACTTAAAAACTTCTTGACGCGCTTTTCATGGGCAGTTGGGCACCCTTACCACGACATTAATCATGAATAGCAGCACTCTGAAGCGAATATCAGGATTGAAGTCGAGCATGACCACTGTTAAATAAAAATAAATAATAAAAATCGTGTATTTTAAATAATAAAAAAGAAATCATCTGTCAGCTCATGCTGTCTCAAGTATTTCAACCTTTCTATTAAAATTAAATAAAAGTAAAAATATCGTTTGTGACCATGATTATTTTCTTGGAACCGATGCTTTGAAATCTCATCTTTAGGAAAACCAGCCAGTGGCAGCTTTATACCATTTTAAAAGTAAAGAGATATATATGTATATATAAAGTCAATCCATTAGCGATTTAGTATTAGACGAATCTGATTTATAACATTGTGCATTACCAATCGCCCAATGTAATGGCCCTCACCCTGATAACTTTACACAGGAAAACCAAGCTATCGTCAACCAAAAAAAGTTACTTAGTTATTTTTATTTAATTCAAAGAAAAAAATGTTTATTGCTCAAAATTTTGAAAAATTAGATTTTAACTATACAATGCAAGCACTTCATAATATCGGGTAGGTACGCAGAAGCAAATGAATATTTTGGTCTTTTTAATAGAACAGGTTTTGATTTTTTAAATTGTTCCATTACATAAAATAGAAAAACAATGGTATCTGTAAATTATCACTGCTTATGTATAGCCAGATTCATTATTAATTATTATTTTCGTTATTCATTATATTCATCATAATTATTATTCATTATTATTCAATTTATTATTTCAGCTATGGAGTCCTATACTTAATCATGTTGAAATGTATAATTTCTTTGGTGATTACCGACAAAACCATAATTTTTTATATTAACAATGGATTTATTTTTATCTACTGTAGTAGAGGCTTACATAGATTACATTACAATAAAAATGCTTTTCGAACTCCAACATGATTAACAATTACCCTCAATAGCTTATTGTGTATATACCAGAATCAGTATGAAATAATTTGATAATATAACTAGAGGCATTGTACACAGAACGAGAGTCCAGTCTGATTGAAACAGGTTCTTTAACTGATGTGTATAGAGCTTGTAAACAGAAAAACGAACAAATCCATCTGTAAAATGTTTCATAAAGTAGATAACTATTTTCATCCACTGCTTCTTTTCCTCGTATTGTTTTATTCTTCATTGGCGATGGTTCAATCTTCCAGTGAGTGTGGTAGTAGAACCTGCATAGAAAATGAAACACTGGTAAGAATTGAATATTTAATGCAACCTGTTCATCTGGATTACCTGCTGCAAAACTAATTCAACTTTTGATTATTGTAATATAAAAACAGACGGATATGATTGAGAAGTCCGACATGTTGGAAGCCAAAATGAAATCGCAGTTAAAAGAATTGCAACCTGAGAACGAAGAACTGAAAGCCCAACTGTCGAAACAGGGAGAACAGATTTCGGAGACAAAAGTAGCGATATTTCCGTTTATATCTTGCCATGCAGTTATTTACTGAAATCCAAACTATCACGGTTTTAGGAATTATGCAAAAAAATCACCGGTGAACGCTATTCTAAAGAAATAAATTCTGATTTTTTACATCAAATCCCGAAGAAATAATAAATGTTGCTAGATTTAAACTAATTTTTATAGCGAACATTACCTCATGCATAACTCAAAACTCCAAAGGTCTTAAAGCAGCTTTGATACCAAAATTTTTAAACAAGTAGAAATAAATATCTATAGGGCGCTCACTCTCACTTTTACCATTTCGGTAAATCTGGCAATGTGTATCCGAAACGTACCTTTTCAAGCAGACTAAGACCAATTAAGTCGACTTCTTAGTAGACTTCACTGTTTCTTTGTTTACTTTCTTGGAGTCGTCCTGTACAAACTGGGCATGAAACTATGCTTCGTCTGCTTGAAAAGGTACGTTTTGATGCCGCGTTGCACGATTTATCCAAATGGTAAAAGTGAGAGTGAGCGCCCTATAGAATAGTAAACTAAGGCTGGCGACGGAACGGTTTTTCCTATACGAACTCCGTACCGTTCCGGAACCGTATCGGACATTTTCGGTTTGGTTCCTTTCCGCGGCCTTTCCGACAAGTCTCGGAATGTTTCCGATAATCTAGGAAATTTACCGTTTCCGAACCGTAAAATAAATATGCTCCGATGACTTAAATATTTTCAGCTTAGTACTATTCATTCATTAGCAACATGGATCATTAAATCATTATTTAATTAAATTTAGGGGACGAAATAAAATATTGTACGAAATAAAATATTGTACAAATCCTAGATCCACTTGGCCGCCCATGGAGTCTTCCTAAATCAACCCATTGGTACGAAACCATTTTGCCTCAGTTGTCAGAAGATGGATTTAAAGAACACTTTAGAGTTAGAAGAGAAACATTCAATCTTCTCGTTGCTGATCTCCATTCATATCTGATCGGTGAGCAGAACAATTATCGAACCAATATTCCAGTCGAAAAGAAGGTCGCAATCGGTCTCTTTAGACTTGCATCATCTAGTGAGCTTCGAGTTATTGGTCAACTTTTCGGCGTAGGCAAGTCCACAGTCCACAAGATACAGTACGAGTTTACTTCGGCAATGATTGCAAGATACAGCAATGAAATTAAATGGCCTCAATCAGATAAAGAACTGCTCCGCACTGCTAGGGACTTTCATGAAAACTGGGAGTATCCCTGTTGTATTGGCTCAGTCGATGGCTGTCATATCCCCATCAGCCCACCGAAAGAGGATTCTGTAGACTACATCAACTATAAAGGATACTACAGTGTAATTCTTCTTGCTGTTTGCGATGCGAAGTATCGTTTCACGTACGCCAACATTGGTACACCAGGAAAATCAAACGACGCCTTTATTTTCAAGTACTTTCGGCTAAATAGAATTCTGCAAAATCAAAGTCGAACCTTGGCGCGCCTTGGATCCGTCTTGAACAATATAACTGTTCCTCTTCATTTGATCGGAGACGCCGCTTTCCCCTTATTGAACATTTTAATGAAACCTTTCCCCCATGGTGTACAAGATGCAGTTCAAAGACTGTTCAACTATCGTTTCAGTAGGGCTAGAAGAGTTATCGAAAATTCGTTTGGAAGACTCAAAGCACGATTCAGAATCTTAATGAAAAGGATGGAACTTGATATTGGAAATGTAAACTAAACCATCAATGCCTGTTTAATTTTGCATAATTTACTTGAGCGACTGAATGAACCCATTCCACAACGATGGCACCGAGAAGTTGAAAATCATCGTTATGACTTCTTGTGCCAAACGGAGCAAATCGAGCTGCTCGACGGGTCGCAATTAACATACGCAATGCCATAGCTCAACACTTTTCTGATCATACTGATGTTGCCGTTCGAGAATAAATCGAATCAAATATAATGTTTTCCATTGAAAAATATGATTTTAAAAATTATTAGATAGACCCAAAAAAATCAACCTCATATTTTTCAGTTTAATATTTTGGTTGAAAATCTCACTTTTGATTAATTCTTTATTTTTCGTATAATTGGTTTACAAATCCATATGAGGTACGATAATATATTCATGGAAGAATTAAATTTATAATTAAAATTTTCCATAAAATAATCGTTTAAAAATAATATTTAAGTTTAGCTTAAATAAAAAAAGAAATCCACGATTTTATGCTGCTTCTAGAAAAATTTATTGAAAAAAAGAAAAAATATTCACGAATTACAACTGCTGATAGGGTGGCTCATTCCCAAGATTATTTTTATAGGGGATGGCATTTGGATTGAAACTCATCTCTGGCTGAATGGCAGGACCAGCAAGATAACGTTGAGATTCAAAAACATTCCCCTGGTTGAAAGGCCCTTAGTTGAATTGACTTGGATATTGGGGTGGATAATGGTAATGGAATGGTGTAGGAGGCGGAGTTGGCTGCTGCTGCAAAAGTTGGGGTAACATCTGAATACTGGCACCCAAATTTTGGAGGAAGGGAGTGAACCCTGTCAGTGTATTATTTAGGGTTTGAGCTAGGCTTGTCGAAGGCTTCCTACTGGCCTGCATTTCTTCAGTAATTATTTCGATTACAGAAACTCTAGGACGTTTCTTTACTGGCACCTTTTTCTTAGGTTTAGCATCCAGGTCGTTCTCCTCCTCCGAGCTTTCGATTTTTTTCTTCGCTGGTCTCTTTCCCTTTTGAGTAGTTTCCAACTCATCTTCCTCCTCCGAGGAATCGCTAGTCTAAAATTTTGTAAAAAAATAAAAATAATAATAATAATGCTTCAACTGGTTTCTATTATTTTTTAAAATAATTAAGTCGTGTACGCGATAATAATTTTAAATAAAATTTAAAAAATGCTACTCTACTGGCTTTTATTATTTTTTAATTAAAGTCTTCTGCGAGTTGAAAAGTAAAAGTAAATAAATATTTCTAAAAAGTGCTTCTATTGGTTGTTATTCTTTTCTTCTCTTGTGCATGCTAATTATATATTGATATCTTAATTTCGTTCCATTTCGTAATATGGACCAGACTATATAAAATTTAAAAAAAGATTACATGATCTGACACAAGAGAATCCTTCGTTGGATTCCTGCTCTTTCGAACGGTCTCTGACTCGTCCTCTTTTTCGGAAGTGTCTGCTCCTTTTCCGCTCTCGAAATCATCCTCATATATTTCTGGATTAGGAATGGTAGCACATGAAGTGCTTGGTTTGTCCGCAGCATCCTTAACTTGAGTAGATATTTTTTCTGTAAAGACTTCTTCCAAGGAATCCATTGTTTCGTGATCATTAAGAGGTATCGAGTCCATGAATGACGCACACGCTTCATAATAAGGTCACTCAGAAGGGGAGCTTCCCGTTCCAGAATGCTCTTTTTTCTCTGACCTATTTTAAATCGATTTTTTTAAATTAAATTAAATTAAAAATGTTAAAATTAAAAAAAACAGCACAGAATATTATCGTAGATTGATAAAACAGAATAAATATTAAAAATAATTACTTGAAGTTGTTATGAAGCACCTTGTGTCGATCTTTAATTTGTTTCAAGCTTCTCTGCACCCCACGATCTTTCATCTCGTTCCACATTTTCTCGTAGACACCATTTTTCCTTTTAGCTAAAATATGTAAGAATATTTTTTTTAAATGATGCTTCTTTTGCTTGATAATTTAAAATTTTAACTTTACGAAAATCAGGAAAATTTTCTCGTAGAACATCAATTAAGATTTTCGTCTCTTCCTCAGTCCAATTTGCACCTCGTGAACGAACTGGTGCCTTTTTATCTTTTTTAGGATGCATTTCTACTTCAAATTGACGGTGCTTTTGTCAGCGAGAGCGTTAATAGCAAGCCATTAGCAGACGACCAGACGTAGTCTTCAATAAATTTACAGCAGAGCAAAATTTATAATAAAAATTGTCATCATCAAAATATTTTTTTTTAAGCCTTTAAATTTTAAATAAAACCGCGCTAAACGGGCGAAATACTTGAATGCGTTCACATCAATTATCCTCATTCGCATGGGTTAGCTTTGGTTTTCTAAAATCTGATAAATCAGATTTAAGAATTGTCATAACTATGTGGATAAAGGTGGGATAAAAGTGATTAAAACCCAAGTTTAGGCTAAACTTGCATCGTTCACACCAAGGTTTATTTTTAAGGTTTATTTTTTAAAACTCGGCTTTTACTAAACTTTTCGGTGTGTAGCCAGTATAAACGGTTTTATCCAAGAATTTAAATTTCAAGTGGAGTAAACGGTTTTATCCAATTATTTTAGTTTACCTTGGAGTAAACGGTTTTATCCAATAATTTTACTTTTACTTGGAGTAAAGGGTTTTATCCAAGCATTTAAATTTCAAGTGGAGTAAAAGGTTTTATCCAATCATTTTAATGTTACTTGGAGTAAACAGTTTCATCCAATAATTTTTATTTTACTTGGCGTAAACGGTTTTATCCAAGCATTTTAGGTTTACTTGGAGAAAGCGGTTTTATCTAAGCATTTAAATTTCAAGTGGAGTAAACGGTTTTATCCAATTATTTTAATTTTACATGGGGTAAACGGTTTTATCCAATCATTTTCATCAATTTACATAATATACGCATTTTAAATACCGGCAAATTCCTGTTATTTGCACACAATGCCCCTTTTTTCGTCTGGGAAAAAAATTGCAGTCTGAACTTTCCAAAAAATAAGAAAAACGTCTTAAATAAGGAAATATTGGAATAGGGAAATAAGTATTTAATAAAAACGCTCTAGTCTGAACGCGCCTTAAGCAAATATTTGAAATTGCTTAGAGTGGCCTTAAAAAAAATCTAATATTTGAGATTGATTAGACTAGCTAAGCAAATATCGAAAGTTGCTTAGAAAAGCTTTAAGCAAGTATTTGAAATTTCTTTCTATAGCTATAAGCAAATACTTGGGATTGCTTAGACTAGCAATTGGGATTGCTCAGAGCTACTCTAAGCAATTTTAAAATTTTAGAATAGCTCTAAGCAAAAATAAAAACTTACTTAGAGTAGCTTAAAGAAACTTTTTTATGCTTAGAGAAGCTCTAAGCAACTATTTTTAATTGCTTAAAGTATCTCTAAGCAAAATTTAAACTTGCTTAGAGTAGCTTCAACTGAAAAAAAACAACAGAAAAGTCTGAATTTAAAAGTTCCAGATTTTTTTACAGTTCAACAACAACGTTTCTCCCACATGCTTTGTAGGACAAGATCCAAGGTCATTTTTGCCGTACGGAGAACATAGGAGACACGTTTTTAGCGAACTTTGAAAATCCCAAATTTTTAATAAAGACTTAATTTTTCGAAATTTTCAATTTACAGTTGAAAAACAGTCCAATCTTAATAGGCTGTTGGTAATCGGACTCCACAAGAGCCGTTATGATGCACAAGAAAAGAGGTGACCAGACATTTTAACAAGGGTTAGAAGACTTGAGCTACACCCGGTACTGGGACCTAAAGAACACACTGAAGGGCCGTTATCATGTATTAGGGCATGCGCAAAAGCCAGGGCCGCACAGAGGGTGGGGGGTCCGGGTTGGTTTCCCCCGGGCATCACGTTGAAAAGGGCATCAAGAAGCGCCAAAAAATGCCCATTTTTGACGATTTTTGACTAAAAAATTCGCAAATTTTTCGGCCTGCGGCCGGTTACCCCCGGGCATCACCGGTTCTCTGTGCGGCCCTGGCAAAAGCGCATGCCGTAGTACATGATTACATGGGGATTCAGTGCGTGGCTTTAGGTACATCCAGAGATGTAAAAATGGCAGAACTTCTTGTAACCTTTATTCTATTGGGAAATCGACTTTGATATACATTTTTTTGCAGCACAACTCCGCTTTCAACATGGATGTGGCATAGTAAATTCAAGTACCAGGATTATTCTAAATCTTTATACTACGTACTCTATTAGTTTCATTGATTTTTCGTTATGCTCAATTATTACTTTTTTTATTCTTTGATCCCCCTCTGTACATGGTTCCAACTCTCAAGTCCTAAGTCCTATTTCGATGCTGTTGAAAGGAAATAATTTTTTTCTTGCACTTTTGATACGAGCAGACTAGTAGGTCCACAACACCATTGTTATCACTCATTTTCTTCAAACATTCAAAATGGTAGCGATGTCCGCAAAAAGCCACCACTGAACGACGTTTTATGAAATAAAAACATTTGCAACATTTCTAGATTCATTTCGTTTGATTGGTAATCAAGATTCTATCTCAATCGATGTTTCTAGACCAGCATATAAAGTATACAAACAAGAAAACCACGATGGCAGGCCTTTAAATTTAAATGAATTTTCTTCTAAATTTGCCTACTTATGAAATTTCTTGCAAAGAGGTTACATATTATACAATTTTAAAATAAAATATTTTTATTTGAATGAGAATTGTTAATTTTTTATTAAATTTGTTGTTGTTATATATTTTATATTTTTTGTACATCTCTGAAACAATAAATGTTTACAATATTATATAATATAATATTTTTGCCGTTTTATTAAAAGCCTGCTTCATTTTTGTGACAGTTTCCCTTTCAAAATGTTATGACTCTATTTACGTTTATGATTGCAAAGGTTTTAATGCAAAAGATAGGAAACTATTACACGTTACACCATAAAATTGTACTTTCTATAAGAGTTTTTTTCAATTCTTCATATGAAGCTGTATAACTTTATTTTATGAATGGATTAAAAATATGGATGAGCTGGGAAAATTTGAGCCAAGTGTAGTTTTGTAAAATGATTGAGTTTATTCAATTGATGGATTTACGATTAAGTATAGCCAGTCCAATTAAACAAGAATATTCATTGCGGGCGACGCTGATAAATGGATCAGCCAGTTAATTTTAAAATTGAGAAAAGTTTTATGTTAAAAACACAATGGTTAAAACATGTGAGCTCAACCAAATAATAAAATGTTTTAATATTGGGCAAATTAAAATAAAAATCATTTTTCAATTTTAATACTGGTGCTCTGAATTCTGATGAATTTCCCGTCGCGGAATCGAACCCTGGTTTCCCGCATAACATGCGGAGATACTAGATGGCGCGCATGTAGACGTTGCATATAATATGATATATAGGCTGTATATAGTCATTGCATATAACTTGTTTTTACATAAATAAAAGTCAAATGTCTTTTTTGACGAGTTGATTTTTTGTCACTTTTATCAATGAAATATTCGTTCACTCCATAGAAATCGTCAGCAAAAGTGCCTATAAATCAGTTTTTCCAACTTTCGGGCTCTAGAAAAAAAAGAAGTAATAAAAAAGTGGCCGTTTTTCACCATCATCATAAAGTAGGTGTTCTAATGTCCTACTGAAATAAATATTAGGCCATAAAAAGGATTATTTTGCCTGCTTTCGACAGGAAAACAAAGGTTATTTTATCATAAGCTAACACGGCGGTAAAAAAAAGGGGCGAATACTTACGTTAAGTGTTGTAACTCTTTGGGTTGTAGACGTATCTTCGTGACATTTGACCTATAATTAGTTTATTATGTTATCTCTCAGGGAAATTAAAAAAAAAATCCAGCTGGCCTCTTGCTGTTATTTTTTTCATTTTTCCGGAGAGCCATTTAACACAGCGGCTTATGGAGAAAAGAAAAGAAAGGTCAAATAATTCTACTGCCGACTGTATGTATACTTTTGTTGAAAAATGTTAATGGCTAGCGTGCACAGGTCGTTCACCTCCTAAGACCCGAAATGCAAAAACCGGTGAAAGGGGAATTTTCTTGTTGGAATTCCCTGTTGCATTTCTATACAGGAAACGCCCAAGTATATTCAGGTTATATAAGTCGGCGTCCGATCCGAATTGAGCAGAGTCGCATGGTTGCATTTTTTTTGCAAAAAGAGTTCTGGAAAATGTTTTGTTTAGTGGATAGTATTAGAATTATTGCACCATTTGTATTTATCATATTTATAATACAATCTTCGACCAGTAGCCCTTTAGAAAATGATAAAATGGTAGTATATTTTCTCAAATAGTGGTCAATTTTTCTTATCTTATTTTTATTTTTAAAAGGCCCAGTTGATTGAGCGATTGGACAGAATGCAAACTAAAATGGATGTTATACGAAGTAGGGTAGAAGTTTTGGAGCACGAAAACGTAATTATAATCAATTATATATTAATAATATCGTTGTTATCAATTCCTTTATGTTATCAATACCTTTGATATTTAAACAGGAAAATTGGACTAGAAAATTTAGTAATCTGGAAGCAGAAAATGAAAAATTTAAAACTGCAAAATTACAGCAGGACGAGGAGTTACAATATCTAAAGAGACAGATAATTCCACATCCGAAATTATCATCTATTTCAGCAGCAAAACCGGACGACGGACAATCATCAAGATTCAAGACGAGTCTTGAGCAGCTCAGCAGCCCACCAACTTCTTGCCAAGAATTGAAGAATCGAAATGGCAAAGTGTGGCCGATAGATGGGATCCATCTGCTCAAAATCAATAACACAATCCAGGCCGCCTTTTGTACCTTTGCAGACGATGGTTCATCTGGTAACAATTATTCATATTTTGTTTACCTTTTTAAGAGCAAGGCTCATTTTTTTTGTATATTCTTCTGTGAGGTACTAGTATGCTCAAACTCTAGATTGGATATGAATTAATTTTATTTCGAATCGCTTTTTTCTCCGAATTGGGGGAGAACCTGAAAAACGTAAGAAAATGAGTGAATAGCACCATTGGATTCGTCTTAATGATAAAACGTGTCTAATGGTATATTTAATGCATATTTAAAGTGATATCTCTCATTAATTTAAAACACGTTTTTGGGGTAAAATATTATACTTGACTCCAATAAGAGTCCCTCTTTGTCCAAGTTCTGCTCGAATTAGAAGGCTAAGAGCAGTACCAACTATTCCAGCTCAAATTCCAAATAGAAAATAAAGAGTCCCTTTTAAATCTATACAGATTCACTAATTAATACAAGGCTTAATTTTTACAGTTGTCTTAGGTCTTTACTTTACAAGACTACAAGCACTTGAATATTTTGAAGCTCCTTTCTGTATTGCAGATGCAGTCTATGGATCAACATTTTTTTTTTGCTTGAGCATATTATTTTAGTAAATTTTGTTTGGTTTCTTTCAAATATAATAATTGATTGGATATTTGGTAGCCTTAAAAATGGTTTACGTCAAGGCACGAAAAAGGATTCACACGAGAGATTTATAATTCAAAGTTAACTTTATTTCATTGTTTAAAAGAATGACTTCAACGCATTTGGTAATAATTTTATTTCTGTTCCAGTTTCACAAGATTTGATTGGACAAGTAGACGTGAAGACCAAAATTGTCCATTTCTACGCCCAGAGAGAGTCCGAGTTTCGCTCGTCATATGCCGTAATCCATTTTGATAAAGCGCTTGTCAACGAGGGCGGTGCTTTTAATTTAACTTCTGGGATCTTCACAGTCCCAGTAGCGGGGATATACCATTTTGATTTTTCTGCTCTTAAAGACTCAACTGAAAAATATGTTTACATTGATCTTCAAGTGAATGGGGATAATGTTGCTCTTGCTGCTACTCAACAATCTGCTACTGGGAGTAGGGATGTCGTTTCCTTGAGCGCCTCCTTGAGACTGGCAGTAGGCGACAGAGTTAACCTGTACCATGGCGGTAGTAGCGTGCTCTACGATAACAGCGCTCACTGGACCCATTTTAGCGGGTGGCTCGTCGAGGAAGATTTGATGTAAACTGATTTCTATTATTTTACATCGCACGAAATAAACTATATTGGTCCCATCCTATGAAATAAAATAATCGCAAATATTTTTTTATGTATAATATTACTTACTTTTTTAATTTTCTTTTTAAATTGAATCAAAATAATAACCTCTTAGGATATAAATAAGTATTTTTTAAATCACATTTTCAAATTTAGGCCAATTTATCGGTATATGGCAGGTGTCTAAGGCAGCAAGAATAACGAATACGCCTTACCTCTACGTCTATTATTTATCACTGATAGGCGCAGAATTTTTTTTCACACACTGACGAAAACTTTAAATGGCCAGTTTACCTAATAGTGAATATAATACGTAGCAACAGCACATATATTTGTAAATATTACGTAAAATATTGTGTGTTATGTATGTAAAATTCTATGTTATGAAACGTATATCATAGAGTGTTATTTCAACTGATGGGGAGGCCGCAAGCTTGTTCAAATGATTGATTATCCAATCATGCGAAAAAATGTAATAGTTAATTTTGACAAAGTAAAATTCAAAACCTAAAAATTCTTGACGAATATGGATGCAATGACAAATATGGAATGCTGCCAAATATTTAAAATTTATGGTTTATTAATCATAAAACAAAAGCATTATTAAAGAGGCTCGGGGAATTTATTATTATTTGAATATTTGATGAAATGAAAAACAAGTTCTTGATTTTTTTTAGCTTTGTCGCTTTGCTTTCGATTATACTGGTCCTGGTGAAGGTCATTTTTTTCAGCAGATTCATCCGTGACACGTGTACACATGACGGGGAAAAAAGAAAGAAGTTCCCCCGTAAGACAAGTGCAAAACCGGTGGGAAAGAGGAATTTTCTTGCTAGCCTTCCATGTGGCATTTCTACAAAGGAAACGCCCAAGTATAACAAGTTTATATAAGCCAGCGTCCGATCCGAATTGAGCAGAGTCGTATTTTTTGTAAAAAAAAAGACTTCTTGAAAATGTTTCCCTTACTAAATAAGATTAAATTTATAATAGCAATTGTATTTTTCATCTTTATGATACAATGTTCGATCAGCAGTCCAGTAGAAAGCGATAAACTGGTAAAAATTATTTTAAATAGTAGTTACTTTTCAAATCGTATTTTATTTTGTTGTTGAAATAGGTGCAGTTGATTGAGCGGTTAGACAGAATGCTAACTAAAATGGATTCTATGCAAAGTAGGGAGATTGAAAACGTAATTTTTAAAAAAAGATTTTTAGTACGTTTATCAATTTTTTATAACATATATTAAATAATCATATTTTGTGCTTTTTACGTCGGGACAGTTGACTGAGCGGTTGGACAGAATGCAAACCACAGTAGATTATGAAAATGTAATTTAAAACATTTATCAATTTATTCGCTTATTATTGTAATTTTGGGCTAAACGGATCTATTTATTTTAAAAATTGTTTGTATTTTAACAGGTACAGCTGACTAAGCGGTTGAACGAAATGAAAACTAAAATGGATGCTGAAAATGTAACTGTAAACGTTTATTAATTTACGCAATTCGTCGTAATTTTTATAAATTTGGAAAATGATTATTTTTCTATTCTAAAAGTGAATTTGACATTCAATTTTCGTTTTAGTTATGTTTAGTATTTTCAAAAATAATGTAGAACACTAATATATAAATGGACTAAAAAATTTGGTGACCTGGAGGCAGAAAATGAAAAATTGAAAATTCAAAAGCTACCACAAGACCAAGAAGTACTTTTTGATTTTGATTTTACTTTTACTATGAGTTACCACTCTCAATAATGTATTACATAACAGAACTGTTATCTATTTACCGTAAAAGTATACTCTATTAGTACATTGTAATATAAATGAACAGTCTATTGCACATAGTCAAAACTATCAGTATATTTGGTGACGCAATATAATATATAACGTTTTAATTCCTTATTTAAACAGGAAAAATGGACTAAGAAACTTGGCGATCTAGAAGCCGAAATTGAAAAATTGAAAGCTGCAAAATTACAACAGGACGAAGAAATAAAACACCTGAAGATCCAGATTTCACTTTCAAATTTCTCTATTTCAGCATTCAAGCAAGATGAGGGACAGCCACCATCAAGATTCTTGAGCGGCCCGCCAACTTCTTGCCAACAATTGAAGGACAATAATTACTTACACCCAATGGATGGGCCTGCTTAAAAAGGGCGGCAAAATCCAGGTCGCCTTCTGTACATTTATAACTGGCAACAATAATCCCGGTAATAAATTAAAGTTGTGTCAAAAAGTCGTTAATGACAAAATTTAAATAATTTTGAGTCGTTTTCTTCGAAGTTTTATTTAAAATTTTAATATGCAACTTTGTTGATTTTAAGTTTTATAAGTGGACTAGAATATGTGTACCGGCCTTTTATTTATCAGTGATTTTTTAATGATATTAAAAAATTACTTATTAATTTATCGCCATTTTAAAGATAGTTGGGTTATGCGAAAAAGGCTTTACATTAAAAAAGGGAGGTTAATCAAAATAAAATTTAACTAAATTAGGTTTAATATTTTTCAAAAGTAACCTAAACGTATTTCTTCTCATTTTATTTTTATTACCTACAGTTTCCGAAACTGTGATTGGCAAAGTAGACGTCAAGACTGAAATCGTCCATTTCTACGTCCAGAGGAATAGCAGTTTTGAAGCGCACAATGTTGTCATCCGTTTCGAACTTGCACGTTTGAACGAGGGAGGAGCGTTTAATTTATCTTCTGGGATCTTTACGATTCCAGTCCCGGGAATTTACCATTTTGATTTCTCTGCTGTTACATCTTCCGAGGCCACTTATTTGGTCACTTATCTTCAAGTAAACGGAGTCAATGTTGGTAATGCTTATACTGGCCAATCTGATACAGGAAGTTGGGATGTCGTTTCCTTGAGCGCCTCCTTGCGATTGGTAGCAGGCGACAGAGTTAACATGTATATTTACAGCGGCGAGCTCCGCGATAGCTACGATCACAAGACCCACTTTACTGGCTGGCTCGTCGAGGAGGATTTGATGTAAACTTATTTGTTATTTCTGTTGTTTAGAATGCAACTAAATAAAAGATGAGCTGATGAATTTACTTGTTTGTTTCATCTTTAAATGAAATATAATTAAGTCATTCCTTTTTTCGTTTTGAATTAAAATCACATGAAAAAAAAATATTTATTTTGGGCGGAGAAAATTCAAAACCTAGAAATTCTGGTGGCCAGTTCTTGTATATATATAAAGTCCTAAAAACCACTAAATTATATTATTTTAAAAATAGCCTCACAGGTTGCCCAGATTTGAAGTGAATTTGTTACATTATTGAAGCCTTCGCACAAGCATTGCGTGTTCACATTTTGGGAATACAATTTTTTTCATAGCACATCGATTTTCTTACGAGATATTAAAAGGAGAAAGAACAAGTTTAGGATTATCCATATAGAATATCCCGGTTCTCGTTGGGTACGTGTTGATAAAATAAAATAAAATTTAAATACAGATTAAATCGTCAACTTGTATGGAAAAACCAGTTTCTATGGTATTTTATATTGACATGTTTGAAGGAGAAAAGGGATTTCTGACTCTTGTCGTCAGCATTATTGTGACGCATCAAAATGTAACGAAGAGAACTACAATTAAAATAGTCAAATAGAAGCAGAATATAGGCAATATTAAAAAAAAAATTACAGCTGTTTAAAGTATTGATTTCTGACGTTGTTTACCAGACCTGTTTTATTTTTAGGTTGTCTGTTAAGTGGAGCGGCACTGTATTTGCTATCACACGAAATAAACGATAACGAGATGAATTAAGTTGTCGTATTTTTTTTTTCTTCTTTGAACTAAACATAAATAATTAATTCCCTTTTTTAGTTTTTAATTCAACTCATGAGGAACTAATTGACAGGTTGGTCTCAAGCATAATACAACCAAAATTGAATTATTTCACGTAATCGTAAAGAGTACTGATAGATGGCTGCACATTCCGGTATCACATTGACTGTTGGCAACGCGTTCAACTCTGCGAGGTTACAAAAAGGATTCTTAATTAAAATTTTACGTGACCAAGATTTCATAATAAATCGAAATAAAATCCGTAAATTAGACGAATTCAGTCATACATCATGTGTGACTAACTGATCTTCTTATTTGCGTAAAAGAATTACTGTATGAAAGTTCAGCATGCATCTGATAAACCATTTAGAATTGTAGGTTCGTCTTAACCCGATTTTTTCTCTAGGATGATGAACTCCAGTTTATAATACAACGGCTTATTGTAGTATGAGACCCCCCCCCCCCCCCAAAAAAAAAAAAAGATCATAAAAATACCTTTAAGAGAATTTCACCAATTATAGTAGACACATTTAAAAACTGTGAAAAGTGTTTCAGCTGTTATTAAAAAACATCACCATCAACCATGTAGTCAGATACGATGCATACTGTATACGACCAATCTAAGCTTTCAATATTACAGCCATGATTTGGATGAAATCAATGCTGGTCAATTATTTTCTATTGAACGTCACCCATCGTTGTTGTTCAAATACATTTATAGAAACCGAACGCAGTCTAGTTAGATACAAATCGATAATCATACTATTGCATATTGTTTCATACTGCCAAACAGCATGTTAAAATTTCATGTAAAAATTTGGGTAATCTAAAAATCAATTGGATTTCATATTAAAATTTGAGTAATCTAAAAATCAATATGTTAATGTTGATCAATTATTTTATTTTCAACAGTTTGTCCGTATGAGTAAGATGTTGGCATGTTTATTATTATGTGATGAATGTATAAGCTCCGTCGAGAAAATAAAATATTCAAAGTTTTGTAAACATACTTTCGACTACAGAAATAGTGACCTTGAAGCAACGCTATCTATTTCCTTCAGCAAGTATAGTAGAAACGATGTTTACAAGACGTCAATTTTATTTTTAGTTTAACGATGGAAATTCTATTATAATTTTTTTATCAAGGTCAAAGATTGATCGATTCCCAACACGTTTTGATCAGTCAAATAATCTAGTGAGCTTCCGTTGATATTTACATTTTTCGGGCGAAACGTTCAGCCATAAGAATACACGTTAAAAGCAGCAAACAACTGGGTAGAATTAACAATTTTACTGGAATAAACAAATAACACAGTGGGTTTTGCCCGCTTATGCCTCATATTCAGTTGCTTTCTGCCGTCAACGGGTAAGTCATTAAACATTCCAGCTCAAAACTTTCACGATCCAAAATGCGGAGGCCACTTCTACTGGTGCGCATTTGGAACTACGCCGTCTACGCGCGACGTACTTAATAATTTGGCGGGTACTGCATATCAATTTTGAAAACAGAACTTCAATCATATTGGTATCAAGGGATCTGGGCAGTGAATAAACCTATAATATTATGTTCTCAGAACTCGCTTGTTGATGTTTCGTGAATTTGTCATTTGATTGGCTTATGTGGACCTAAGCAGTTATTCAATTTCCCATTTCTAGGAACTCATCGTATTGATTAAGCCTATTCTTTCTTTGGGACTGGGAACCTATTGTTGAAGTACGAATACATGCAGCCAATTTTACATTCAATATATCAGTATCCAAGGAAGAGTCGCTGCATCAAGTCGAACATATTCTGTACTGAAATAATTATTACAATATAAATTAAAATGGCTGAAGAACAAATAGGCAGTATTTTGACGAATTCGTTATCCGGAAAAGTACTTCAAACTGCAATCGGAGAGGTTATTATAATTATTCACATACATCAGAGTTTAACTTAAAAATATAAAATCCTCATTTTTATGTCACGTACTAGCTTGGACGTGCTACTATTATATTCTGGAATGCTAGTGGGAATGGCACAAATGAATACGGAGGCCATTTGTACCAGGAATTAGTCTGGTTATCGCTTTCTCTTAATTTTAGGTATCCGGCTATATAAAAAGGAGCTGTGTAGCTGTTTTAGAATATTGCATGATTTTACATAATTTCAGCATTGACATGAAACCCTTGAGAAATAGTGCTTTTGGCGCGCTTATCAACGGAAGCTGGGACGGGATGATGGGGCAGCTACAAAGAAAGGTGATATATTTTTTTTTTGCCTAGATAATTATAAGTTTACCACTCATACTGTAAAGTGTACATTAAAATTACCAAATGGACCATATGGTAAATGTAGCCCTTTCAATTTGGAGCTATTAAGAATACGTAAATTGAATTATGTATGAAGCAAATTTAGCACATTTTCTCGGAATTCAGGAGATCGATCTTGCCGCTGTGCCATTTGAAGGCTTTGGAGGAACTATGTATGATCTGGCAGCATTTACGAGGAATGAAGAACACGTAATGGTTACCCAATACCCAGCTCCTCATTCATCAATTTATGGCCACATCATAATTTTTTCTCTAAGTGTATGATGATATTACATATATTAAGATCAAAAATTAAATACTGACTCGTTCTTACACTCAAATATTTTTAAATAATATCTAAAAGGTATGGCTAGGCTTGGTAATTTCAATGATAGCCTGTATTCTCTTCATCAAGTTGCTAGATTTTGTCTACAAGAAATGTTTTCTTGATGCTAATCAAGATTCATCGCCCACTGTTTTGATCACGTTCACTGAAATATTTGAGTACATCTTTGCCACTCTTACAAACCATGGTATTAATAATAATACATTTCTCGATAGTTTTCATTTTGCATTATTTATATATTTTATTACAGGTGGATATAACACAAAATTTAGTTATAGAGCATTAGGAGTGATGGCTGCCACTTGGTGTTTTGTCACTTTTGTTTTTGTCAACGTTTACTGCTCATGTCTGACTGTGTACACGTCACTCATTTTTAAAAGACCGGAAATCAACTCACTTCATGACCTAGCCGAGAATCCCAGCTATCAGCTAATTACCGTCATCTCATCTACCCCTGAAATAGAGTTTTTGGTATTTTCACGATAGTAAAAACTACAAATATTATCATTCCACGATTAAACATTTAAAATAGAATCCTCAGGCGACAGGACTGATTGAACGAGTTGGGCATAAATTGCTTAAGTGTCCTTTAGAAGTTTGCCGAACTACGAGCTACGACGCCGCCGTACAAAAAGTCTTGGACGAGAAAGACTTCGTAACATTCTTAGTATGATCGCGATGCTGGAATAAATTAACTTCAAAATATAACTATACAACTAATTTTTTTGCAGACCGGCACCATGGCTAAGTTATACATGTATAAAACCTTTTCGAATGGAACATGCCGGTTGACTACGGCCCAATCAAAAATGGCTAGTTACAATTACTTCATGGCTTGTACAAAGAATAGCCCATATTCTTTTCCACTGTTTACAGCGTATGCTATATTTCAAAATTTATCATACCATACACAATGTATCATAACAAAATAAATTTTGTAGTTCATTACGCTATCATGCCTTTGGACTTGGACAGTATTGGATAAAGAAGTACTCCCCCAGTGCACCACAGTGTCAGCTGAAATACAATAGTAGGGGAGAATGCGTGAAGATTAATGATAAAGGTCGACTCAAACTGGAACAGTTTTACGTCGCATTCGCGGTTCTATTTGGTGGCTACGTCTTGGCTCTCCTACAATTTCTACGAGAGCGTATCATTCGTCATTAACTATATAACGGTGTTACTCAACATCAAAACGTGTTTATCATTTATTGCCTTTTGGGTTTTTGTCTGTTTTTTTTTTAATTGTTGTGTTATTTATTTACTAACATATTCAGCTTATTATTAAACTTTTTAATCCCACGGAAGTTTAAAATATTGAACACCTTACGCTAAAAAAATATTGTAGAAGAAAACAGCTCTTTACGACTAACTGTTGCATTGTTGTCCCGGAATGGTATCGAATTTTTATATCTTAGTAGAAATTCTGCCATTTGAGGTTAATTCCATTGTCATTCTTATCCATCGTCATACTAAATACTCTTCACCAAGAATACAACAAGTTTACATACCACCATTATAGTTTTTAATCATGGTGGAAAATTAAGCATTAAATATCAGTCTTCAAACTGCGAACTTAAAAAAAATTATGAATAAAAAAACTACTTCTGCTGTATTCTTTCAATGTAGAATCAGAGAGTGATTGCAAAAACATAGAAGCCACCGAGAAAAGACGTTTGAACTTTGATAAAATTTCAAAACTAAAAAGTAAGATTGATGTCACCTCCCTGAGCCTTTGTAATATTTTTTTGACCTATTTTAAATGAAAAAACGCGTGTGTGTATTTTGGATATCTTTGTTTTGAGCTTTCTATTTTTGACATTATCTATTTTTTGAATTTAGTTTGACCTACCTAAAAAATCTATTTTATTACAGTTTTCCAGGAAAATGTTGGACAAATGGACGTTAAGACTACAAATATTTATTTCTGGATGATAAAATCCTTAATTTGGTATTTAAACCTTTTCCCGAATTGGACTGGACCACAACAAAATTGATCGACAGCTTACGGCCTGATATTAAGTTAGGTTTTTTGGTAGTATAATTGTGGATAATTTGGTCACTAAAAGCAGTTGATCTCCGGTAATTGATTAGGTAATATTTTTTACGACGCCATTCTATAGAGGTAGAATATTTAAAAACTACTATTTGGCTGATAAAAACAAGATAGTTTAGCTATAGTAACAGGATTTGTCATTTGTTTTACATTACAAAGATTTGATAGCAGTGCTTGTACAGTAAAAGAAGACTATTTCATGACATCAAAGACACTTATTAATGGTATTTTTTAAATAAAGACAATTATTTTCTTTTTAGATTTGCTTGTGTATTCACCTTGAAACCCTTTGAAGTGTAAAACAAAAGTACTAAAAGAATAAAAATTGAGATGATTTTCAAAAAAAAATTCCATTTCACCTTTGGTTTGAAATTTATAATGATAGTTGGGACGGTAGTTCGGGCTAATTCAAATTTTTACCAAGCAGTTTTTATTGCTCAAATTTAATCCTCCAATAGATAGACAGCGAAGGAAGTGTTGGAATTACCAATAAACTTGAAGCTGATTCCATTACACCAGCCCCCCACTGCAAACATTTCCCCACGATTTGCTTTGATAAGCTTATCTATTTCGATTTCTATTGGTCTAGTTTGAGCCATTGTAGAATCTCTTGCAATGACTGAACCATTCTTAGTAATGGTGATGTAAAACTGCTTACCAACCGATTGCTGCGAAAACGTAGCCTTCCCTCTAAAGATAAAAAGATAGATGCCGGATTTTGGGACCGTAAAAGTTCCCGTATTTTTATCGAAAGCCTTCCCCAAATTTGTATTGACTTTGTCGAATTTCATTGTGAACGTTTGCAATCCATCGACTTCCAGATCTGTTTTCCTCGTAGCATGCAAGTAGAGTACTTTACCACTTGATGGTTTCGTTTCACGGCGAGAAATGATTCGCTTTTCGACGCCAGATGGATTGAAGGTCCCTTCAGGTTGTTTGAAAGCGCAAAAGACAGTGTCCAATTTGATGTCGTTGTTGGTGCTCTTGCTCTTGGTGGATGATTCGTTCGATTTGACCAGATAGAAGCCATTCAAAGTGAAACCCAGTATGGCAAGATCAGAGCAGTTGGTTGGCTGTTCGTAACGCCTACGATTATTATGCTTATGCAACTCAGTTTCGTTTTTATTACGTTCACCGTAGAGGATATGTGGCGGAAGAAGCCTGAATGGTCTTTTATTTCGATGATTGTTAACAAGAGATGCTGTGGCAACCATTCTTTGATCGTCGGAATCTTTGGTAATACCAATTTTTTCTTTGAGGAGAGCGATTTCAATGTTTTGGTGATGGTTTTCGTCTCGAAGTAAACCGATCTCCTGATGTATGACACGTAGCTCTATTTGTTTAATATCTTCAATAATTATATTCAAAAGAATACAAATTTCGTATAGTATTTACCTTGTTTTAATTCATAGTTTGATGCACTTGAATGGTCTATTGAGAGTAGTAGAGTGTAAAAAATGGTAAGCATCAGCCACGACGAGTGGCCAATCTTCTTTATCTTACTTACTCGCTTTAGCAACGACTACTGAATCTCCTGTAAACTTAAACACAAATCGCATCCCTCTTATACTTGATTTCAATTCCAAATATCTAAGCCGAGGAAAGTATATAAATTTTAAAAATAGACTTTTTACATTTCAGTTGATACCGGAAGGTGATAGCTCGGACGAAAGCTTAAAGTCTATTTCAACATTAAAAAATAAATTTAAACATCCATTAAAGCTGATCTGGAAATAAAGAGTATATCATTTATCTGACAGGAGAAATAGAGGAAAAATAATAATTCGATAGTAAAGAACTGAAAAACAGGATATTAGAAACGATAGAATAAACCAACTGAAATTTGATAAATCTCATTCGCTAGTTTATTTTTTTGTATATAATAATAAATACATACAAAATAGTAGTTTATTTTTATAATGTAATATTTTTGAAGATTAATTAGTATTTTTTCCCAATTTAAAATAAATTAAAATGTTTGGGTTCCTTTCATTATTTTGAAAATTCCCAGTACTACACACCTTGATACATAAATCATGAACGATAGATCAAACGCCTATGTACTGTGAAAGTCAAGATACCTTCCTGAGATGGTTTTCATAAGCCATTTATTCTACTTACTAGTGGCTCAGAAAAAATAACACAAATACTAATTTTTAAGAAATGAGGAACTTGCATAATTAAAAAAATGGTTAAAATCATATCAAATTCATAGTTTAAATTATTGAAAAAGTATAAACCAAATGTAATACATTACGGAAGCTTATTTATAAGTAATAGTTTTACGATTATACGGGCAATGTCGTTTTCATCAATCAGACTAGGATAATCTTATCGGCAATAAATTTGATTTGCTTCTTATTCAATGATTTTTAAAAATTAGATCGAAAATTATAATTTAACAATTTTTTTTTCATTTTATCGGCCCAAGTTTAATTAAATTCAGTTTTTCAATTCGCGGAGTTGTAGAGGGACTCTTGCCTTGAATAAGACGAACAAGATCGTTCATTTCTAAGTTCAAAGGAGTTTCGGTATTAATTTTCCGAATGGTGGTATCGTTCTTCCAATCAGTTTCGATGTGGAGCGCCTTAACGAGGGCAGTGCGTTTGATGGCAGGGTCTTTACAGCTCCAGTTCAAAGGGGTTCATCACTTCAAATCTTCTGTTGTCAAAGATAATAGAGATAGTAGTAACTCTCCATATCAAAACTGGTGTCCCTTTATCTTGAAGTAAACGGCGCAAATTTTTGTTGTATAAATATTCACCAATATCCTCCAAGTAACTTGGCCTTTTCCATGGGCACCTCTTTTCGATTGGCAGTAGGCAATACAGTTGCCATCGGGATGAACAATCGTGCGCTCAGCGATAGCAGCGATCGCAGAATCCACTTACCGGCTGGCTCGTTGAGGAAGATTTGATGTAAACTGAATTTGATTTTCTCAATTTGACATCAAGCAAGTAACCGTCGACGTCATGAATCAGTAAATGAAATTGTGTCATTTAGTTTGTTGTTTCTAACTTTATAAATAATAATTTACTCATTTAGTATTCACTTTCTTTTAGTTTTTTTAAAAATTGAGATCGCGAAAAGATTATGAAATGGAATAGTAAAATGCAATTACCGTTCACATGTTTGCTGTTAGGTTATTACTATAGTTAAACTTTTGATTTTATTTAAGGTATAACTTCATTTTATCATGATAATCAAATGAATAAGTTTTAATTAACTGGCTGATTCACTATATTTCCCACTTATTTGTATTTACAATTCAGAAGCTTTCGATTCGTCGATTAAAATGTATTTTCCGTCAAATTCATTGTTTGATTCGTTAAGTTGGACTTTTAACGTAAGGGGCCACACGCTCCACGACGGTGATCCAATACGTTTGATGGGTACTGTACAACGAATATACAATGCAGGAAAAGTGATAGTAAATCTAAACGTAGTAAATCAATACAACAGGACTGATGGAGTTTTCCTTCATGTAGCATTTCAATTGGTTCGAAAATTTTATCTACCATCCAACTACAATCCCATTACATACCATCCAAGTACAAAATGTTTTAAAACTTAGATCAGTATAGTTTTTTTTACTGGGGATGATGAACGATTATTCAAAAAGAAATCAACTCACTTCATGACCTAGCCGAGAATCCCAACTATCGGCTAATTACCGTCATCTCATTTACCCCTGAAATAGAGTTTTTGGTATTTTCACCATAGTAAAGTTGTCCATAGTAAAAAGCCTATGATTTTATTTCAAATAGAATCCTCAGTCGACAGGACTGGTTGAACGAGTTGGACATAAATTGCGTAAGTGCCCTATAGAACTCTGCCGAACTACAAGTTACGACGCCGCCGTACAAAAAGTTTTGGACGAGAAAGACTTCGTTACATTCTTAGTATGATCGCTTATGCTGGAATAAATTTACTTCAAAATATAATTATACAACTCATTTTTGCAGACAGGTACCATGGCTAAGTTGTACATGTATAAATCCTTTTCGAATGGAACATGCCGCTTGACTGCGACCCAATCCTAAATGGCTAGTTACAATTACTTCATGGCTTGTACAAAGAATAGCCCATATTCTTTTCCACTGTTTACAGCGTATGCTATATTTCAAAATGTATCATACCATACACAATGTATCATAACAAAATAAATTTTGTAGTTCATTACGCTATCATGTCTTTGGACTTGGACAGTACTGGATAAAGAAGTACTCCCCCAGTGCACCACAGTGTAAGCTGAAATACAATAGTAGGGGAGAATGTGTGAAAATTGTTGATAAAGGTCGACTCAAACTGGAACAGTTTTACATCGCATTCGCCGTTTTATTTGGTGGCTACGTCTTGGCTCTCCTACAATTTCTACGAGAGCGATTCATTCGTCATTAACTATAAGACGATGCTATACTCAACATCAAAACGTGTTTATCATCTATTGCCTTTTTGGTTTTTGTCTGATTTTTTAACTGTTTTGTTATTTATTTACTGACATATTTAGCTTATTATTCAACTTTGTAATCCCACGGAAGTTTTAAAATAATATAGAACACCTTACGCTAAAAAAATATTGTAGAAAAAAAATTATACACACGAGAATAAACTGTTTTGTTAATGTAGGCCTTATCAATCCGGTAGACACTGCAAGAACTTGACATAATACCAAGTTTTAAATCTTTAATTCTGTTATTTCTATAGAACCTAGCTAAGGCACGACGATGGAATAATAATGGTAAAGCAAAGCTTTTCAGAACGCCTTATTGATAATGTAATTGAGCAACCCTGATGGTTAATAGGCAAATGTAATCAATACACTAACTGAGTATATCTGCGAGTCAATTTTAATTGGTTATATATTTATATAATATAAATATATAGATATATAATTTTAAGAATTTCAATTATGCACATTTATGAAAGAACCTGCGCACGATGAATATTTGTATATCCATAATAATAGCTCATTGTGTTTTTGCAACTTATTTTTGAAATTAAGTTCCTGGGTTGAATCGGGGTGTGTCATGATGCTGAAACATTGTTCAATTTGTTTGGGTCTCGCATGTAAATAAATCGTGAATAGCGTGAAAAGATGGGTTTATAAAGTAAATCCAGGACTGGTCAGCATTTAAAAATTCCCTTCTTTAGTTCCTTAGTTCGGCTGCGACCTCATTTACTCTAAGAAAAAAAAATAGGACTATTTAAGAATTAGGATTTACCTCCCATAAGTGGAATTGTGGTTATAAGAATTTGTATTATGAAAAAAAGTTGCGTTGGTGGATAATAATGAATTTTAAAAATTATATTTATACATAGCTAGCTAGAATGTAAATAATCTTACATACCAAATTAAATTTTATAAATTATTAAATTGTATTAAATATAATCTCTTTAGAATAGTTTACTAAATACCCGGATTTCGGATGCGGAAATTTTCTGGGTTTCAGCGGTTCTTTTTTCGGCATTTTTTCCAGATATTTGTTTTTATTTAATTTGTGAAAATTGAGCACAATTTCTTAAAGATTTAGGATTTGGCAGATGCTTTTTAAAATTTGGCATCTGGGTATTTCAGCCCTCCAGTTTCACCACTTTAAATATTCTGCTGTTAATGATAGATCTACCACTTTTTTTTAAATATTTATTGATCCTTTTTTTTAAACATAAATTTTCATTAGTCATAAAAATACGCCATGACAAATCATAATTTTTTATTGTATTTGATGATTTTGCTCAATAAACACGAAAAAGATAATTGTGCCCAGTAAAAACTATTGAATTGCATAGGTTCGTTGGTCTAGTGGTATGATTCTCGCTTAATACGGTGCAAGAGGTCCCGGGTTCAAATCCCGGACGAGCCTTTCCGAACTGAATTTCCGTACTGCCCACAAAGAACCGGGATAACCTATATAGATCCATATCTTGTCAGTTGTCCGGAGCTTCAATTCCAGATTTTTGGACATCCAGCAGACACTCTAATGATGATTTTTTTAGATCTGCAAACCTCAATTTTTTCGTTTGACGGAGAATTATCTTTCAGTCATCTTTTCTTTCCTTAATTTAATCATTTCTAAGCGAATGAAATGTAATTTGAATTATCCGAGAAATCGATATCGAGCCGATATCTCTTTTTTGTACGAAGATTTTTTGAAATGTGGCCATATTTTAGAACACTTTTAACAGCGCGTCCGCGAGAAACCGGGCGAGCGGGTCGGGGTGAAAGCTTTTTTTGCACTATTGCGCTATTGCACTTACAGAAAAAAGAAAGCAGGGTTTTGATTGGAATTTTTTTCTCTTTAAGTTTGTGATAATAATTGAAAAATAATCGAAAATAAAAATAAAATTTATTTTTGAAAAAAAGGGAGCCTTTTCTTTTTTCTAATGAAGGTCAAAAGGGGGACTAGGTGCACGGCTGTTTTCTTAGTCTACCAGCTCTTTTTCCACCCACCAAGGTCAGGCGTTCTGAATCGTTAAATTCATGCCTTCCGGACAAAAATCTTATTAAATTATTTTTTCATATACTGTCAATGATTCTAGAATAACAACTGATATCATTAAATGCGCAATTTTTTTCTCTACAAAATTGGTTTTTCAAAATGCTAATTTTATTTTCAGCGCAATAAGCGGTAAATTAGTGGTTTCACCCCGACCCGCCATATACTCCTTCGCCCGGTTTCTCGCGGACGCGCTGTTAAAAAAAATTGGAAATAAATGGAATTTTTTAAATAAGCTAATCAATTACCCTTATCTTGGCTTCATCAGCTTCTTCATCTAGCGTTTCAGTTGCCCACCAATCCGTCGATTTCGTCATGTGCGATTCCAACTGGCCTACATTTCTCAAATTTATTTTAAATATGCGCGTGATCTATTCCTGAAACGCCCTTCTGCGCCATGTACCACTCCCATAGGCTTATGATCGTCACTTTTCCTCATGTAAAATTACAACGGGTCATTATGAGCGTTTTTAAAAATAACAAAATATTTTTCCATTCTGTGGAATCCGAACCAAGCTAAAAGCTTGTCTCACGCTAGTGCTTTTGTTTCTTTTTTACAATTTTTATGGTAACATTAACGTAAAAAAAGCGAAATGAAAAAACAGAAGATATCTGATTCTGAAGTATATGTGTGTCTTGATGTGTGCAAAATTATCAATAGATACTCAAGTCATTAATAGTTGATTAGGATTATTGAAAATTTCGGTTTTTCGTCTAGAACATTCCGATGTGAAATTCAATAGAGCATAGGAAGGAGATGCTAGAAGTTCGCCAACGGCCTCATCAGCTTTAACAAGAGGCAATAACAAGGATCAGATGAAGAATGGTGGCTCCAATAACAACGATGGCCGGGTTTCTAAAGCTTTGACCCCACCATCAAGCTGCCGGGAATTATCGATGCTCGACCACTACTTAGACGGACTATATCTGGTAAAAAACAAGCAAACCAAGAAGATCCAATCTGTGTTCTGCAAATTTTCAGCGGAAGATCAAGGTATGGCTTTAAAAATTTTGTTTGTTAAGTATTTAAAACTTAATTATTCAACCTTACGCAGGTTGCAAAACCATTATTGGTTACAACGACATCAAAACAGCTCTCGTTTCCTTTTTAGTAACAAGATATTTTAATTACGATAAAAAATCCACTACTATCCCCTTTGAAACGGAAGCTTTCAACTTGGGTGGCGCCATGAACCGACAAACAGGTTTTTTCACTGCTCCGAAAAAGGGTCGCTATTTCTTCAGCTTCAAAACACGTTCTTATCATGATACAGATGCCAGAGTATATTTTCGAGTTAATGAAAATAGAATCCTTTGTTGTAGGGGAAATTATTTTAAATTTCAAAGGTTTTAAATGATCAGGAATACACAATTAGTTTATTCGTGTATGATGGCTGTTTGATAGCTCAACTTCTTGTATTTTCAATCAGAGCACGGTTGTAAGACGTGCCCAGCAATAGATAACTGAAGGTACAAATATAATATCTGAAAGAGAGAAATAAAGATATAAATCACACAGGTACAAAATGGATTGGAATGATCGTGAGGAATTACCTGTGTAGAGTAGAGCAAGAGCCCAATAGTCCACACACGATGATTATACAACCACAACAAGCATAAGAATATATCTATAATTACAAAGGGAACAGATTAGTTAAGATGGAGAAATAAAAATATGTGATCGTGGATGTGTGTAGTACCTTGATACAGTATGTGTTCGGGTCCTGACTGAACGACACAGGGTCACACATACACTCCTGCAAACTTCAAGTTTGCCACTGCAGGGAAATTGACATGATGAGCATACAGAGCATAATATCTTAAATTATAAATACAATAATAATACCTCGGGAGTACGAGAGAAAGAGGGAGAATAGCAGATTGAGCCTCACGTCCCCAAGGCGTGAGCAACAATCAAGATAAAGGCAGGCTCAAATAGCACTATAAAACACAATACATGCAGGAAATTAATAAATAAAGAGGGAAATCACATTATTCTAATATTAAATACCTGCTGGAATATATAAAACGAGATTCACACAAAAGAAATATTTAAAACGTTGGACATGTCAGTCCCAATGTTTTGACAGATCACAGAAGCGAGTACACTAAAAGCAGAAAGATGGGGAACAAGAGTGGAAGACAGCGCCGCCAAGCGGTAGAGGTTCTAAGCTACGCCTGCTGGGCCGATCTTGAGCTCCGTCGCCGTAACAATGGCTGAATTATACCTACATTTAAGTTCAGATAATAAATAGGCCTAAATAAAACGGAAAATTTTAATGGAAGAAAAATCTAAGTGGTAGATTCCTTCACGTCAGCATTTTTAAAATTTGAATTTAAATGGAAAATTTCAAGAGTGATGGTGGTGAAAATTAATAGAATGGTTAGGAATAATAATGGTTAGGAATGAAATAAAATCATTTCGATATTAAACATAAGCAAACATAATTCGAGGATATTCTTAATTTTGAAATATAAGTGTGACAAACAAGCTGTCTGAATTTTGTGTCTTCAGTGTGCAATTTTTTTAATTTTTTTTTTGAACTTTTCCTAAGTTGATTGAAACCAAGTTCTAAAAATTCATAGGAATTTTAACATTCCAATCCAAGAATTTTATTTTTTAAATGATTTTTTTTTTAAATACGACTATGAACCACGAGATGATAATGAAAATATGAGATGATTTAGCTGCGTATATGTTTTATTTTAAATTTATTTATTTTTTACAACGAATATATAATGTATGAAAAGTGGTAAGTCTAAAATAGACGTATATCAGCTATTTCCTGCAGGAGCTTTGCTTTGTGTATCAATTTAATTGTTTTGAATAGGTTTGTATCATGTTCGGAAGTATACGATTAAAATTGTTTAAAAATATTCTCTATCGAAAGAGCTGCTTTAAATGAAATCCACATAAATTAGCTTTTCTTCATGCACCATTTCAATTGGTTCGTCGATTTTTACCTGTTTATGATCCCAATTGAGAAAAAATAAGTCGTGGATTCAGTTTAAATAATCAGATGATACATATAAACTTAAAAATAGAATATATGGCACGTGCTCGAATTCAAAAACGCCCTTCTACTTCATGTAGAATTTTTATTGGCTTTCGATCGTCATTTTTTTCATGTACAATTCCAATTGGTCGAAAATAATCTGCATAAGCATCCCCGCTTCAAACAAAATACCTATAAATTAAAATTCGTTTTTACTGTGGCCCTCATAGCATTTTCCTGAGTGCTGGGACTCTCATTTCCAAAGTAAATATATTCTGTTTAATTTAAAAATAAGATAACTTCGAACGAAAGAAATTTCGTGGAATTCAAAAAAAATGAATTGCAAACTGTCGTTCTTTGTTTTACTATTGTCTTACGTGACATCTTCTTCCATGGGCCAAGGTAAAATTTTATCATCGCACAATCCTAGATTAAATTGGGAACCTAATAATTCGACTATTTTAGTAGGTTCACCAATTGGTTCTTCCAACATTCTTGTTCCGAAAGAAGATTTGAAGAACCTTGCCGGGAAACAGAAAATAGACCAGTCAACAGCATTGATGGTACCAATTTACCTACTTTTCCTTAACTTTTATCTCGTGATTTTTCAAATATTTTAAAAACAATATCGTCATCTATCAATTAGGCTCGTCCTGGACAACCTGTTGGTTTGTCTTCTCGATTAAACCAATTGGAAGCTGAGTTTCGCGAGAAAATTGAAGAAATCAAGGCACAAACCAGTAGAAGTAGCAAAGATCAGGATGAGAAAATCGCTATTATAAGGGTGAGGGAGAGAAATCTTGCCCAACTTTTGAACCAAACCAGGGAGGAGGTGGTTGGATTGAAAACACGGAATAGGGAACAATCCAAGAGAATCGATCAGCTGGAACAGAAGGTAGCAACGCTGCAGAACACGCCACCAGCCTCGGCAGCTCTAACAAGAAGCAATAAAAAAGAAAAGATGACAAACAGAGCTTCTAATACCAATGGCCAGGTTTCCAAAGCTTCGATCCCACCATCTTCCTGCGAGGAACTAGCGATGATCGACCACTTCTTAGACGGGCTATATCTGGTGAAGAACAAGGAAACTAAGAAGATCCAGACTGTTTTCTGCCAATTTTCAGCAGACGAAAAAGGTGGGATTAATTTATTTGTTTCACTAGCAATGAAATACTATAGATATGGAAAAATATGGTTTTACGATCAAGGGAGGGCTTTTAACTCTAAGTTACAGAGGGTTGTAGAAGATCGTAAAAATTTATAAATATTGTGCGAGTTGTCTACGTTAACTACGTTGCTGTTAACTCATTACCCAAACGACGAAAATAAATTTATTTTAGATTTTTCAAATTTATAAATATTGTGCGAGTTGTCTACGTTTACTACGTTGCTGTTAACTCATTACCCAAACGACGAAAATAAATTTATTTTAGATTTTTCTGATTATAAATTTTCTCTCACATTTGAGAAGTAAAGAGTTTAACATTAAATTTTTTTATGTTTCTTTTAATTAAAATCAGAAATATGTTATTGATTAAATTTAAACCCGGGAAGATGCAAAACTTTACAATTTAACTTAAATCTTATTCTATTTCGTCTTAAATGCACAGTTGTACAGGAGCTAATCGGAACTGTGGGCGTTAAGACGACAAGCGTTCATTTCTACGTCCAAAGGACTTCCACTTTTGCTACGAGAAATGCAGTAATCCCTTTTCAATTGGCACGATTGAATGAGGGCAACGCCTTTGACTTATCATCCGGGGCCTTCTATATTCCAGTCAACGGAATTTACCATTTTGAATTCACTGCTCTTAAAGGTCCCACTTTCAATGGTGCATGGATTGATCTTCAAGTAAACGGCGTCAATATTGGCCGTGCTGGTACTGACAAATCTGCTTGGGGGACTTACGATGTCGTTTCTTTCAGCGCCTCCTTGCGGTTGGCAGCAGGCGACAGAGTCAACCTGTTCAATTTGAACGCTGGCTCGGTTTACGAAGACCCTTCTGGTCACTACACCCACTTTACAGGTTGGTTGGTGGAGGAGGAATTGCTGTAAACTGAATTGATTTTCGTTTAAATAAACGTTGATGTCATAAAAGAATGATTTCTCTTTACTTGTGAGTAGTGATGTAGTAAATATTTTTACATTCAATTTGTGCTTTTTTTAGAAAGCAAGTGAGGTTACTGCGTCATAGGCAGAGCGGCTTAATTACTTTTTCCAATGATTAATATATTTAAAGTCATTTTTTTATTTAAGGAGGAGAAAACAGTAGGAGAGAAAAGACAGCCTTATTTAGACTTTCAAAGTCACGGCCGAGGGCCATACAAAAAATAGAGAGCTCTTACTTTATTTCAGAACAATTTCATCTAGTGGTAATCCAATAAGAATTAGCAAGTTGCTGTTTATCCCGGGTTATTGGGACGGGCTGTAAGCGTCCCTAATCCCTATAAATGAGGATCCCCATAGGTGCAGAAAAAAATTGCGTTACCTTACGGCCGAATGGAAAACCGGAATAGATTTTCCCGTCTTGATAAGTGAGGAGGCCCTATAGTTAGAAGTGTTCCCGTGATGTACAGTACCAGTCACCTTTATAACTCCAGTTAAGGGAGTTACATTCTTTAAAATTTTACATATGATTTCGTTTAAGAGATTTCCGACTTAACCTAAACTATTATGATAGTGACTATGAAAACAAATAGTATTCGCCTTACATGGATTAAATGAGAAAAGAAGTTCTTTTTTAACTTCACCAATATGATGAAATATAATTACTTTTTTGTATAGCCTGTACTGGAACCAGTATGAAAGGAATCGAAATTACATTTTTACATAGAATGTATTCAGAGAAATCAGCTTACAAAACATAAGTTTTTTTTTACATTTTAGAAAGTTAGACTTATTAGAAAATATTAAATGGGACTGATAGATGTCACAATAAATATGAATCCGAATAAAATTGTTTATTGTCTTATTGAAAAATAGAGACCATAATACAATCAAGAACTATTAAGAATTATAAAATTAAAAATAAAAACATATGAAATGCTAGAAAAATAATAGTTTCTTGATGCTAACAAGTCCAAGTCGAGTTCTATTATCACTATTTTGTCTTTTTACCGCTCTATAAAATGAGGTGCAATTAAATATAACTTAAATCCAAGCTAGTCTTATACTTTTCATAATTTTACATGCATAATCCTTAAGGCGATTACCGACAAAACCATAAATAAATGAGCATTAAAAATGTGTCTGAAATTCAGAATGATTTAAAATTCATGTACATTAGCTTTTCTAATCGCAACATGAATAATAATGCCACATTCCTTAGTGTATTATATCATATTCGTATTAAAGAAATTTGTAGGCGTAATATGAAGACATTATACACAGAACGAGAGCTCAGTTCAATCGAAAAAAGGTCTCTTGTTTAATACACACAGTAACTGCAAATAAAAGCAAACAAGTCTATTTGAAAAATGTTTAAGTATAAAGAAATAGATAACTTACTCTTTATCGTATGCTTCTATTCCTTTTTGGCGGTGGTTACCTCTGTTGGAAGCAAAAATAATTCAATGTTCGATTATTGTAAATGTGTAATGAAGTAAGATGGGAAATTGATTCAAGAAAAAATCAAATTATTTGTTTTTTAACCTCGGTAATTGGCAGGCCAAAAAAGAAAATTATTCGGGCAGGTTAAGATTCATTTGAAAGATTTTCAAAGAAACACATAAAATATTTGTACCACATAGTTTCAGTTTTTAAAAAGAAATAGAATTTCCATAAAAAAAATATAGACACACGATGACTTTATGAATGGAGAATTTGAGCAACTGTTCTGTTTTATTAGGCCTTATTAGTTTTATTAATGGATTAATTTTAAATGTTATATTGAGCAACGTACAATTTATAGCTGCTGCACTTTCAGCCTTTAATTTTATTATCTCTCTGTGGCGGTATGGAAAAATAAAAATAAAAAACAATTAAGGACACAGTAGAATTACAGTTGGCTTCATTTAAAGACGAACACGTCTAAATGTAGAATGTTTCATAAAGTAGATCATCTCTTTCTTTTAATCACATTATTCGATTGTTTATTGGTGGTGGTTCACTCATCCAATGAGTGTGGAACCTGCATTGAAAATATTCAACTGGTAGTAAGAATTATATAATACAATCCTTTAACTTAAAGTCAATCCATTTACTACATATAACTATGTAATTTAAAACTGGATTTTTTAAATTAAAACAGAAGGATTTAATTGAAAATTTTGACATATTTCAAGCCGAAATAAAATATCAGAAGACAGAGGGTAATCAATTAAAATCTGAGAACGAAGAATTCAAAGCCCAACTGTCGCAACAGGGCGAAAAGATTCTTTTGCTGGAGAAGGAGATTTCAAAATTAAAATCATTTGGGCCTCCCATCAAACCGGCTGATTCGTGTTCAAAGAAATTAAAAAGTCCGACATCTAAAAAGAACGAAAAGTCATCGTCAAGAGCCTTGGACTTATTGCCAACATCTTGCGAAGGATTGCGAAAAGAAGGTCATTTTGCAAACGGAGTCTACCTGGTGCTCAACGAGGAAACCAACAAGATTAACGCGGTTTTGTGGCGATTTCTATAAGGAGCTAAACAAGGTAAGACGGAAAAAAATGACATAACTTAACGCGTGCAACATCATAGTTACTTTGGTTTATATATAATTGCTTGTCGATCTATACTATTTGAATGGGATGTATAACGTATATTTGAATTTAATATATCACGTTAAGTCACATGCACCCAAATTTCTACAAAGTTTATAATTATTATTTTTTTGCAGTTTCCCAAGATTTGATTGGCCAAGTCGACGTCAAGGCGAGTACCGTCCATTTCTACGTCCAGAGGGATTCCAGTTTTGGTCCGGGTGGTGGCGTTATCCCTTTTGATAAGGCACCAGTCAACGAAGGAAATGCTTTCGATTTGGCTTCTAGGATTTTCACTATTCCAGTGCCGTGGATTTACCATTTTGATTTCTCTGCTCTTAAACCTTCCTCTTCCACTTTGTTGTCCGTTTTTCTACAAGTAAATGGTGCCAATGTTGGTAATGCTTATACTAACGACCAAGGTGCCACGGGGAGTCAATTATCCGTTTCTTTGAGCGCCTCCTTACGGTTAGCAGCAGACGACACAGTGAATCTCTTCAATTTCGATGGCGTGCTCGCCGATGGCAGCGACCATCGGACCCACTTTAGCGGGTGGCTCGTCGAGGAAGAGTTGATGTAAACTGATTTCATTTGTCGACATCGTAGGAAATAAACGATGGTGTGATGAATTAAAAAAACATTGTTTTATGAAAAGAAGGAATTCTTTTCATAAAAAAGATAATGAACTGTTTAGTTTGAGATTTTTAATATAAATTAAAAACTTTCTAACGAGCAGCATAGAAGCGAAACAATTATAGTAAAATATTAAAGTATAGGGCTGTTTACACCCTACCTACGCGTCAACTGACAACGCCGCATTCGGCTAACAATTGTGCATGAAAAAAAAAGATGCCGACCACGTAGCCCTTTAACATTACCGCTTGTTGGCATCACGTTACGTCATTTTGAAGGCCGTTCCTAATAAACCAGCGCTATTTGACGGAGGACAGTTAATTTTCAGTAATCTTTATAATCCCAGCTAAATGGAGTCGCATACCTCACAGTTTTACACCACATAACCTTGTTTAGGCCGACAAAGCAAGTAGTAAGTAAATATATCCAGCTTAAACGGATTGCGTGTAATTGATGCAGGCCTACTTTTATAACTCCAACATGATGAAAATAGTCTAATCCCCATAATCCGTTGTGTAGACTGTATATAGAACCAGTGCGATAGAAATTGATGATATAAACTAAAAAATTAACTGCAGAACAAGAGCTCGACTCGATATTTACAAGCTCTTTACAAACATAGAGAAATTTGGCTCCAAATTAAAGCGAACGAGTCTCATTTATAAAATGTTTCATAAAGTAGTTAATTCTATTCACCCGCTCTTTCTTTCAATCGTATTATTCAATTACTTATTGGCGGTGGTTCAATCTTCTAATGAGTGTGAAATTTGCATAGAAAACGTCCAACTGGGAGGAATAACATTTAATACATTCTTTTAACGTCCATTGTCATTAGATTTTTGTAATACAAACAGGCGAAGTTGATTGAGAAATTTGGCACATTGCAAGCCCAAATGAAATCTCAGAAAACTGAGAGAATTCAATTGAAATCAGAGAACGATGAATTGAAAGTCCAACTGTTACAGCAAAGCAAAAAGATTAGTCTTTTGGAGAAAGAGATTTCCAAACTAAATTCATTTGGTCCTCCTATCGAACCAACTGATGCGTATTCCAAGAAGGTGGACAAGGTAAAGTCACCGTCCAGAGCCTTTTCCTTATTACCAACGCCCTGCGAAGGATTGCGAAATGAAGGTCACTTCGCAAACGGAGTCTACCTGGTGCTAAACGAGGAAACCAACAAGATGGACGTAGTATTCTGCGAATTTCCAGGAGCCAATCAAGGTTAGATAATGTGAATTAAATCTAGATTTTAGTTTTCTAATTGGTATTGAAAATATTTGAAGGCCTTAAGCTAGGCCTAAACTGAAAATGATGAAATCAGAGAAACATTGGATTAACACGAATTTTTATCGATACATATTTTTTAATCAAGCTTAATATTATTTTTAAATCTCGCTCTTATTTTTTTTAAAACGATAATTTGAAATCAATCAAATTTTGGCATTAGAACCAAAGGCATTTTGGGGCTCGTATAGGTTTCGTTTATTTATATATATATATATATATATATAGATATTACTATTACGCATCACAAGTTACATTTTATATTTCAACTTAATTTAGTTTTTAAATTCGCGCAGTTGTAAAGGAGCCCGTCGGGATTCTTGACGTCAATAGAAAGAAGGCTAGCGTTCATTTCTACTTCCAAAAGAGTTCCAGTATTAGTTTTCCGAATGGTGGTATCGTTCTTCCAATCACTTTCGATGTGGAGCGCCTTAACGAGGGCAATGCATTTGATGGCAGGATATTTACAGCTCCAAGCCCGGGGATTTATCACTTCAAATTTTCTGCTGTTAAAAATAATAAAGATAATCTCAACTTTCCATATGAACTCTGGTTGTCCCTTTATCTTCAAGTAAACGGCGCCAATGTTGGTTTTGCTTATATTAATCAATATCCATCTACTAACTTAGCCGTTTTCATGGGCGCCTCCTTTCGATTGGCAGTAGGCAATACAGTTGCCATTGCGATGCACAGTGGCGCGCTGAGCGATAGCAGCGATCACAGAACCCACTTTACCGGCTGGCTCGTTGAGGAGGATTTGATGTCAACTGATTTCGATTTTCACAATTTGACATTAAACGAAATGAACTATGTAAAATAAATAATGAAATAAAGTAGTAAAATGCATGCAAATTTGATTTAAGACTTGAGTTAACTATCGTTACTATTTATATATTTACTGTTAGGTTATTACTATAGATATACTTTAACTTTATTTTAGGTATAACTTTATTTATCAAGTTTGAAAGGGTTTCTAATTCACTGGCTGATTCACTATATTTTCTAATTCTTTATTCTAAATTATTACTTCCTTTGTCGAATATATTACAACTCAAAAGCTTATTCGAATTGTCGATTAAAATGTATTTTCCGTAAAATTCGATTTTTGACGTAAGAGACCACACGCTCCATGGTGGTGATCAAATATGTTTAATGAGCACTGTGCAACAAATATACAATGCAGGAAAAGTAATAATAAAACTAAACTAGGCTGTGGTATCAACCAATACAACGGCGACTGCTGGAATTTTGCTTCATGTACCATTTCAATTGGTTCGAATCGGTTTGCATCGTATTTTCGAATGTATACGATTCCAATTGTTTCAAAATTTTATCTATGCTGCTTGAAATATAAATAAACTGCTTGAAATACAAAGTGATTTATGCATTGCTTCGTTCCAAATCTATTTTTCTATAACAGAAGAGAATTGCATTGCAATGAATTAAGTGAATTGCTAAATCGTTAAATATTTTCGACATTACTTGTCAAGTTTAGAACAGAATAACTGAAAGAAATACAATATAAAATATAACATTACACTTAAGGCAAATATTTTTGAACGTTTCATGTTCTCAAGATCATCATCTAAAAACCTGGAACCACATTAGAAAATACTTTTTCTCTGAACTATATGAAAATGTCGGGAAAAAAACCCAGTTGCACTGGGAAGAAATAAGGATGGATTCCTCTCTCTTCCCAAGTGTGACTGAAATAATATGGATGACGCCCAATAACGCCCAAAAATGAATCCTTCTAATTCATTCGATATTATCCATTTTCGATCATCTTCTCAAGAGCTTAATCTAGTTACTTTCATCGAAAAGATAAAAGAAATTATTGTTTAATATGCATAAAATAAAATATAAACATAAAATATTTCAACAGATTTCAGAAATTACATCTAGTGTACAAGAATCATAAAAATGTGTCGGCGACGACGGTAGAGTTTTATACCCTTATAGTATACCTGGATGTTATAGGGTTTCACACTTTTATGCAAACATCCAGATGCAATTGAATTAACAGTCGTACAGACAGTAAATTAAATAAGTTAAATTAAAAATATGATTTACCATTAACTGTTATGATATTATTGCCCACTATATACAAAAAAAGCTCAAGGTTATAATGCTTATGGTTATTACACTTATTATTATAGATTAAAAAAAAACTATTCTTATTTGAGATTCTTCCTTTAATCTAATATCTTTCATATAACATAATAGAGTGACTAGGAAGAACTGTGCGTACTGGGCAGTGGCAATCAGATAAAAAAAAGCAATGCAGAACGATAAATTTATTGTATGCTGTTTCCTCCAAAAGAAAATAACAACCAGAAATATTATTAACTGATTACTTTATTTGTATGAGCAAAAGAAAAGCGCCATTTTGAGTTGGCAAATTAGTTTTCAGATCCTTGGCCAACGACTCGGATAACCCTCGACCAGTTACCGTCCCTAAAGCAAGACAATATAAAGAAAATAAAATTTTAAATATATATTTATAATACTTTCTTTACCCAACAAAGCTGGATGATCCACAGAGGCAACAGGAGGACGAGGAAACTGTACAGGAGAAATTCCCGGCGTGGCAACAACGACGGCCATCATAATAACAACGACAATTGTCATTATCTGCATATTATCCACTCTCCACCATTTAATACACAAATTTATATATACCACCACACTCTAAAAAAACTTAATCTACCCAAGAAGAACGTCACTGTTAAAAAAGTCGGTCAATTTTCGACCAAAAAAGATCGGAATTCGTGCGTTTTTTCGACCTTTTTTAAAGTGGAAAAGCCATCGGGGGTGATCAGTCTGAATTCCGAATTCCTTTAATGGACGAAAACCGACTTTAAAAAGGGCGAAAACAAGAGTAGAAAATTATTTTCTAATGTTTCATATAACTTAATTACTACACACTTCATTAATACATTCATTTATTAGGCTACTATGTTGATATTACATTAATTGAAGTTTAGACGATTTGTTTGACGCGTGATGAACTCTTCTAATATGGAAGGATGTCACTCGTTTTACATACCCCTTTGAAATGGTTTTGAACTGAGTTGGTGTTTTCTTGTTACAATTTAAATTAATTTATTATGTAAATAATTAGTGAATAGCAATTTTTTCTTCCCAAAATGAAAAAAACCTTACTACAATAAAGTTCACTGAAAGAATATAAAAAAAAAAATTAGAAAACTAATTAACATTTTATGCAAAAATTGATCAAATTTTAACTTTGGCCATGCTCTTTTTCGGCGACCAGAAATTGACTATTGTTGTGAAAGGGGATTAAGAAAGTCCAAAAAAGGACGGTGTTCCGATAACGACCTTTTAAATCAATAGGTTCCCAGTTATTTGTTTTGTTACTTGCTGCCGAAAAAGGGGTGAAACCCTCCTTTTTTATTGGCCAAAGTTCAGTTCAGAGGACAGTGATAAGTTGCGCTTTCAGATTTTGTTAACAAAATTCAAATCGGTTCACTACTTCTGTTTTTAATTAGTCCCCAAAATTGAGATAACTGTTTATAATAATAAAATAACCATTTTATTTTAAGTTCAGCAAATTTATTATAGTTTTCTAAATCTACCTCCTATACAATAGAAAGTATGATTTTTTTTGTTATATACGTTAGAAGAAGGACTTCTTTGAAATACACGTTAATTTTTTATTGCCATTACTTGAACTATTATGCGTGGCAACTAACCCGAAGACCCATCATGCAAGATCTTTTTAAGAGATGTAGTAGTTCTAATACAAGTAATTTGATAAAATCAAAGTAAAGAAATTTGAATTCACAAACTTTTAAAATGATACATTTAGTACCAATTAACAAGTTTGTAAAACCCTCTTTAACCTGTTTTTTTTTAAACTTCACTTTCCATTCAACAATAGAAACATTTAACTGTTATTTTTCAACAAAAAAAAAATGAAACTTAAAAGAGAACGACAGAAAAATCAAAGAGTAAAAATAAATTTTTCAAGCAATATGCCTATATCACCCCTGCTAAGCGTGTGTTTTCGCGCACGTAGTTGAACTATGTAGTTGAACTACGAGTTGAACTTTGATTGAGCTGATATTGGATGAATTTTGCAATAAAATGCGTTTTCCTGCATTCAGTTCAATTTTCAGTTGAATTATAGTGCAACTAGGGTCCCGAGCCTTATTCAACTTTCGTGATTGAGTTCATCGAAAAAGTTGAACTCAACTACGCGTATTAACAATAAAACAAATATTCCAAGATTCATAATTCATCTTAATCAAAGCAGCCGACGCAAAAATACCCAGCTGGCACAAATGTTCCCAATTCACGACCAGATCGTGACTTGGGAGCAGAGTCGTTCCCTTGCTTTTTTTGACAATAGGTTCTCACTGGTCACTATTTGGTCACGGTCAAAAATGTTTGCAATTATTTATAAATGTGAAGAGCAATTAGGAAAATAAAACTAGATTTGAACAGGCAGCACTGCTTTTTAATTACATTGTATTAATAGGCTAAGAATTAATTCATTGTAAAAAGATATAAAGGATTCCGTCATAGAAAAAGCGGAGCTGATAAGTCGTGCATAAGCGTGAATAAAAATTTCCTCCTAGGGACTGCTTTTTTTTTGCTTTCCGGTGTCTGTCTGGGTATATATCATCACAGGAAAGGACGCATATACACGACTTACCATCTTCGCCCTGAGGCCGCGTTGATGTGAACAAACATTGCTGCCTAGGGACTTTATTTTATTTGCTTTCCGGTGTCTGTCCAATGCACACTTAATGTTTGTTATAGTAGATTGTTGTAGTAAACAAAACTAACGTATTCCAAGAGGATTTGGTTGTATATATGCATTTAAGGACGGGTAGGTTTGCTTGCAATTATAGTTACCATTCAGGGTTGTTAATCGTTACTTTGCGACTGTAACGCCGTTATTGATACCGTTAGTCGGTTTAAATTCAAACCAATAATACTCATTAAGCTTTCAATTTTCACGCCTTTATTTATTTGTATGTTCTTTTGGTCTAATACAGCTACGATGGATTACTATACCATAAAGGCGAGCTGAAAAGCTCTGCTTTACTATCTTAAAATAATAATCAATATCTGCTAATAACTATTATAAGAAGCACGGTAATTGGGCATGGAAGCTGACAGCGGCAATAGTTTCTGTTTGCTGCACAATATTACAGGGGTAGTTACCTGGCCGCGATCTTAGGTATCTGAAACAACACAACCTGGTTGTGACCCAGTCAACATAGGAAAAGCCCGGGGAACTACCGGAGAGTTAAGCGTGCCCGCTGGGTAGAATCGTCGTTTGTTGCTACTCCCTAGAAGGCTAGAAAGGCAGTAGCAGCTCTGCAGCTCCACTATACCTATGAATCCATCCCTTGTCGGTTGTCAGGCGATTTTAATTGAAAAACGTATTGTAGATTTGCATCTCTTGATCTTGGGAGAAATTCTTCGTTAACGTTTGGATAATGTATCTATGAAATCAAACAGTAAAAATCTTTAAATAATTTTTGAAGCTTCATGATTTCTTGTATAGCTTCTTTTTGGTATTGGTCATGACCAAGTCTGCAGGCCCTATGACTTCGTCTCTATTGACCGCAAGATACAAGATCGATCTTAAGATAAGATCTCGATCGGTCTCAAGATCGATCTCTAACATAAAAGTCATTCTATAAAATCATGTGTTTTTTTTCTATTTAAGTATTATAATCATATGAGTGGATATACCTACCTCCATTGTACTCTATGCCATCTAACATCACATGATTGATGAATCTAAAATAATAATAAATATAATTTATTGAAAATAAAATTGTTTATTTGATTGGTTTCTAATTACGTCGATAGTGCGCGTACGTGTACGGTTTCTAAACACCTTATCTGGTTATCTTTATCCCATTAAAATGTGGGTTAGTGAGTAAGCTAATTCTCTTATCATGTATAATATAGAGAGCACCAGACTTACATGAAAACAGGAGTGTGGAAAGTGAGTTTTTTTTAAAGATCAACGTCTCGACAGGAATAGAAAAGGAATAATATAGACTATTAGAGTGCTTATCTGGGCTACTTCAAAGGTCTTAACCAGAATATATGTTTGACAGAAAAATAAATGCTACCCAACTTAAAGAATTTTTAAACATATATGTTGAAGTAATGTACTTGTATGATTAGAAATTCAAAGAGAAGAACAGTAAAAAAATTATGAATCTTTATCTCCATAAAAACAAGTTTTTAATCGAAAAGAGTATTGATTAACACGGATGATTTTTAATGATTTACTGGATATATTATAAAGATTTAAGGCGGTCATCTTATTTCTCTCTTTATTGGTAACTAAAATATATGGGAAATAGCGCCTTGATACACTCTAAAAAAATATGTGAACTTCTTATAAGTTGGAAAAATTGAATATGTATTTCTATTATATATACTGATTCAATTCATTCAATTCATTATTCAATTTCCGATTCATTCAAGTCATCCATGCCTTTGAAACCTGTATAATTTATTTTACCTTCTTTTTGGTATTGGTCATGATCACACCCTAAGACTTCGGCCCTACTGACCCTAACATACAAGATCAATCCTAACATAAGAGGCATTCTACAGAATGTTTTTCTTCTTCGATTTATTCATTTTAATCTCATCAGTATACATACCTACCTACATTGGCATATGATTTAAAACATCACATAATTGATAAAATATAAAATAGTAATAAATAAAAATTTTTGAAACGATTAATTGTTTGATTGGTTTCTACTTACGTCGAGAGAGCGTGTACGTGTACTGTTTACATACGCTTGATCTGATTATCGCTGCCCAATTACAATGTATAGGTTAGTAAGAGAGCCAGTCGCCTTATCATATTACATAGGGATCATATTATAGGGAGAAGCAGTCTTATATGGAAACAGTAGTGGTGTGGAATGTATTTTAAAGGCCAAGGTCTCGACAAGAACATAAATGGGATAATATAGAGCCTATTTAGGCTACTTCCAAGTTCATAAATATGTAAAATACATGCTTGGCACACAGAAAAAATACCTTAAAACATTTTTTCCCCACAAATATGATGCTCGATCCAAAAATTGAAGATTTAAACAAATGTGTGCGCTTAAAATTTTATATCTATATAACAACTTGAATTGAAAAGAAAAGAAATACAAAGATTAGCGCAAAAATCTAAGTTCAAAAGTGGAGAAAAAATTTAAAATTAATCGCTAGATGGCAATGAGATGTAGAAAGAACAGCCGTTGGGTGCAGCGTTTGTGATTGGTCGTTGTGATTGTGAAAAAGAAAATGGCTGCCGAATCATGTAGAAGGGAACAAGAGTATAAAGAGGAACGCGGGCGCACAGGATAATAAGAAAAAACGCGGGTGGAAGATGAAAAGAGAGAGAACGCGAGAGCGGACTAACGGAATGTTGGTAACGGTAGTATTGCGAGTATAGAGAAAAGAAAATCACGCCGGGGTAATTTGATATAGGAGTGAAAGCTTGGGATTTCTTTCGCTTTCATTATGTTTGCGCGTAGTATGGGGTGTTGCTTTGACTATTAAGTGGAAACGAAAAAGTGGAAGTAGGCGGAAGAGGACTAAAAAAGAAGCTAAACGAAAAATTTAAACGGATAGGTTGCGGAACTACGCCTATCTAACCCCATGCCAAATTAAAAAGAACTAGGATTAGGATAAATGTTGCATGTTGAGTCATCAGGTCAAAACACTCAATGTGGACCCTTGTCCATGGAATTTCGCTGAACAATTTAATAAAACTGGCGGGGAATTAGCGCGGAAAGGAAAAAAGAACTATGCGCGGGGAAAACAAACAGACATTTCTACGGAGAGGAGAGCTGTACCGGTGAAAATGGAAGAAATGTAGAGGATGAATGCTTTTTGGGAATATGTGGGGAAAATTAAAGACTCTTGAAGATCCTGTTCTTCTGCCGGCATATGACTCGCGACTGTCCTTAGACAACCGGGGGACCCGTCCCTTAGGGCACCTCGGCACCGTAGGGTGAGGCGAACATGCCGGTCCAGGCAGAGGCGAGTCACATGCCAACAAACGTACATGAGTCAAATCGTATTGGGAAACCACTACCGTGGAAAGTTTGATAAAAAAGAAATGCACAACCCTTTTCACACGCTCACTGTTCTCCGGCCAAAAACGAAGGGAATCTCGAGAGGGAATGAGACTTGATTGTCAAAATAAATGGTACAGAAGAAGAAGTGTGAGTTTTAATGTTGACGTATTACTACGCTGGGGGCTTGATCTAGATGCGGCTACAGGCGAAAGAAGAGGCTTGGGGGAGAAGCGGCTGGGGCTGATTGAACTGGCTAAAGCCGATGAAGGCGGCAGAGGCCGGAGGACAGCTTCGGAGGACAGATTGGTGGGAGATATGCTCTTTACATGTCGCAGGCCATGCACTTATGTGATAGCTTAAACGAGAGCTTAGAGTAGGACATTCGATTTTTTTCATAAATGATTCCTAACACAAGAATTGGAGGATGAAAGAGGCGACTGTTAATTATCACTGCGTATATAAGTTGTGGTTTTGGTGCATTGTTATTATCATTCCAGCGCTTATTGTATTCTTTCCCTCCCGCAGCTCCATTAAAGGCAATCTTCATTTTTTATCGAATAAATATTTACTTGTATACACTTGCGCACCTGCAGCGCCTCGACCATTGTATATATATATTTTTTCAAATTCAAAGCTGTCGATTTGCATCTGTTCAATACGATTGTGAGCTGGAACATATGGAATAACGAAATTTTGTGATGGATATACAATAACAACCAGAGCTGCTTGAATCGTATTCACACACATCACCTTCTCGTGAAATAACCAACTATTCTGCTCTCTTCGTTTATTTCAATCTTCCAGGTAAGCTTCTATCATCACTATACTTGCATAAATGCATTTTTTACGTAGTTATGTTTTCGTTAAGCTATTTCATTATTATAAACCTTTAAACAATTCACATTTAAGCGATGAAAGGTTAACATTACCAATCATTTCTTTCTCATTAAAATTGTACGACTTAAAAAAAACAATCATAAATTAGGCAGTCGTAATTAACAACGATAATTTAGGACCAAGGAGCGAGTCAAATTCATTTTTAATCAAAAGTGCGGTGGGTTGAGCTGGGTAGGAACACTAGTCGCAAACATTTTTCAGTTATTGAAATCAATTGAACGCCATTGTTATTTAAATCAAAAATATTTTTCTATGCTGATTATTTTCAATTCATTACCAATCAACTCAAACCAATTTAGAAAGATAGGCATGGACAAGTCAACATTTCTGTTCTTCCTGCTTTCATCTACCTTGATGATTATCTCTATTGCAAGTGGCTGCAAAATGATTGGTGGAAATTGCTACTGTAATTAAAACGTTTACATTAGTTAAAGTTGTTGAATTTTTCCTGCACTTGAAATTTAATTTAAATTTGTTTTATAGGGTGTTCAGTGGACGCATTTGCAACTAATGTTCCAACCAAGAAAACATCTCGAACTGTAGCTAGTTGCTTCCAACAAAGTGCGAAAACATGCTGCTCAAGTGACTATCAAAACAGGGAGGGAAGTAAGATATTCAATCGAAAAAACTCTATACATAATAATTGTCATTCTACTGGAAATTGATTCACAAGTTAATTCAAATATATTGTCTTTATATTATTCAGATCAAAACGTGATAGTGAAAAATGTTTCGTCATATGCTGGAACTGAATCATGCACGTACTGCTGGATTACCACTAGTGTTAACTGTAAGAGTCATAAATGTCCATACCCAGCGGGCAGTGTGGTGAATGCTGTCTTATAACCCGGTCATGCTTTGATCACATATTTGTAGCCAGGCATTTTAAGGTTCTGATTCTGAGAGTAAATAATGCACTGTACTATTTCTATGTTGAAATGCGTGGGGAATAATACACAAAGTATGAAGAGAGAACGTTTATGATGACCTTCTTGAGTGACTGAGAGTGGAGCATTCCTAATTAGGAAGAGGGGAGCAAGTATGAGGGGAGAATAAGGTCGATGCTTGAGAGAGATGGGGTCCAAGAATGATTACCTTTTCCTTTAGGCTCATTGCCCGAGGATGGCCAATTCACATCAGGGATAATTTATATCTTGATTGAGAACATTCCAGACCGTATTGTTCTTTAAAGAATATTTTTCAAAACAAAAAAATAAAAAACACCTTTGAAAAGAAGCAAGCATTCAAATTGAATATTATAATCAAGCATTCCATTGTTGCCAGCTGCTGTCCTTCAACCGAAAAATAAACAACAAACAATATTTCAATAAAATTAAGCCAGAAAATAAGTACATCATCATTATTTGAATGTCTGCTTTCAATGCCCCGTCATAGAATTTTTGGAAATTGTATACTTTTGGAAAATATTTACTTGGATTAACTCGTGCATCTGCTTCCACTATTATATTTTTTCTTCAAGGGTTTCGGATTTTATTCATCAGTTGAATACTATTGAGGGCTGGAGCATTATATATAGTCTTCATCGCTCTCAAAGGTGAGCTATAATTCCAGGCCCCCAGCTCATATTATAATGATTGGATTAATGAGTTGGTGATGTGTTATCAACAATAAAATACGTCATCGGACGTTTTCTCTTTCTCGGCTTGCTCACAGTCAGAAAAAAAATAATACATTCATTGCCAATTTGACTTATTTCTCACCACTTAATTTCTCGGGGCACTGGGATCGTTATCAATTTTAAACGTACTACGCATTATTGATCCCTGTGAAGGTAGCAGAAGCTCAAATGCACAAAGAAAGCCAACCCTCGCCACGCAATTTTAATTGAAATCTTGGTTTTCATCATTCCACAAGTTTTAACACCTTATCTGCTCATACAACGTAATGCACAAAACATAATTTATAATATTTTGAAATGGTATTGGAATTTCTTTTTTTCCGAACTTCTCCGAACTTTTTAATATTTTCTCTTATACTGTACAGAATAAGTACTTTTAATAGACTTTTTCAACGCTCGATTTGAGAGTTGATAACAGTAACAGTTAACTATAGTAATAATTAATATAAGCTCCATGATTTTCTTATAAACTACATAGGTATACTTACATAGGAACAAAATATAACTTTTTAAAGACATAAAATAGTCATGAAAATGAAATGATAAAGCATACCAGGGCGTCTACATAATCCTTAGTTTGAACTTTCTTTTAAAGAGTAAAAATGCAGCTTGTTAGCTCTTCGACTGAGGCTTATGGGATAGCGGTGGCGCGGGCGCGCCACCAGCAGCCACCAGCGGCAGGTAAGGGGGGGGGGAGGGGTTAGAGGTTCGGTTAGAGGTAATGGTTTAAGTCTTAAACCATTACCTTAAACCATTACCGAGAACGTCTTAAACTTTAAGACGTTCTCGTCATCTTGCAAATATAATATACATAGTAACATGTTAAAAACTATGTATGTAATATGCATTATCGTATCAGATTACTTGGAAATATTATTAAGTCAACCATCGTATAAGATTAAGAAATGTGTAAATAATAAATCTGATCGTGCCTGTACCTTCTTTATATTGAAATGTTTGCCTCGCAACATACTTTAAAGACTTTATTTATCAAAGGAAACCAATTTTGCTCGTAAATTGGATTCTTTACGGCCAAAATTCAAAAAAAACATTAAGATTTGGTTGTTCATTAAGAAAATGTGTGCAACTTAAAAAATTATATACCAAAAAAAAATCAAACACAATTTTAAAACTTTTGATTTTTTTCCATTTGAAAAAATTTAAATCTATGCTACTAAATTTTGAGTGGTCAACCTCGAAAGGGGTGTGGTAGTAAATAATGTGGTGGACGACTGGGCAATGTATCACTTAAATTGTTAAAACCTACCCCAATGAGACGGGAAAAATTTATAAAGTTGTCTTGATACTTGTCGGCCTTAGGTCAGAAAATTTTACAGTAGGCATTGAATTATTAATCAAAACTAGAAAGTTTAAGAAAAAGTTCTTATAATTAATAAGAGCTCAACACACGCTGACACACAAAACCGGAAAATTCTTATGTTAAGATTGTTAACCTCAAGTAGTATTTTTATCAAATGTTGCCTCTTAATATATTTAGTTTAGCTGCTTGAAGACTTATTTTGCTGGTTAACCGCATTTTAAGATTTACTATAAGAAATTTATAAATTCTCAACTTTTTTATCTTTGATATTTTAAGTATCTTAATTAAAAAATATATATTTCGAAGGCTTTTTGCCGCCCCTAGAATTTTTGGAAGCGTGCATTTGCACACCTCGCACGCCCGTTAGGCGGGCCCTGCCTGAGGATAAATTTATCGTTAATTTTTGGATAATATCTTTAAATTAACCACTACAATTTTAAAGGATATTTTAACTTTCATGATTTCTTATTGTACACCTTCTTTTCGGTATTGGTCATGACCAAATCTGTAGGCTCTATGACTTCGTCCCTCTTGACCGTAAGACACAAGATCGATCTTATCGAACATAAGAATAATGCTATTTTTTCTATTTAAGTATTAAAGTCACACCATAGTGCATATACCTACCTCCATTGCACCTCATGCCGTCTAAAATGACATAATTGATGAATCTAGAATAATAATGAATACAATTTGTGAAAAATTAAATTATTATTTGATTTGTTTCTTCTTGCGTCGATAGAGCGCGTACGTGTACGGTTTCTAAACGCATATGACCTGGTTATCACTGCCCCATTGAAATGTAGATTAGTAAGAGAGCTACTCCCCTTATCATAGCAGCAGTTTTAAATGAAAACGGGAGTGTGGAATATGGATTTTTTGTAAAGGCCAAGGTCTCGACAGGAACATTTCAGGCGCCATTACCGGGAACAGAACACTTTAATAAAGAAAAACAGGCCACTCACTATATATTTTAAAAGTCTTAATCAGGGCCGGATTAACCACTAGGCACACTAGGCACGTGCCTAGGGCCCCGAACGGATTGGGGGCCCCGCGGAGGCCTCTGAAACCCATTTTTTAAAAATTTAGATCATAGAAACAATAATTTATTTGTAAATATAATGAAAAAGTATTTGAAAATGCTTATTTGGGTTTTACGAAATATGCGAGTCCAGGCTTTTTTCTATGCTCTATAACTTAATATCTTGTTTATTTTTTATGATGCTTTATGCTTAAAAATATACTATTATACACAAAATATGATAACAATTGCGACTTATATCAATAAATAGTTGTAATATAAGTGAGTTGTGAAGTGGCAAACTAGTGATTAGTGAACATAAAGGGCAAATTCGTATGCATATTCATACAGCGCATCCAACCCTATAACCAATTGATTCTCCTGTGTCATCTGTTTGCGAAAAATAGGGCATTTAGAAGAGAAAGGAGATGTAGGGTTTGCAGAAATCGGTATTTCTAAGTGAAATCTGAATTATATTATTTTTTTATTTTGGTCTTAAAATAGACGTGAAATTAAATATGGTGCAGACTTTAATAATTATAAAATTATAAACGATGAAATTATTTAAAAAAGGCTAAATTTCCAAATCGTCTGTTTTCATATCATTAAGTGCCGCCTCGCATGTATCGCAGTGGTTCGATGATCTTATATGGATAGGTTCTATAAATGAGTGGCTTAATCATCCAGCATGGTACATAATGGAGTGCGAGCTGAATTGGTCTCTTCGACAAATATTAGAGGCTGAATCGTAAGAGTTCTTTTAAAGATAACGTTACAAATTCCCAATTATTTATTTTTAAATATTGAAAAAAAATCAAGCACAAAAATCGTCCAACCTATTGATGGATTGATTTTCAAGAATATTTCTTATGATTATAACATGTGTTGGATATGTCTAGGCGCACTAAAGGAAGCAAAAACTCAATACGCTTTTTAAGGATAATCCTGAATAATAACCTGAATAAATGTATAACTGTGCTGCATGGTTTTCAGTTTTCTTCATTAACAAATTACAAGTTACCACAAACGTTTAACTTATTATTAAAATATAAATTTTTAATTGACACATTTGTAAATAAATATTAGTGATTCTTGGTATTTCACACCTATTGCAAAAGATGTCGTCAACAAAATTTCAATTTAGAAGATCAACTACTTTCAACTCTTTGCTCCTACTATTAATTTTCACCATAGCTTTGGATTTATGTAAATTACAAATTCAGAAACTCAAGATTTACTTTTTTATAGTTTGTATTTTACGGAGCTAAAAATAGGAGTTTGATCCGGTGGACCAAAAGAACCCAAGCGCATATTTTTTAAAGATAAGGGGGCGTTTACACGACCAATTTTTCTACGGCGATACGAAAATGCGATAATATGGAGATACGGAGATAATAAAACCCCATTCACAGCACGGCCCCTTTTTATCTCCGCATCCTCGAAATTCTGTATTTCCGTATCTCCATATAGAAAAAGTGGCCCGTGTTAACGCACAAACCAAAAGAGGTGAAACGATGAGCGCAGAGAACTCGAGCGCTTTTGTCCAATAAAACTGAGCATCTTTACGAATACCTGAACATGATTCTACCTGCAGACCACGTTGTGTAATCGGTCATCTACTAACAGTCAATCGTATTAATTTGATTTTATGTGTGAATCGTCAGAGTAATTGATCGGCTATATACACGTCATGATTAATGTTAACGTTATTTATACAGCATACGGCCATACGCATAAACGACAAAACAATGGGGGCCCCGAAAGCAGCCTGTGCCTAGGGCCTCCAAATGTCTTAATCCGGCCCTGGTCTTAATATAATTTAAACGTTTTCAACTTTTATACTTCAAATAAAACAACATCCAGGATTAACATTAAGGGCCTATATAATAGGGGCAGGTGATGCAGTGGGAAAGTTCAGTTAGAAATTATATCAACTTTTTAAGACAATAACCTTTTTTCTTTTAACGGCTGTTAATAAAGTTGCCAATTTAATTGATGTAAACTGATTTATATTTTCGCTATTTTACATCGCACAAAATAAACGATAACGTAATTAATTAAAGGTTGCATAACAATATGTATATATATATTATACACTTACATATTAAAAGCTTACTTGCTTTAGCTAACCCCTCCCGTAAAAAAATGTATAGACAGAATCACGAATTTCTTACCACCGACCGACCCATCCTCAAGTTTTCTATTTAAAATGTGCAATAACAAACAACTGAGATCGTGGTAAACAGATATAACAGATATAAACAGATAAGCAGGATAAATTTATATTAATTGTCTGTCAAACTACAAGCTAATTAAATATTTCAGAATTGATTATTTGAATGCATTATCTGGCCGTGTTTGATCTTCCATCTGATATAATAAGAATAAGTAGAATTTAATCAAATGCATTACTCGACTAAGCAAGCTATATACACTAATGAGATCAAATTTTTCCGAAGAGTAGAGTAACAAATTGTGACCGTGGAGGCATGGGCCGATGTATCAAAGTCTAAAGAGCTTGTTTAATCTTTTTGTCTGCATACATGCGCACTTCATCTTCCAACTTTTTATCAGTTCGAGTGCATCAAACTTGTGAAACACAATCCAGCTTCAGCTCAACAAACTGCTGAGCTAGTTGTCCTGGAGAATATACAAGTTTATCTAAGAGGTCACTGAAATGTTTGGGAAAAACCATTTTAAGAAGGCAACATGCAATGGCCAATACGAAGTGCCTTTGGTATTTCTTCGTTCAGTAGAGTTTCTGTTCTTTCTGAAATTAGAAAGGCATTTTGAACTCTTCCATTATTCAAAGTGAATTTTACAGCCATGCATACTTGGCACATTTTCTTATTGTGCCTTATTCCCATGATATCGTTTTCTGGCTCTTCAGTCTTGCTTCCATCCTCAGGTAAAGATGAGAAAAGATTCTAACGGTCATATTGTTTTATATATATATCATATATATATAAAACAATATGACATATATATAATATATGTATATAAACGGTAGTTTTTACAATACTATTCATTTAAATAAAAGATAGAGTTTATTTAAGATCCTCCTATAATTAATCAATTAAATAAATATTATTACCATACTAAATATTACATACTCTAGCATGAAAATTTATTTCTAGTAGTATTTTAATTTAGTAGTACCTTAACTTAATACAAGAAGGGTATGTTTGGCCAAATTGTATTTCAATTTTTATTTAAGTTTCCTCAATCTTTACCTATACGCATCATAGGGACAGAATTAAAGCAGTCATCCATTTCGAATGATGGACGAACCTTCTCCCCTGAAACAATCACAAAGGTATTAGTTATTTTATTTGTTGAATGCCAACACAATTCGATAAATAATTCCATGCTTACTTGATGAAATGGTATATTAAGGATGTCCAATCTCGCTTGGATATTTTGGAACATGTTATCTATCAATTGAGAAATGAAAACAAAGACCAAAACGAAAGAATGCATCAATTGAAAATCCAAAACGAAAATCAGTATGAAGAAATACTCCAATTGAAAACCGAAATCAATCATCGAAAAGAGGATATACGTCAACTAAAGAATGAAAACACTATTCAAAAAGAGGATATACGCCAGTTGAAGGATGAAAAGAAAAATCGAGAAGAGGACACTCAGCAGATCAAGTCTCTTTTGGACCGTCTCATTCTTGACTGTTGTATTATTAAACTCACTGCAAATCACCGCTCTAAAAATAATGAAGAAGTTAATGGAATTTCTATTGACGCATCTAAAAGTCCTATCACAGCGAGACAAAATGGAATTGAGGCCAGAATGAAACGCCAAGCAAATGCTGAGGGAGACACTTCTTCTGCTTCGTGGGCTAAGCTAGAAATTTCAGACCACGTAATTGGATATATGGATTACGATACATATACTGTCAAAATTTACGATCATGCTTCTAATAAAGATGTGAATATGAAAAACGAAGAGAAGAAGTACTACTTCGAACCCATCGGTCAGTTGGATCATGCCACCGCGAAGAGCGCTTTCAACAATATTTCGAAGAAAGCTGAAATGACCTTCAACGTTAATATGTGGAGCGACAGCATAAGAACTGCAGTACACAAATTCATAGCAGATGACCTGAAACAGGGACCTGTGAATATTAATCTAGTTCGTCTATTACCAATTGATAGGGTGATGCTTTTCAACGAGATTGGTTCGTCGCAACATTTTGAAATTGAACAGAACTGGATCAATTACAAGAGTGACAAATATTTGAAATTCAAGTATACCTGCGACCAACTAAAGGAGTGTAACGATTTGGCTATGCAAATGAGAAACAATCCAGGGCAGTTCCATTTCAATATGAGGTTCGGCCTGCTGTCGTTGCAAAAGCCACAAATTAAGGAGACGAAAATTAGCATGGAGAGCATCATTCATGGAGAAATGATGAACAAATTGAATCAAAAATTCCCAGAGACGAGAGTAATACTCCTCACTGCTAACGGAAAGAAACGACTGCTGAAAGAATTGTCTGAAAACTTTGTCACTCAAACTATTGATGGTAGCCAAGTTCCAACGAAGAATTCTCAAAGTGAAATTTACATGAGGCTTGAAAGTATGCTTCGGTTCAATTGCACCACTATCCAGAAAGGCGATGAAAAAGCCTGGGAGGAAAATGTTTTCTGGAACCAGGATAACTTTAGGCCAGACCGGTCCGCTAGAATCGTGAACGAAATCTATAACAAGTTAGATACCGAAAGCAAACAGAAATTTGATTCAGCATTTAAGTACTCTAAAAAAGAGGAACGTGAAACAAGTGGATCGTTATTTTATTTTATAACTGACAGTGAAAAAGTAAATTCCGACTTTTCCATGGAAGGTTTTGACTCCAAGGAAAGTATGCAAACGTTTTTAAATGAGGCAATATCCCACGTTGAATGGGATGGTGTGAAGTTTGTTCCAAAGCAGATGACATTGTATGCTCTAAACATGGCTAGACTGAAGAACAAACAGGCATTCAAAGATACAGATATAAAAATTTCTTATACAACTTCCATGTTGACCATCAGCGTGAGAATTGATTCTTCTTTGAGCCCAACAATATCAAACGAACTATTCGAACTCGAAAACAAAGTCTCAGGTAGAATCTATTGAATTTTTACTTATAGTTATTCTCATAACGATTTCATTTCGATTTCATTTTTGATTCGTCACGGATTATAAAGGTTTGACGGAAAGGTTAGCTGATTTTAATGCTGAAATAACAAATTTGAAGGCCGATTTTCAGAAAGAGATAAAAGGTATATAAAAACTTGAATGAAAAGTAGTTCAGGTACCATTTGATTTTTATTTAATTTTCTTATTTAATTTTAAAATATTAGAATGAAACTTGCCTCTCTTATCTCTTAATTGTTTTTATGCTTTGATTTGGTTTATTTAAAACTGTATTTGGTTAATATGGTGGGAGTTAACATTTTATGTACTTTTTCTTGTTTTCTGGTCATTTTAACATTATAGAACTGGAGCACGTAAAAAAAGGGAAAGGACTATTATTACGAACCAAACCCTCATCATGTGAGGATTTAAAAAATATAGGTTACTACCTCAACGGATTCTATGCAATCAAAGACAAGTCGACCGAAATGGTGCAGAACGTCTACTGCCAATTTGAATCCTCAAGTAAGAAATTCATTTTAATATATTATTATGATTTTATATATTATCATTTTAAATAATGATACTTTAAATATCTCACTAAAAAGTGTTTACTTAAAAATGTAAGACATACTGTATGTCTCGAGTGCACTTCTGAGACAATTGTCTTAAAAATGAAGACAAGTGTCTTAGAAATGCACTTGTCTTACATGTTTAAGTAAACACTTTTTAGCGAGATATAGTAGCCAATAAGCTTTATTACTGAGATTACAATTAAATATAAGTAGAATTACGATTTTAAAAATATCTTTTTACTGTATTTAACATTTTAAAATCTTTATCATTTAAGCTTTTAAAAAACAAAAAGTTTTAAAGTATGGAAATAGGCCTATTATTGGCCTTACTGTCCAAGTGTAAGGGCACAAGAGAGGCCCATCCGAATGTTCCATTCAGGCTTCAGTCTTGTTTTAGCATTCATGAAATTCCTCTTTGCGCTTTCTTGCTATATATGCAAAACTTATTTTGTGATGGTTACAAGTTTTGAGATTACTGAAAGAAATCAATAACTGTAATTATATATTATCCCTGAGGGGATTTAATAATCCCAGAAGGTCTATACCCCGATTATCCCCCCTCCTTTTCAGGGGGAAGAAAAAGAGAAAGCTCAGTTCTATCGTACGTGGTAAAAGTACTGTAGGCTGCAATTGCGGGTTGCGGTTCTGAGCTTTTTTTGGATTTTTTTTCGGTTTTTGGCGGATTTTGGCGGATTTCGGCGGATTTCGGCGGATTTTGGCGGATTTCGGCGGATTTTAGCGGTTTTAGCGGTTCTTGGATTATCTGTATTTATTACAGTCCAAATCAATTAATTTTTCTTCCTGGATGATTAGAGCATCATTCTCTTCCTATCCCAGTAATAAAAATGTCCTGCAATACTGTATTTCTGCCAGAAATAACTTGTTTTTATTGCAGTAGATAGGTAGATGAGGTGTGCGCTAAAAGTTGTTTTTCACCGGAAAACTTAGCCTACCTTCTAGCAGTCTAGCACTAGAAATCATGTAATAAGGTGTTTTATGACCTCGTGAGAGGTCATCAAAACACAAGTTGAATGTATCTTGAACCTTTTTTTCCCTATTAATGGTAAGTAAAGCATCTAAAACTTTTATTTGAGCATTGGACCCAAACGATAACCATACTCAAACCAGTCGACGGTTAGATTACTAGATTTTAAAAATAATGTTAGATCTGGAAAAACGGCTGGATTTTTCAGGTTGGGGTGATTCATCATCTACCTCGATGGAATAACAATTTTATTTGATAGCGGGTAGCCAATTCGGCGTCACTAGCCAGATATTTCTACTAGGATAGCTAAATAATAAATATTACACGAGCAGCCTTTAAAAAGTGCATCTCATATATAAATATTTATATTTAATATTTTCTTAAAGTAACACTATATTGAGAAATACTTTTAAGACAATGAGGATTTTTTCTTTTAAGACAAGGAATTCGATCGCAATTGTGAATTTAGCTTTAAAAATCGAAATTGAAAAAAAAAGACCAACCCCGAAGGTATATACCGGAACGGGATCTTGTATACAGAGATATTTTACATGTTATTGACCAACATGCTTTTACACATCAGCAGCCAAAGGATTACATTGCTACCAATGCGACTCGTCAGAAGACATTCGATGCAGTGAAGAGCTTACTAGCCCGGATCTCCAGTCCCTGCCTTGCGATACAGCAGACATATCAGAGCCTAGATATTGCATTAAAATGACAGGCATTTTTGGAGGTATTTTAAAAATATACTTCTTATCGCATTTTCTATGAAAAATAGGAGTTCTACTACCCCAACTATTTTCTTAAAAATGAAATTTACTGTATTAATATTAGAAATTAAATTATTTTAAGTATTTTCATTTTTGATAGCATAAAAGCGTAACATAAACCTTCTAATTATAGTTTTACAAGTTTTAGTTTAAACCCGTTTCACTAAAAGAGTTTTTCTTGTGCGATTGATTGATTAGGGAATCTCGGAGCAAAGCGTTTCTGTTCAGAGCGCTTTTTGGACAATTACTGCACTATAGTTCGACGACCCGGTGATCAACAAGAATATCGTTCGTGCGTCTTTACGTGCCAAGAAAATGGTTGTAACGGCTAGCATCGCCCTCATCTCGGCTATTTGATTCCTGATATCCATGCTAATACAATGAATGCTTATTGAAAACCCTGGGTTGCATTGTGAAGTTAACTATTTACTCTATTTTCTGCTTAATTCGATGTAGTTAAACATTTTTTATCCAAATCTTTTCAAATCTCTGTCAAATCACGTCGAAATGAAATGATAGAATTATTACATTCAGATCCTCAATATATACCATTGTTCAAACCTCCTTTTCTTAATTTCTTTAACCAATACCCCCATCGGTATGCTATCTCATATCAAATACTTTTGTAAGTGCGCGTACTTGTACTTTTCATAGATTTGATTATTGTTGTGAAATATAGGTTAGTATGAGATCTAGTCCTCTTATCATATATAATGTAGAGAGCAGCGGTCTAACAGTCTTGTATGTAAACAAGAGTGTGGATTTATTTGTATGCCAAGGTCTTGGCAGGAATATATATGGGGTTGTATAGAGATGATCTAAAGATACTTCAAAGTTCTCAGCAAAAAATATATACTTTGAAAAAAAATGCCACCAAACAAAAAGAATTTTAAAGATGTATAAACAATTGCGTAATCTTCATTTCCGTCTAATTAATTTATGAAAAGTGAAGTATACACAAGTAAAAGAATTATTTTTAATACTTAACCTAATTGGACTTTCAACTTTATTTCCATTTTTCATTGGTATTTCATTTTCTTTGGCGTTGATTGTCGTTCGCCGCAGTTTTCTATTTTAATTGGTTGAAACATTTTTTATAGTTTTTAAAACGAGAGTGAGGCCGACTGTCTTGTTTTATTTCTGAAATAGAAGCAAGTTTAGATTCAAGTGTATATTTTTAAGCCATACCGTTAGATGGCAGCATATTTCGGGAATTAAACAGTCGAGTTCGTGGCCTAGCGAATCCCGCGAATTCAACTGTTTTTTTTCCATCTCTCAAAAAATCAAACTCCATTGGAAACCACTTACGGGACAATAAGGGTGAATGTTGTAAGGACAGTATTGGGTACTCGAGTCCTTACAAGCTATTAGATGGGCTCAAGTGTGACTATTGTGTCCTTCAGTGGACATATGTACCTTGCTGGTATGTGGGTTATTTATACCGTATAAATAACCCACATAGACAAGGACGTATAAATTATACGTCCTTTTATTACCATATAATGTATTCTTGTTTTAAATATGCATATTGGTGGATTTAGAAAAGATCTAAGTTTACAATGTTGCGAGTGAAAAAAATCAAATAAATGAGCTCTTCAAATGATTTGACATATACGCCAACATAGTTCTACATAACTTTATTTATTAGCTTTACAAGTTTATAGGCTACATTAGGAATATTCTAGATTTATAAATGAATTTACTTTACTCAAATAACTTGAACTTCTTCACTTTAAATCTGAAGATTCCCCATTATACATAAATCCATCATATTTTTTTTCGAGGTGAGACACAGGAATGCATTATGAAATCATGACCACAATCCGGCCACAAAGGCTCACGGCGGGCCCGAGAATGGTTATTACTGGTATTAATGCAGCTAGTCCCTTTGTTATCATCTAATGCGCAGCAGCATCGCATTTAGTTGTAAATGTCAAGGCACGGAGTTGTAAATGATAATGTTATTTAATAACAATGCCGAGGTCTTGGCAAGAAGTTATAAAATATTTAAAGCTTATATGTGTCTACTTCTAAGTGGTAAACTCTCTAGATCTTAGTACTGTAATACTCTTTGATATATTATTTATATTATATTCTTTCATATTAAAAACAAAAATTGTTAGGTCTTATTGAATTTTTAAAACACTGTTTTACCATGCGCTATATCTAACTGAGGATTTGGTTAATCGTACAGCAGATTTTACAATCCCAGCTACGAAGTCGCAAACTTGATAAGTATATACACATAATTCCGTAGTTTAGGCGCAATCGCCGACAAAACCATGAAATAATATTACAGGCAATATAAAAAAGTAGATTTATTTTATCTAAAATAGTTTCGGCTTATATGAACTACAATGACATGCAATCAAAAGTGCTTTTAGAACTACAACATGATGAAAAATAATTTTGTAACTTGCTATCTAGTGGTCAAGCGTTACAAGCTAGGACCGTGATGAACTTAATACTAATTGAATTGAATGGAATTGTAAATGATAACAAGTTGGATATATTGACTTCTACGAATTACATAAAATGAATTACAACACTATAATACTTATGAGATGGAATTGAAGATAGAGATGGATGAGTGAATGTGCACAATATAAAGATACGAGTGTCGGATACGGATATGCTGAGGGGGGTTCTAATAAAGTACGGAATACGGAATACAGAATACGGAATACGGATTAGGAAAGTACGGAATTTTGGTACGGAAAACGGCTTTATTAAAGTACGGAACATAAAAGTACGGAAAATGTTATTTTTTTATTTGCATGTTAAAGTACGGAATTATTTTTACGGAATTGGTTTTTTGATTTGATTACCATCTAGTATCAGGTGTTGAGTAATTTGGACAAATCCACTTCCCCAGTTCCACTTCCATGTTTTAATGTGCAATATTTAGATTTTGAAAATTAAATTTTATCTTTCGCTGTGGTCGCCATCTAGTATCAACTTTTGCACAATTCAGCGAAACCACTTCCCCAGTGTACTAATCTACTTATTTCTAATTATTTTTTTCTTTGATCGCCATCTAGTATCGAATTTTTGAGCTATGGGCGAATCCATTTCCCCAGTTCCACTTTCATGTTTTAGTCCACGATATTTTGATTTGCTTTTGCAAATCTATTTTTTAACGTTACTCCAACGTTTCAATTGATTCGCCATCTAGTGTTACATTTGTCAAATATATTTTTGCTGTTTAGTTGCTTGAATTGCGATAAAAATTAGGGCCGAACTAAAGTGCCATAAAATAAACAGCCGATTTTTGTTTGGCAAGAACACGTCAGACGTTTTGGACGCTATGAAGATGTTGCATTTAACTTCCAACCTTAGACCAATTTGTTCGCAAATTCTACAAGTACAAAATTGTCAGCTTAACTTGAACTTGTTAATCAAATTCATTTAATTTGTTTAAATATTTTAACTTACTTAATTAAATAAATAATAATAGCCACATAAAATAATGACAGCTTCAATAGCGATAACCTGCTATAGTTTGGTTGTATCTAAATATAAATATGTGATTCCGTAGAATACAATACGATGCCTCATAATATTGCAGATATGATATGGTGCGATAACAGATAACAAAAGTACGATGCGATATAATTCCATAAATTAACGCAGCTAATACCTTGCAGGCTTTCTGTAGTTCAATAGTTCCCATGAGAATGAATATTACACACCACAGCAGTACGATATAATGTAACTCCAAATAGCTCTTTATGATTTCAGGCTATAGTTCTGTTGGATATAAATATACAATACTATATAGTACGATAGGGCATCACATAGCAAGTTTAACTTCATTTCCCATCTGAGCACTCTTATAATGCTACAATAACGTGATAAAGAGTCAATACGTACATATAATAAGTACATAAATATATGTATAATAAATATAAATTTTGTTCTGACTTATCTCTCATGTCTAAAAAATGTCGAGACCTCTATATAAGAAAATAGGTGTTGGAGGCTGTTTTCATGGGGAAGACCGCACCAAAGTTTGATAACGCGTCATTATGATGCGTGTAAGAGCATTCGCTTAAGGTTTGTAGAAAATCGTCTAATAGAAGGAATAAGCCTTAAAAAAAGAAATATATTTGTTTTTAATACTTAAGATACCATATAGTAATCTAAAATCTAGTACAATATAATGACACCATATGGTACGATAACTCATAGTACGGTAAGATACATATTGTATAGTTAGATACAGTATAGTGCGATAATTATATGACTCCATATAATCCGATGTGTGATTTTATGCTTTTTTGGTTAGTGGTGAATATATGATAAAATAGTACGATAAGATACAAAATATAGTACAATACCATATGAGACCATATAGTTCGGTACAGTGTATGATACTTTGCAGTCCAGTTAGATGTGAATATATATTTAACCGTACAGTATGATATGATTTCACATAGTACGGTAAGATACCAGGCATAGTTCATAAGGGTAAACATGGTGTGACATAATGCCTTATAGAACGGTTGGATAAGATATAGTACGGTGCAGAAGATACATCAAGTACCTAAAGTTATTGTTTTACCTCGGTGAAATCAATTTTTATTGTTGAGCGCAAAGATAATAATAAAACCTGTTATATTAACAATATTATACACAAGGTTTATTCCGTTTTCTAACAAAATTATTTGTTTATTTCGCAACAGGCAAGACGTACAACACAATCGTAATGAAAGGAACAAAAAAGCAAAATAACAAAAAAAATATTTAGGCGCTTTAATATTGAAACTATGATGTTTTTTATCAAGGTATTCTTAAATAACCTATTATACTTAATATGGCAAACTTAATACTAGTCTTTGATTCAACTTTTTACAAGTTATAAAAACGTTATACTTAATGCCATTTATTTCCGGACGATACCACCAATACCTTATTATAAGTACTCTTCATGAGCTGAGATATGATTTCATTTTATAACAAAAGCGAAAAATATCAAAACATTATAATCGCAGGGAGAGGGTATCCATTAAAAGGAATTCTTTTTGGGGAAAATGAAAATGGTGTTTAAATCATTACTTTTACTTTGTATTGGTTAATTTGCTTCCCTTTAAATGGATTGATTTCTTAAAACTGCTCTAATTCATATTAATTTATAAGGTGTCGTCATGTTGTGAAAGATAATTTGAATATGAATTCATACTTGAAATTGGTAAACTAATAATAGCATAGGACCAATTTGTGAAAGGCACGCGTATGTTTACATATTGGTTGTAAAATATGTGCGTTACGGCCATGGCTATATTTCCAAAACAACGGAGGCTAAGCACGACTGTCCAGCTATTAATACATCAAAGTCAAAAGTCATACATCTTGATCGTCCAATACTTCTAAATGGTTTGAAACAACATGCTTTAAAGAACGAGTTTGTACAAGCAATTATTTGATGGGGAGTTTATTTTCCGTTTTGATTTTTTCAAATTTATACGATATTCTCATTTGCTTTTAAATATTGTTTCTTAACTATTTTCCCTATTTATATAGTTTTACACTGTAATATGATATAATATAATAACATTATGGTATATATGTCATATACTATGAGATATTTAAATTTGCACGTATTAATTATTATAATGTTGTATAGTATGCATGTCGTATGATATCTTATACATAGTAATACTTAAAAAATTACTAGAAAATATTTGTATCGTCTAGAAGTGTTTTGCAGTAATTAATAATTATTTTTGAGCAAATAAAAAAAATTTAATAAAATTATTATTTCGTAAACTTGCAAAGATTTAACTAGAATAATCTTTGTCGGTGTCAAGATTCATTGTTTTCCATTCAGTCAACAGTGGTAAGTTTAATCTAATGTATCCAAATTAATCTTTAATTCTTTCTGCTTTCTAATCCCGAGTTATGTTATATATACTTGATAAAGTGTAAGTAATAAAACACCATATAATAGCACTGCGTTTTGTTTGACTAAATTCAATGGAAAGTCAATTTCTTTTCCGTAAAAAAAAATATTTGAACCGAGAATATCGCTTTCACTTCTGTGCACAATTTTGTTATTTTAACTTTGAAATTTCACACATATACTTGATTATAAAAAATATTCATTCTTGATCCAATCCTTCACTATGAGTGTCGTTCTCATCATTTTCTTTGCTTCTTTTCCAAATCTTCTTTAGTTCGCCAATTAGGATCTTGACTGCTCCTCTGACATAGGGCACCTGCGATTTTCTCAGCTCTTTTACAAACTGGACCAGTGCGGTGGAAACAATGTGGTCCCATTCAAGCGGTAGGAAAATAATGTGCTTGATACATCGAACTACAACCTTGATTTAAAAAAAGAAATGTATGGTGACGAAGTTATTGGAAAGATACACAGTTTACCTGCTCGTTTGCCTCATTCTTTCTAATTATTTCGATATAATGATCAATAGCTTCGGGAACAGTAACCCCCCACTCCAAAAAATGTCTTTCTTCGTTTTCAAGCTCTTCCTGGAATCTTTTCCGGTACTCTTCGGTTTCTGTCTGGCTGTTTGATTGAAGTTCTGACTGACTGTCTAATTGTTCTTCTGGTTGTTGTAGTTCGTCGCATTGGTTGTAGTTTTGGTCCTCTTCATGCACTATCGAGAATTCATGAAAAAATATTTCTTCTGGCTCTTCGTGGAAGGATTCCGTTTTTAGAGAAGATGATAGTCCATCGATTTTATCCCTAGTTAAAATATAATGCATTAATTTAATGTACAACAAAGTATTAATATATCTTTTATACAAGTATACCTTTCATGGCCATTCCTATTTATGTATTCACAATTGAAGCTGTCAGATTTGTTCGCTTCTAACTCCATCGTTAATGAGAGATCCTTAGTTCCACTCCTAAAAAATAAAATGTAATGATATTATGAATTATAATGCTAAAAAATAATATAATACTAATAAAATGATATAATATTAAATAAATGATGTAAGTTAATGAAAATAGTTTATGAAATCACACTTGTTAAATTTAAAAAAATATATTTTTAAAGAACAAATTTTTTCCGTTCAAAATTATATTCTGCTTTTCTGTTATCTGGACAGGTTGAACCCCATTTTTACTTATGGAATTTCCAATTCGTTTGTTCTTAGCTGTTTGTATTTCATAGTAATGTACCATATCATAAAATTATTGTATCACACAATCGTGTTCCACATTACGTCGTACCATTTAGTATAAGGCTTAAATGGATTCTGAAATCTCCAACTTAATCCATTTTGTTTGCACCTTAATGCTTAACGAGATAGCTAAAGTTATAGTAATTAATTAACTTTTTAAAATGTTACTTTCGCATAAAAACAGACAAAAGATTATTAAAGTATTATATTAGATAGAATATGGGTATTGACACAAGTTTAATCGAATTTTTCAACTTGTTCAATAAATTGTATATGCAAATGGCAATTTACATACAGTTTGGTCCAAATAAACTTGAGGGGCACAAAGCACTAAACAGCTCACGACACCCTCAAGTTTATTTGAACCATTCTGTACATACTTTTTAAATTTTAACCTTATCACGAATTCAAAGTTTGTAAATATTTCATCGATCTCATGCTTACATAATATAATATAACATAAAATAATTAATGTAACCATGATACTTCTATGCACTATATGGTAACTAAAGCTCGTTTAATAAGTATCGTACTGTAAATTGCTGGCTGCTTCCTCATTGTCTTGATCATCAGGGAGCGGATGAAGGCAATCTTCACAACGGAAGAGTTTTCCATTTTCTGGGTTCACGCATCCAATGTGAAACTGGTTTTTGCAGATGAAGCACTTGATCATTTTTGTAAATTTTGACGGATGGACCTCTTGATTTGCATCATGCGGGGCTCTACATTTGCAAAAGATTCTTTCCTTGATCGAGCCAACTGGCTTCCAGCTTCGGTTTGAAATACGATGGATCTCAGGAAATTGGGACAATTTGAAGTGGGGGTTTCTACCCTGATCAAAATCAATGAGTGTTTTTTAATATGATCCCGCATTTCGGATACATCAAAGCGAATTTCACAAGGGTTGTGGCCAAGTGCCAAAGCGGTAGCGAAGGCAAGAGCGAAAGGTCCGCAGTTGTAGCCATCCGTTTGTTTTTGGCATGGCATCACATGAATTTCAATTGTTTCGGACATGCAGTGTTCAATCAGGGAAGCTCCAGTTATCGCATTCTTGTCGGGGCCGGAAGAAGTTGTCAAACTGTCAAAGCACATGATTCTCGATGGATCTTTGCCAAAACCTTTCGCAAGTACGATCCAGTGGTTTCCCGTGTTAAACACTTGAATCCAGCGCTCGGATAGTGTTGGTTCAAGGTCCACATTTGCATGTTGCACATTGACTAGTGCTCCTATATCAGGCCTCTCACTGCGAATAACCGCTAAAAAGCTGTTAATGGTACTTGATTCAAGGCAATTATTTTTCAAAATGTTCGATTCGATTTCTTCTTGGTGCAAATATTCATTCCGTCGAGGATCAATGACGGTCCCGAGTTCGAAAAGCGATTCTGATTTGGCTGTGTCGAGTCTGGTCTTGTAGCTGTCTGGTGCATCTTCGTCGTTGAAAGAGAGGTCTTCTATATTTTCTTTCTACATAAATATATAAAAGAGTTTTAAATATATTATTCGTCAATAAATCTCGTTTTCCTCAACAAAGTAAAAATATTTCTTATAGTAATTCAATATTTAGCTTCTACTTTGCATACTATACTTAATGCATGTATATTTTTAAAACAGGAATATGTGTCATTTTACGATATTCTAACAATATCATATTATTGGTACATACTATGTGATTTCTGAGCATAATTTGTTATACTTTATTTTTTAAGTACAAAAAGTTATTGTGATAATTCCGATTTTTTAAATACGTGCATTGCATTTATAAATGCAAAAAACCACACTGCACTGTGTGTTAGTTTACTGGAAACACTGTTACATATAGAAAGGAGTGCTTTGCATTGCAGGAGATAGTTGTATATAAAAATATTGCGGTAATGTTATAAATATATACTACATATTGGCATTGAAAATGATTATTACTATACAAAAAATATAATATTATATATTTTTCATCATACTAGATAATACTATAAATACTTGTAAAATATAATATTGAGGAGTATAGATACTATTTCCAAATGATATTTCTTAAAAATTGTGGTAGAAAAAAAATCATATATAGTTAAGTAGAATATAATATCATACATTACACGTTTACTGAACAATAAGCTTACTTTTTTCAAACAACTGCTAGGCCATGGTGTGCTTTTCTTTCCCGAGGATTTCAGTGAAGTACGAACACTGTGTTTTCCTTTCTTCGAAGAAGTTTTCTTTAGTTTAAATTAAAAATTTATAAATATATATTTATGTTTTCAATTGAAATAAATATTGGAAATTTAAACATAAACAAATCAATAATAACGTCCAACCTTTTTATCCTTTAGGCCAATGTTGCGTATAGGATCCGTACAGTTGGTATTCGAAAAGAATTCAGGGGCACACTCCTTACTGGGATCATCATGTTTCGGGATGAATTTCTAGAACAGTAAAAATAAATGAAAATGCAGATAAATTAAAATAAAACGGTAAAACTTGGAGTGAAAGAAATTGAAAATAAAGTATAAACCTTGTTCGACTTTCTTTCATTTTTGTTTTTGTTTTTGCTGCCAAACACATGGTGATCCGCGCCGAAAAGTTCGTCCATTTGATCTTGAGAGAGAGGAAGGCCGCAAAAACGATCCTGTTCTTCATCGTCATCCTCATTTACCTGAAAATTGTATCACGAACAAAATGTAAACAACCTATACATCCATTCATTGATTTAAAAATCAATTATTTAAATAATAATTTTTCATGTTAACACCTTTTGTTTCTTGATTTTTGAAGTTTTTGTGTTGTCTTTATATGGCCTTTTCTTCCCAGATCTAACTTGTGGGTTTCGCCCTCTCTTTCTGTAAAGCGATGCGTTTCGCGGTCTCTTGGTTCTCTCGTCACGAATGCCAACCGAAATTTCAGCCGCAACAGTGTGAGAGCAGATGTCGGAAGATTTGCAAAAGTCACAATAAAGGTCCGGAAAAATGCGTACTTTAATAGGCACGGAACCTTCATGAATGGTAAAAGTTTGCTCGTCAGAATTTAAAAAAACCTTTCTTTCCTTTTGAAAGGTCAACGCTCTTGCAAAAAGAGAAAGGAGCGCTGAATCTTCTTTTTCCATTTTATGCTCCATTTCTTCTTTGTCAACCATTGTAGATTTCATCTATTCAATAATTTAGCAATAAAGTTAGTAACATTTTCTATATAAATTGTTCGTTCAATATAATAATAAAAAGCTGTCAATATGCAAGTAAAAAATAAATTTAATAATGATAAAATATTCACCATAGATTGCACCGTAACCTTGGCATTTTTTATATGCATGACTATTTCTTCGCCGATTTTGTAGTCATCTTCGGTGCATTCTGAAACTATTAGCTGTGGTTTATCCTCTAAAAGGTTGTAGCTGTTTGCAAGCGAGTCCACCAGAGTCCATTTTTCACCCACTTTGTACCTCGCACGCAGGATTTGTATATGAAAGGAGTGGAAGAGATCGCGTAGACCCACGACAAAGCAATCAACTGGATGCTGCTTCCAATTGAAAAAACCAGCTACTAGAGCATTCATAGACTCAGATCGGTTTGTAGTGACACTTTCAATACCATGATGAGAGAAAGTCCACTTTCCAATCCGATCAATATCCTTATGGATGTTGTTCACAAAATATTGTGAAAATTTCTGTCAGAAATTTAATAAATTAAGAATACTAAAAATACATTTATAGGATAACTTAATATAAACTAATATGGTACATGATAATACAATATATTATGGCATAGTATTTAGCTAATAATTTTTAAACAATATTATATTAAAAGAAATAAAGAATTATACCTTCTTCCAATTTGATTGTTTTAAAATCAACTTGGCTTGGTACTCTTCTTTTGAATTGGATCTCATCAGCTCATACAAATCATTCTTGTAATTTTCTCTGATCTTACTCGCCGTTTCTTCTCCATCAGCTCTGGGTAAATGACGCTCACAATCTTGAATAACGTGGTTCCAGCATCGATAGACACCAACATCAGGTAGTATCTTTCGGATAGCTTGAACTATGGCAGCTTCCGCATCAGTGACTATGTATAAGCGATCACCTGCAGTTGCTATTTCAGGAAACACCTGTAAAGGATTTGTTCAATGGTGAAGTTTATTAATATAATATTTCAATGGGCTATTAAAACAAATTTCTGGGATGCAATCATATTATACACAGGTACATAATGTAATATTACATACGGAATACTATACTCGACTATACCATGTAATATCTACACGCAATATTACAATGTAATACATAAAGACACATTCTTAAATAGATAAATGTTCGTTATCTTATAATCTTGACTTTTGTGTAATATAATGCACATCTTTTAATAATGCTATTATGCTGAACACAGCGAGCACGAATTTGAATGTAGTATTTATCTGTATCATTTAAAATTATGTCTCAGGGAATGAAGTAGATAGGCATATCATTAAAAATAAAAATAAAATTCTGCATATTAAAAATGATTACCTCAAGAAGTTTTTGCCAGAAATAGTCGTGATCCTCATTTGTTCTTTTCTCGTGAATAATGTAGGCCAATGGAATTATAGGAGCTTGATCAAATTCCAGTTCCGGAAACACCAACATGGATACGTAATAATCACCAAGATCGAACTTCGTGTCGTAGCACAAACCAATGTGACCAAGCTGTGGTGACATCATTATCATTTTCAGTTTTTCAAGGAGAAGCGGGTCGTAGCCAAAAATTTTCATGTCATCATAGGACAGTTCTTGCTTGTATATGAAAGGATGGATCGCTCTTTGAAGTTCCACTAGATTGTAATACTCATCATGGCTCAGTCTTCTTTTGGCCTTCTCAGTTTTCATTGCATATTGTACTTGCTGCAAACCTCGAGGAACTGAGTTAATGTGACAACTCAAATCTGCTGGTGCTTTGTTAAGCAAATCGCGATGCACATAAGAGGCGGATTCATTTACTCGCTGTTTTATATTATTGATGACTTCTTTTTTGGTTCGGAAATAGTTTGGGGTTTTGTTTCCTTTATCTTTTTTATTTCCGTGAGGGAATTGAACAACGATTCTCTCGTCTCCCAAGTATCGTACAAGTGCCTACAAGTTTATTCATAATAAAACATAATGAACATTAAAAATCATAACTAAATATTACACAGTATAATATTATCCTATAAATGTTATATTATATAATACACAAAATCTAATACAACCTAGTAAAAATCAAACTTGAGTCTAATTCATCATTTCATACATGAATTTTAATCAAATGAAATATTGTGATAAATCACACTCAGTTTTTGCATAAGACACTTCATTTATGACATAATATAATTTCGTTTAATATTGTACCTTATTTGGAAAGTCAGGGTGTTGGTACACAATTTTTGTGAAGTCCGTAGAAGTTGGGTATCTTCCTTTTCTTTCTCCGTGTTTTATTTTGGGTCCAGTGATAATGACGTAGTAGTAGCTTGAACCAATTTCTTTGAACTTGCGATGGCCGTTGTCATACCAGCGGTATCCATCACTTTTCCAATTTTCTAAGGGATGAACCAAGCAAATAAGGTGTGTCAACTCGAAATCTCAATGACATGGATGATTGAGCCTTTCATTAACTATATCATCGAGCGACTAATTAGTGCAGGATAAAAATGCATAATGATAAACTAATTTTGAATTTATTTACACGAATATTTAATTAATTTATCCATAATTTAAAAAAATGTTCGGATTTAAAAAGAGGTTCGTATTTAATACGGTTGGCGTACTTTTTACTTTACTACATACATTTTGCTACAAAAATAATATATTATATAGTAATAATAGTAGTAATAATATATTATATAGTAATAATATAAATTATATAATATAATATGAGCATGATATCATTAACATATCACATGTAATAATGTAATATCTTTTTAAAAATTATTATTTTATTTTCTTGTTTGATAACTTTTCCTCTTAATTATAAAATTATTCAATTTTTATATATTTATAATAAATAGTTGATGTAACAAATGAAATGCCTGTGTACAGTTCATCAGATCTTACCTTCTGTTTCCGGATTGTCTAATTGGATTAAATAATCTGATCCTCCTGGTGAATGATTTGGTAAGTCATTTCGTGGACTCAACGATGTAAAAAGTTTGAATAGCCGAGCATCCAGCCCTTTATCACTCATTTTTAAAAGCACATTATTGGTTCAAATGTAAAACATTTGTAAAATGAAAAATTTTCCCTTATCTTCAAGCTATCTTTAATATTTAAGCTGCGTTGTTGAATAAATCACACAACTCCTCAGTAGAGAGTATTGTAATGAAAAAAAAACTTGCTTATAGATGGCGTAAAATTTACCCCACTACGGATTTCAACACCCTCAGTCTAAAATCAACCACCCCGACCCACCGTCCCAGACAAAAACAAGCGTGGGAAACGAATTGCGAAAGAGTCCGAAAAATAAAATTTTCAACTCTTGTTTATACAATTTATGTTAACTTATTTTTTATTAATTATGTAATATGCAAATTTTTCATACGAAATTAGTTGATAAAAATTTTTATTCAAAACATCATAATTAATTTTTAATACGGCCTCTTTTCATACGGTGGGTGATAAAATTATCAGGGGGGTCGATGCCTTCCTTTTGTTCTTCTCTGACCTTGACCTCCCTCTTTTCTCCCCTCTTTAGGCGTAGTGGCGCAGTTAGTGACTCCTCAGTTCTTGTACGGACTGGATCAACATCAGAGCTGGTGAATTTAAATGATGTTCAAAATTCTTTCTTTATTTTCAGACATTGAGTGAAAAGGTTTTATTTGGCGAAACTTTATTTTTCTTCAACAATGGCTCCGAAAAAAGCGATGAAGAACAATACAAGTGAATTTCAACCACCAGAAACGGCATCCCAAGAAGGCTGTACCCTTAGAAGTGGTAAGGTGCTAGAATTACCAGAATCCGAGATGTCCGACGAATTGGTTCCTCAAGATGTATCAAAGGAAGTAGAAAAACCCATCAACGAAGAGAAGTATGATTTATTTATTGTTACATGTATAATATAATACTGTATTGCATTAAAAATATTATATTGTGTAGAAATATAATATTGTTACATGTATAATGTAATACTGTATTGTATTAATAATATTATATTGTGTAGAAATATAATATTGTTACATGTATAATATAATACTGTTTGTTCCACTAATATTATATTGTTCCACTAATATTATATTGTATATAAATATTATATTGTATTATATAATACAGATATATATTATATTTTATTTTAGGGTAATGGATTCCGAAATCCCAAAGGCCATGGAAGAAAAAGAAGTTTTGTTGAAAGAATTCGAGGAAAACCAAGAAGAGAAACATGAAGGAAAGGAAAATATCAACGCTGATAAAATGAATTTCAAGTATTTTTTTAATGTTAAGCATTGATATTTTTTATTTTTTTTACTACTTATATAACGATTTTGTATACTAAAATATGGTATTATACATAAAATGACTAACAGGGAAACCGATTCCGGAAACCACAACGTCAATGAGGGTAAGGAAAAGTCAATGGATGGATTCGATGGCCCAACTCCCCTTACGAAAGATAACGACAAGGCTGATACGGATGGAATTCAATCGTATGCATATACATTTATTATTAACCTTTCCGTTTATATTGTTAACAAATCATGCCACAATTTCATTTACTACGTTTTATATTACATTGTAAATTTTGATTTTACATAATATTTTAAAACATCTAGGGCAACAATTCATGGACACCCACAAGTAAATGACGAAAAAGAAGAGGGGTTTGGTGGCGACAACCCTACCCAGGAAGATAAAGAAAAGGCTAACACCCATTCTGAATTTTCTGAAAGAAAGGAACATCCCGCCAAAGCCGACGAACCGTATGTCCATTTATAAATTAATTTTAAATGAATAATTAAATATTTTTACATTCTTACGATTAAATATGTATTTAATCTTTGACCTATAATGTCAAATTATATGCAGAAATTTATATAATGCAATATTTGTTGATACTATATAATACAGGAAGCTATAATATAGTGATTATAATTATATCGTATGATATAATACTAGTGTATAATATAATAAATTTAAATATAAGATATTATAGTCTTTTGAAATGTAATTATAAAACACTATCCTTGTGTACCACGTGCCTATTTTATTGAAATAGTTCTTAAGTCGTATTTTGATAAATTTCTTCTTCTTCACATAACGTTTCAATTATTTAAAAAAAGGTCTAAATGTTAATGCTGATAACTCGTAGTAGTTAATTGAACAATACTCCAATTAAGTGAATTTTTAAGAATAGAAATTATTTATGGTTTTCGTAGAATTATAAAATATTTTCATTTTAAATAGAATTATACTAAATAGCATTCTTTAATTATATAGAAAGGGAACGGAATTTAAGACATCTGCAGAGGATGACAACTTGAAATCTTTGCAAATGCAGCCTTCCCAATTCAGAAAGGATCCAACCAGCCCCGCTAATGATAGGTAAATCAACCCCTTTATAATCAGAAAATATTTAAACCTATAACTTTATCTTATTTTTTGAATTTATGAAAATCATCAAGTAATGACGAAGAAGAGGACGACTGGGAAAAGTGCGAAGATGACAAAAAATGTTTGTTTTATCCAATTTTGGTGAAATCGCGGTAATTGATTAAGAGTTTAAATATATGTATATATATCCATGTATAAATAATTATTTTTTTCGAATAGAGACAACGGTGAATTTACGATTACCAGAGCTCCGAGTGGAAGTACTGGGGATGGGTTTTTGCTCATGCCTCCTTCAAGAAATATTAAGTAAATAATGTAACTTAAGCTCATTTCTCTGTAGTAAATTATATCATTTAATAATATATTTGGATAAGATCTAAATAATGAGTAAAAATAAATAAAATAATAGAAATAAGTAATAAATATAATGATATAAATAAAAATAGATATAAAAAATATTGTATTAACAAATACTCATATTGATTTATAAATGTTATTTTCATTTTGTTTAACAGAATCCCAGAAAGCAGTCTTGAAGAAAGAGTAGCTAAAATGGAAGAGGACAGGGCCGAAATCAGCAGAAAAATCTCTGAAATGATATTTTGAGATGATATGATTCACGAATACATTCTGAGAAAACAAAACAAGAACGGGGCCTCTCGAAGCACATCATCGGAATCCGATTCTTCAAAATCAGATGATTCCAACCACCGATCATCAAGAAAGAGGAAGAGAAGCCGAAAATCTCCAAGGAAGAGCCACTATCGAGAGGAAAATCGTTCTTCTTCATCGGAATCAGATTCTTCCAAGTCATCAAAGAAACGAAAGAGGACCAATTCAGCTTCAGTTGCGAATGAAGGTGATGTAAAGAACAGCGACCGAGAGTCTTCATTGAATCATGGACCGAATGACGAGAAAATGCCGAAATTCCCACTGAAAACAAAAGAGCAATTCGATGAGTTCAACACCTCTATATCTACATTTAAATGATACATATATATTATATTATACTGTATGTTTCTTTCTACAATATGATATTTCTGTTTAAAATAACGTTAATAATAATACTTAGTTTTAAGGAGTAACCGCGGAATTCTTCTTATTCTTTTATACAACAGATCCAAACATTCCTTTCGTGGGCAGGAACTGAAAAGAAAAACAAGAACAAAAACGATGATGAAGAGGATCCTGGATATGGAATCCGAAAGATGCTTTGGGACACTAGTGTTGCCTGTCAGTTCACGAAGGATGGACAGGGCAAGGGAAGTCCACACAACTTCTCTGTCACAGAGGTTTCTTCCTGCTACTTTGGTAAGTAGTGATACAAAATTAAATTATATTCCATCGCTGGCCATTGGCTATTTATTTTCGATTTGTTAATTCATTACAGAGGCAGTTCGCAAATGGTTTGAATCGAAAAGTGCCAAATACTCAGAACGGACCGCAAAGAGGGCTCTGGCAGCTTACTTTTGTTATACAAGAGGAAATAAACAGAGCCATAAGTAGCAAAGAAGAAGAAATCGCAAGATAGTGTCCAATTACAGTTGATAAATAAAACACAGATTTAAGTGATTTTTGATTCATGTCCCTTTTTTTGTATTTCCAAACATTCTATTAATCCAAGAAATACAATATGCAAGTCTTTTAAAAATAAGAATGCAATATTTGCTTCCGGCATAGCCAGTAGACCTTATTTTATTACAATCTGTTTTACTAAACCAATTCTAAACGGCAAAGCGGTCAATCGAAACAATCTTTGGTGCGAAGTATCGATAATTAAAAAAGACACAATATATTGCGGTATCAAAGCATTATTTTTTGTATGACACTACATAGTAAGGTATAATAACACACTATGATATGATACAACGTAGTGAGGTTACCTTTTTTTGAACATTATATTGGAAATATCGCAAGATAAGTTTTGTTATTGCTCCCATAAACGTTTTTGGCAGTTTTATTATTTTTATCAAATGAATATGACATGATATCATTTAGTACTATATCTTACAGCATCATGCTATATAATGTTTCATTGTATAATATAGATAATATGTATGTTTTTGGAAGCTACGCGCAATATATAATTACCATAATACCTTAAACTATCGCATTCGTTTAACATGCAAGAGGCATAGACATTTTTTTCGATTTATGAAGAGGTATTGCTTTAAATATTAATCACGAAATAATGTCGATAAAATAGATGCCGCAAAATACTTTTCTAAAATGAGGGAAATTTAGACTGAAAGTGACATGCTGTATTGTATATTTTATCGATCGATGCACGGTAAATGGTACTATAAACTATAATTTCTTGAATCGAATTTTGAAAATCTCTTGAAAACTATTGTGGGTTGCGACAGGAATGAGACAGGAAGAAATAATACATAAAAATAAATAAAAATGGGTTTCTCTACTCAAACTACCAAAAGTTAATGAAAAAGTAGTTTAATTCTCGTGTAATACTCGTGTAGAATTTCAGAAGGTTCAAATAGGTTCAAACTGGGATATTGGGATCTAAACAGAAATCAGCATCCCAAACCCTGCAACGTAGAAATTGAACTAGACAACTGTTTTTACAACAGTGTAACTAATGTAATAATACAACAAACGTTTATCAAACTATAATACACGACGCCTTACAATATACTCATCAGAATAGGATTTATTTTCACAGGTTACTTCAGTGGTCATGGCTCATTATAAAATATCATTTCATGTAACTTATCATTGTTATTGGCATATTTGAACTCTACCAGTATAGCAGACTAATAAATTTAATATATAGTTGTCAATCACATACAATATTATATAATGAAGCCTATGCATCGTACAGCACCGTGCTACACACCACCCTATATGGTATTATAACATAATTTGGGATACCAGACGTTTCGGTACACGGGTTTTGTACCGAAAAATCCTACAGAATATTCGGTACAGTTTTTTTGTACCTAAAATTCTGGACTTGTACCGAATATTCCGTCATAATAAAAAGCCCTTTTGAAATGATTAGACTGCGGGAGAACGAGTAAAAAAGTTCTAGAATTTATTTTAGTTAATGGTAGCTACCGTAATAGATTTCCCTTAGTACCGAGCCAAATATTTGCTCGCGGTATAGGAAAAATCTTCTCAAAAGAGCTGCTTAAAAAAAATTCCTTTTTTTCCGTCTACTTGTAACAGTTTCGCGGCCGGATCTCCCTCTCGCACGGTGCATAGGGTTAAGCAAGGGAGGTACGGTACTTGATGGGTTCGATGGGTCAGAAGGACTTGAGAGAGGAGAGAACCACCACAGTAGTCAGTATCTGTCTCTCCGAAGGCGGCCTAAAAGATGGAATGGCATCGATCATATTTTGTATAGAAATGTCCGGCAGCTACATATGCCTCGTTATATTGATCGTTCCACTAACATAATGGCCTAATTTAAACTATTTTTTAAGTTAGGCAGAGAATTCATCTAGATATAAGGTGAAAAGTGAAGTTTTAACAGCAATAACCGGCCGGCTGCCGGCGTATGACCCGTGCCTCACTATATCATGCTGTTAATCCCAACATAATAATAATAATAATAATCACAACTGTGACACAGCTCATTCAAAAAATGTTATTTGATGGCCCCGTTCTTGAGGTAGATTCTACGGAGGCTTACCCCATTTTATGATTTCTGCGACTGAATACTCAAAGGGATTAAAAAGAGCGCGACATTCCTTGGATTAGTTGGATAATACTGAAACTACCTTTTTTGTGCAAACATGTCAATACATCAAGGTCTAACGCTTTACTTGAAAACTGAAAAAAAATGTGGTAAAAAATATTAAACTCCGCGTTTTCAATTTGCTTATAACCATTTTAGTGTAATGAAAATTCCTAATGAGGAGATGGAGGAGGTTCAATCATACCATCCGCATGATTTTTGTTTTCACCGGTAACATAAAGTGATAACATTTTCTTTGCTAATTAAGGGCGAACCATTACGTCCAAATAAAAGCAATATTTTGATTTTTTTCCATCCATTGCATTTGATATGCATAGTTATATTGTCCAACCTTACGTTGTCCAACCATCAATGTATACTTAATTTGCTATGAAATTCTTTATTTATTATAGGAAACTATTGACAGAATTTCCGGTACGATCTCAGATGTTTAGGTACAAATTTCAGTGCACCTAATCTTCTACGATTTTTCAGTACAAAATTTTGGTACGAAATGAACGCCTGCATACCGTATCGTATTATATTGGAACTATATGGTGCATCGGTGCCATCTTACTATATTGCACCTTTCCTACGTGGGATTGTATTGTAATGTATATCGTATAATTTATTCAATCATATCGTAGAAGAAAGAATCTTACCATACAATGTGATATGGCATGGTACTGTGGGATATTGCACATTCATTTCCGAATTAACTACATCATAAATATAAAAAAAATATGGGATATTTACGTACTTTATGGTATCTGATGTACGTTAATTGCTATATGGTTCTCAATTGTACCATGTGGTATGGCATCGCATTCTAGGTTAAAATACATACTCATACCCAACCAAACTGCGGTATACGGTACCTAAAAAGAAATATATTTTTCACTATATCGTACTATATATTTTTCTAATCATGCTATGTGATTTCACATATTCATATCCAACCAAACTACAGTGAAAGTACATACATCTTTGTAAATATTTTTCGTTTACTATACCATAACTACTAGAGTAACTTCTACATTTAACATAATGGCAGTAACAGAAGACTTTGCGTACCAAGCAGCGGCAACAATTTCACAGCAAATAGAAGCGCAAATGACTAACGGTATCATTGGGTCTATCTCCATATATCATGCACTGCTATATATAATCTTATGATGCGTTATTTATAACAAACCTAATTAAGTTAAATAAGATATAGGTATACTTTGTCCATCAATAATATTTTTAGTACTACTAATTGTATAATAATAGTATTTTTAGAGTTGAGCAAAACAATTACATAAATATAACTTTAACTTTGAAACAGCGTGAACAATTCTTTTTTCTAAGGATTACTACCTTGGTAGAGATTTTGCTTAAACTTATATTTAATACTTGCGAAACTAATAAAACAATGGCATTATAGTTTTGTTTAATCAAAACTTATAATTTTTTTCCTGATGATAATTTGGTATTAGCAAAATTGACCTAACTATAGGCCTAGGTCTTCGTTAACTAGCTAAAGAAATTAAACAAGTTGGATGAAACCGCTAGATGGCGTTCACACCGTGTAACGATTTTAGAAAACCTAGATAGGATGTTACCTTCCCTCCAAAAAAGTTGGCCGGCGGTAACTTCAACAAGTTGAATTCATTCACTAGATGGCGTTCACAACGCGGCAAAGACCAGGTTTTCAGCACCTGAGCTAGGCTCGGCTTTATTATATATTTTAAAATGCGACACTAGATGGCAGTTAAAGCAAATAATCATTTAACAATAAGATTGTTAACGGACAATAATAATGGTGTACAAATAAATATACAATTAGATGGCGATTCAATTAAAAGATTCAAGTATTGTTGTTCTAGAAAGAAACTGAAATAGTTCAGACTAAAACATGGAAGTGGAACTGTAAAAGTGGATTTCCTTGATTATTTTAAAAGTCTTTAATAGATAGCGAGCATCAAAGTGAAAAACCGATTCCGTAAAAATAATTCCGTACTTTAGCATGTAAATAAAAAAATAACATTTTCCGTACTTTTATGTTCCGTACTTTAATAAAGCCGTTTTCCGTACCAAAATTCCGTACTTTCCTAATCCGTATTCCGTACTCCGTATTCCGTACTTTATTAGAACCCTGCTGAGGGAGAGACCTGTGTCCTCTCTTCCGCTGAACGGATACGACTCATTAGAGAGAAGGTGAATTATCCCTCCTCCGCTACTCCCCTCTTAGTTTCCAGGTAGGCCGAGTAGTGCGCCCGGTGCGGGTGACGTAGCCACTAGATGGCGCGCACTGCACACTCCTTTTATGTTGATTATGTTGGAGAGAAGTTCCAACACACTGGGGGCCCCGGCCGGAATCTCAGGAACCGGGAACGGATCCATAACTGGAACTGGTCCGCCCACTGTAATAGGAGGAGTAATCAAATATTGAAAGTGAGGAAGTTCCGCCTGTCTTAAGGCTGGAACTGTTATATCCGCAATAGAATCAGGCGGATGAATGGGTGCCGGTTGTTCGACGGACCCTTCTTCATCTTCTTCTAACTCCAACGGATAAAGACGTTGTACCGGGCGATCTAGAGTCGCTCCAGTATGAGTTCGAAGGATGGCCATGCGGATGACGTCATCTCTGCCCTTGATGAGCTCTTTGATGATCGCTGTTGGCCACTCGATCCTTTTAGAGTTGGCGTCATGAATTAGGACGGCTTGATTGAGCTTAGGCGTCCGTCCGACTCTTCCAGGTGCAGTGAACCTGCCTCGGTCAGCAATGTAGTCCTTCCTCCATCGGTACCAGAAGTCTTCAAGAGCACGGCGTCTTCGCAACTCTCTTTTGATGAGAGCATCTCTTGTTGATGTTTGTCGGTTGACAGTAGGAGGAGGAAACTCGCCTTGAGACGTCGGTTTGTAGCCTGAAATGAGCGCAAACGGCGTGAGTGGAAAAGGCTCACCATCACTTCCGTCGGTAACGTAAGTTAGTGGCCTGGAGTTGATAACAAAAGAGACTTCTGCTAGAATAGTCTCGGTCTCGGAGAACGACAAACTCGCTCTTCCGATTGTCTTGCGAAGATGTTCCTTGGTATTTCGGACCAGACGCTCCCAGTAGGCGCCCCACCAGGGTGCTAGACTGGCGGAGAAACGCCATTGGAGTCGACGCCCTTGAAGAAACTCGTGAAGATATCCATCTCGTTCAAGCTTCTTGAAGTACTTGGCGGATAGTTTGAATGTTTTCGCATTGTTTGAATAGATGATGGACGCCGTCCCTCTGATGGCGAAGAAACGACGGATGGCTAGAATGAACTGATGCGTAGTCAAGTCTTCTACCAATTCAAGATGAACAGCACGAGCAGTGGCGCACGTGAATAAACAAATGTATGCTTTCATATACGCACGTTCACCTTCGGCTGTATATCTGTGACGGATGAATAATGGACCAGCAAAGTCAACACCTGTAATCTCGAACGGTCTTGATTCGGTAGTACGCTCCGCCGGCAATGGAGCGGCTGGAGCATCGAAATGTTTGGAATGGAAACGTTGGCAAACGACACAAGTTCTTAACACACTTTTCACTACTTGTCTGCCACGAACGATCCAATACCTTTCACGCAGCTCGGCCAATGTGGCTCGAAGCCCTGCGTGCATAACACGTTTGTGTGCTGCACGAACGATTAAATCGATGATTGCCTTTCGGCCGGAGACCGTTCCCTTGGTCCCGGCCTTGACGACGGAATCCGGTAGTAGAATAGGCGGGCGTTGGTCTCCGCCGTTCATGATCGGCTGGATACGTCCTGCTAAACGGATGAGTTGTTTTGATGGATCCCATGATGGTCGTTGGTCTGCAAGATTAGAATGACGAAGCGGTTGATTCTGTGACATCTTGTAATACTCCTGTGGAAAGGCGTCTCGCTGCATCTGACCGATCCAGAAATCGTGTGCTGCCTCCAGTTCTTGAACTGTCAGCGCCGATATACGAACGAATCTGAACGGTCTTCCATTATTGTAGATTGCCACCTCCGTTGCTGGAAAGGACAGAATTTTATGCTTACGTCCAATCTTGCTTCGACGGATGAACCTGAATACATAGGCTGTTACTCTGAGGAATTTATCTAGAGTTGAGAAACGCCTTGGAAAGAATTCAAGTGTTAGTTCAGAGACGGGCGCCCTTAAAGGTGGCCCTTTTGATACTGCGCTCTGATTAAGATGAACTTGGACCTTCCGTGGAGCCGGTTTGGTCTCGGCTTCCACTTCCGCAGCTGAGAGAGCATCTTCAGTAGGAGTTGCATAACTTACTGGCCAGTTTGACTCAGGAAGAGGCAACCAAGATGGACCGGTCCACCACTTTGTTGAGTGTATGATGGATTCGGCGGATGCTCCTCTGGATGCTATGTCTGCTGGATTGTCCTCTCCCGGACAGTGCCGCCAACTGTCAGGGCTGGTACACTTCCGGATGTCGTTGATACGATTCTGAACGAACACCTTCCTCTCTTTGGTGCCCTTGATCCAAGCCAATGTGATGGTTGAATCGCTCCATAAATACGGCTTCAATGTGATGGACCTAAGAGAGTGTGTAATATATCTAAGCAGACAGGCGCCCAGCTGGGCTGCCAGTAACTCTAATCTCGGCATGGTTAAACTCTTCGGTGGTGGTGGAGCAACTCGAGTGCGGCCTGTCAGCATTGATATTTGAATGTCCCTATTTGTTGATACGGTGCGTAAGTATGCTACCGCTCCAATTGCCTTTTGGCTTGCATCACAAAAGATGTGCAGTTCTGCGGATGCAGCCCTGCCCGCCTCGGCGACGGCCCGGCGAGGGATTTTCAGTTTTGACAAGTTCTTTAGGCCTTGAATGAATTCGTGCCAATCGGCTTCGACTTCCTTTGACACTGGTTGATCCCACTCGATTTTTGAAATCCAAATCTTTTGAAACAGGATCTTTGCAATCACTGTAACAGGTGCTAAGAATCCGATAGGATCGAAAATTCTTGCAGAGATTTGAGCCACCTGACGCTTTGTTGGCGTGCCACTGATGGCTAAAGACGCGTTGATGATTTTTTCCGGATTGAAGCTGAAGTTGTCTTCTTTGGCGTCCCATGTGAGACCCAAAACTTTTGGTGAAGCATTGCCGGCCAATGCCTGGCTAATGACACCTTCTTGATCAGACGAATTGGCAACTCCGTACTTCGACTGGATAGTTGGATCGTTTGAGAGCCATTTTCTCATCTTCATGTTAGCAGATGAAAAGATAATTTTGATCTCGTCAATTGTTGACTGAGCAATCTTTGTCGTTTCAGCTCCTCCGAGACCGTCGTCCACGTATAACTGATCCCGAATGACCTGTACTGTTTGTGGATACACATTTGAATAGAATTCTAATAGTTTGTCAATCACAGCCCTCAAAATAAAGGGACTGCAAACTAATCCAAATGGTAAGCATTTCCACACGTAATGAATGATAGGAGAATTGGGATCGAAGGGATCCTTTACCCATAAGAAGCGGACCACTTCCGAATCCTCCTGTGCCAGAAGAACCTGATGAAAGGCTTTCTCGATGTCTGCCATCCAGACTACCTTTGGAATCCGGAAGCGGAGAAGTACAGCAAGAAGATCCGGAGTGTTGTTTGGTCCTGTATATAAACATTGGTTTAGACTTGGTGATGATTTCGTCTTTGCCGATCCATCAAAGACTGGTCTGACTTTTGTAGTCGTCCTTTCCGGCTTGACTACTGGATGGTGTGAAAGATAAGTGCAGATACCGTTGTACCTTGGATCGGCTACCTGCACATATCCCTTTTCGACATTATCCATGATTTGTTGATGATAAGAAACCATCAATTCTGGATCTCTTCTAAGCCTGATCAGGAGACTATTCAGTCTTCCTGCACATAACTCGAAGTGTTTTTGCAATTTTAGTTTGTTGCCCATCCATGGAAGTGGTGCACTGAAACTGCCATCTTGATTACGATGAATCGAATCAAAATAGTTTGCTAAAGGGTCGGAATTGCCGACTCCTTCGCATTTGTCGTTGACTCCTTGTCCTTCTAGATTCCAGAAGGATTGAAGATCGAAATCTACGGATGCATCCCATCCATCTTTGTGTGAGATGGCTGATAGCATAGTGACAATATTTGCTTCCAGCGCTTCCGCCGATAACTCGGCTGGATCGCTGCTAATCTCTCTTTGCCAGTCTGGTTGATCAAGACTTGGCAGGGACATGCTTTGACATAACATGGCGTGATGAGCACTTGTTCTCTCACCCAAAAAATCCTTTGTTGGTCCATTGATAAAGTAACGAAACAAACTTGGAATTGCTTGCAGACCGTCGAAATTTGAAATGTTCTGATTTCCAACGATTCTCCAATAGTAGTCACCACCGATCAACAGGTCGTATGGTCGACTCTGTTGATTGTTTTCGAAAAATCGATCATCAGCGAGCCAGTGGCCGCTGTCGGTCAATTGCTGTGCAAACCTTGTTTTGATGTAAGGTTTTGCTGGGCTGAGCTCTTCTTCGTCACTTGTAAAGAGTGTGAACTTTGGTGCTCCTGGCATCCGACTGTAAACTGTAATTTTTCTTCTATGCCGGAGTTTTGGTCTGTTGGGAGTCGGGCTACCAAATGGCTGCACCGCCAGATATTCGGAACCAATCGTTGGCATCCTGTTCTGGTTTCCAAACTCTTCTCGGAGAAAGCTCTTGTCGGCCCCGCCATCCATGATGAGTAGTGCTTCTTGTGGTTCTTTTGGAGTATCAATGAGTACTGTGCCTGTCATTGGGATGACTGGGCCCAATTCCTCTTCCTCAGATCCTGTTGAAGCTGATAAAGCACTATGAATCGGAGCCGTCGAATTGTTCGCTCTGGTCGACTCATGTGTTCTTGTGAAGGTTTGTGAACCAGAGGGTCCATGGCCCCCATCAAATCTTCTATTATCCGTTCTCGTATAAGTGGCACTTGATGGTGCAGCTTGATCTCGATAAAAGTGAAGCGATGTGTGATGAGGCTCTGGGCACTCACGACATGCTCTTTCTGCAGTGCACTCAGATTTTTGGTGGTTGTCTCTGAGACAAACATGACACCTTTTTTCTCTGGTAACAAGTTGCCATCGTTCACCGACTGGCATTGTACATTGTACTGGAAAGTGACCTTTGCCTTTGCAGAAGACACAAGGATACTTGATTGTTTGATTGAAATGAGTCGGTGCTTGTTGATGCATGCCTCCTGTATAAGGTTCTGCATTTGAATGTTGTTGAAACCGACTTTGTGAGTTGAAACCACCTCTTCCTCTACCTCTAGCTCGGCCCCGCCCGCCTCGAGTAGGCTGAGCGGTACCTTGATAGAATGTAGGAGCTGAACCTTGGTGCAGTGATGTAGCTGTACCTTGTTGCTTGACCTGTGGTTGGTTTTGATTTGTTTGACCTTGTGATTTGTTTTGATTTTGATTCTCAACCTTTTGCTTCTGAGACGGAGCATTTCTATGCTCTCGTCTAAGCATTTTTGAATCCTCTCTGCTAATCAACTCTTCTTCAATAAAGTTGAGCAGGGCGGTGAGATCCTTTGTATCGTGATTCTTTTCCCGATGCCAGTCAACTGACATTCCTGACGGTATCTTAACCAACAAAATTGGCTTAAGAATGTCTTTGTAGGAAGCTTCCTCTACGCCCGAGCTTCTAAGGCTGCGGACGCGACAGGTGACATCATCGTAAAACTTCCTTAGTGCGGCAAGATCTCCACGGTCGGTAATGGCTGGAAGACGAGCTAGTGCAGCGTAGTGGGACGACTGGATAGATGCTGTCCTCCCGAACCTATTTTTCAACTTTTGGATGGCGTCGTCGTAAAACTCTTCCTCAACTGAGAAACCGCCTATGGTATCTGCTGCTGCGTCTTGACAACATTGTACCAAATAATTGAATTTTTGTACTGCTTTCAATCTTGGATTTTCGTGAATTGACGTTCTGAAATGATTCCACCAAGGGCCCCACTCTTGGGGCTCCTTGCCTTTGAACTTTTTCAATTCAAGTTTCGGTATATCAACAAAACTATTGGCTGCCACCTGTGGCTGCGCCTGGGCTTGTTCGACGCCTACTGCGAGGCAGTCTTGTGCTTTTATTCTAAGTCGAATTGCAGCTTTTCTGGTGTCGCTTCTGTATTTTAATTCAGCTGTTTTCTCCTGCTCGGTCACCAGCTCTGCATACCATACTGTATGATTTGTTTCTATTTGCTGCCATTCGTCATCTAACTGGGCTAGAAGTTGCCTAACCGTAGACTTATCTCCTGCCGTGATTGCGGTTTCCATTTCCTCTACTGCTGCATTGATGCTAGCAGTTAGAGAATCTCTCTGAAATTTGCATTCAGCAATCTGTTGTTGTCGAGTTAATACCATTTTGACAACAATAATAACCAGACGACACTATTCTGTCTATTTACTATGAACGGCTATTCGGTTGAAATGGAAGAATGCGTAGGTACCTTAGTATAGGCAACCTGATTTAAATTGGTTGCTGAACCCTATTGGCATCAACACCCCTTTTTTTTTTACAAGTTCGGATAATTATACGATAAGAGAGAGAGAGAAAAAAGAATACGGATATTTCTTTGACAGTGCCCAATCGGGCTACTGTTGTACTGTATTTACTTTTTTAGTAATGTAACACAATACAATTAAGGAACTACTGTTCCATAAATTCTGGATGGTTGTCGTCTTGAACCTCTGCTTGCCGATCACCTTGTGGGACCTCTTCTTTTTTGTCGTCTTGTAGGAGGGCCTCTTCTTCTTCTTTTTCTTTGGCTGCAGCGGCCGCTTGTTCAGACTGTTCCGGTTGGACAGGAGTGGTTGCCTGTACAGGCTGACCAGCTGTAAATGTGGCGCCGATACGGCTACCTAAATCGCCAAGGATACCCAACTGTCTAGTCCGTCCACCGGCCTGGTTGTTGTCGGCTTCTTGGAAGCCGTATGGCGATCCTCTTCCGCTCCTATTGCCGCTTCGATTTTGATGACCACCACGTCGCCTGGGTTGGCTGGGAGAGCGATGCCGATTACGGCTTTCGCCCTGGCTGCGACTGTTGTCTCGGCTGCTGCTTTGTGCCGCACGCTCGCGAGCTTCCTGCTGGCAGTTTCGCACCGCACTTCTTGGCTGGTGTTTCTGAAATGTTGTTAGGTGCGGGAACCTCGGCGATCCGTCGGCGTTTCTTTGATGTACGAGCGGGATGTCTGGATACTGATGGCTCGCTATCAACTCTTCGGTAATCGGCCAGCCACAGATGCGGAGATCGTAACCCTGCTGTCTAAGAAACCCTTTTGGGCAGTTAAATAAAGAGTTTGCTATACGACCGGGTCTGAGACAGACTCCGGTCAGCTTACAGAAGATTGCGTAAGGAATCTCGTTGCTGTTACGTCCGGCTGACTGCTGTCGACTTGGGCCCGCCCTTTGAGCTGCTGTTGAGTTGCTGGTGCGTGGGATTTCACCTTGAGCAGCGGTTGAGCGGGGCTGCTGAGCTACAGGTCGATCAGCGGCTGTTGATGTTGACGGACGTGGCTGATTGGCTTCAGCAGCGCCGTTGGGATCAGCTGCTGCTTGGTCGGTGGAAGATGCTTCAGCCCTGCGCAGCTCACGGTATTTTTCTTTGATGTGGGCCTTGATCTTCGCCACTTCCTGCTTGTAGAGAGCAAGTGTCTTGAGCTTGCTTCCGATGCTGGCTTGTGTGTCAGCAACTTGTTGCTGCGAGACTGGAAGACCGGTGATAAAGAGCTCAAGGGCTTCTTTAGCTTCTTCAATTTCCACTTCAAGCTGGAATTGTAGTCCGCCGATTATGCCGAGCCTTTTTGTGGCCGACTCCCGGCGATTCCAGTTGACGAGCTTTTCCAAATTACTGTCCACTAAAAAATAGAAGGAATGAACCGTATTAGTTTTGTATCAGACCAAGGATGGCTCTGATATATTCGGATAAAGATATAAGTGAGAGCCGTATCGTACGGCTTCTCACGTGTTGCTCACACTTACGTAAGAGGAGAATTTTTTTTTTTAATTCGGCCTAATAAGAAGGCTCGAATTTTTTCCAAGCACAAAAATTAAGCACTTGAACGAATGAATATTAGGAAAAAAAAATACTTAATCTAATTTACACGGAATGGAATGAGTAATAGAGAGAGAAAAAAAAATCCTAAATTCGGCCTAATAAGTAGGCTCGAATTTTTCTAAGCACAAAATAAGCACTTGAAAGAATGAATTATAGAAAAACTTAATCTAAATTACACGGAATTGAATGAATAATGAGAGAGTGAGAGAGAAAAAAAAGAGAGCCTCTCTGACCTTGCGTTGTGAAAAATGTAAACAAAGAAAATGGCGGCTTAATGGCTAATTGGAACTTTAACTAGGGGACAAGCGTTACACTCTACTTAAATTCTACGAATGAGAGACAGAAAAAAAAGATGTACGACTGAATGACTTAATTCTAAACACACACAAATTTAACTAATTTAGAAAGAGAGGAAAAAAAATGTAAACACAAATTCTTTACGGGTCACGGCACCATTTTGTAACTTGCTATCTAGTGGTCAAGCGTTACAAGCTAGGACCGTGATGAACTTAATACTAATTGAATTGAATGGAATTGTAAATGATAACAAGTTGGATATATTGACTTCTACGAATTACATAAAATGAATTACAACACTATAATACTTATGAGATGGAATTGAAGATAGAGATGGATGAGTGAATGTGCACAATATAAAGATACGAGTGTCGGATACGGATATGCTGAGGGAGAGACCTGTGTCCTCTCTTCCGCTGAACGGATACGACTCATTAGAGAGAAGGTGAATTATCCCTCCTCCGCTACTCCCCTCTTAGTTTCCAGGTAGGCCGAGTAGTGCGCCCGGTACGGGTGACGTAGCCACTAGATGGCGCGCACTGCACACTCCTTTTATGTTGATTATGTTGGAGAGAAGTTCCAACAAATAATCCCCAATGTTTATTGCGTAGGTTGCACCAGGATCAGAATGAAAGAAATTGATAATGTAAACGAGAACTTTGTATACAAGACGAGAGAGCTAGCTCATTTCGATTTAGACAGGTTCTTTGTAAATATACAGAAGTTGGCTTCCAATAACAAAAAAACGAGTCTTATTTGTAAAATGTTTCATAAAGTTTATAACTCTTTTCATCTGCTCTTTCTTTTTATCGTAATGTTTAATTTCTTGTTTGCGGTGGTTCAATCTTCGAATGAGTGTGGAACCTGCATAGAAAATATCCAACTGGTAAGAATCTTTTAACCTCCATAGACTGCAAAACTGATTGAATATTTGACTATTATATTACAAATAGACGGGTTTGACTGAGAAGTTCGACATGTTGCAAACAGAAATGAAAATTCAAAGAGAACTCAACTCAAATGAGGTCAAAGAATTAAAATCTGAGATTTATCAATTGAAATCTGAGAACGAAGAATTGAAAGCCCAACTCGCAAAACAGGGCGAAAAGGTTCTTCAACAGGATCAAAAGATTCTTCAACAAGACCAAAAGATTCTGCAACTGGAGAAAGAGATTTCCAAACAAAAATTATTTGGTCCTCCCAAGAAACCGAGTGATTCCTGTACGAAGAAGGTGGACAATGCGTCTAAAAAGAAAGAAAAGTCATCGTCTAGAGCCTTGGAGTTTTTGCCAAAGTCCTGCGAAGAATTGCGAAAAGAAGGTCATTTCGCAGACGGAATCTACCTGGTGCTAAACGAGGAAACCAACAAGATTGACGCAGTACTGTGTCAATTTCTTGGAGCTAAACAAGGTATAAGATGGAAATCAAATCTATATAACACGACATGCAATGTTTTAATTAATTGGATTCATGTATAATTTGTTTTAGATTTATATTATTTAAATTTTTTATATTGATTATTATTTAATTGATTCATACTATTCGTTACGAGTTAGGGTTTGTTGTTTTAAAACCAACATGAAAAACCTGAAATACGTAATATAATATATTCCTTTTCCCCAACTTTTTTCAGCTTATAGTTTCCGAAGACATGCAACCATGCTTCGTATAATTGCTAGGTAGTTTACTGATTTAACAAGTATATGCACCTTTCTACTCTTCCTCATAACTGCTGCACCAACACACCATAATCATATATTGCTATTAAATGTGATAATGTCTTGTTTTAACAGGTTTTTTTATGTGATTAATTGCGTTATGATAGGTATTTATATATTTTATAGTGTCGTTATATGCAAACCCATTCATCTAACTCCTCTATAGCTGATGTTATCATTATAATATCATAACTAACAACTGTGCTGACGCCTAACACCTAGAATTTTTCTGGACATTGGTAGGAACACATTATATAGCTACGTCTAGTCAATATGACCCACGAAAATTCAGTCAACATCATCGTTACATTGTCAAATCATCGACACATTTTCGTTACATTAGTGAACAATATGCTAGCTAGACAGCTAGTTAATTCTATGTTTACATTTTCTACTGTAGGTTCATTTTTTAATTAGTATGGTGCCATGTAACCGGCATATGAGGCATTTAACCTGATAATAATATTAGCTATGATTTTTCCAATTTTACAGAATATTATGAATTTCTGTTATTTCCCTTCATGAATGTCTTATTTCATCAAGTTAGTCTTTGAGTAAACAGGTTCAACCAAACAGGGTCGATTGAACCCTGGTGGAACGGATCTTGTTATAGGCATTCATTATTTTTATTAAATCTTTTTTAGTTATTATTTTTTATCCTATTTTATATTCATTCACTTCTTAGATATATAAATATGAAAAAATAAGTGTTAAAATTAAATTCTTGTTATTTCACTTCTTTTACTTGCTTTTAATAATTATTTTAGATTTTATTCAATAATAACACTTGTGTAATTTTCTTTTTATTGCTTTAACCAGACCAGTATAATCCAAATTAAATATTTACGATTTACGTTGCTAAAAATATTTCAACAATTTTTGCCCAAGTTGTATTTTACATTTTTAATAAATTCGTTTTTTTTTTCTAATTCACGCAGTTGGACAGGAGTCAATCGGAACTGTTGACGTCAGGACGAAGATCGTCCATTTCTACGTCCAGAGGGAATCCGATTTTGGTACGGGTAGCAGTGCCGTAATCCCTTTTGATGTGGCGCCTGTCAACGAAGGCGATGCTTTTGACTTGGCAACTGGGATCTTCACGGTTCCTGTTCCGGGGATTTACCATTTTGATTTCTCTGCGATGAAATCTTCACTTATCACTTATTTGGCAGTATCTCTTCAAGTAAACGGTGAAGCTGTTGGTGTTACTCTAACTGAACAATATGATACTTGGAGTTTGGAAGTCGTTTCCTTGAGCGCCTCCTTGCGATTGGCAGCAGGCGACAGAGTCAACCTTTACAATGTAAATAATGGCGTGCTCTCCGATAACAGCGAACACTTTACCCACTTTAGCGGATGGCTCGTCGAGGAGGATTTGATGTAAACTGATTTCGATTTTTGTTATTTGCAACATCCCGTGGAATCAACGGTGACGTGATTAATTTGCCATCTTTTTTGTTTCTTTCTTCGTCATTTGTTTTTAAATACAGATAGATTAGTAAAATAATTCGTCTGCAGGGTGTTGTAAGCAGAGTAAAACCAAAAATCGAATTATCTTGCGCATTTGTATACATATTACCAATAGATGGAATTATGTTCCGTTATTTCACCCTATTCATTAATAGATAAAAGCTTCGACGTTGCCTTTATTTTTACTGTGAGCACTACTAATATACATAGTTTTATGCTTATATACCGGGCTACATGTTGACCTACTATAAAATATGTAGCAACGGACTACTTTTGACTTTGGATTAAAATTAAATGCATGATATATCTATAATATGAAAAATATGTTTTTTAAACTACTAAGGTATGTCCATCAACATTTTAAAATTTACCCTATATGTATAAAACAGGGAAACATAGGCGTATCTATGTTTGGGTCCTCCATTTCATCAATATATTATTGAAATTGTAACTGAGAAGAAATTGTTGAATTAGATATCGATTGAAGAATTTTTTTTTTCAAAATGTTGCTTTGTTCTATTTCTTATTATTAAAGTTAATCGTTAAGTAAATCAGTAAAAGTTCTAGTATTGCGAACTTGCTAGAAAAATTACTTGATGAATAATAACAATAATTAAGTTACCGAATTTAAAATGTTAAAATTTTCATATTTTGTACGATACATTTTGCATCATAAATTGTAATTAGTGCGTGTGTAGAATCATCTTATACTACGTAACATTGAAATAATCATATTTGGTTTATTCATTCTATTAATTCTCCATATTACATGTTAACATTGTCTCGGTTTTTGGACATGCCTATACATAGGAATAGGATGCATTTTCTTCTATAATACTTTTAACTTTAAAATTAAATTGTATCGCCCATCTCAATGAAGCCACGAAGGACGCAGGATTTCCATTCGTGAAATTCTCCAAATTAAATAAAAATTGTAATGAATTTTCTTGAATACTTTCAGAATTTATAATCATTATTCTTTTTTTTCTGTCTTTTTGATGATTAATTTGGTTTTGTCGGATTTTGTTGGGAACAGATGCATAGATATTGGTTCGATACGAGCTTCCGGGTAAATTACAGGAAAAAATCAATAGGTTTACCATACGAAATTAAAATGCGATAAATTTTATTTTGAAAATAAATAAAGTTAGTTGGTTCTTACACATTTTCTTGTTTTTTTCAGAATATTTTCACAGTTATGTATTCAATATTCTTAGGTTCATATTCATTTATGTATTTTTTATCGATATTATTTATATCGTATTATTTATGTACGTTTATCGAATTCTTAGCTTGGACTTCATTCAGTCTTTCGTTTCTTCTTAATTCTTTCGACTTCATCATCTGCTTTTCGTTTAATATTGACGTAATCAGTCAACTCATTTTTAACGGCTAGTTCGGCTGGAGTTAGTTGTAGTTTGTTTCGTTTATTTTGATCGCATCCTGCTTCAATAAGGAGACCAATGGATTGTTCTTTATTATACTTCACTGCGGTATGAAGCGGGGTGTCACCTTCATGGTTTTCCTTCGAGATTAAATCGCTCTGACTTCCTACAAGGCCGATGACGTATTTCAAGGTGCCTGGTTGCTTCTTGGCTGCATGATGGAGGAGGGTGTTTCCTTTCGAATCACTGACATTCAAATCGATGTCTTTGCTCTTTAATATCTCGAATAGTTTCGTTGGATTCTCGTAAAGATCTGATACTATTACCGCAATCATAAAGATGCTTTTCCCTTGGAATTTGGCGTTAGGGTTTCCATCCTTGAGTTTCTCTTTAATTTCTTCTAGGCTCCAAACTGACTCAATGGCTTTTAACAGCTTCTCGTCAGCGTTCAATTCTTTGGAGAGAAAATCAAACACGTCATTCACTAGATCCTTGCTTGCTGTGATCAATGATTTGATGTTGACAATATCTTTATCTAGTTCTCTTTTGTCTTTGTCACTTGACCCAGAGTAAAAGTTGTGGAACCGTTTGATGGATTCGTGGCGAGGAGACAGCTTGGATGAAATGGCATCAACGAAATGCTGACAGTTTCGAGTTTTTAGGTGATATGGCTTTTCCATTTCTTGAATTAAAATGTAGAAGAGTTCTTCAAGAGGTAGATCACCAGCCGGCAAAGTAGCTTTTTCAAGAAATCCTTGACGTTCTTCCTTGATTGTCTCACTTCTGCCTTTTCTCCACTTGAAAAGTTTCACGTCGTTCTCTTTTGCCGAAATTTGTACGACAACGCCCTCCGTATCTTTCTCAAGACAAGTAGTATTTTGTAACCGTTGTACTCTGTTCATGCCGCACTTGGCAAACGACCAATTTGTGATGAAGTTTGCCCCATTTTGGTATCCAATCCAGTTTTTGAGTACAAATGACGAAGTTTTCAACTATGACCGACTTAATAAGATCATAAAAGTTTTGTTGATGGGATTTCAATCCATATCCGTCCGTTTCCAGTTCAAAGTGCATCGTTTCTTGAATGTTGATGGTGTTAATAAAACAACCCGCGCCTGTTTTTTCCATTGCCCGCCAATTAGGCCTAGAAAATCCAAAGAAGACAAAGAGCTTGACGAACAAGAGATCGAGGGAGCCATTTTTAGTCATATTAATAAGATATAGTATACTAGCTTATATAGATTTCGACAAAAGAATCCTAAACTGCAAGTCATAGTTATCATCTATTTAATTCATTTTTAATTGAAGTTTGAATATTTTTATTGTTGTTTAATTTTATTTAAACTATATCCAGGTACTGGAAATATATAAAAGGATATACTGATGGTTGTTTATCCCTGAGGGCTAATACAAATATGTGATGAAATTTACATTATCTGTATTCCGAAGGTACTTCCCGGTACTGGGACCTAAAGAAATGCACTGAGGGGCCGTTAATCTTGTACTAGGGTATGCGCGAACGCGCATACCTTAGTGCAAGACCACATGGGGAGTCAGTGCACAACTTTAAATACATCCAGAGAAGTTAAAAGGTAAAGATGTTTCTGCTAACTAATTCATTAGAAAATTGACTTTCATATTCAACTTTTTTCGGCACAACTCCGTTTTCAACAATAGATGTGGTCCTGAATTGCATAATTCATAGTACCAGGATTGATCTAAACCAATATTCTGACAAACCATTTTTTTAAGTATTAGAGTGTGTACGCGCATTGCCACGACTAATAATACTCAGAAGATGTACATAGGCAATGTATTTTTAAAGAATTATTCGGTATTAGGAAAATACCTTTTCTATAAATACTATTGGTTTTAATTATTTATCTGCATAGAGAGACTTCCTTTTTTCTAGTAGTTTATCCCTCTATTCTTCGTGTTACATACCTGTTAATTTCTTCTTCTTCTTATTTCTTGATTCACCTCTGTACATCGTTCCAACTCGGAAGTCATAAGTCCTATTTCTATGCTGTTGAAAGGAAGTAATTTTCTTATTGCAATGTTGATACGAACAGACTGGTAAATCAACAACACCATTATTGTCACTCATTTTCTTCAAACATTCAAAATGAAAGCGATGTCCACAAGAAGCCACCACCGAACGCCGTTTGATAAAATAAAAACATTTGCAACATTTTTCAAACTTCATTTCTATCGATTTGTCTAAAGATATAATCAAGATTCTACCTCAATTGATGTTTCTTAACCAGCATATATAGCAAACAAACAAGAAAACCATGATGGCAGACCTTTAAATTTAAATGACTTTCCTTCTAAATTTTCCTACTTATGAAATTTCTTGCAAAGAGGTCACATATAATGAAATTTTAAAATAAAATATTTTTATTTGAATGAGAATTGTTAATTTTTTTATTAAATTTGTTATTATATTTTTTAGAATTTTTGTACATCTCTGAAAACAATAAATGTTTACAATATTACATAATGTATAATATTTTTGCCGTTTTATAAAAAACCTGCTCCAGTTTCCCTTTCATAATGTTATGACTCTACACACGTTTATGACTGCAAAGGTTTTAATGCAAAAAATAGGAAACTGTTACACGTTACACCATAAAGTTGTACTTTCTATAATCACGAGCTTTTTTTGCAATTCTTCATGTAAAGCTCTATAACTTAATTTTATAAATTAATTTAAAAAAGTTATTATTGGAGGTAGTAACGTAACATGGATGAGCTGGAAAAATTTGAGCCAAGTGTAGTTTTGTAAGATTAAGTGTATAGCCAGTATTTGAGTATAGCCAGTCAAATTAAACAAGAATATTTATTGCGGACGACGCTGATACATGGATCATCCAGTTAATTTGAAATAAATAAAAGTTTTATCTTAAAAACACAATGGTTTAAACATGTGAGCTCAACCAAATAATAAAATTTTGGACACTGACAACTACACTAACGAGGAAATGTTGTTCCCTAAAATATAAATTAATATCAACCCAAAAAATAAATAAATTGTTTAACAAGTGAAAAGTAAAGTTTTGCTCCTATGGTTTTTACGCCCACAGATACACTGTATAACTTGTTTTTAAATAAATAATGCCTTTTTAGACGAGCTGAATGTTGGTCATTTTTATCAATGAAATATTCGTTCACTCCATAGAAATCGTCAGCAAAAGTGCCTATAAATCAGTTTGTCCAACTTTCGGGCTCTAGAAAAAAATAGAAGTAATTAAAAAGTGGCAGTTTTTCACCATCATCATAAAGTGGGTGCCCTTATGTCCTACTAAAATGAAAATAAGGCCGTAAAAAGCATTATTTGGCCTGCTTTCGACAGGAAAACAAAGGTTACTTTGTCATAAGCTAACACGGCGATAAGTCATAAGAGGGGCAAATACTTACGTAAAGAATTGTAACTCTGTGGGTTGTATACATTTCTTCGTGATATTTGACCTATTATTAGTTTATTATGTTATATCTTCCCTAGCAGTCGGTTTGCGGGTGAATACCCGTTATAACTGCGTTTTGAAACTGCGTTTTGAGTTCCAACCGCAGTTTTCCAACTGCGTATAGAACTCAATAACTTGCGTATCTATTCGAAGATTTCTCGCAAAATTGTGTGACAAAAAAATAGTAAAGTAATCGGTTGTATTTAAGAGAAATATGCGTTTTTTTAATCGCTCGTATTATTTTAAAGAGAAAAATGATCGTTTTATGACGGCGAGTACACCGTTTTAAATATTTTGTCTTTCATTTTGAAATCTACGGGTTTATTTGGGTTACAAGTGAGATCTTCAAACGATTACTTCTTTTGAGAATGCGGTTTTAGTTCGCTATAATAACCCTATGAAAACCGCTTCCTACTAGCTGAAAAAAACACATTTATGAGCGAAATCCTCGTTATATTTGAGTTTTTCCACATCCAGGCAGGCATTGCTTCATTTGACAGTACACACTCAATTGACAAATCATACTGTTCACGTAACAAAGAGACCAAATTGAGTAGTAAATCAAATAATGGAACATTCAAGTTGTAGGGATTGTGAATGAATTCAAGGCGAGAAGTAGTTTTTCAGTAGATTTATCTAACTGCGCCACAATTTCACGGTCTGTAGGTTTCACAGTCGGTGTGTAAACTGGTACTGCTTCTTTGTGGCGCCTAACGAGATCTTCTTTTGAAAACGGAGGCGTATGATCCTTTCTGTATGCTTTCGCAACATTCTTTCTTGAAACTTGGAGCAAATCAATGATTTTAGCTGTAGAAACATCGCCTGTTCTGCGTTCTTGTGAAAACTTGAGGATAACAGCTAAATAAAGTAAAAGAGGATACAATATAAGAAAAAGGATAAGCTTTTAAAATTCAATTTAATAGGAGAAATGATTTTTTATTACCACTTAGAACACTAGTTGGGTTTGAGAGGCAGCTTAGACCTTGTCGGTTGTCATCGCCTCTAGATCCGCTCTTCCATTGGATGTCCTCGCATACCGAACCAGCAACAAGATGAGAGAATATTGAGTAGCCAAAATCATTGTTACTGGAGGCCGTTCGATATTCAGCTACCAGGACAGCAATCTGGAAGTAAAGTAAAAAAAAATTAAATAAAACTTCTCACTAGACAAAAAAAAATGAAAGTCATTGTTTACCACGCTCACAGCTAAATTATTATCTCCCAGAGCTGTGTGTAGTGCGTAAACTTTTTGTAAAGAATCTAAAGGGAGTCTCGTGAAATGTCTCTGCACGACATTTCGGTGGTATTGCAGGAGCGACACAGGATCGGAGCTCATCCTAAGATTTTCTTCTTTGGTAAGCTTCTGAACGGCGGCAACCAGTTGGGCTTGTCCATTTATAAGAGTTGTGTTAGTGTTATTCAACTGATCCAAAGATTCTTCGACCTTCTTTAGCCGTTCTGCCACTTGTTTACTTGTAATTCAAAAACATTTTAAAAATTTAAATCACAATAAATATTTTAAATTTATTTCCTTTCTTACAGTTTGAATTTTGGCAAATTCCAACGGTATTAGGAAAGACATTTGGCGAACGGAATGGTTGCCGCTGGCAAACTCTTGGTGTAATTTGTTTGTCCATAGAAGTAGCAAATGAGGAACTACTTATGGAAGGGGGTCCAAATCCCGAATTGTTATTGATGTCTCCGACAGCTGGTAAAAAATATAATAAATTTATTTTACTTAGATTTTCAAAACTCTACTTTAATACCTTCATTTCCTTCCAATTGAGGTTCGATTATTTCACTTTCGGAAGAAGAAGAGACCTCCATTTCTTCACGAGAATCGCCTGTTTCAAATAATAAAATATATGTGCTTGTAAAAGTCTTTATTTATTATATGATGACTTACCAAAATGTTGATGTTGCCGTAAGTCCATGTCATCGGTAACAAGCTTTTTGGGTGGAGGTGAGTCATCGGCATTACTTGAGCCACCACCGTCACCACCGGAAACGTGCGTAGTGTGTCCAGCTTGTCGGTTCGTTGGTCTTGACTGTCTCCCTTGGGGCCAGAAGACTGCATGATGTTGGCCGTCTCCTCTACTGCGGTCTTCAAGACTTCTTCTTGATTCAGGACGTCAACAGTAGTACGCTGCGGGTGGCCGGCCGGCTGCTCTGGTGTTACCTCGGCTCTTCCTTGAAAGAGGCCGTTAATAGTTGGGGCAGTAGGCTGAGGGTTGTTGTCCGCCGGTTTGGGTGCTGTTATTTTGGCTTCTTCTATAACCAGGCCGTCAAAAGTTGGGGCAGTAGGCGGATGGTTGGTGGCCGTCGGCTGGGTTGCTAGCATTCCGGCTCCTTCTTCATTCAGAATTTCAATAGCTGAACCAGTACGCTGTGGGGTGATAGCTTGTTGTTGTGATGTTGACATCCCAGCTCCTTCATTATTCTGGCCGGCAATAGTTGAGCCATTACGTTGAGGAATATTGGTCGTCTGCTCTGGTGTCGACACACCAGCGTCTTCTTCATCGAAGCCATTAAATGGGGTAGTAGGCTGAATGATTTTGTCCGTCTGCTCTGATGTAGTTTGTTTGGCCCCGTCTTTCCCACTGCCATCGTGACTTTTCTCAGCTTCAGCTTTTTTTCTCTCACTCTTTTTCGAAACCTTGGATGGGGAACGTCAGAGTCGGTCAACTCTTGACTTGGCCTTCCAATGAGAACGGCTTTAAATTTATTCCGGATGGATAAAAAAGCTTCTGTATAGAATAAAGAAGAAAATAATAGCTATTAACCCGAATAACATTTAAAATTCAAAAATATTTACTTGGTTTGTCGACTATGATTTCTTTTACGTCGTGTTCTTCCCAAGATGATTTTGGATAATAATGACGCGCAAACACTCTATTGGCCCAGTCGACGGGCCCTGATTCGTCCTTCTCTGAGTTTTTTGGAGGGTAAAGAAAACGGGTCTCATCAGCAGAAAACCACGTCACGGGAATAAAGGACGGAATAGCTTTATTATCTTCGGAGTCGGCCTCGAGTTTCTCCAGGGACATGACCAGCAAGTAGCACACTTCAGCAGCTGCTATAGCTTTCACTGAGTCAAATTTTTCATACACTCCTTGCCAGGAATGTTTGGACCTTCCGGCTCCCTGACAGATTGTAAAAAAGTGAAAATAGCAAAGTTATTGGTTAGAAAATCTGATAATATATTATAGGACAATACTAGGTACACATATTAATGCTATAATAGGAAACCAGTATGAAAGATCAATGAAATTGAATACTTTAAACGTTCCTTTGGACGAGGTAACATCATCTGACTGAGTACTAGGCCCTTCTCCATATCGACACGATAGACGAATCAATCAAACCACCAGCACTAAAGCTTCTATTTTTATTCTCGTATTATACCTGGTAATATTTACATTCCAGAGAAATCAACTGAAAGTCTAAATCTGTTATTACACCAGTCGAAAAAGAAAAAACGTTCATCAACGTGATTGTAGACGACAGCTGTCACGTTCTAAGCTATTGCCAATGTGAAATTAAAATCAGCCTAGTAAATCTCACTATTGGCAGATTTCGTCTGCTTAAATATTTTTGATTTATTTTGATGTCCTAATAGGCTGCAAATATTGTCCTTAAATTTCAAGAGCATTTGGCTCATTAAAAGAGGCCAAGTCAAATCTGATAACAATATTCCAGCTCCATTCTAGCCCAGAAGAAGCTAGTCCGCTTTCAAACTCCAACTTGACGTAAATCTAAGAAATCATTATTTTTCCAATTAAAAATTAAATCCAGCTTATAGTAAAAAAAAAATTAAATTGGTTGCAGAGCTCAGTAAAGGATAGTGTGGTTGATGGAGCTCCTACTCGCTGTCTAAACGAGGAGCAGTCTCATCCGTTTTTTAATGAGGATTTCTTGGCAAATAGTGCCTCTGCATTTCTTGGTATTTTAAAATTAATCGAGTATGTATATTATGATCTTTATAATTTTGCATTTATTTATTCAGGAATTGAAGTGGACCAACAAGTGCTTCCTCACTCCGTAATAAGACCTTGTTCATCCAATCAGACTAACGAAACCAGCAGTGACTCTGACCAGGAAAGCGAAGATGGTTTTGAGGGCACGCAAACGCAAACTGTAATGGACAATATGGACGTTCGAGAAGAACCACTCTGCATTTTGACCATCTTTTGTCACTGGCCGGTAGCAACTAATCAAGAAGAAGACGGCCTCACGCTCTTCCTAAAACTGATGCACCACTACAAGCCTGCGATCGATTATTCCGTTCTACCTGGAACTGGGAAGCAGTTGTTGCGTATCGATGCAAGGGATTTTCCTATATGTGGGGAATTTCCATCATTTTATGATGAAAAAGACGACGGTAATGGAGCCGCTAGCAGCTTGCCGGATCATGAAGACGCTGACGATGTCTCCAGCGATAGTGGTAACTCTTTTCAGAGTGACAGATGGAATGGCATCTCAAGCTCGGAAGAGGACGGATGGTCGGACGAGAGCTCAGATCACACAGATCTGACACCATCTTCACCAAGTGACTTTGATCAAGAACCTGAATCTCAGATAAAGAAAAGACGCAGCTACGCTTTGCCTGCTGCTGTGGTTTTGCCCAACAAAGGAGGGAAACTAATGTACTTTGGACTAGAATGTGCACTTTCGGGTGATTCACCGGGAACGATGTTTCGACACGCTGATCTTTTCCAGTACATCAGCATCTATTACGAAGATGCCACTGTTTTGCCGCAGTGTATCCGCACGAAGGTATAATAATTTATTTTGCATTACAAATTAGTTAAGTTGTGAAATTCTTTAGGACCTGGGCACATTTATATTAAATTTTATATTAGTGTATTAATCCTTCATTCTTGCGCAAATTAGAACTTTATTTTAACTCTTTTTTTTATTCTTTTTTTGGTTTAGGTTGAGCTACTAGATGTTGTTGGCCAAATCCAGAAGGCGAAGAAGCTTTTATCTGGCGATGCTCAAGGTAATCCAGCAGAACCTTCTCCAAGAGACCCAAAGAAAGTTCCTCATTTTGAAATCGACCTCAACCCCGACGGTGTACAGCTCTTCAATAACACCGAAACAATGGAGTTTATACCCATTCTCTACGTAGTGCATTCGATTTCCAAATACTTTGGCTGTGATGGCGCTCCTTTCCGCCTCAGTCCAAGTTATCTGTAATCGTTGGCTTATTCCATGGAAAAAAGAAGCCACCACCAAAGCTTCTCTTGGGACAGTTGGTGCAAGAACTCAATCGGCTTTCTCCCACAAACGACGACCCATCCTGTTTTAGTCGACAGTTCACCGTTTCACTACGGTACGTCCGAACAGATGGGCCAATGAGGTCCTAATTGAAGAGGATTAAAGGCCATGCAGGATATTGGTCTTGCGAGAGGTGCATCCAAGAAGGAGTGCGCCGTCCACTCAAGAAAAAGACGAAGAAGGGAAAAAGCGACCAGGATGACGCCACTACAAAGACGATTCAGTACCTGGATCTCAACGCTCCATTAAGAGAGGATGACGACTTTTTTAACTATACAGTAAGCGATGGTTGCAGTGATGAACAAGTCTTAAATCTTAATGATCTATCTCCCTTTCTTGACATTCCTAGCTTCCCCATCATTTCTGGTTTTGTTATCGATTCTATGCATTCTCTTACTGCAGGAGCCTTTGGGCGTAAATTGGAAGGAATTGCTCTGATTCAAAGTGAAGGAAAGTTGAGAAAGGCTGATCTTGATGCTGTAGATCAGCGCCTCTTTGTATTTCAAGGCTGCAAGCCTCTTGAATTTGATAGGCATGTTAGGAGTCTTAGCAAATGCGTTAGAAAGTACAAGCACCATGAGCTTAGACAGATTTTGTATTATTTATTGATCCCACTTTTTGCCGACATTTTGCAAGATGGCCATTTTGAACATATTCTTCTCTTACAGCAGGCTATGCTCTTACTCGGTGGATTTAATCCAAATCCCGTTTCCCAGGATGATGTTGAGTTAGCTCGTAAATTGCTGAAGAGATATGTAGAGATAATTATTGAATTCGAGTATCCTGTTAGATTCAGTGATCACAAAAGCATCCACATTCCGGATGATGTTGATTTTTTCGAATGTGGAGTAGAGTCATTAAGCGCTTATGTTTTTGAAAATTTTGAACGCTTTTTTCGTAGAATGACCAGGTCGGGACATTTAGTGGTAGAACAGATGCGTAACCGTCTCATGCAAAGAGCCAAGTATTTACTTCCTACTGGACCCGATGGACTTATTTTGACCAATCTTGAACAATTCAAAATTCAGGCATCTGAAGTAAAATCAGATCAGCAAACGACTAATGTGTTGCTCGAATTCCATGAAGGGGGGGGGGTGTGGGTCGTGTGAAAGAGATGAGATTTCCATAGTTTACTCTTTCCAATGAATTCCCTGACAATGTTTGTCTATTCAAAAATGGGAGCGTTGTTGTGATTAAGGATATGTTCGAATTTCCAAAAGATAGTAAAGTGTATTTCATTCCTGGTTTCAGATTCGGCCAATTGGCTGATTGTTTCACTAACCACTTTTAATCTTCAAGATTTCATATTCATTTTGCATCTAAACTATCCACTCAGTTAAACGATTGGAACATTAACAATATAAGTGGGAAAATGTACGCTGCGCCTTACAAGTTTTGTGGTTTAAAATTGCCTTCCATCTTTGATCAAAAAGAACACAAAACCTGGTTTGTGACACCTATTTTCGATACTGTTGTTGTGTAAATTTATTAGGCAATAAATTGTGGTATTTCTCAAATTGTCCCAAAATTTTACATTGCCAATATACGTGTTGTTTTCATACAGCAAGCAGACGACCATATTTTTTCATTTTTGTCGAAGTATTCATATTCAATAGTCCATTTCAATATTTTGAATCCAAATGAAGTGGTATGAATAACTATTTTTTTAAATTTTAGATCCAATACTGTCGAAGTATTAGTATTTTTTAATTTAAAAAAAATGTACAGTATCGAGAATTTTCAGCAGACTACTTTATTGGCCGTTCTACCACCACGACTCACGTGTTACTTTTTGTCGTCTACTTTTACAGTGAAACACGTGAAACTTATCAGGTAAAAAAATCTTCTTGTTCAAATATGTGTTGAGGAGGCCCATCTAAACCTTGTGAAAAACACATTTAGATGAACCAGACTGAATGTGTAGCTGTCCAGATGGAGACGACCAACGTTAAGGTCGAGAAGATTGAAAAAGCCGAGATTGGACATCTGCTTGAGGTAAAATCTTCCTCGTGTATTATTTTCTATGCCAACAGGTCCATTTTTAATCTTTTTAAAATACATTTAGATGGAGCAGACTGACGATGCAGCTGCCCAAGTTGAAGCAGCCCAAAAAGAGGCTGCCAGAATAATTGAGGAGGCTAAGGTTAAAGCGGCCAAGATTGAAGCGGCCCATTTAGAACACCTATTTGAGGTTGCTGGAATTGAGGCTGCCGTTGTTGAGGCGGAATTGAAAAGGAGAGAGGAGAGAGTTTAGGACGTACGAGCAGCTCTTCCCTGCAGAAATTGACGAGAACTTGACCAGCACACTCAGGCTTTTCCTAAACCTCGTACATCATCGTCCCTGGTTGCTACATGAGCAGCTTGAGCTACATTTCTTCATCGACTTTCTTAAGAAGGTTAAGGCCGAATTTCCGTCTGCAGGTAAAAAAAAAACTTTTCACGCCTCCATACGTCATTAGCTTGTGTGCTCTTTCGTTTTTCTTTGTATTCAGCCGAAGCTGAAAATAGGCGTCAACAACTAGTTGCCGAAGCACGTCTCTATCGCCGAGCACCAGGTCAACGAGAACTATCGAATTACGTCCTGTCGAGTGGTAGAATTCCTAATCCACCTAAAAACAGGAGTTATCCAAAATGGGTTTATCACAACGATGATCACTTAAAAAATGGCTTTGAGACGTGAATACAATTCTGTGGCTTTCTCATAACTTTACTTGTCTATCGTTCAATTATTTAAATTTGCTGCTGGCTCAAATTAGATTTTTTTGTTTAATTGTCAAACCCTTAACACATAATGGCTGGTCAGTCGGCTCCTTATAATTGATTCTGATTTTGAAATGATAAGAATATAACCGCAATTCTTTTAAATTATCTACATTCGTGACAAAAATGCCATTAGCCAAATTTAATGCGAAATATTAAGGAAATCCTTTTCTGTTAAACACCTTTTTTATTCTTAATTGAAACAATCAATTCCATTCATAATTCGTTTTTACACAGTTTCAACTTGGTTTTACCAACGACATTTTTTTCTTGTTAAAGGCTGGTTTTATATTCGTGGTAAATGTATAGAAACCGGAAAAAGAGCTAGAAAAATATTTGGTTTTGAACGAGTTTAAAATGGGTTATTGTTTAAAAACGGGAAACTGCGAAATTTTTTTTGACAGTGTCTAATTAGTTTTAAATCCGTTACTTTAGCTGACTATATTTTTTACAAGATAAACGCGTTTTAACCAGGCTTAAAGTGGGTTTTAAAAAACATTTACTTTTATATTTCAAATGAGTTTTTTAAAATTCAGTTTTAAAAACCCAAACATTTGCGTTTTTAACAGGGTTTTTTACCGCAATGTAAAAAAACGCAGATATATCGCAAGTCACCTACTAGGGTTAGGAAAAATTTAAAAAAAAATCCAGCTGGTCTCTTTCTGTTTTTTTTTTTAATTTTTTTCGGAGAGGCATTTAACACAGTGGCTTATGGGGAAAAGAAAAAGTAAAATAATTCTACTGCCGACTGTATGTATACTTGTGTTGAAAAATGTTAATGGCTAGCGTGCACAGGTCGTTCACCTCCTAGGACCCGAAGTGTGAAAACCGGTTAAAAGGGGAATTTTCTTGCTGGCCTTCCCCGCGACATTTGTATGCAGGAAACGCCCAAGTATATTCAGGTTATATAAGCCAGCACCCGATCCGAATTGAGCAGAGTCGTATGGTTGAATTTTTTGGCGAAAAGACTTCTTAAAAATGTTTTGTTTAGTGGATAGCATTAGAATTATTGCACCATTTGTATTTATCATATTTATTGTACAATCTTCGACCAGTAGCCCTTTAGAAACTGATAAAATGGTAGTATATTTTCTCAAATAGTGGTCAATTTTTTTTATCTTATTTTTATTTTTAAAAGGACCAGTTGATTGAGCGATTGGACAGAATGCAAACGAAAATGGATGTTATACGAAGTAGGGTAGAAGTTTTGGAGCACGAAAACGTAATTATAATCAATTATATATTTATAATATCTTTGTTATATCAATTCCTTTATGTTATCAATACCTTTGATATTTAAACAGGATAAATGGACTAGAAAATTTAGTAATCTGGAAGCAGAAAATGAAAAATTGAAAACTGCAAAATTGCAACAGGACGAGGAGTTACAATATCTAAAGAGACAGATAATTCCACATCCGAAATTATCATCTATTTCAGCAGCAAAACCGGACGACGGACAATCATCAAGATTCAAGACGAGTCTTGAGCAGCTCAGCAGCCCACCAACTTCTTGCCAAGAATTGAAGAATCGAAATGGCAAAGTGTGGCCGATAGATGGGATCCATCTGCTCAAAATCAATAACACAATTCAGGCCGTCTTTTGTACTTTTGCAGACGATGGTTCATCTGGTAACATTTATTCATTTTTTTTTCTCTTTAAGAGCAAGATTTATTTTGTTTTGGTTTTTATATTGATATTCTTTTGTGAGGTACTAGTACGCTCGAACAATAGATTAGATTTGCATTGGTTTGGTTCAAAATCGATTTCTTTTCCGAATGGGGGAGACCATGAAAAAGTTATAATTAAATAAATAAAACCATTAGATTCGCCTTGATAAAACGTGACAAATAATATATTTTATGCATATCTAAAGTTATACCACCTAAAACATATTTTTGGGGTAAGATATTCTTAAGCATTTCGTTTTAGTAATTTTGGGGGGTTTTTAATTAGAATAATTGATTGGATATTCGATTGCCTAAAAATATAGTTACGTCAAGGCGTGAAAAAGGCTTCACAAAAGAGATTTATAATTTCAATCTAACTTTATTTTATTGTTTTTCAAAAGTAACTTCAACGCATTTTCTAATGGTTTTTAAATTTGTGTTCCAGTCTCACAAGATTTGATTGGGAAAGTAGACGTGAAGACCAAAATTGTCCATTTCTACGCGCAGAGAGAGTCCGAGTTTCGTTCGTCATATGCCGTAATCCATTTTGATAAAGCGCTTGTCAACGAGGGCGGTGCTTTTAATTTAACTTCTGGGATTTTCACAGTCCCAGTAGCGGGGATATACCATTTTGATTTTTCTGCTCTTAAAGACTTGTCTGAAAAATATGTTTACATTGATCTTCAAGTGAACGGAGACAATGTTGCTCTTGCTGCTACTCAACAATCTGCTACTGGGAGTAGGGATGTCGTTTCCTTGAGCGCCTCCTTGCGATTGGCAGCTGGCGATAGAGTTAACCTGTACCATGGCGGTAGTAGCGTGCTCTACGATAACAGTGCTCACTGGACCCATTTTAGCGGGTGGCTCGTCGAGGAAGATTTGATGTAAACTGATTTCCATTATTTTACATCGCACGAAATAAACTATATTGGTGCCATCCTATGAAATGAAATAATCGCATTTCTTTTTTATGTATAATATTACTTATTTATTTAATTTTCTTTTTAGATTGAATCAAAATAATAACCTCCTAGGATATAAATAATTTTTTTTAAATCACATTTTCAAATTTAGGCCAATTTATCGGTATATGGCAGGTGTCTAAAGCAGCAAGAATAACGAATACGCCTTACGTCTACGTCTGTTATTTATCACTGATATTTTTTTTCACACACTGACGAAAACTTTTAATTGCACAGTTTACCTAATAGTGAATATTATACGTAGCAACAGCACATATATTTGTAAATATTATGTAAAATATTATGTGTTATGTATATAAAATTCTATGTTATAAATGGTATATCATAGAGTGTTATTTCAACTGATGGGGAGGCCGCAAGCTTGTTCAAATGATTGATTATCCAATCATGCGAAAAAAATCTAATAGCTAATTTTGACAAAGTAAAATTCAAAACCTAAAAATTCTTGACGAATATGGATGCAATGACAAATATGGAATGCTGCCAAATATTTAAAATTTATGGTTTATTAATCATAAAACAAAAGCATAATTAACAAGACTCGGGGAATTTATTATTATTTGGATATGTGATGAAATGAAAAACAAGTTCTTGACTTTTTAAGCTTTGTCGCTTTGCTTTCGATTATACTGGTACTGGTGAAGGTCATTTTTTTTCAGCAGATGCATCCGTGACACGTGTACACATGACGGGGAAAAAAGAAAGAAGTTCCCCCGTAAGACAAGTGCAAAACCGGTGGGAAAGAGGAATTTTCTTGCTAGCCTTCCATGTGGCATTTCTACAAAGGAAACGCCCAAGTATAATCAGTTTAAATAAGCCAGCGTCCGATCCGAATTGAGTAGAATCGTATTTTTTGTAAAAAAAAAAGACTTCTTGAAAATGTTTCCCTTACTAAATAAGATTAAATTTATAGTAGCGATCGTATTTTTCATCTTTATGATACAATGTTCGACCAGCAGTCCAGTAGAAAGCGATAAACTGGTAACAATTATTTTAAATAGTAGTTAACTTTTCAAATCGTATTTTATTTTGTTGTTGAAATAGGTGCAGTTGATTGAGCGGTTAGACAGAATGCTAACTAAAATGGGTCCTATGGAAAGTAGGGAGGTTGAAAACGTAATTATAAGTATTTACTATCTTTTTGTAAATTTTATGGAAATAGTAATATAGCATTTTTAAAAAAGATTTTTAGTTCGTTTATCAGTTTTTTTTTATATGTAAGTTAATCATATATTGTGCTTTTTTCGTCGGGATAGTTGACTGAGCGGTTGGACAGAATGCAAACCACTGTGGATTATGAAAACGTAATTCAAAACATTTATCAATTTACTTGATTATTGTCAAAACTGGACAAAACTTATTTGTTTATTTTAACAATTGTTTGTATTTTAACAGGTACAGCTGACTAAGCGGTTGAACGAAATGCAAACTAAAATGGATGCTGAAAATGTAATCATAAATATTTATTAATCATTTCGATCAAACATAAACTTGTCGTAATTTTTTTATAAATTTGGAATATATTGGTTTTCTATTCTAAAAGTAAATGTGACATTCATATAAGTTTTGCTTAGTATTTAAGAAAAAGAGTGTAGAACACTACGCGTCTTTTATGTTTTGACTTAGCAGCGGTTAGCACTCTATATGTCATTAGAAAACAGAACTGTCATCTATTTACCATAAACGTATACCATGTAAGCGAATAACAATATAAATACTCATTTCATATTGTACACATCTGTAGTTAAAGACATTAGTATAGTGACGCAAAAATATTATATTATTCTTATATTTAAACAGGATAAATGGACTAAGAAATTTAGTGACCTGGAGGCAGAAAATGAAAAATTGAAAACTCAAAAGCTACCACAAGACCAAGAAGTACTTTTTGAAAACGTTTGATTTTACTTTTACTTTGAGTTACCACTCTCAGTAATGTATTACATAACAGAACTGTTATCTATTTACCGTAAAAGTATACTCTATTAGTACATTGTAATGTAAATGAACAGTCTATTGCACATAGTCAAAACTATCAAGTATTTGGTGACACAATAATAAAACGTTTTTAATTCTTTTTTTTTTTAAACAGGAAAAATGGACTAAGAAACTTGACGATCTAGAAGCAGAAATTGAAAAATTGAAAGCTGCAAAATTACAACAGGACGAAGAAATAAAACACCTGAAGATCCAGATTTCACTTTCAAATTTCTCTATTTCAGCATTCAAGCAAGATGAGGGACAGCCACCGTCAAGATTCTTGAGCAGCCCGCCAACTTCTTGCCAAGAATTGAAGGACAATAATTACTTACACCCAATGGATGGACTTCACCTGCTTAAAAAGGGCGGCAAAATCCAGGTCGCCTTCTGTACATTTATATCTGGCAACAATCCCGGTAATAAATTAAAGTTGTATCAAAAAGTTGTTAATGACAAAATTTAGATAATTTTGAACCGTTTTCTTCGAAGTTTTATTTAAATTTTTAATGCAACTTGGTTGATTTTAAATTTTATAAGTGGACTAAAATATGTGTACCGGCCTTTTATTTATCAGTGATTTTTTAATGATATTTATTAATTTATTGCCATTTTAAAGATAGTTGGGTTATGCGAAAAAGGCTTTATATTAAAAAAGGGAGGTTAATCAAAATAAACTTTAACTAAATTAGGTTTAATATTTTTCAAAAGTAACCTAAACGAATTTTTTTCTGATTTGATTTTTATTACAGTTTCCGAAACTGTGATTGGCAAAGTAGACGTCAAGACTGAAATCGTCCATTTCTACGTCCAGAGGAATAACAGTTTTGAAGCGCACAATGTTGTCATCCCTTTCGAACTTGCTCGTTTGAACGAGGGAGGAGCGTTTAATTTATCTTCTGGGATCTTCACGATTCCAGTCCCGGGGATTTACCATTTTGATTTCTCTGCTGTTACATCTTCCGAGGCCACTTATTTGGTCACTTATCTTCAAGTAAACGGCGTCAATGTTGGTAATGCTTATACTGGCCGATCGGATACAGGAAGTTGGGATGTCGTTTCCTTGAGCGCCTCCTTGCGATTGGTAGCAGGCGACAGAGTTAACATGTATATTTACAGCGGCGAGCTCCGCGATAGCTACGATCACAAGACCCACTTTACTGGCTGGCTCGTCGAGGAGGATTTGATGTAAACTTATTTGTTATTTCCGTTGTTTGGCATGCAACTAAATAAAAGATGAGCTGATGAATTTACTTGTAAAACTTCTCGTTTGTTTATCTTTCATTAAAATAGACTAATTAATTCCATTTTTCGTTATAAATTGAACTCGTAATTAACTAAACGACATATTTTTTTTTAAATGACATTTTATACTGAAATGTGTCATCGACAGGGTTGTCTAAAGCATAGCACAAGAAAAATTGAATTATTTCATGTAATCGTATAGATTGCCGCAAGATGGCTGCACATTCCGGTATCACATAAGCCCAACCGACCAACTAATCCTACCGAAGTTTTAAAGGTAGACCGGCAAAATCCAGGCAAAATAGAATAGTTCATTTTTAAATGATCTCTAATTAAAAATAGCATAGAATCTCATCAACACCTTCCAGCAGATTAGATGTGTTCAAATGATTGATTATCTAATCACATGGGAAAAAATTTATTTATTTTCGGCGAAGCAAATTCAAAACCTAGAAATTCTGGTGGTCAGTCCTTGTATATATTATAAATATAAAGTCCTAAAACCACTAAATTATATTATTTTAAAAATAGCCTCACAGGTTGCCCAGATTTGAAGTGAATTTGTTACATTATTGAAGCCTTCGCACAAAAATTGCGTGTTCACATTTTGGGAACACAATTTTTTTCATAGCACATCGATTTTCTCATTTTCTTACGAGATATTAAAAGGAGAAAGAACAAGTTTAGGATTATCTATATAGAATATTCCGGTTCTCGTTGGGCACGTATTGCTAAAATTAAAATTAAATACAGATTAAATCGTCATCTTGTATGGAAAAACCAGTTTCTATGGTATATTTATTTGATTTTGACATGTTTGAAGGAGAAAAGGGATTTCTGACTCTTGTCGTCAGCATTATTGTGACGCATTAGGATGCTGTCAAACTTTAACGAAGAAAGTACAATTAAAATAGTCAAATAGAAGCAATATGTAGGCAATCTTTGACAAAATCTACAGCTTCTTTGGATGGAGTATTGATTTTTGACGACGATAGAGGTGCCAATAAGGTGCTGACGACGACAATCGGCTATTTCATCCAACCATTCCGCGAAGAAAAGATATAACTTTTATTTTAAGTCACCACACGTTGCAAGTTTCGTTCAAATTTTTACCATGGAGCAAACACAGAATTAGCTAGAATTTAATTTATTATTTAGATATGTGAATAAACGAGTTTTTGAGTTTTTGAAGCTTTGTTGTTTTGCTTTCGATTATACTCGGCAAGGTCATCTTGTCAGCAGATGCATCCGTGACACGTATACACATTGCAGGTTTAAAAAATTAAGATTTCTTAAACATAATTTCTTGTATCGATTTTACATTCGGTTAATTTTATTGTAATTATGTTTTGTTTTATGTTTTTATGTTTGAAATTTGGCAGTGCTTGGTAAAAAAATCTACATTTCCCCCACTTTTTACATCAAGTTTATTAAAACTGATTTGAACAATTACTTTTTGTTCCACGTTCTCAGGGGGATTTTCTTGCTGGCCTTCCCTGTGGCATTTTCATACAGGAAACGCCTAAGTATAATCAGGTTATATGAGCCGAGGCTCGATCCGAATTGAGCAGAATCTTACGATTGCATTTCTTTGCAAAAAAAGACTTCTTGAAAATGTTTTCGTTACTAAATAAGATTACATTTATTGTAGCATTTGTATTTTTCATCTTAATGATACATTCTTCGACCAGCAGCGCTATACAAAATGAGAAACTGGTACTATCTATTCTCAAATGGTGTAGATTTTCCCAGCACCGTATTTTTTTTTATTGAAATAGGCAGAGTTGACTGAGCGGTTGGACAGAATTCAAACTAAAGTGGATGCTATGAGAAGTAGAGAGGAAGTATTGGAGGTTGAAAACGTAATCATAAGTATTTATGAATTCCTTCTAAACTTGATGGAATTATTACAATCTTAAAAGATTATCTTCTTATACTATATTTGGTTAGTATACTATATTTTTAAGAGCTTTTCTAATTTTCTTACGCAGGCACAGTTGACTGAGCGGTTGGATGGAATGCAAACTCAAATGGATGCTATGCGACGTAGGATGGAGGTTGACAATGTAATTATAAATATTTATCTAATACATTCAATTGATTGTAGTTTGATAAACTAATATAAATGTATATACTTCGTATTGTACTGTACATAGTTAAAACCATCTAGTATATGGTGACGCGATAATATTAGGCTAATATTTTTTTTATTTAAAAAGGATAAATGGACTAGGGAGTTTGCTGATCTGGAAGCAGAAAATGAAGAATTGAAGAGCCAGATTTCGCATTCAAAATTCTCTCTTTTAGCACCAAAATGGCGGGATGATGAAAAATCGTCAGTAGCCTTGAACAACCCGCCTACTTCTTGCGAAGAATTGAAGAATCGAAATGGCAAAGTGTGGCGGATAGATGGGATCCATTTTCTGAAGAAACAAAACAAAATCAATGCCGCCTTATGTACTTCCAGCCGACGGTTCACCTGGTAGCATTTTAGCAGATTTAAATTTAAATTTAAATATTTTTTAAAAATTCATTTTACGGTTTTTCATATTTAAAAATTAATCAATGTTTAAAAAAATTGGAAGAAAATTTAAAGAATTGGAAAAAGATTTTGGATATAAGTTACTCTTATCAAGGCGGTTAGGTTAGGTTAGGTTAGGTTAGGTTAGTTTATTTTTTATTGCTTTAACTCATTTTGTTTCTGTTTTTGCCCAGTTTCCGAAAAATTGATCGGCCAAGTAGACGTGAAGGCTAACCCAGTCCATTTCTACGTCCAGAGGAATTCCGGTTTCAGTCCGTATTTGCCCAATGTACCTTTTGATACTAGACCCGTACTTCCTTTTGATGTGGCGAAATTAAACGAGGGCGATGCTTTCAACTTGACTACTGGAATCTTTACAGTTCCAGTGTCGGGAATTTACCATTTTGATTTCTCTGCTGTTAAAGGGGTCAAATATTTGGACATTGAACTTCGACGGACATCGAAAGTCTGGACACAGGGCGTTGGACATATGAACACAGAATTCAAAGTTGGGTCTACTATAACTGCCCAAGGTGATGTCGTTTCCTTGAGTGCCTCCTTGCGATTGGTCGCAGGCGACACAGTGTACCTGATATGTGGCGGCGAGCTCCGAGATGAAAGTATGTTTCATTTTACCTACTTCAGCGGTTGGCTGGTAGAGGAGGATTTGATGTAAACTGATTTCCTTGATTTAACATCCCACGAAATAAACGATGACGTGATGAATTGACTTGCCACATTTCTCTTTTGTTTCTTCTATTAATTAAAAATATTTAATGAATTCCTTTTTTTTTTTGTTTTTACTTCAAGTTATGAGGAACTAATTGACAGGTTGGTCTCAAGCATAATACAACCAAAATTGAATTATTTCACGTAATCTTAAAGAGCACTGCTAGATGGCTGCACATTCCGGTATCACATTGGCTGTTGGCAGCGCGTTCTACGCTGCGAGGTTACCAAAAGGATTCTTAATGGAAATTTTACGGGACCAAGAGTTAATAATAAAACGAAATAAAATTCGTTAATTAAAATGAAACATAATAATTAAACGAATTCTACTGATAAATATAAAGTAGGGCATAATAAACTGATGAATTGGTTAGATTATGAAAATTGCAAAAAGGGCGCTAGAAATATCAGTTTTAGTTTTCATTTTTGATTTTAATAACATATTTTGATTAAATTCGATAATTAAAAAATCATTCATAGTATACAAAGTCGACCCAGAAATCGACTTCGATCCCTATTTTTGTAAAAAAAAATTGAGGGAAAATTGTAATTTTGTTTCTATCAATTGCAATAAGTTCTATGTTATTACAACCCAATTGTTTCTCTATGATGATGAAATCGAAATTATTTTACAACGGATTATAGCATGAGACCCAAAAAAAGGATTATATAAAAAAAAAACAGAATTAAGAGAATTTCACCAGTTAGTAGACATAACTAAAAACTGTGACGAAAGTGTTTCAGCTGTTCTTAAAAAACATCACAATCAACCATGTAGTCAGATACAATGCATACTGTATACGACCAATCTAAGCTTTCAATATTACAGCCATGATTTGGATGAAATCAATGCTGGTCAATTATTTTCTATTGAACGTCACCCATCGTTGTTGTTCAAATACATTTATAGAAACCGAACGCAGTCTAGTAAGATACAAATCGATAATCATACTATTGCATATTGTTTCATGCTGCCAAACAGCATGTTAACATTTCATATAAAAATTCGGGTAATCTAAAAATCAATTGGATTTCGTATTAAAATTTGAGTAATCTAAAAATCAATGTTGATCAATTTTTGTTTTCAACAGTTTGTCCGTATGAGTAAGATGTTAACATGTTTATTTATGTGATGAATGTATAAGATCCGTCGAGAAAATTAAAATATTCAAGGTTTTGTAAACATGCTTTCTTCTATAATCTATACCGACTACAGAGATAGTGACCATGAAGCAACGCTATCTATTTCCTTCAGAAAGTATACGAGAAATGATGTTTGTGTTTAGTTTACCGACGGAATTTCTATTATAATAATAAAAAAAGTCAAAGATTGATCGATTCCCAACACGTTTTTATCAGTCAAATAATCAAGTGAGCTTCCGTTGATATTTACATTTTTTTCGGGCGAAACGTTCAGCCATAAGAATACACGTTAAAAGCAGCAAACAACTGGGTAGAATTAACAATTTTACTGGAATAAACAAATAACACAGTGGGTTTTCCCCGCTTATGCCTCATATTCAGTTGCTTTCTGCCATCAACGGGTAAGTCATTAAACATTCGAGCTCAAAACTTTCACGATCCGAAATGCAGTGACCACTTCTACTGGCGCGCATATGGAACTACGCGCGACGTACATACTTAATAATTTGGTGGGTACTGTATATCAATTTTGAAAACAGAACTTCAATCATATTGGTATCAAGGGATCTGGGCAGTGAATAAACCTATAATATTATGTTCTCAGAACTAGCTTGTTGATGTTTCGTGAATTTGTCATCTGTTTGGCTCATGTGGACCTAAGCAGTTATTCAATTTCCCATTTCTCGGAACTCATCGTATTGATTAAGCCTATTCTTTCTTTGGGACAGGGAATCTATTGTTGAAGTACGAATACATGCAGCCAATTTTACATTCAATATAGCAGTATCCAAGGAAGAGTCGCTGCATCAAGTCGAACATATTCTGTACTGAAATAATTATTACAATATAAATTAAAATGGCTGAAGAACAAATAGGCGGTATTTTGACGAATTCGTTATCCGGAAAAGTGCTTCAAACTGCAATCGGAGAGGTTATTATAATTATTCACATACATCAGAGTTTAACTTAAAAATATAAAATCCTCATTTTTATGTCACGTACTAGCTTGGACGTGCTACTATTATATTCTGGAATGCTAGTGGGAATGGCACAAATGAATACGGAGGCCATTTGTACCAGGAATTAGTCTGGTTATCGCTTTCCCTTAATTTTAGGTATCCGGCTATATAAAAAGGAGCTGTGTAGCTGTTTTAGAATATTGCATGATTTTACATAATTTCAGCATTGACATGAAACCCTTGAGAAATAGTGCTTTTGGCGCGCTTATCAACGGAAGCTGGGACGGGATGATGGGGCAGCTACAAAGAAAGGTGATATATTTTTTTTTTAGTCTAGATAATTATAAGTTTACCACTCATACTGTAAAGTGTACATTAAAATTACCAAATGGACCATATGGTAAATGTAGCCCTTTCAATTTGGAGCTATTAAGAATACGTAAATTGAATTATGTATGAAGCAAATTTAGCACATTTTCTCGGAATTCAGGAGATCGATCTTGCCGCTGTGCCATTTGAAGGCTTTGGAGGAACTATGTATGATCTGGCAGCATTTACGAGGAATGAAGAACACGTAATGGTTACCCAATACCCAGCTCCTCATTCATCAATTTATGGCCACATCCTAATTTTTTCTCTAAGTGTATGATGATATTACATATATTACGATCAAAAATTAAATACTGACTCGTTCTTACACTCAAATATTTTTAAATAATATCTAAAAGGTATGGCTAGGCTTGGTAATTTCAATGATAGCCTGTATTCTCTTCATCAAGTTGCTAGATTTTGTCTACAAGAAATGTTTTCTTGATGCTAATCAAGATTCATCGCCCACTGTTTTGATCACGTTCACTGAAATATTTGAGTACATCTTTGCCACTCTTACAAACCATGGTATTAATAATAATACATTTCTCGATAGTTTTCATTTTGCATTATTTATATATTTTATTACAGGTGGATATAACACAGAATTTAGTTATAGAGCATTGGGAGTGATGGCTGCCACTTGGTGCTTTGCCACTTTTGTTTTTGTCAACGTTTACTGCTCATGTTTGACTGTGTACACGTCACTCATTTTTCAAAGACCGGAAATCAACTCACTTCATGACCTGGCCGAGAATCCCAGCTATCAGCTAATTACCGTCATCTCATCTACCCCTGAAATAGAGTTTTTGGTATTTTCACGATAGTAAAAACTACAAATATTATCATTCCACGATTAAACATTTAAAATAGAATCCTCATGCGACAGGACTGATTGAACGAGTTGGGCATAAATTGCTTAAGTGTCCTTTAGAAGTTTGCCGAACTACGAGCTACGACGCCGCCGTACAAAAAGTCTTGGACGAGAAAGACTTCGTTACATTCTTAGTATGATCGCGATGCTGGAATAAATTTACTTCAAAATATAACTATACAGCTAATTTTTTTGCAGACCGGCACCATGGCTAAGTTGTACATGTATAAAACCTTTTCGAATGGAACATGCCGCTTAACTACGGCCCAATCCAAAATGGCTAGTTACAATTACTTCATGGCTTGTACAAAGAATAGTCCATATTCTTTTCCACTCTTTACAGCGTATGCCAAATTTAAAATTTATCACACCGTACACGATTTATCATAATAAATAAAACTTGTAGTTCATTATACGCTATCATGCCTTTGGACTTGGACAGTACTGGATAAAGAAGTACTCCCCCAGTGCACCGCAGTGTCAGCTGAAATACAATAATAGGGGAGAATGCGTGAAGATTAACGATAAAGGTCGACTCAAACTGGAACAGTTTTACATCGCATTTGCAGTTCTATTTGGTGGCTACGTCTTGGCTATCCTACAATTTCTACGAGAGCGATTCATTCGTCATTAACTATAAGACGATGCTATACTCAACATCAAAACGTGTTTATCATTTATTGCCTTTTGGGTTTTTGTCTGTTTTTTTAAATTGTTGTGTTATTTATTTACTAACATATTTAGCTTATTATTCAACTTTTTAATCTCACGGAAGTTTAAAATATTGAACACCTTACGCTAAAAAAATATTGAAGAAGAAAACAGCTCTTTACGACTAACTGTTGCATTGTTGTCCCGGAATGGTATCGAATTTTTATATCTTAATAGAAATTCTGCCATTTGAGGTTAATTCCATCGTCATTCTTATCCATCGTCATACTAAATACTCTTCACCAAGAATACAAAAAGTTTACATACCACCATTATAGTTTTTAATCATGGTGGAAAATTAAGCATTAAATATCAGTCTTCAAACTGCAAAATTAAAAAAATTATGAATAAAAAAACTACTTCTGCTGTATTCTTTCAATGTAGAATCAGAGAGTGATTGCAAAAACATAGTAGCCACCGAGAAAAGACGTTTGACCTTTGATAAAATTTCAAAACTAAAAAGTAAGATTGATGTCACCTCCCTGAGCCTTGTAATATTTATTTTTTACCTATTTTAAATGACAAACAGCGTGTGTGTATTTCGGATATCTTTGTTTTGAGCTTTCTATTTTAGAATTTATCTATTTTTTGAATTTAGTTTGACCTACCTAAAAATAAAATCTATTTTATTACAGTTTTCCAGAAAAATGTTGGACAAATGGACGCCAAGACTACAAATATTTATTTCTGGATGATAAAAATCCTTAATTTGGTATTTAAGCCTTTTCCCGAATTGGACTGGACCACAACGAAATTGATCGACAGCTTACGGCCTGATATTAAGTTAGGTTTTTTGGTAGTATCATTGTGGATAATTTGGTCACTAAAAGCAGTTGATCTCCGAAAATTGATTAGGTAATATTTTTACGACGCCATTCTATAGAGGTAGAATATTTAAAAACTACTATTTGGCTGATAAAAACAAGATTTGAAGATGTTTAACTAGAAATAGGATTTTTCATTTGTTTTACATTACAAAGATTTGATAGCAGTGCTTGTACAGTCAAGGAAGACTACCTCATGACATCAAGCACACTTATTAATGGTATTTTTTTTAAATAAAGACAATAATTTTCTTTTTAGATTTGCTTGTGTATTCACCTTGAAACCCTTTGAAGTGTAAAACAAAAGTACTAAAGAATAAAAATTGAGATGATTTTTTTAAATTTTAAATTAGAATTTTCCATTTCACCTTTGGTTTGAAATTTATAATGATAGTTGGGACGGTAGTTCGGGCTAATTCAAATTTTTATCGAGCAGTTTTTATTGCTCAAATTTAATCCTCCAATAGATAGACAGCGAAGGAAGTGTTGGAATTACCAATAAACTTGAAGCTGATTCCATTACACCAGCCCCCCACTGCAAACATTTCCCCACGATTTGCTTTGATAAGCTTATCTATTTCGATTTCTATTGGTCTAGTTTGAGCCATTGTAGAATCTCTTGCAATGACTGAACCATTCTTAGTAATGGTGATGTAAAACTGCTTACCAACCGATTGCTGCGAAAACGTAGCCTTCCCTCTAAAGATAAAAAGATAGATGCCGGATTTTGGGACCGTAAAAGTTCCCGTATTTTTATCGAAAGCCTTCCCCAAATTTGTATTGACTTTGTCGAATTTCATTGTAAACGTTTGCAATCCATCGACTTCCAGATCTGTTTTCCTCGTAGCATGCAAATAGAGTACTTTACCACTTGATGGTTTCGTTTCACGGCGAGAAATGATTCGCTTTTCGACGCCAGATGGATTGAAGGTCCCTTCAGGTTGTTTGAAAGCGCAAAAGACGGTGTCCAATTTGATGTCGTTGTTGGTGCTCTTGCTCTTGGTGGATGATTCGTTCGATCTGACCAGATAGAAGCCATTCAAAGTGAAACCCAGTATGGCAAGATCAGAGCAGTTGGTTGGTTGTTCGTAACGCCTACGATTAATATGCTTATGCAACTCAGTTTCGTTTTTATTACGTTCACCGTAGAGGATGTGTGGCGGAAGAAGCCTAAATGGTCTTTTATTTCGATGATTGTTAACAAGAGATGCTATGGCAACCATTCTTTGATCGTCGGAATCTTTGGTAATACCAATTTGTTCTTTGAGGAGAGCGATTTCAATGTTTTGGTGATGGTTTTCGTCTCGAAGTAAACCGATCTCCTGATGTATGACACGTAGCTCTATTTGTTTGATATCTTCAATAATTATATTCAAAAGAATACAAATTTGGTATACTATTTACCTTGTTTTAATTCATAGTTTGATGCACTTGAATGGTCTATTGAGAGTAGTAGAGTGTAAAAAAATGGTAAGCATCAGCCACGACGAGTGGCCAATCTTCTTCATCTTACTTACTCGCTTTTTCAACGACTACTGAATCTCCTGTAAACTTAAACACAAATCGCACCCCTCTTATACTTGATTTCAATTCCAAATATCTAAGCCGAGAAAAGTATATATATTTTAAAAATAGACTTTTTACATTTCAGTTGATACCGGAAGGTGATTAAAATGTATTATTGGCAGAGCTAACTCGGACGAAAGCTTAAAGTCTATTTCAACATTAAAAAATAAATTTAAACATCCATTAAAGCTGATCCGGAAATAAAAAGTATATCATTTATGTGACAGGAGAAATAGAGGAAAAAATTAATTCGATAGTAAAGAACTGAAAAACAGGATATTAGAAACGATAGAATAAACCAACTGAAATTTGATAAATCTCATTCACTAGTTTATTTTTTTTTGTATATAATAATAAATTCATAAAAAAATAGTAATTTATTTTTATAATGTAATATTTTTGAAGATTAATTGGTATTTTTTTTCAATTTGAAATAAATTAAAGTGTTGGGGTTCCTTTCATTATTTTGAATAATTCCCAGTACTACACACCTTGATACATAAATCATGAACGATAGATCAAACGCCTATGTACTGTGAAAATAAGATACCTTCCTGAGATGGTTGCAAATGTCATAAGCCATTTATTCTACTTACTAGGGGCTCAGAAAAAATAACACAAATACTAATTTTTAAGAAATGTGGAACTTGCATAATTTAAAAAATGTTAAAAACATATCAAATTCATAGTTTAAGTTATTGAAAAAGTATTAACCAAATGTAATACATTACGGAAGCTTATATTTACAATTAATAGTTTTACGATTATACGGGCAATGTCTTTCATCAATCAGACTAAGATAATCTTATTGGCAATAAATTTCCTTTGCTTCTTATTTAATGTTTTTTTTTTAAATTAGGTCTAAAATTATAATTTAACATTTTGTTTTCATTTTATCGGCCCAAGTTTAATTAAATTCAGTTTTTCAATTCACGCAGTTGTACAGGAACTCGTTGCCTTCAATAAGACGAACAAGATTGTTCATTTTTAAGTTCAAAGGAGTACCGGTATTAATTTTCCGAATGATGGTATCGTTCTTCCAATCAGTTTCGATGTGGATCGCCTTAACGAGGGCAGTGCGTTTGATGGCAGGGCCTTTACAGCTCCAGTTTCAAGGGGTTCATCACTTCAAATCTTCTGTTGTCAAAGATAATAGAGATAGTAGTAACTCTCCATATCAAAACTGGTTGTCCCTTTATCTTGAAGTAAACGGCGCTTATTTTTGTTGCATAAATATTCACCAATATCCTCCAAGTAAGTTGGCCTTTTCCATGGTCGCCTCTTTTCGATTGGCAGTAGGCAATACAGTTGTCATAGCTAGGGATGAACAATGGTGCGCTCAGCGATAGCAGCAATCGCAGAACCCACTTTACCGACTGGCTCGTTGAGGAGGATTTGATGTAAACTGAATTTGATTTTCACAATTTGACATCAAACAAGTAACCGTCGACGTCATGAATCAATAAATGAAATTGTGTCATTTATTTTGTTGTTTCTAACTTTCTAAATAATAATTTACTCATTTAGTATTCACTTTCTTTTAGTTTTTTTTTTTTAATTGAGATCGCGAATAGATTATGGAATGGAATAGTAAAATGCATGCAAATTAGATTGAAGACTTGAATTAATTGCCGTTACAGTTCACATGTTTTTACTTTAGTTAAACTTTTGATTTTATTTAAGGTATATCTTCATTTTTATCATGATATTAAAATGAATAAGTTTTATTTAACTGGCTGATTCACTATATTTCCCACTTATTTTGTATTTACAATTCAGAAGCTTTCGATTCGTCGATTAAAATGTATTTTCCGTCAAATTCATTGTTTGATTCGTTAAGTTGGACTGTTAACGTAAGAGGCCACACGCTCCACGACGGTGATCCAATACGTTTGATGGGTACTGTACAACGAATATACAATGCAGGAAAAGTGATAGTAAATCTAAGCGTAGTAAATCAATACAACAGGACTGATGGAGTTTTCCTTCATGTAGCATTTCAATTGGTTCGAAAATTTTATCTACCATCCAACTACAATCCCATTACATACCATCCAAGTACAAAATGTTTTAAAACTTAGATCAGTATAGTTTTTTTTACTGGGGATGATGAATGATTATTCAAAAAGAAATCAACTCACTTCATGACCTAGCCGAGAATCCCAACTATCAGCTAATTACCGTCATCTCATCTACCCCTGAAATAGAGTTTTTGGTATTTTCACCATAGTAAAGTTGTCCATAGTAAAACGCCTATGATTTTATTTCAAATAGAATCCTTAGTCGACAGGACTAATTGAACGAGTTGAACATAAATTGCTTAAGTGCCCTTTAGAACTTTGCCGAACTACAAGTTACGACGCCGCCGTACAAAAAGTTTTGGACGAGAAAGACTTCGTTACATTCTTAGTATGATCGCTCATGCTGGAATAAATTTACTTCAAAATATAATTATACAACTCATTTTTGCAGACAGGTACCATGGCTAAGTTGTACATGTATAAATCCTTTTCGAATGGAACATGCCGGTTGACTACGGCCCAATCCAAAATGGCTAGTTACAATTACTTCATGGCTTGTACAAAGAATAGCCCATATTCTTTTCCACTGTTTACAGTGTATGCTATATCTCAAAATTTATCATACCATACACAATTTATCATAACAAAATAAATTTTGTAGTTCATTACGCTATCATGCCTTCGGACTTGGACAGTACTGGATAAAGAAGTATTCCCCCAGTGCACCACAGTGTCAGCTGAAATACAATAGTAGGGGAGAATGCGTGAAGATTAATGATAAAGGTCGACTCAAACTGGAACAGTTTTACATCGCATTCGCCGTTTTATTTGGTGGCTACGTCTTGGCTCTCCTACAATTTCTACGAGAGCGATTCATTCGTCATTAACTATAAGACGATGCTTTACTCAACATCAAAACGTGTTTATCATCTATTGCCTTTTGGGTTTTTGTCTGTTTTTTATCTGTTTTGTTATTTATTTACTGACATATTAAGCTTATTATTCAACTTTGTAATCCCATGGAAGTTTTAAAATAATATAGAACACCTTACGCTAAAAAAATATTGTAGAAAAAAAATTATACACACGAGAATAAACTGTTTAGCTTCATGTAGGCCTTATCAATCCGGTAGACACTGCAAGAACTTGACATAATACCAAGTTTTAAATCTTTAATTCTGTTATTTCTATAGAATTTAGCTAAGGCACGACGAAAGAATAATAATGGTAAAGCAAAGCTTTTCAGAACGCCTTATTGATAATGTAATTGAGCAACCCTGGTGGTTAATAGGCAAATGTAATCAATACACTAACTGAGTATATCTGCGAGTCAATTTTAATTGGTTATATATTTATATAATATAAATATATAGATATATAATTTTAAGAATTTCAATTACGCACATTTATGAAAGAACCTGCGCACGATGAATATTTGTATATCCATAATAATAGCTCATGGTGTTTTTGAAATTAAGTTCCTGGGTTGAATCGGGGTGTGTCATGATGCTGAAACATTGTTCAATTTGTTTGGGTCTCGCATGTAAATAAATCGCGAATAGCGTGAAAAGATGGGTTTATAAAGTAAATCCAGGACTGGTCAGCATTTAAAAATTCCCTTCCTTAGTTCCTTAGTTCGGCTGCGACCTCATTTACTCTAAGAAGAAAACAAAGTAAGGCTATTTAAGAATTAGGCTTTACCTCCCATAAGTGGAATTGTGGTTATAAGAATTTGTATTACGAAAAAAAGTTGCGTTGATGGATAATAATGAATTTTAAAAATTATATTTATGCATAGCTAGCTAGAATGTAAGTAATCTTACATACCAAATTAAATTTTATAAATTATTAAATTGTATTAAATATAATCTCTTTAGAATAGTTTACTAAATACCCGGATTTCGGATGTGGAAATTTTACTGGGTTTCAGCGGTTCTTTTTTCGGCATTTTTTTCCAGATAATTTTTTTTATTTAATTTGTGAAAATTGAGCACAATTTCTTAAAGATTTAGGATTTGGCAGATGCTTTTTAAAATTTGGCATCTGGGTATTTCAGCCCTCCAGTTTCACCACTTTAAATATTCTGCTGTTAATGATAGATCTACCACTTTTTTTTTAAATATTCATTGATCCTTTTTTTTTAACATAAATTTTCATTAGTCATATAAATACGCCATGACAAATCATAATTTTTTATTGTATTTGATAATTTTGCTCAAAAAACACGAAAAAGATAGTTGTGCTCAGTAAAAACTGTTGAATTGCACAGGTTCGTTAAGATGATTATAACCAAATAACAAATTTTCTGAAAATACAATCCTCCAGGAGAGATATAATTTACATTTACTTTCCTTTTGCATTAAAATAAATAATTTATTTTTAAACTTTCATTTGGAGCATGACGATAATAGAATTTTTTAATGCTATGATTTGTCTTTATTATACACTGAATGTACACTGAAACTAAAACTGTGGGAAACCCGTAAGTATCAACCAATGACCCTAATGACACTAAGGAGATACGCTTCATCAGTAGTTCGCATAGGATATAACTTATTTTCATTTTTTTTTTAACATTTAAATCGTTAACTTATTGATAATTTTTCCTGTAGAGCTTAGCGATGGCTTCTAAATAAAATAATATGCTATGATTAAGCTACGTATAATACCAACATTATAATAGAAAAAAGAGATCAAGCTTATCTATATTAGGGTGCTTCGAAGTTCTACACCATAAACATGTACTAATGCCTAAATGTCTTAAAACTAATTCTTTTAAGATGTTGAAATGGAGGATGTGTATATTTTCAAAGACAAACCTATGTATCACTGAAATTGGTTTATACCGTTAAAAATCAAAGAAAAACAAGAATAGCCATTTATCCACAAAACTTAAAATATATTTAGATTTACAAGTATTAAAAATGAAACGACTAGTCTGGAATTCATCATTGGTAATTAGCTTGGAACCTATGAAGGATTCTGATTGGCTAAAAATGAGTAGCCCCCACAATTACTACTTGAACCATGTAAATTGAAATGTTTAAGCCCAAGAATAACGGCGGCACGTGCTTGACATCCAAGAAGAACGTGACTGCATCATGTTGCATTTCCATTGGTCCATCTCATCAACTAATGTACAATTCCAATAGGTGGGAAAATTTCCACTACCCAAACGTCTGCTTCAAATAAGTTGTTCAATTGAATCCTCGAACACTTTGGTTCTCATTCTACTTTTTGGATCAGACGAGTTTTATTTCTTTAGCTGATAGAGGCCAATCTTGTTGGTGAAATTCAAGTAAGGATTCCAATCATATAAATACATAGTTTTTTTTTAGCTTAAACGTTTGGATAAGTTACAAAATAAAATATTAAATCGTTTTCATTTTCTAAAATATAGAGGGAACCTGTTTGCAAGGTAGTTTATTCCTAAAAAAGTTATGGTGTCCATTTGTGGCCTTTTCCTAAGCTTCATCTTAGGAATCGTGATAGATCCAACTTTATTGATGCAACCCGAAAATTATTATGGTAACTTACATTTAAGACATCTTGATTTAAGGCTAGCAAAAAGCAAGAATGAAAGATAATCATTTTTTTGTTGTTTAAACTTAGGGCCTAGAATTACTTCTGGTGACCTCTATTCCATCTCATCAGTGGTAAAAATAAATTATTCAGAGTTTTTTAAAATTATGTTTTCAATAAAAGTAAAAGAAGACAGTGGTGACTTAATGATGTTTTTTTAAATTAAAATAGGAAACCATCATTGATTCGAGATTCAAGGTACTTGCCGCTGACTTTCAAGATCAGATTGATTATCTGAAAGGTAAATTCGTCAAAGAAAGCAAGACCGGCGATAAAGGAGTGTTTGAAAGCCAACATAAGCATGAAATCAAAAAACGACAAACCAAAACATCACCTTTAAATCCAAACAAGTATGAAGACATGAACTCTTGTACATTTTTTTATCCAGACTATCCCGATGCTGGTCTCGAGAAAAGAAAAAATGTCACTATTGAAATGCAGAAAGCTGGAAAGGAAGTAATTAAGAAACAAGAGAATAATAAGACTAAATTGATTATACCCATTTGTGAGCATAGCACTCCATTTTGCACTTACATTCATCCTGATCATCAAGATGTTGGTAAGGTAAATGGTAACAATACCACAAACGTCACGAGTAATCAAACAACGCAATCCCCGACCGAGGTTAATAAAACGTCAACCACTTCTAAATATCTTTTATGGGAAGAAATGGAGGTATTAAAGCTACAGAACAGGAATCAATCTAAGAGAATCGATCAACTGGAGAAGCAACTAGAGTGGGAGCGAAATCTTGACCAACTTTTGAGCAAAACCAGGGAGGAGACGGTGGGATTGAAAACACAGAATATGGACCAATCAAAGAGAATCGATCAACTGGAACAGAAACTAGGAGGGGAGCGAAATCTTTATCAACTTTTGAACCAAACCAGGGAGGAGACGGTGGAAATGAAAACACAAAATATGAACCAATCAAAGAGAATCGATCAACTGGAACAGAAACTAGGAGGGGAGCAAAATCTTGATCAACTTTTAAATCAAACCAGGGACGAGATGCTTGGATTGAAAACACAGAATATGGAGCAATCAAAGAGACTTGATCAACTGGAACAGAAACTAGCAATGCTGCAAAATTCGCCACCGGCCTCATCAGCTTTGACAAGAGGCAATAACAAGGATCCGATAAAGAATGGTGGCTCCAATAACAACGATGGCCGAGTTTCTAAAGCTTTGACCCCACCATCAAGCTACCGAGAATTATCGATGCTCGACCACTACTTAGACGGACTATATCTGGTGAAAAACAAGCAAACCAAGAAGATCCAAACGGTTTTCTGCAAATTTTCAGCGGAAGATCAAGGTATGGCTTTAAAATTTTTGTTTGTTAAGTATATAAAACTTAATTATTCAACCTTACACAGGTTACGAAACCATTATTGGTTACAACGACATCAAAACAACTCTCGTTTCCTTTTTAGTAACAAGATATTTTAATTACGATAAAAAATCCACTACTATCCCCTTTGAAACGGAAGTTTTCAACTTGGGTGGCGCCATGAACCGACAAACAGGTTTTTTCACTGCTCCGAAAAAGGGTCGCTATTCCTTCAGCTTCAAAACACGTTCTTATCATGATACAGATGCCAGAGTATATTTTCGAGTTAATGAAAATACAATCCTTTACGTTGAGGGGTACCCAACTTACGGGAATTTGCCAATCTCTACTGTTCTCGATTTGAACGTTGGCGATAGGGTTGATTGTTATCTCAGCAATGGAATTATAGGCAGCAACGATGGTGAAACATATTTTTCCGGTAATTTGTTGGAAGAAGACCTGGTTCTCCCTTAATGGCTAACCTAATAGTGTAATCCCCTTTATTAAATATCTTTACATCCATTTTGCTTACCCACATGTAATAATACCTGTAAAACATGTAATCAGCAGTGTTTTGTCCTATCACTTTAAAAAGTGATATTTAAAAATTATCAAATCTCATTATCACTGGAAAATGTGATATTTCTAAATTATCAAAATATCTTCTCATTTACGAAAGTGATAAGCTTCTCACTTCTCATCTCAAATTATCACCAAAATTCTCAAATAAAAAAAAGTATTGGTTCGTTGTAGAATTCTTGCTTTGGTAATCGACGTTACTTGATAAAAAGAAAATCGAATGTTCACGCGATCGATAAAAAAAGATGGCAGTTATGAATAGTGAGTCGTCTAATTCTTAGAAGCAACCGCTGTTGCAAATTTTTTTTAAATTTTATACAGGCAAAAAAGTATTTCTTTTTATCACTGTTGCCATTTGATAATATGATAAAATTATGTTTATTCAAACCAAAATTCTCAAATTCACCATCATATTTTCATCTGAAAAAATATGAGAAATATCACCAGGATCATATTCTCATTTTTGAGAAATATCATGATATTTCTCAAATTTGATAATTCTCAATTATGAGAGGGAAAAACACTGGTAATCAGGGTAAAATGTTGTAGGGAAAATTGTTTTAAATTTCAAAGGTTTTAAATAATCAGGAATACACAAGTAGCTTATCTGTGTTTGATGGCTGAATTATATAATGGAAATAAATCTCATACTTTATAACAGTGATGTTGAGCAGTTAAGTAAACTCTAATCAATTATCCATATAATAAAATTTAAGGTACACTATTCAGGAATCAGGATGCGTATACCTACATTTAAGTTCAGATAATAAATAGGCCTAAATAGAACGGACAATTTTAATGGAAGAAAAATATAAGTGGTGGATTTCTTCACGTCAGCATTTTAAAAATTAAAATTAATTTAAAAAGAGTTTTAAATTATCCTATCTTGTTTTTTCAATCGTTTGATATTTCATGGTTAGGAATGAAATAAAATCATTTAAATATTAAACATAAGCAAATATAATTCGAGGATATTCTTAACTTTGAAATATAAGTGTGACAAACAAGCTGTCTGAATTTGGTGTCTTCAGTTGGTTGAAACCAAGTACTAAAAATTCATAGGAATTTTAACATTCCAATCAAAGAATTTTAGATTTTATTTTTAAATGATTTTTTTTAAATACGACTATGGACCACGAGAGGATAATAAAAATATATGATGTTTTAGCTGCGTATATGTTTTATTTAAAATTTATTTATTTTGTACAACAAATATATAATGTATGAAAAGTGGTAAATCTAAAATAGACGTATATCAGCCATTAACTGCAATAGTTTTGCTTAGTGTATCAATTTAATTGGTTCGAATCGGTTTGTATCATGTTCGGAAGTATACGATTAAAATTGTTAAAAAATATTCTCTATCGAAATAGCTGCTTTAAATGAAATCCACATAAATTAGCTTTTCTTCATGCACCATTTCAATTGGTTCGTCAATTTTACCTGTTTATGATCCCAATTGAGAAAAAAATAAGTCGTGGATTCAGTTTAAAAAATCAGATGATATATATAAACTTAAAAATAGAATATATGGCACGTGCTCGATTTCCAAAACGCCCTTCTACTTCATGTAGAATTTTGATTGGCTTTGGATCGTAATTTTTCTTCATATGCTATTCCAATTGGTCGGAAATAATCTGCATCCCTGCTTTAAACAAAATACCTATAAATTGAGTTTCGTTATACTGTGGCCCTCATAGCATTTTCCTGCGTGCTGGGACTCTCATTTCCAAAGTAAAAATATTCTGTTCAATTTAAAAATAAGATAACTTTAAACGAAAGAAATTTTGTGGATTCATAAAAGATGAATTGCAAACTGTCGTTCGTTGTTTTACTATTGTTTTACGTGACATCTCCTTCCTTGGGCCAAGGTAAAATTCTAATCATCGTACAATCCTAGATTAAGTTGGAAACCTAATCATCCGACTATTTTAGTAGGTTCGCCAATTGGTTCTTCGAACATTGTCGTTCCGAAAGAAGATTTGAAGAGCCTTGCCGGGAAACAGAAAATAGACCAATCAACGTCATTAATAGTACCTTTTTACCTACTTTTCCTTAACTTTTATCTCGTGATTTTTCAAATATTTAAAAAATAATATCGTCATCTATCATTTAGGCTCGTCCTGGACAACCTGTTGGTTTGTCTTCTCGATTAAACCAATTGGAAGCTGAATTTCGAGAAAAAATTGAAGAAATCAAGACACAAACCAGTAGAAGTAGCAAAGATCAGGATGAGAAAATCGCTATTATAAGGGTGAGGGAGAGAAATCTTGCCCAACTTTTGAACCAAACCAGGGAAGAGATGCTGGGATTGAAAACGCAGAATAGAGAACAATCCAAGAGGATCGATCAGCTGGAACAGAAACTAGAAACGCTACAGAACACACCACCAGCCTCGTCAGCTCTAACAAAAAGCAATAAAAAAGGAAAGATGACAAACAAAGCTTCTAATACCAATGGTCAGGATTCCAAAGCTTCGACCCCACCATCTTCCTGCGAGGAACTAGCGATGCTCGACCACTTCTTAGACGGGCTATATCTGGTGAAGAACAAGGAAAACAAGAAGATCCAGACTGTTTTCTGCCAATTTTCAGCGGACGAAAAAGGTGGGATTTTTTATGTTTCACTAGCAACGAAATGTTGCACATATGGGAAAAGCATGGTTTTACGATTAAGGAAAGATTAAATTAAAGAGGGTGGTAGGCCATCGTAAAAAGTTATTAATATTGTGCCAGTTTGTTACGTTTACTACGTTGCTGTTTGGCTCATTACTCAATGAGTTTGTTTAGATTTTTCTGATTTTAAATTTTCTTTCATATTTGGAAAGTACAAAAGAGTTTAAGATTCAATTTGTTTAGGTTTCTTTTGATTAAAATCAGAAATAAGTTATTGATTAAATTGAAACCCGGGAAGATGCAAAACTTTACAATTTAACTTAAATCTTAGTCTATTTCGTCTTAAATGCACAGTTGTACAGGAGCCAATCGGAACTGTGGACGTTAAGACAAATAGCGTTCATTTCTACGTCCAAAGGACTTCCACTTTTGCTACAAGAAATGCAGTAATCCCTTTTCAAATGGCACGATTGAACGAGGGCAACGCCTTTGACTTGTCATCCGGGGTCTTCCATATTCCAGTCAACGGGATTTACCATTTTGAATTCACTGCTCTTAAAGGTCCCACTTTCAATGGTGCATGGATTGATCTTCAAGTAAACGGTGTCAATATTGGTCGTGCTGGTACTGACAAATCTGCTTGGGGGACTTACGATGTCGTTTCCTTTAGCGCCTCCTTGCGATTGGTTGCAGGCGACAAAGTCAACCTGTTCAATTTGAACGCTGGCTCGGTTTACGAAGACCCTTCTGGTCGTTACACCCACTTTACAGGTTGGTTGGCGGAGGAGGAACTAATGTAAACTGAATTGATTTCCGTTTGAATAAACGTTGACGTCATAAAATAATGATTTCTCTTTACTTGTGAGTAGTATGTAATGTAGTAATGTTTTTTACATTCAATTTGTGTGTTTTTTTAAGTAAGTGAGATCACTGAGTCATCGGAAGAGCGGCTGAATTATCAAATAAATGTGAAGCATTTTTTAAAGTCTTTCTTCCAGATGGCAGCATTGTTGGGTAAATCACTAAAAAACGTGATGGTTGACTTACCATCAACATCACTTCCATATCACACATTTTATTAATTTAAGTAATTGATGTTTACATCAAATCAATTATAAATTTGTAAAGGAGAAAACATCAGAAGAGCAACGACAGCCCTTGGGCTTTCAAGGCTACGGCAAAGGGTCATGCAAATTGCGAAAAGAGAGAGAGCTTTCAGGTTATTTCCGAATAATTTTATTTCGCATCACATATAAGTATTTTAAAAAAATAACACATAACACAGTCACATTTAGATCTAATTTTTGTCTACGCGACGCCCACATTTATTATTTATTATTCATGTAATGAGAATTGAGAGAGGCCGAGCGCCTTCTGATAAATCCAATTGCTGTTTAACCCGGTTACAGTGACGGGCTGGCGGTGCCCTTAATCCCTATGTAAATAAGTATCCCTATAGGTGCAGACATTTATTTCGCCAACTTACGGTTAATGTTCTAATGGATGAGGAAGTCTGTGTGTTCAAGTCTCACTTGGAAATATTTTTTTTCCCTTGGTTTTTGTGAATTAAGCTAGTCAAATTTACTGTCGGCGTTAAGCTCTCGTTTGAATTTATTTAAAGGATTCTTTCAAATGTCCTTGTATATTTGTACAAGATTCTTCTACAACCACAATTATTATCAGGTTAAAACCGACCCGTCGCCAGTCTTACTGCTGAAATATAAGTTATGTTATTTCATTATTATTACAAATTATTAAAATGTTTTCGTTCTTCCTTGAGATTGTCATTGAGATTCTTCCTTTAAACCAATATCTAATACATCTTAAATAACAGATTACTAATATAAATATGCTGAATATTGAGTGATTTGAACGAACTGCGCGCATATAAAACCATTTTTTTAACTCAGTAAGATAAATTTATTTTATGCTGTTTCCACCAAAAGAAAATAAGAACCGATCAATTTATTTATTAGTGGGAGGGAAAGAGAAGCGCCTTTTTGAGTTGGCAAATTGGTTTTCAGAACCCTGGCCAACGACACTGCCGCCACCTATTGCCCACTCTGAGGGTTCTCGAAGCTATTGGCGCCGGATGAGCCTTGACCAGTCACCGTCCCTAAACCAAGACAATATAAACCAAGACAATATAAAGAAAAGAAAATTCTCTCGAAGCTATTGGCGCCGGATGAGCCTTGACCAGACAGCGTCCCTAAACCATGATAATATAAAGAAAAGAAAATTTTAAATGTAATTATAATCATTTATTTTCTTTACCCAATAAATTTGGATGCTGAACCACGGGAGCAACAGGAGGACGAGGAAATTCTAATACGGGAGAAATTCCCGGCTTGGCAACAACGACGACCACCATCAAAGCAAAAGTTGGCACAACAATCATCTAGAAAATGGATATCATGAAAATAATGTTCAATATTATATTTTTCTTTAAATGATCTTACCTTGTTCATTTTGATAAGTGTTGGTGTTTTCGTTTGGTAATCCGTAATCGAGAAGCAGTGTTTCTTAATCATGATTAGATTGGAATCACATTTGATTGGAATCATGATTATAATCAAATTTGATTATTGATTGGCAATCATAATCACAGCTGCCAAAATGATTACGATTATTTGATTATTTTGCCATTTTCCGAAATCATAATCATAATCACTTGGCAACAGCGCATTTCTTTAATTTTAGACAACAAGGCGGCGAAAATGAAAGAAGGCTACTCTAAAATTCCTCTTAGCAGTGATTGATGGTTAAAAAGTTGACAACAATTAATTTTTATTATTATTTGATTACAACCAAAAAAAAATTGATTAACAAACACTGTCAAGAAGGAAGGTCCGACTGATGCTACGAATAACAGGACGAAGGCTCGGCTTTTATATACTGTCTCATCTCATGTCATGTTACCTTGAGACTTGTATACGTGTGCAAAAAAAAACAGCGATTTTTCTGCACGTGCCGGACTCGTCTATACAACATTTAACCTTGCTCTTTAATGGATATTGGACGAAATATGTTTGCATCGCTAAGAAAACCAGTTGGATTCGCTTTTATATGCAGATTTGTTTGCTAAGGATAATAGAGGTTTGAATCATGTCTTGCATCATGCTGTTATAGTGAACAATATAATCTAAAGTTTAAAAAGATAAACCCATCTAAGTAGATTCATTTGATAAAGGCAAATAGTAGATACTATAGCGCATGATGTTATCAATGATATTGTTTTAAGATGTCATGTTTATCACCTTTTTATAAGTTGAAAATCAATTGTAAAACTATAAATATTATTATATACTATGGTCTAAATTTTCTTTCATCGTTTGAATTGGTTCATTGTTTTTTGGTTTGGTTGAATGTATCTTTCTTTTTTGCATTACGTTTCATTGAAGAAGTTGAAACAGAGCGGAAAATCGAGAATTCCTTCAATTAAAATAGCTTAAATAATCCTTATTAATTTTCTTTTGACATTTTATGGGTTTTTAAGGACCAGTTGAGTTTTAATCAAGTTTATTTCGGACACCATTACATTTCCAGTGAAATATTATGGAGCTTTTATTAACCAATAGACGTTCTTATGAAATAAAATATTTCGGACACTTTTCATTTTCCATGAAACAATTAATTAGGGATTCGTAAGAACACTAGAGTTCCAATTTGGTGATGCATGATATCAACTTAAATTAAGATTCCGTCATCTGCGTATTATCCACTCTCCATAATTTAATACAAAATGTTTATATAAACATAACCGACAAGGGTCGTCCATTTACAGCCACTTTTTTGTCGTTCTAAAGCTCTTAGAAAATAGGAAAAGAGTATTTTTCTTAAAAACTCGTATCTCTTAAAGTGGTTATCAACATATTATTTTCCTAAGAAATTTGCTTAAGCACCTAATGACACCTAATGGAAATTGAAATTTTTTTCGTTTCCACCGGAATCAAAATCATCCCAGATCCATCTGATAAGACAGATTACCTGGTTGAAAACTCCCCGTCAGGGAATTGAACCCTGGTCTCCCGCGTGACAGGCGGGGATACTAACCACTATACTAACGAGGACACCTTGTAATGAAAATTTAAAGTAATGTTAATTTAAAAATCTTATAATGCTATATATGCTAATTGTGGTTAATTTTTCAAATCGCATTTTCTTTTTCCTTTTATTAGTAGGAACAGTTGATTGGGCGGTTAGACTGAATGCAAACTAAAATGGATGTTATATATACGATCTAGGGCGGAGATTTAAAATGTAATTACAAATATTTATTAATTGACTCAATTCCAGTGTTCTTAAAATGCAATGTTGAATCTGAATCTATAATCGATTTAAATTTTGTTTTTTTAGAAAGGGGAATCTGAAATTTTTTATCGATTAAAATGTCTCCATCAAATGAATTAATTCAATTAAATTATTGCGTAACCGTGGTAGCTGATATTGATATGACAAATTTTATTGTAAATGACTTTTAAAAGAACATATATGTTATCGATCTTTACTCAGGACTTAAATTAGATCTATCAACCGATTTTTGATAACCTTTTAACCATTCGAAAATCATATTTGACATTCAGATTAGTTTTGATTCGTATTTCAAGATTAGGCCACTACTATTTTACTAATTTAGAAAAAGTTTTATTTCATTAAAAATTAAAATATATTCATTTTTCCTTCTATACAATTACCCGAGAAGATACAATTTTTTAAAAAAATTTAAAAAAAGCTTAAAATTCGTCGAATAAAAATGTATTTTTTCCGTTCATCTGCATATTTATCCACTTTCCACCATTTAATACACAATGTTTATATTATATACCACCATCAGAATAAAAGGGGGGGGGGGGATTGATTATTATAAATGGTATATAAAGTCGTCAAAAATCCTAAATTTACACAAGAAAATGAAAAAAGAAAATCTAAAGACTAATTTCTGTGTTCTGTCGATACTGTACAAATATAAGAGAGTGATTACATAACATCATCTAATAATTAGGCAAATTTCCCAATGTACAAAAAACTGAAATATATAAAACCCCCTACAGAAAATATAAGAAAAAATTGGGATTATTATCAACTTTTTAAAAATATATAACCGACACACACAGAGCAGCACAAAAAGAAAAAAAATTCATTTATTGTTATATAAAGAATGTTTAAATGATGTTTTTTTTTGGGGATGAGGGCAAGTTGGGGCAATTCAATCAACTCCGGAAAATCCTTCGGATCCTTCAATGGCTTTAATCAGCTTATCTCTCAGCTGGGATTGGCTCTCATAGGGCGGAAGATCCAATCTGTTAAAACTGTAATTAAAAAAGTTAATTAGATTAGCATTTTTTAATTGAATTAGATATATACCAAGTATGAGCCCGAGGAAAGTTGGCCGGAGTGCCCCATTTTTCGATGGTGAATGGCTGGGGTCCATTGGAGCCGTAGAGCTCTTTGAAGCCGTTCATGGGCACCCTAGAAGTGCCAGTCACGAATTGAAGGACTCTGGAGCGCATCTCAGGGTTGAAATCCAGCACCAACTGAAAGTTTTAAAAATTCAAATTTTATTTAAATTACCCAATTTTTTATGGACTTCCACCAATTCCACTTCCACCGAATAATATTTCCACCGTTTAAAATTCAAAATCATTAATTTTACAAAATTTCCATCAACTTCCACCATTTCCTTTTCCGCTGAATAGTACTTCCACCGTTTAAAATTCAAAATCATTAATTTTATCACTTTTCAAGCAACTTCCACCACTTCCACCAAAAAAGTTTTTCACTGATTCCACTTCCATCGTTTAAAGTTCAAAATGACTAATTTTCCATTTTTATCAACTTCCACCAAATAGTGTTTCCATCATTTCCACTTCCACCGAATATTTTTAAATTTTATTTTTTTTAAAATTACCTTCCAGAACCACTGGATGACGATGTGGTTGGCGTTGTAGTCGCCCTTGTAGTTGGTGTGCTCCTTCCAGTCGCGGACGTCGATGGTGCCGATGCCGCACATGAGCAGCTCCAGCTCGTTCTCGTCGAAGATTTTCAGCATGGAAAGTGGGACGAGATCCTTAAAACCGTCCAAAAAGGCCCTCATTTGAGCTTCCACTCGGGACACGAAGCGCCATTGAATCACCAAACTAAATAAAAAAAATAAATAATTAATAAGTAAAACGAATTACATTAAATTTTTAAAAATTCCCAAAAAATCCGCACAAAGTGGAAAACCTTTTTAGATAGAACGGAAATTTCAAAATTTGATGGAAAGTAGAAAATACAAATTTAAACAGAAATCAACTAATCAGCAAAAGTGGAGACTAATAAATGAAATTTAGTGAACATTTAAATTAAATATCAGAAAACTTATCAGTGGAAGTGGAAAGTTTAAAACTTCCACCAAGTTTGAAGTAAATTGAAATGAATAGTAGCCTCGAAATTCGATAAAAATTGAAAATCTGGAAAACTAATCGGTGGAAGTGGAAACTAGAAATTTCCACCAAATGAAAAGAGTGGAAATTTAAAAATTAAAAATTTTATACTTCATGTATTCTTGTTTGTTGTCATTGGTAACGGGGATGTTGGATCCATTGGGTTTGAGCTCCCTCTGGACCGTCTTTCCGAAGCTCTCCTCGTCCACGGCGAAGGTGAGGTCAAGCTCGGCAGGATCATTCTCCATGATCCATACCAAAGAGTTGAAATACTCTGTATCTACAGATTCCATGTCTTTCAAATCGATAGGCTTCTCCAACATCATCTTGTAGAATGGACGGATAAAGAACCCTTTAAATAAAAAAAAAATTATCTCATTTTAAATCAGATTAAATTCAATTAAATTCAGAATAAACCAAAAAATGAATTTTTATATTTTTTAAAGATTACCATTTAATTTTTTAAATCAGAATAAATAGTTTAAAAATTATTAGAATTATTACCGTCGAGGAGTTTTCCGTGGTAGACGGCCATTCCCGCCACTCGGCCGATAAATTTGAAATAAGACAAGTGATCCTCGGCGCACAATCCCGAAACTGGATTAATCTGAAGCGTATAATTGTCCCTGTAAAGTGAATTCAAAAATCCCTTAAAATAATATTACATAACAATTTTTTAAATCGTTGAATTAAAATAGATAATAATAAAAAAAGAAAAATAAAGAAAAATCCCAAATAATCATTTTTTACAGTAGAAAAATTAAATATAAAAATTAAATAAATCTAATTATTTAAATTAAATTAAAAATCAAAATAATTATCATTAAAATTTTTAAAAAATACCCAAAAAATCTTTAGAAATTAAAATGATTATTTATACAAACTATAAAAAATTAAAAAATTAAAATTTTTACATGGCTGAATATTCGAATAATCCGTAATAAGGGTTAAACATCTCTTTAGAGAGGAGGAAGAACCATTCTCTGGCAACGCCGCCGTAATCCAGTCCAACTTCTCCGTCAAATTCCACCCACAATTTCGTCTTCAATAATTCAGGCCGGGTGACTGCATTAATAGCTCTGTAAGAGTCTTCCAAGATCGAAGCTCGATGGACTTTGATTTCAAATTTATTCGGGATGTTGGCGGGCTTTTTAAGCTGCGTCTTGAAGTAGTCGTATTTGCGCTTGTAGTCGCGGGAGTAAGGCACGGCCGGTCCGGCTATATTCGGGTTCAGCAACCGGGGATCGTCCCACTGAGTCGTCCTAGTGTCTAATTAAAAAAAAATTAATTAAGTTAACTTTGATTGAATTAACTGATTTTTTTTTTATGAATTCATCAATTTTTTTGTCATTCTTATTTTTCAATTCTAATTGAATTAACTTTAATTTCATTAATTTAATTTTTTTCATTCATTCAAGAATTCATCAAATTTAATTCTTTTTCTTATTTTCAAGTTTAATTGAATTAACTTAAATCGAGTTAACTTTAATTGCATTAACTTTAATTGGATTAATTTAATTTTTATCAATCATTCAAGAATTCATCAAATTTTATTCTCTTTCTAAATTTGAAGTTTAATTGAATTAACTTTAATCGAGTTAACTTTAATTGAATTAACTTAATTTTTCAAAAATCTTAGACATTCAATTTTTTCATCCAAATAAAATAACTTTTATCGAGTTAACTTGATTGAGTTAAATTTAAATGAATTAAGTTTAATTTTTTTTTTAATTTAAATTTACTGTGATCGATGTAAAAGGTGCGCCCGTCAGAGTGGGTGCGCTCCTCCCATCCTTCAGGCAGCGCCCCTAGCGTCTCTTCCTGGAAACTGGTATTCGGTGTCAGGCTCCTAATAATTTGAAAAAAAATAGTTTTTAAACATAAATGAATTAATTAATAATTTAAATAGTTTTATTAACGGATTTCGTTGCTGCTGGGGGAGGGAAGACGGGCGGCCGGTTCTGGGATCCACCCAGGTCGTCGTCTTTTTTACGTGATCGATAAAAAATGGCCGACCGTTGGGAGCCACTTGCACTGTCCAGTCTAATTCAAAAATTAATTTATAAATTAGTAATTTATTTTTTAAAACACACATTTAATTAAATAATAATTTTAAAAAAATTGGAAAATTGGTAGAATTAATTAAAATGATGGTTTTAAATAATATATGAATTATTTTTAAAATAGAGTATTTAAAATAAAAGTATTATAAAATTAAATTCTAGAAAAACCAGTAAGTATAAAAAATTTTAATTAATCTTAATCAAATCATTTTTAATAATGCATTTTAAAATATTGCTTAAGAATTTACATTTAATGAAAAAAAAAATATTAAAAAATTTCAAAATTGAAAAATGATTAAAAATTATATTTAAAATATGTTTTTATCAAAATACTAAATAATAAAATGTTATAAAATTAAATTCTGGAAAATCAAGTCTTTTAAAAAAAAAATTTAATTAATCTAAATCAAGTCTAATTAAACAATTTAAATATAAAAAATATTTTTTTTAAATTAAAAACTAATTAATTAAAAAGTAAATTAATATTTTATAATTTATACTTGGAGGAAGGCCATCGCTACTAGGAACGGGCCAAGGGCCCTGTCTGGGCGGAGTAGATCCGTTAGATGTCGCGTCCTGCCCTCCTCCGCCTCCTCCATCTACGGTCGAGGCAATGGAATTTCTGGGCGTCGATAGAGGGCTTCCTCTCGGCGTCCCGTTCATCTGCAACTCCCTCAGCTTTTCGCCCCAAAAATTATTAATTAGATTAAAAATACATAATATGCCGCATTATTTACACAAAGCATTTCTAGCGCAGCAATTTAATTAGCCTAGAAAATAAAATGGCCTAAATAAAAAAATTTATTCCGCCAAAATTTTTTTTTATTCCGCAAAAAAAAAATATTAAAAAACTTAAAAAATTCGAAAAATGCCGCAAAAAAAAAAAAAAAAAAAAACAATAAAATTACATTAAGGAATAAAAACCTTTAAAAAAATCTCTAAAATGTAAAAAAAATAAAAAAAATAAAAAATTGTAAAATAAATACAAATTTTCAAAAATTAGCATACAACAAGATGGCAAATTGCGAATTGCCAAACCTGGTGCTCATCAAAATAATTTTCATCGTCCTCTTCCCAATAATCATCATCATCTTCCTCATCATAATCATCATCCCAATCATCATCATCCTCAAAAATCATTTTAAAAATAAATAAAATCAATTTTAAAAAAAAATTATTTGAATTTTTGGTCCAAATAAATTAGAAATTAATTAAATTAAAATTTATATTATTTTCAAAATGTTAAAAAAAAAATTAAATTAAATTAATTAAAATTGAATAAGGTGCAAAAAAAAATCCAAATATTAATTTATTTAACTTAAATCTATTTAACTATTTAAAAATGTAAAAAAATAAAATAAATAAAAATAGTTTTAATTTAATTAAGATATAAAAATAATTTTTAATTAAACCTAATTGTAATTGAATTAAACTTAATTTTAATTTAATTTAATTTAACTTAATTTAAATTTAATTTAAATTTAATTTAACTTAATTTAAATTTAATTTAAATTTAATTATACCTGATCCGAGATGCCAGCGGCGGCATCCAATCCGGCCTGGAGCGGATGCGCCTCATCCGAGATGTGGTAGCGCCTCTGCATGTCACTCGGCCCGCCTCCGGCCGAGGCTCTGTCCCCGGCACCTCCGGCTTCCACGCTCCTCTCGCGCGCCATCTGCTGGCCGGAAGCGTCACTAGGAGCGCCGGTCGACCCTACGGGCCGCTCCCACTGCGTCGTTCTGGCAATGTGGTTGACGTAATAAGTGCGCCCGTTGGCGTCTTGACGCTCCTCCCAGCCGGATGGGAGGGCCGGCGCTCCGGAAGACGGAGCGACGCTGGCGCCACCGCTAGAAGAGGCCTCAGTGCCCGGTGCGTTACTAGCGCCACCGCTAGGTCCCGGCACAAAAATGGGCTGTAAAAAAAAAAAATTAAAAAAATTAAAGTTAATTCAATTTAAGTTAACTTGAAAAAAAAATTCATTTAGATAAAAATAAATAATATTAGAATAAATTTCAAATATTAGATGTAAAAAAATTAAAGTTAATTCATTTAAAGTTAAATCAATTAAAGTTAACTTGATAAAATAAAATTTATTTATATTAAAATAAATAATGTTGGGATAAATTTCGAAGAATTTGAAAAAAATTAAGTTTAATTAAATTAAAGTTAACTCAATTAAAATTATAGTTAAATCATTTAAAGTTAACTCTATTTTTTTAAAGTGATTGAAAATAGTAATAATTCGAGTTTTAAAATAAAATTAATTTTTTCCCAATATCTCCAAAAACTTTGAAAATAATTTTAAATGAATTAGAATTAAATTTCGAGAAAAATTACGTAACTAATAGAATTTAATCAAGCATGAGATTAAAGTTCATTTTTCAAAACCCTCAAATTCTGCGACTTTGTCGGTGAGAAGCCTTAAAAACAGCACCAAATTATATAATTTTATAAAGATACCCTGGCAGGTTGTTCAACTTGGGCTTGACCGGTCTCGGCCGTATCGTTCACGGATTCGACCATCTCCCAGCCGGGCTCAGGCTCGGCCATCTGCGGTGCTCCAACTCCTGAACTATTCTGGGGCTCAGCGGCCGTTCCGGCTGTTCCGTTTCCGGTTTCACCGGAAGTAGTGGCTGCAACTTGATTTCCATCCGGAATGAAGGCGTGATAGAGCTGGAGGTGACCCTTCACTTTAGATCGGGCACTAATAAATTCAAATTTAAAAAGTTAATTAATTTAAATTTAAATATATGATTGAAAAATTTAGAAAATTAAAAATGGATATTTAAATTTAAATTTAATTTTAATTGAGTTAATTAATTTTTAAAAATCTGAAAATAGGTAGAATAATAAATAAAACATTTTCTATCAATTTTAAAGGGAATCAGCAAATTAAAAAGAAATAAATAAAAAATTAATAATTTAGAGCTGATCAGCTGATTATAAAAAAAAATCTAGAAATAATTTTTAATATTTCATAATTCACATTCTTAAAAAAAAGGTAAAATAAAATAATAATTTCTTGAATTAAAAAAAAATTAATTTATATTACATAAGTGACAGCTCATCAGCTGATTTGAAAATACTACAAAAATAAAAAATTCATAAGAAATTCAGGAAATTAATATACTATATTTAAAAGTATAATCAGCCAACTTAGAAAATAATAAATTAATAATTATGAAAAAAATAACATAATAAATACTAATAAAATAAATAATTAAAATACACCAAAATTAGTAATCAGCTGATTTTTAAAATTAATTAAAATCACCTTCTCGGTCTGAGGATGTAGTACTTTCTGGGTATCGGTGTGTTTGGCAGCTCCCTCGGTAGGCCTGCCAGCGGCAGCTCCACCATCCCCAGAAAGTCATCCCTCGTCAGCCTATTCTCATCGAACACCTCCATAACCAACTTATGCTCACTCGGTTTCACCCTGAATATGAACTCTTCATCCCACTTTGGATTCAAAGTCTAAATTTTTGCAAATCAAAATTTAATTTCAAATTAAAAATCATTTAAAATCAACTTTACCCTCTTCTTCGTTTTGGTCATGACCGAGTCGATCACCTCTTCGCCACTCACCGTCACCAGATCAATCCTCACGTAGGGGTCACTGCAAATTTATTTCAAAAATTGATTACTCGGTGAGATTGAGGAAGTCATTCCGCTCCTTTCTCACCTGGCCCCGAAGATGTCCTTCTTGCACAAGTTGTGCCCGGCAATCACCCGCAGCCTCAGGAGGCTCGTCTGACTTCCCTCCGGCTGTGTCAAAAAAATCTCAATTAATTCAATTTTAATTGATTTAGGGTTAATTAGAATACCATGTTGGAGGAATCCAGTCCACAGACGCGTGGAATTTCGGCCATACAAGCTTATTAGTGATGATTTCGTAATCAATTCTGTCAAATTTCAGTTTTTCATGAAATTGTTTCACTAATTCCAAAATTATTTTAAGATGATGGAATTCAAGGTTATCTTTTTCAATTGTGTTTTATCAGTTTCAACTATTTATCCTTGAAAAATAATAAAAAGAAAACTGCGAACTTGTTCGATGTGAATATCTCACAAGCCGTCACTTTGGCGAGTCGGGGCGCAATCAGCTGATATCATATTGACAGGGTATTTTAGATATGGTTGCTACTTCAGCGCCACCTATGACTCGTTTTAAATGGGACAGGGTTATAGGGATGATGGTAAAACAACTTTTTATAAGAAAGTGTCGCCTGATTTGAGCCCGACTTTAGCGCCATCTATGAGTCGAGAAAAGAATCGACCGCTAGATGTCTTTCAATTAATTCTGATTTTAATTAATTTATTTATAATGAAATTACACAACACATTTAAAACACACATAGATAGGAAACTAATAAACTAGGACAGAAAATAAAGAGTTAATTGAATTATGAAATAATAATCGTTTGTTTTGGCCGTTGTGACGTCATTTAGTACACAATGACGTCACGTAAGTGAAGCCCTTCTAAAAACAAATTAAGCGAATTGACGTCAAGAGATCAGAGGGGATGGGCAGTTGAAGCTGAAGAAGAGCTCGAACTTGATGAAGTCGAGAAGCCAGAGAGGGAGTCTTCCTCTTCTTCATCTTCTTCGGTACTCTCCATGTCCATTAGGGAGAGCTGCAGGCTGAACCGGTGGATGGCTGAGGCTGGGCCGGTGGCGACTGGAGCCACGCGCTGGGCCATTGGCAGGCTCAGGGTGCTCTGCCTCTCGTCACTACCACCTGAAAATTTAAAAAAATTAATTTAGGATTTTTAAAGAATTTTAAACGAATTAAACGTAAATGAATTAAGTTAAATTATTTGGGAATTATTTAAAAATTGTTTAAAGAATTAATAGAATTTGATTTTAGTTAAATTTTGGGAATTTTATATGAATTATTTTTAATTAAAGTTAAATAATTAATTTAGGATTTTTAAAGAATTTTAAATGAATAACAAAAATGTAAATCAATTAAATGCAATTATTTTGGGATTTTAACAAATTTAATTAAATATGTAAAATTGGAAATAAATTAAGTTGAATCATTTCAAAAAATAATTGAGAATTAAATATGAATTTTAAATGAATAAACTTTTTTAGAAAACATTTAAATGTAAATAAATTAACTTAAACATTTTCAAAAGTTACTTAAATTGAATTAATGGTATTTTAAATTTTAAAGAATTTTTTAAAACCTTTTTTTAAAATTAAATAAACAATTCTGGAAATTATAAATTAACTTTTTAAAAATGTCTAAAATTAATTTTTATTGAATTAAAAAAATTATTAAAATTTAATGCCTTGGAGTGGGTTGTTATGTAAGTCTTGATCGAGTGCGGAACTTGAGATGCCGGAAGCGAGAACTTCGGCGTAGCTGGGCGGCGGAGTGCCGGCATCGAGGAGCTCGGAATCCAGTGTGCCGTTGCTCCGCCGGACGAGCACCACCGTCGTCATGGAAACCGAGGCAGAGCTAAGTCTATTAGAAGCGGCGCCTTCTCCGACTGAATTAATTACTAAAGAATCGGAAATGTCCGGCTGGGGAGGAGCAGATGGAATAATCGTCAGCAAACCTAATTGAAAATTAAATTGAAAATTAAAGTTTTAAAATGAAAATGTTTTTAAAATATTTTTTCAAAATTTATTGATGGTAAATAAAATTTATTAATTCAATAAAAAAAATAATTTAAACTTTATTTATTTTAATTTAGTGAGAAAGAAAAAAATGAATTATCTAAATAATAAACCAAAACGTTGAATTAAAAATTTCTTTTGAAAAAATAAGCGAAATTAAATTTGAAAAAAAAATTAATAAAAAAAAATTAATAAGTTAACATGTAAAAAAAAACATTTTTTAATAATAATTTATTTTTTATTAAATAATTCATTTAAAATAATTAATTAAGTAATATAATATAGCACTTACAATTAAGTAAATTAAGTAGTAATTTTTTACATTTTTAAAAATTTGCGAACTAAGAAAGTGAATTTTAAATTTTTAGATTATTATAAAGTTGTTAAATTATCTAAAAAAGATTTACGGATGAAATTAATTTTATTAAAATCGAATTAAAATTCAACTAATTAATATAGTCATTTTAATTATTATTTTATTTAATAAAAATTAAATAGAGACCTGTAGACTCTTCTGGCTCGTTTAGGAATATTTGTTGATTATTATTGACAGTTCCGCCATCCGTTTCACTATAAGGTGGAGGTGGATTCTCCGAATGCCTCTCATCTGGCTCTTTCCACAACAAATAAATCGGCTGACCCAAATCTCCAGTCTGCACCATTTGTGCTGGTTGCCTATAATTAAAATTAAAATAAAATATTTTAAAAATTACTAAAAATTCTAAAATAATTAAAAATAAATAAATAAAATTAATTAAACATAAAAAAATTAAAATGTAAAAAATATAAAAAATAATTAAAATTCAAGATATAAAATAAGAGATTTAAAAAATCACAAAAATTTCTAAAATAATTAAAAATAAATAAATAAAACTAAATAATCATTAATAAATTTAAATTTAAAAAATAATTAAAATTAATGAATTAAAATAAGATATTTAAAAAATCACAAAAAATTCTAAAATAAATCTTAAAACCTGCTGAGGTGCCCGACACTGCTCGTCAGATCCCCATGATGCTCATAGCTTGCCAGGCTGCTCGTTGGCCCTCCATCAGCCTCGTCCTCATTGCACGCAGACCTGTTCCTCCTCCGACTGCTCCACCTGCTCTTCTTAAGCACCCTGTGCAGCAGAAATGCCAGTAATGCCAGCGATAGCAGTGCAGTCACAGTCGTGGCCAGCAGCCTCAGCCCGAGGTCCTTGTCCCACACGACAGAGTCCCCGCCAGTCCCTCCTGGCTCGTCATCCAGGCAGATGAACTCGCAGCAGGAGCTCCCGATCCTGAAAGACTTGCAGTCCTGCGGGATGGAAAAATTAGTGATTGACGGGGAGAATTTTTGATGAAAGTTATACCTTCGGGGCGGCACAGAGGACGGCCTGGCACCACTTGGGCCTGCCCTCGTCACAGAGGCAGACGGTGCACGAGTCCGGGCCCGGGACGTAGTGGTTCCCGCCAGCCACTATCCTGCCGTTGATGTCCTGGCAGCTCTGACCGAAATCCAACTCTTCACGACTGGTGGTCACTGCATCCTCACCAACTATGAACCTCTCTCCAGGCATTTTTATAACTACTACACTTAGAAAAGTTGATTAAGAAAGGAGATATAAAGCCATTGAGTTTGGGATAGAATATGGAGGAAGTTGGTGGGAGGGTTTAAAAATAAGAAAACTGTTTATAATGATGAAATTTGATAACTGAAATGAGCTCAGAGTCAGAATAATAAACAAATTGAGGGAAGGATTTGTGTTTCTCTCTGTTCTCTATGTTTTATTTACTGCAGCTGTATTGCTTTTTTTCCTGTTGGGAAGAGTCGAAAAGTTGACTCAGTTGGCTTGCAAGTCTACTTTTTGGTCGACTATCTATGTATAAGCTGTCATTCTGATAGGAATAGTCGACTTGGGAAGTCAAAGTCGACTTTGAAGTCGACTTCTGTAGTAAAGTATGGGAAAATGGCCTAGAAGTCGACTTCGGAAGTTCAAGTTGGGGTGCAAGTCGACTTTGAAGTCGACTTGAATAGTGAAGAATGGGAAAATGGCCGTATAAGGTGCTGCCACCTGGGAAAAGAGAAAACTGTAGCATATTTTTGAAACGTGTCATGTTCAAGGAAAAAAAAGAGTTTGCAGCTTGCATACATTAACGGTTTTATTGGGAATGTGTGCGATATTATGGAAGGAAGTAAATAAACAAAGGAGATCAGGTTTTATTAATAGGGCTAAACAGCAACTGGAATTCATTAGGCGTCTGGCCTTTCTCATATTTCTTCGAGCTGCGAATAATAATAAACAGACTATGTGGGCGTGGGTTGACTGTAAACAGCCGGGGATATAATTACGTGAATATTTGAGGAGAAAAGTTATGCACCTAATTGTCATTGGAAATTATAAGATTCCACACGCAATTTATTGTTGAAATTAATCAGAACATTTAAATCAATTATTTTATTAAAACCAAAAGTGAAATAGTAATATAAAAAAAAATTAAATTAACATGAACAAATTTAAAATATCGTCAGAAATCAGAATCGGGTTTGATTTTCTGTAATTCCGGAATGTGCAGCCATCTAGCGGTAATATATATCAAATTACGCGAAAGAATTAAATTTTGCTTTTATTCTTTTTTTTTTTATATATAAATTAGACGACGCATGATTCGATATTTATAATTTCCGGACCCGCCCTGTGGTTTTCAGTTGCACCATTTTCGGTGCGGGGTTCCCGAAGGGATTGTACCCAACATACTATCACAGATTACAGCACAATTCTTTATTTAGAAATTTGCCAGATTTTTTCTTTCTCTAACTATGCCTGCTATAAAGTATAAATAATAAAACAAATGAATTTAAAATTGCCCAATCTATAGCCGAAAAGAAGATTTATTTACTGACAAAAATGTCAGCATTGAAATGAAAACTATATATTGTTTTTCTAGATTTATAGGATTACTGTACTACTATTAAAAAACAAACAAGTTTTAAAATATATATATATTTCATTTCCAATTGTTATTAGAACATAAACTGCGTAATGTGTTCAAATCAATTAATTATTTGTAGAATATATTTAAGGAAATTACTAGATTATATAAATATTCTGAAGTTGAACAATGACATAATTGTATATTGTTAAGTTCAAACTTGAATTCTGGTCACTGTTGATGCACTTCACAGTCAGAAGAGAGTTATTCTTCAGCCAGTTCACTTTAAGTTTATATGAAACTGAGGGAAGAGCTTCTCCCTCCACCTTAGTCAAAACCTGTCACCGGACTCTCCCTCTCTCTCACACCAACTCTTCTTCTTATTCAAAGAGAAATCCATCACCTTTGTTATTTACAACGTCGCATTTCTTAGAGTTGTTATTCTAAAAATAAGGCGAAAGCTAGAAGAAAACAGAACACTTGATCTATAAATAACTAATTACACATCTTAATCTTTTAAACGTTACAATCGAGGGGTTGTCCACTCCGAGAATTCGTCGTACACCCTTGAATTTTATGCAAAAATTCGGAAAAATTCGTAAAATACTGAAAAATTCGCAGAATTCGAAAGAATTCAAAAAATTCGGAAAATTTAGAAAAAAATTCTAAAAAAATCTAAAATTCTGAAAAAATTTCTAAAAAATTCGAGAATTTCGCGAAAATTTCGAGAATTTATAAGACATTTTTCGATATACTATTTCGCGGTGTTGTACTACGAATTTTTTTTTAATAAGAAAGTTATTAATTCAATCAGTTTGAAGTCGTGCGTTGGTTAAACATATTATAAATTGTCGTAGAATACACTACAATCTTTGGGCAATACTTTTTAATTAAACGTTTAGTTTGCTTTACGCACTCGCCTTGCGTTAACATAGACTTCGTGATTTTTAAAATTATATGTTGCATATATATTTATTAAAAACTTATTCACTAAATGGGGCTGCCTAAAAGTGTTGTTGCCTAAAGTGGGCCTGCCTAAATACGAAACTTTTGCCTAAAAATAAATTTTTGACAGTAAACTAAATAAAGGATAAAAACGGATGGGGAAAATTCCAATACAAAAAAAATATATTTAATTTTTTTTGCAATGTATTTGGTAACATTAGTAGTTAAAAGAGTTTATTATTTTTATTTTATTTTACGGTATCAATTTAATTTTAATATAACAGACTAACAACATGAGAAAATACTTCTTGTGGCCAGTAAATAAAGAGCTATTTCTCGGTAAGATGAATTGGTGTTGACGTGTTCAAGGAAACCCGGGAAAAGGGCATAACTTTGAATAATTTTTTTTTAAATAACATTTAATTCAGACTTTCTCGCCGAATATTACTTAATACTTTTAGAAAAGAAGTACTAAACGGTACATGATACTCATTTTAAAAGCGTGTAGAAGAAAAAAAAATTAAGAACTGAAAAACGTAAATATAGACCGTACCGCATTCAGGCTACAAGGCATTACAGCAATTTATCTATGAGAGCAAAATAATCCTCGTCGCAGTGAATGGATCACGAAGAACAGAAAAGTTTGGACTTCAATAACACGTCCAGCATGAATTCTCCACTTTGAGGTTTCTTTTCTGTTCCGTTGCTATCTTCCTAATGCAGTATTTTCAGCCTTTTACGCCTTTTACGCCGGTCGTAAAACTCGTAAAACTCAAACAATTCAGAATTGGAAACATCAGAATTGAATTTCATTTTTCGTTAAACTTCAGCTCGAAGTCTTCATCCAACTTTTTCCTAGAAAAGCGTCTGCGACGTAAAAAGCTATTAAACACACATTGTGGCTGTACCATTTCGGGTAAGTAGCAGGCGACAAAACTAGAAAAATGAAGACTGCGGTACGGTCTATATGACTATATCAGAAAACCCCTCAACACATCTTAGCTTTCGGTACCGTACTTAACCGTTACGTAGTTTTTTGTGCAATGTTGTGTCTATAAGTATGATTTTTTACGATCGTTAATCGTCGTTTTATCGTTTATCACGTGGCTATTAAAATCGTTAACAAGGACGTTAGTACGGTACATCTTTTTTGTAATAATTTGTAGAATCATTTCTGTGGAAGTCGATTGAAGTATGCATCCACGGACAGCACATGATTGCAGCAATCATTAAAACTATTGCTGTTACCATTGAAATCATTACGGAAGCATCAATATATAATTTTTTCTGTACTGCAGAAAGTGTACTTACTGCAAGTGTGAAATAAATCATAATAGCCATTAATAATTGATGCATTGTTTATGTGACTGTTAAAAAAATCGAAAAAATCATACGGAATGTGTATCGTAGAGGACTGCCGTAAAAGCTAAAGAGACTTTAGTATTTCTGTTGAGACTTCCTTTATATCGAAATCTGCAATGTATACAAGATTTCTTCGCAGTACCAAAAATATATTATTACTTGAGAGCCATCGCAGCTAATAAAACTATCAAAAATTGTCTAACATACATTTTTTAAGAGTCTCTTTTCCTTTGATTAATTCGTTTTTAAATATTGTTTTATTATTGTAAAATGATAAACGCTAACCAAAGATGGGTTTACACGTAAAAAAATACATTACTTCTTAAATAACCAGGGGAAAAAAAAACAAGAAAAGAGAATTAAAAATTCCGGAAAATTCAAATTTTTTTTAGACAATTCTGAAAAATTCAAAAATTCGGCAAAAATTTTAAAAATTCGGAAAAAATTTCAAGAATTCGGAAAATTCTGAAAATTCACAAAAATTCTCAGAATTCTGAAAAATTTCAAAATATTCTCAAAAATTCTTACGAATTTTTTGCCTCGTACGCCCAATAGATGAGTGGACAACCCCTCGGTTACAATATCAAGAATTTAAAAAAATAAAACGAGAGATGATAATGAAAAGATCTTGTATTTAAATCAAATCTACATATGTTGGCCGATTGGAATCGTCCTGCACTCGGTCCTGCACGAGGAAAGTTGAGGAAAGTTTTACTTCTAAATTGGCTCACATATATTTGAGAAAATAAAAAAATCGTCTCAATACATTAAATTTAATTATTGAAAAACCGCTAAAAAACAGTGGCGGATCCAGGGGGGGGGGGGGGCGACGGGGGCGATCCCCCCCCCCCCCCCCCCCCAATACGGGAAAATTAACATGAGAGAGATAGGGATTACGTAAAATCGCCCCCCATGGGTCCCATAAGACCAATGTTAATCACCCCCCCCCCTCCCAAGATCGCGGTCTGGATCCGCCCCTGCTAAAAAAAAAAATTAATAAGTTATTTGTGAGTTAAATTAGAAACGAAAAGAGAACCAATCAAACAAGAAAGCAAAAATATATAAGAAAGAAAGAAATGAAACATATGGCTTTAATTCATTAAATCATCGATGTATTGTTTATTTACACAATCAAATCCGAATAATTCTAGATTTGTGAATAGAAAACCCCATGAACGACTCTCTATAGAAGAAAAAATTGATAAGTATTGCAGAATATGAAGCAGGTGCCAAACAGTATGAGCTAATAAAAAATACAAACTTTAAACTTTGTTATGTCACGTCTCCTAAAAGATAGTGAAAAAAGAAAGGCAGCCCAGTGCAACAAAGTACCTAAAATATTTAAAGGCCTACAATACCAACCAAAGCATCCTGAATTGGATGACCAAGTGTACAAGTGGTTCACGAAGATTTTACACCCAACGGGAAGGTGTAAACCACTTCCTCTAACTCGTGATCTTATTCAAAAACAAGCTTTACAAGTTGCTGATAATCTTAGTCTGGCCAGGTTCAAATGCAGTGACGGCTGGTTTAGAAATTGGAGGAGGCGTTACGGAATTGGAAACAGTGTACGACTTCACGGTGAAGCGGCAGATGCGAATTTAATAGCAGCTGAAGCTGAGCTCAACGAAATTCGTGAATTTTTAGAAGAATATGACTGCGATCTTATCTTTAATATGGACGAATCAGGTTAATTTTAAAATTATTATTGTATTTTTTTGAATTATTATTGTAATTATTATTATTACTATTATTATTTTAATTAGGTATATTTTATCAATGTTTACCTAATCGAAGTTACGGCGTAGATAAAGGCGATGCCCGTCAAAATAGGAGGGGTACCAAGGCTATGAAAGCCAACGATCGAATAACACTTGTCCTGTGCGTGAATGCTACCGGGACGATCAAAATCCCTCCTTTACTGATCGTTGCCGCCAAGAAACCGTACTGCTTTCGCAATAAAGAATGCCCCTTGCCCTACACTCACCAAAAACGAGCTTGGGTGGATAAGGCAATTTACCGACACTGGTTCCACAATATTTTCCTTCCGGAAGTGCGTAAAGTTGCGGGAGACCGGAAGGTCGCTCTTCTTATGGTTACTTGTGCTGGACATGACACGACCTGCGAGGATCCCCTTGGGCAAATGCGTGTCTTTTTTGTCCTCCGAACACAACATCAGTGTTTCAGCCGCTGGACCAAGGGATGATTGCTGTGTTTAAAACCCGCTACAAATAAAAAAATGCTAGCAAAGGTGACCCAAGAATTTAAGATCTTATAAAACATTTTAATTAATATATTTTTTTATTATTTAAGCTTGTTTCCGCGGTCGATAACTACAATCCCTGTCAAAAAGGACTGGTTTATGGCCAACCAGCTCATGTATTAGACGCCGCTGAAATAGTGGACGAATGCTGGAAGGAACTGTCTCAAAATACCATCGTAGGGTACTGGAGAAAAGCTAATTGCCTTCCTATTGATCAAGTGGAACCATCACACTCCGAGCTTGAAATAAACTGTATTCAAGCTAAGCTAGAAATTACCAACAGGAATGCATTTGACTGTAGCCAGGTGGTATCGGCTACAGTTAACGAGATCCTCAACTTATTTCAAAGTAAGAAAGTAAATAATAAATAATTTTAAATATCAAATTTAAAGTTATTCTTTTCTTTCTAGATGACAGATGGAGACCAATACTGCCAAATTTGGTGAAAGAACCAGCACGTCAACGAGAAGTGATGTTGAAACGATGGCTACATCTAAAGACGATCCTAACGTGATTCGTGCAGAAGCGCAAGAAATCGCCACTCAGATAGGGAATCAACCGGATTTTTCGTCTGTCTCGTACTCATTTAATGACTGTGATTCTTCAATTTCTTTTATGGATTTGTTTACCCAACCCCCTCTTCCAATATGTGAATCTACCATGGTGCTAGAGACAGAAGATTCGCGCAGCATTTTACCAGAAAGTGAAACGGGATTGCCCACCCAAGATGACCCGTTCCGACGTGTAATGCATTGCTATAAAATGGCTTTGGATGCCGCAAAGGAGTCCGGTAACCAAAACTTGATTGAATTCACCACGGAATCTTTCAACAAGTTAAATGAATTATTTATGAATAAATTTTATTGTATTTAATTGTATTTTTATCTAATTTGGTCCCACATAGCACACAATATCCGTCGGGTATTGAAGATTGAACCCCGGACATCTGAAACCATCATCGGGTATCCGGCGGGTGTCTGATAGAGATCCTGATTCGGATTCCCGTCGGTAAATTTTTTCCCCGACGAGGTGCGTGTTTCGGGCATCCACGGGATACCCCGGTCCCGATATTTGTTACAAGTGAACTTTATAGTTCGTTTGACGGCACATCTAATGATGTATAATTGAATGGTTTACGAAAAAACCTTTTATTTATAAACGAGTTGCAACTTAAAAAAATCGCTAACGCTGTTTGAAGCAGTAAGTATCTGGTATATAAAGCAAAGGAACTCTTCTTTTTAAATGAATATAGAGTCCACCACTAGTAGGAACCAAACGGCGCATAGCCTTCAGCAGGAGTACAGTTAACATCGTCCGGGTACGTAACATAATTAATCCCGCTACTGACATAATAGGACTATAATAGGAGTTCCCGAGAAATTGAATACCAGGGGAATGCAGAAGATAAAATTTAAATTTTTTTTCCAATCCCCGAATTCGGGGATCGGGGTGCCCGTCGGGTACGAAATATCTCGTCTGGCGGGCGGTCCTTAGAAATCGTCAAGTACACCCGACGGATATCCCGTCCCCGAATTCGGGGATCAAACCTAATACCTGACGGGTATCCTCATTTTTTTACGACGAGACCCTACGGGTATCCGATGGCTATCAGTGTGCTATGTGGGGTATTGTATACAATTGTATTGTATGTAATTTTATAGTTTATCACATTGACTCTCCTATTTACGAAATATAAAGCATTTCCCCACAACAAATGAACAAGTGGTTCAGCAACATTTATTCATGCAAAAAACAGGTAGTCCGCCATACACTCTGTGGATGCTGAACCCTTCTCATGCGCCGCTTATGGGAATCCGCTTACTGGAACTTTCTGAAGGAAAGAAAAACCAAAACCGGCAAACGGGATTGGAAAAAGTGGGCCGGCACTGTATATCAAATCCTCCTCGACGAGCCAACCGGAGAAGAAGACGATGAAGAGCTCGTCTTTATTCGGACTGTTGCTATGGAACAGATTCACTTTACTGCCTGCTGCCAATCGCATGGAGACGCCCAAGGAAACGCTTGAAATCCCCTTAACAGTATTTGTAGTCAAAACATAACCCAAATTTTTCCCGTCTACTTGAATATTAGTTATCCCAGTGACAGGCGAGTCTATTAAAGCAGAGAAATAAAAATGGTAAATTCCCGCTACAGGAACAGTGAAAATCCCTGAGGTTAAATTAAATGCATCGCCCTCATTGATTATCGCCAATTCAAAAGGGATTGGGGCATTCCTCGTAATAGATTTGTATTCTCCCCCATTATATACGTAGAAATGGACGGATTTCGTCTTGACGTCGACAGTTCCGATGGGCTCCTGTAAAACTGCGAATTGAAAAACTAAATTAAGTTAAAATGTGAAATGTTGACGGTGATGATAAAAAAAGGTAAAAATATTAAAAAGGGAATTCACTACATTTTTAAATAAATATTTTTAAATATGAATGCTTCAGTTTCGGCACGGTAATATAAACTTTGAAGATAATCGAAAATGACATTAAAAAGTTTTAGAACGTTGTCAAAATAATTCATCACTTTTATTCTAGAGTAGTAATTATGCAATACTGTAGAAGATAATAACACTATTTTTATTAAACAAAATCTTAAATGATTACTAAAAGTAAGAAAAATTGAGAAATGATGACATTTTCTTTAAAAATTACTCTTTGGTTCCCCATTTAAAAAATAAATTAATTGTAAAAAAATTCAAATTCAATATTTTATAAGTAAAAGAATCAGAACTTTTGCTGATTTTTTCTGTTGTAAATTTTAAAAAAATCAAATTTAGTTAAATTTGACATAGGCAAAATAGATTCTTATAATAAAAATCTGAGAAAAGTCAGCCAAATTTTAAAATGAATGATGTTAATAGTTTTGCAAAAAAATTAAAGAACTATTGAAATCCAATTAATTTTCTGACTTTGAATATTTAATCAGTTATTCGATTTGAAAAGAATACAGTTATATTAAAATAATAAAAAACAAAAGATTTTCTTGAAGTTGATTTTCTTGAAATTTAAATCTTCTACGAATCTTTTGTTTATCTCATGAGAAAAAGAGAAAAAAATTTCTTAAATAGAATACATTATTTATGAACACCCGCATTTTTTCTTTTATTATTAGGTAATTTAAAAGAAGGTAATCTAAATCTGTTTCCCTCCTTAAGAATTATTGATAAACCTTTTAATAATTCCCGGCTCTGCATTTTGCATAAATATTGTATCTTATTTTACTCGAAAACGTATTTTAGAATGCTTTGAATCTACTTACTTGTAAGAATATAGAATCACCTGTTTTAACATTATTGATGTGACATAAACAGAGTATTATAAATAAACTACATTATAATAAAAGTAAGCCAAATATTAACATAAAAATATTTTTTAATAAGAAATAATTTTCCGCGCCGCGAGTGTTGAAATATTTTTTTAAATACAGAAATATAAACCAACTCTTCTTATTGAGACTAAATAATGCAAAAAAAAATTGATGTAAGTTGTTCGGTGTTGAAAAAAAATAACAATGAATAATCGGGCTTACTAAAACTACGAAAGTAATTGATATAATATATATTTGTGTAATTAATTTATTACCTGACGAGGGCTCAAATTGGCAGTAGACAGCCTGCACCTTTTTGGTACCTCTTTCTTTGATTGCGTAGAGCCCGTCCAGATAGTGACCCATCTCTGCTAAATTCTGACAGGACGATGGTGGGAATTTCGATGATGATCGCCTTTTTCTTTTAACGTGCTGCAATTCTATGATTTTGAATAACAATAAAAAAAATTTGACTAATTGGATAAATGAATAATTGACTATTAACTTTTATTAACCTATTTTAATTTTAAAAACTTAACATGAACTGTAAATATATTGAAGTAATACAAACACTTTGAAAGAAAAGAGATGTTAACAAACCATTAAGCTCTTTTTTAAAATCAAAAACGAATGATGCAAATCTGGTATCCAAACCTGTTTATTCCACAACAAATAAAAATATAGAATATAGTAAGCATAAACAAAATACTTATTTTACCCGATAGTTTAGTTTCGAGTTCAAAGATTTTACTAGATGTTCTGGAATCGAGCGATAAGTCGAATCTCACGTCGATGCTCAGCATGGAAGTCTTATATGAAACCCTTATATCCGTATCTGTGAACGCCTTCTTGTCCCTCAATCTTGCCATGTTCATCGAATACAATTCCATCTGCTTTGGAACGAATTTCACTCCGTCCCATTCAACATGTTTCTTGGCCTCATCAAACAATTTTTCTAAAGTTTCTTTGTTATCAGTTCCAGCTCTGGAAAAGTCAGCAGCTAATTTAGCATTAGCTGTAAATCCCAATCCTGACCCTCCTATCTCAGTATCCACTTTATTCGTGTTTGAGTATGACGATGCCAATTTGTTTTGATTTTCTTTATCCGATTTCTTATAAAGTTCGTTCATGGTTTTTGCCGATTTATCTGGTCTGTAGTTATCGTCATTCCAGAAGACGTTTTTCCAAGCATTTTCATCCCCTTTTTGGATGGTGGTACGGCTGAAATCGAGCATTTTTTCAAGTCTTCTGTAGATTTCATCTTTAGACTTCTGCGACGGGACTTCAGTGCTGTCGTCGATAGTTTGAATGATTACATTTTCAGACGTCTCTTTCATTAGTTCTTTCTTTCCGTCAGCCGTGAGGAGTACTTGTTCCCTCCCTTTGTATTTTTGGTCCAACTTGTTCATCATGTCTCCGTGCATGATGCTCTCTATGCTGATTTTGGTCTCCCTCGTTTGAGAATTTTGTGACGACATGCTGAATCTCATCTTCAATCGAAATTGTTTTGGATTGGACTTCATTTGCAAAGCTAAATCTTCACAGGGTTTCATTGCGTCGCATATGAACTTGAAAGTTAAATATTGATCACTCTTGTAATCGATCCAGTCTTGTTCAATTTCAAAATTCGACGAACTTCCGATTGCGCTGTACAATACCACATTATCTAGTGGTAGAACATTAACAAGGTTTTTATTAACTGGGCCCAGCTTTAATTTTTCCGAAATGAATTTGTGCACTGCATCTCTCACAGTGTCATCCCACATATTGATATTGAAGGTCATTTCGTATTTCTTGGAGAAATTGTTGAAGGCGCTCTCTGCGCTAAGATGATTCAGTTGGCCGATTGGTTCGAAGTAATATTTCTTCTCTTCATTTTTCATGTTGACTTCTCTATTAGAAGCGTGGTCGAAAATTTTAACGGTGTAGGTATCGTAACCCATGTACCCAATAACTCGATCAGAAATTTCGATTTTCGCCCATGAAGTTGAAGCTGTATCGGTGATAGCTGATTTTGCTTGAGGTTTCATTGTTGGTTTTGTTGTTGCTGTCGTCTTTTTTACTGCTGGTTTGGGAGTTACAGAACTTACAGCTCGCACAGTTCTTTTATTTGAAATTCCCAAAGAAACGTTGCCCATCCCCTGGTTTAATGAGTACTTTTCATACTGTTCGTCTAACAAGTGTTCTATTGAAGATTTAAGTTTTGCAATTTCTTTTCCCTGAAGTACTTTCTGGTTATTCAAATGATCAATTTCATATTTCTGGTTTTCAGATTGCTTTTTGAGTAATTGGTTTTCTGTTTTCAACCAGTTAATATCCTTCTCCATGAAATCCAATCGGGACAGAACATTAGCCTAAGTTCAACGCACACGATATCAAGTGGAAAATATTCAGTATAAGAGTTTAAAGAAATTTAAAGAAAACTTTATCAAACCTACATACCATAAGAAATTTAATATTGCCTTGCGTTGCCTGTTTCTGGTTTAAACTGTCGTACTGTTGCAATTTATCATCTATTATGGTTGAAAAATATATAAATAATATATTTTAAAATAAAGATACCAAGTTAGAAATTCTAACAAAAAAATATTTTAAATTATAATTTAAAAAAAAAACTTTTTTTGTTTTTAATAAGATCGAAAGATTCATTTGAGCCTAATAATTTTGTTTATTTACCGTCAGATTTAAGAATGATCGATGCACTGGAAAAGGATACCATCGGGAGAAACAATAATGAAGCGAACCCAATCAATATGAGTACATTATTTACTTTGAATGAGAACACGGAGAATTCCATTTTCAGCTGATGCCGGAATAAGACTGAAGAAAGATGGATACTGTGGGTGCTTTTTTCATGGTTTCCCAACATATTTTTTGATTGGTCTTTTAGATATCCTCTTACATCCTACAGTCGTCTACTGAGGTTTCCATCATGTTCATACTCACGCGCCAGAACTGATAGGAAGCTACAGAAAAAAAAATCTAATGCGCAGTTAGCGACTAAACTGCACATGTAGATAAAAAGTGGCCCCTGGAAACAAGATGTTTTATATAGATGTGTAGATATTTTACTCTATGTGTATGAAATAATTAATTGAAAAACTTAGAAATCACAAGATTCACCACATAATCAGGAATAACCGAATTGTATTTTAAAAATAAATGTTGAAGTTTTTATAACCAGTAAATAAAAGTAAATGTAGCTTGAGTTTTCATGTTCAAAGTCTGTGATGTTCAACTGTTTCTGTTTCCAATGAAACTTGATCTCGGCATCTCGTCCGTATGCGCAGTTAGCGACTAAACTAACTCTGCACATGTAGGTAAATACTAGCCCCTGGAAACGAAATGTTTATAATCCATCTGATAAAAATGTCGAGTAGAATATTTAACAGACTTCTTTAAAAAGTTTGATTTTGTCCTAATGTATATGGAAAAATTAATTTCTTGAATGGATACAACAGTATTAACAGCACAGGACGGAATACGGAATTGTATATTTATCAATGAATTTTAAAGTTTTTGAAACCAGAAAACAAAAGTAAAGCAGGTTTTTATGTTCAAGGTCTGTATTGTGCAACTGTGTGTTTGTTTCCAATGCAACTTGAACTCGTCCTTGGCACGCGCTGAGTTGTTTTATCACTGAATGTTTGAAATTCAACAAGCCCAATGAGCTGATAAATGGACCAACAAAATGCGCAGTATGTTTTTCATGTTACAAAGAATCTTTTTTGAAGCTCATTGATGATTTATATTGTTTGGGTCCAAGCTTATTAATGATTGATATTGTTTTAGTTCTTCTTTCCGTGTTGTTAAGATTCTATTGAAAAAAACAACAATTTATATATAATTCCAGCATAGGCTACTCTCCCCCATTTCTCGAAGTTTTAAGCACATTTCAATTAGCGATGACTTTTTCAAGGGCGTAATAGAACAGGAAAAATAAATATGTGGCGTATTTATGTATCCTCTGTGATATTGCCTGTCATGACAGAAGGAATCCGTTGCAGTCTTCGTCAACATGTTCCAATACATAATTAAGCGTTCTCTTGCCTCTGGTCTGTGTGTTTTGTTTTTCTCTGTTTTCTTAATGGATGTGCAATCACAATCACGCAGGCCAGCAATAAGAACTACAACCGTTCGACCTATTTGTAAGTCCACTTTTTTTAACAATAGAGCAGAAAGCGGAAAGTTTCTATACCTTTAAAATTGAAAACAATTTCTGCGCGGCTCTTTTCGTTGGACGATGAAGGGCTCTACAACTATTCCGATCTGGACATTCAATATAAAATTCGTACACTTGCAACGAGGGATTTGGCACCAAGAAAGTATAGATACGAACTATTTCCGATCAATAGCATACATACTTATATTCAATCATTTATTATTGAACACATTTACATATAATCATTGATTCACATTCAGGCTGTTCAATAGTACCAATATCCCTCCTAATTGGAGTGGTAGACCAACTTTTGACAAACTGCTGGAGACGATCAGTAGCTCCAGTTCTAGTAGTACTTCATACATGGCTTTTCTTGAAGCTATTATGAAAACTCAAGTCATCCTAGAGGCTCATAAATTTCTCTTATCGAAAGGTGCTTCAAATATCTTTCTAACACTATTCTAACCATATTGCTTGTTTTAAAATTTAGACTTTTTAAAATCAGGGTTCCATGTTGGGCATACGAGAAGGGCGCGTTCTTTCAAAGATTATTTGAAAACTATTTGGTTCGACAATTATAAAAAAGGGAGATATTTTTCTTCTGGGTTCAAGCACGTCTTTTTAGGTGTGTTCTGATGCCATAAAAACATTTCAAATTAATGATCGAATAATCACCATATTTCATACTTCAGGAGAATGGCATGATGGCAGAGTATCCGGGTTACATTATTGGATGAAATACCAGCTTGAGGAATCTAAAGGGAAAATTAATTATCTGGGCTACAAAAACTCAGTGAAAATTGGAAAAGTAGGCTACATACGCTATATTTTCCCCCCTTTATGTATAAACAATACTACAAATATTTAAAATATGTGTAGATGAGGTCCTGCTTGATAGATTTACCGTTGCAGTGGGAAGGAGTAACAAAGAATCTTACTACCATAACGACATGCAGCAGCCCTGCGCTGGACATAGCCTTGTATACCGTCTGTTTTTTGGCTCGTCCGAATGCTACCTGCCCGGTTCAGGCAGGACCCAGCTTTCACGCTTCTCACAAAATAAGAAGTCCTTTGCGTACTTCATATTCTATTCGAACGTATCAATTTATACAAGGCAGTAAGACTTATGTTGGCACTGCATTTCCTATCACTAACCTGCCTTAAGCTGAATTGAGATAGCAGAAGATGAAAGAAAATGAATTCATACAAAAAAAATGAAAGACCTTTACAACACTATGTTTTAATGGAAATATGCATATTATATTGTATCCTCTAATTCTAATACTCTTAGTTTAAATTTTTTTTTATTTACTGTGGTTTTATATATCATTCTTTTAGTTAATAACCCGTGAACGATAATGTGCTTGGCGCGAGCTATTTATTGTCACCTCTTGAATTTGTTCCTTGCAGGGTCGCGTCAACTCTGGTTTAGCAAACTGTTCCAACCAATCAAGTATCTTTAATGCAAGGTTCTACAAAGTTACATTTTGCCTACCAGCTTCCCACGCTAATTGGTACTAGTAAAAAGAAGCTTTTTGCTTATTGCTTGCCACCATCTGCAGTAAGGATGCGTAATGCTATCTATGCATTCATTCCTTATAAATCAATACATATTTTAGAAACCGCCTCCCTCCCTACTGTCCTCTTTTCCCGCTAAAAATAAAACAAACAAACAATTCAGATGAAATTAAATTTCTTTATTTGATACACACTAGACTATTGATGTTTAGACACTAGACACAATGAAATATCGACTAAGAAATGAAGATCAATCTTTAAGATAAAACATTTGAAAATTAATTATTGTAAATACTGACACTTAAATACAGACAAATTAAATTAAATAAGTCGAGAACGGGTATCCAGCTTTATATAAGGTATCTTCGCTGTTCTTGTCGCCGTTTCCACCAGCATGACCTCCTTTTTCTCCAACAGTTTCACTTTTCGGCCGAGTGTTGAGCGCGTTTTATCGCAGACGTTGAGCCCTTGTATGGGCGTTGAGCAAGTTGGCTGTGATGAAAGCTGATACGTCAGTATCGATACAAGTAGCAACAGCTGAGAGCACCACACCCTTGTCAATCAATATGCCTACCTTCAGCGTCATCTATAAAATATAATAGCCTGGTATCATAAATATTTTTTTAAAAATATGATAAAGTAGATTACCAATAGTTTTTGGTGCTACCAGGTTGAGAAGGTGGCGGAGGCGTCAGTGGAAAATTCGATTGGCAGGCTGATTCTGTTGAGTATCTAGTAGGGCTTTGATAGTTGAGGATATATATATTTACGCAATTTTGAGATAAACAAATAAATAAAAAGTTTCTATAGAAGAAAACAATAACTTTACCAATTTAGGCTGGGTTGACCTCAGCTAAAAGACGATCAGCACCAGGAGACTTCCAGTAAAAAAGACTTAAATATTCAATATGAAAATAGGTATTGATAAACGCACCTCTTCGAATGGCCTCTCATTGCCCCCAGTAATAGTCTTTTTTGAAGAGGACTTTGCTTGGACAGACTCATCACTGATATTTTCTTTTTGTCCTGTGACCTCTTGCTGAGATGCTTCAAACTTTAGGGTTTTAACAAAAGTTGGATGAGCTTGTAAATTTGAGAATAAAATTGATTTCTAATTACAACTCTAAGCCTTCTTGCGAAGATCATCCATATAATCTTAATCTAAAATGTTATTTAAGAAGAGAACAACGATGGGTAAATAAGATGAAGTTTACCAGATATCAAGATCGGTGTCCGACAACAAATTTGTCAATCCTTCAGTGGATTGCTTGGATTGTAAACTGTGGTAAAAATCAGCAACTGTGAATAATCTTGAGACCATCTACAATATATACACAATGCACAAGCCAAGTGCTGCATAGTCATTAGCATCTTCGGGTAGAATTGGTTGACAAACTGAACTAATGGTTTCAACTGCAGGGGACCCAAAAATGCAATCAAATACCAAAAGATTTTGAAACGAAGCCATTGTACATATTCAGGGATAACAATACATACAAAAGTTAAATTTCACAATATGTGAACAGCTGCCAAGATATATATTTAAAAATTAAAGCGCAGAAAGCAATTATACCTGATATAACCAAGTAAAAATATTCAAATGTGCAGAAATACAATCAGCTACGGTATATTGTGATAGTTATTAATTTAAACTGAAATGCAATATGAGCATACATTTTTTTATCTAAATAGAATTATAAATTATTCATTTATTTTAACAACATTTGACAAAATGAAATAAATATGCTAATAACTAAATGTAACATTAACAATTGTCAAAATTTAATATTGCTATTTTGCGAAAGCTTGAATTCTTTATGGTTAATTCAATAAAGTAGAAGCATCTCTACGCGCAACCCCAATACAAGCTATCAGGTGCTAGATTATTTGCAAGATATAAAACGATACCTTGCGCATGTACGACGCAAGCATTGCTAAAAAGGCACAATCTCGTTTTCATTCACGGGAAAACCACCATTATGCTCAATTATGCATTCCGTTTAGTTGAAATGGCTTTTAAGCATATTCGAATCTACAACTAAAAAAAAACAATGTTGTGCTTTTCTTCTTATGCAAATGTTCAGTGTAACTTTATTTGGGCGTTTTTTTTTCTGTACACATTATTCAGGATTTGTATGATTAAAGATTTTATATTTTCGACTAGCCCGACTACAGAATAACATAGTAAAGTAAACATTATGCGGACGAGTCTACTGCTGAGCATGGTATCATGTAGACATTCATCCGCCTAAAATTGATAACGACCCTCAAGAGGAAATGCGCCCGGTCCTCGTGTCTGTAAAGAAAGAAACATGAAATAAACTCTTTACATTTAGATAAATCGAATTCCATGGTAAAAAAAAATATTTGTATACTATTCTAAAAAGTTTTTACATATAAAATTGAACGTTTAGCTTAAGGCGATGTGTTATTAAATAAAATGGCGCACACACTTACCGTTTATCCTTTTTTTCTTGTTCACTAAATATTTTCAAAAGATGATAGTGAAAACTGAAACGTGGAGTGCGATTAAAGGGCAACGATGGGCATTGCAACACGTAAGTAACGGATTGCTCTAAAGCCCTTTATTAATGCGCAATTTTAAATAACATGTAATATATGTAGGTACTTTAGCTAGTTGTACGAATTGTAAGAACGGAACACGCTTGAAATCAGACTCCTTTCTTGGAATAATACTGAACATTAGGATAGTTTTTATTTTTATAATTTATCCTTCATCTGGCAGAAACATTTACTTACAAATGTTGCTTGATTTCTGGTCTACTGCCATACGGACGATGTCGCATAGCCTTCGTCTTAGTGATGTGTTTATTTATGTCACTTATTTAAATCTTGCATCTTATTTCTCTTTTTTAGAAATCAATTAAAAAATAGCCTGATTAAGGCCTGACGTAGTCTTCTTGTTTTAAGAAAATCCTGTTTAAGGCACGTGATTTATTTTATGGATAAAAAAACGAATAGAATTGTTGTACAGTACATGTTCCAATTTATACACATTTCAATGATTAAAAATTCTATTTTTATTTTTTAGCGTCGGAAATAAATGTTTGCTTCTTCTTCGTTAGCTTATGCAATATAATTTGTTGGTCGTAGTCCTATAGGAAAATTGTCTGATGAAAATACCAAAGCTTTTATTTTTTAATTAAAATATATTCAACCTTCTAAAAACAAATAAAATATTAATTTAATGAAATATTTTAGGAACTCTATTATATTATTCAATATATTGTGTAATGCCCCGATATTATATAGTCCTGTAGAAAAGCTTTTCTATTATTCTTTCGATACCTAAGATTATTATTTAGATATGTATGTCGCATTGTCGCTGGAAGATTAGAAAGTATTTTAAACTAATTTTACGTCAACTCCACATTCTGAGATAAAGTTCTAGATCTCTTGCTTTAGGTATGTACGCAGACTGTTTATATAATCGAATGATTACGTCAGGTCTTTATCAAACTATTTTAATTGATTTTAACATTTTTAATTTTAATATTAATGAAACAAAAATGCATTCGCTAGATGGCAGCACTGTTTTTAGAATGTTGTCGTAACCAAATCGTTTCGCTAGATGGCAGCACTGTTTTTGGATATAAAGATGTGGAGGTCTAAACGCACCCATCGCTTTCAGCGCTAAGAGGTTCCCGAAGGGATCGAGGGATTCTAAACATTTATAATTTTTTTAACAGCCCATGCACAATCCATCATGATATGACTTTAAATTCAGCAATAGGACTTTTCGGTGTTCACCTGTCTTGGTGAGTGCTCTTTTCGCTCACATTATTACAATAATGAGCGAACTTGCGTTTATTCTGAGCTCATTTTTTTATTGCATTGGAATGATCATTTGAACTTATAAAGCATAGTAATGCTTATAAAGTATAGTGATGCTGGCTAAAAATTAATATGGCCAAATGTTTACTCACGCGTTACTTGCGTTACTTATCAACTGAATTGGCTTTGCCATTCTGACCAAATGGTTTTGGCCAATGTCAAAGAAACATTTGTTAACAAACTGATTACACACCCTTATTTTACCGTAATTAATAGAAATAAATGGAGCATTGTGACAGTTTTGATGATGTTTGAGAATACGTCAAACGCTACAATAAAAAAAGCTACCATCATAGTTCTCTCTTATAATAAAAACATCAGCATCGCATGAAAAATAATGATCAATTCTCAAACTAAACGTCGAGTTTACATACATTTTTTAAATAGCGAGATTATTGAAAGAATTACCATTAAGAAGCTCCGCCCTCTTCATGAGAATGCTTATTTATTAATTCAAACATTGTTTTGACTGCTAGACGTAAACGTCCAGCAACGAAATACTAGAAAAACTTATTCCTTCCTTAAAATTGAAATTAACTGTTTGAAATACAGTTTGTTTTGCGACTTAATCGGACTTAATATCACATCAAGTATTGTAGGACCTTTTATGATTTCTTGTAAGTACCTGAGGGGGGAAATGTAGGCAGTAGTTGAGGTGATGGTGATGTGGAACACTGGGACTCATAACGTAAAATTTGATGTGAATGTCAACATCATACATCAGAAATGAATTGGCGTAAACTTTACGTTGATGTAAACACTATTCATCATCACAATTAGTTATGTATCCAAATTCCAACGCTATTTGCACAAAGAATTCAATACGTGGGAAGATAAAATGTTTCAAAAATAACGCGCTAAATTGTTTTCGTCGGTAATGCACATTTGAGTTGTGGCTGCGCCAAAACAGTACGATGTGCCATCTGTCGACAAGTGGTACTCGGTCGACGACGAGCGCCTAGAATCCCTTCGGGAAACTCTCTAGGGCGCCACATTTAAACACAGTAAAGCCTTAAGTAGTAAAATACATTTTACTACGTCAGGGATAAAACATTTAAGCCCCAACCCACCCAGACCGTCCAATTAAACTATCTAGTCTGTTATCGTATCTGCATATGTATTCTTATTTCAATTTTTTTTTTAGGAATATGAGGATTTTAATGTTTGGTGAGAACTGGAACGAGATGACAAAATCGTATATACAAAAGCAGCAAGCGTAATGCGTGAAATCCGTCTTCCCCATTGAAAAAATGGAAAATATTTGTTTAAAAAAAAATAGTGGTATTGAAAACGAAATTAAAAGTTAAACTAATTTATTATTAATGCGCTTGTGACTTGATTAATTTTTCAGGAGCTTACTATTCTGTGCTTTACTAATTTTTATTTTTATTCATTGTAAATTTTGAAAAGTAGAGTAATATGCTGTTTATTATTAAAGAAAACTAAACTATTTGACAAACAAAATCTAGAAGAAGGTTAACAAAAAGTTTAGTAGGAAAGGAGTAATCCAGAGAAATGTGTATAGCCGTCATTTACCAGCCAAACTCTTTCTCTGCCAATGAAAATGCCAGCTTGGTCACCATTTGTCACCTTTACAACAGAGGAAACAATAAGGGAATCGGCATGGTTGTATGGTGGTGTAGCTGACGCGGCTTTTGTTGCGCCGTTAACTCTCAAGTAAGCTCGGGCAGTGTTTGCTTTAACAAGAGTGTGAAAGAGAAACAAGTAAATGCCGGAAGTCTTTGCAGTAAATATTCCAGTCAATCGGTCAAATTGGCCGTGCTGCCATGCCAAAGTGTCACTGCGTTCTCCAATTTCCAAATTACGGTAGGTGACGTACTGATTGGGTGGAAGAGTGTCTGTAAATGTGGATGCCATAAATACTGGAATAACTCCACGATTGGTTGCAGTCATATTCTTCATTTCCGTTCTTAAATCTGCGATTAAAAAATCAATAATATAAAAGAAGAGGAAAATAAATCTAAAATTTAATACTTTCCGTAATTCCGGTAACAAGATCAGAAAGGTTTCTACCAAAACCCACGAAACGTTCTTGAGTATCATTTTGGCGAATTTCAATAGTTTTTAGGTTTCCATTTATTTCTATAAATAAGTGTAACAATCTTAAACAAGATAAGTAATTCAAGTATTTAAAATGATTTACCTTGTGAAACCTTTGAAACGTCTTTTTTCATTTCTATTAGCTGTCTATTTAATTCTTTTTTGTCATTATCCATCCGAATATTTAATTCGTTTTTCAAGCCTTATTTTTGAAAATATATATTTAATATAAGTACATAAAAAAGCTTCTATAAGATAAATTTTTAAATAAAATACCTTCAATGTTCCCAGCAAGATTTTTCTCAACAACTGTATGTGAAATAAGAATTTTAATTTATTAGTATTTTCGTATTTTGCAATAACGAACACCAAAATAAATATTCCAAAAATTAACTTAGCTTTATTACATTGAGTCACATTCAAAACTTTATTTTCTGTATTGAATATCTGATCGTTGAATTGTTTGTTATCGCGTTCGTTCTGCATCTTTACATCTTTTCTCATACCTTGATATGAGATAAAACATTAAAATAGAAAAAAATACTTCCAAGGACGACTATTGAATACCTTCAATGATTTCAGAAAACCTTTGCTTTAAGTCTGCAAAAATATACTTTAATATTTCGTGCATTTTTATTTAAAAGAGATTAAAAGGAATACCTGATATCTGTAAGGTAGTTTCTTTTCTCCATTCTGTTGAAATATTAAGTTTCATGTTCGATCAAACGATTTTCCAAAGAAAAAGAATTAAAATTTTCACCTATCATTTGTTTAGCCAAATCTTCATTCGTCTGTGGTAAGCCCATCTTTGTTCTATCCTCTTCTTTGTTGATGTAAAGTGATATATAGAGCACCGCAGTGATGTAGGAAACGCGAATTTTTCGATCTTGAAAAAAATTCTTGTTTCTTAACTTCCCCAAATTAATTTTGGAAAGTGTAATGGTCTCGGGGACAAAGTTATCTCCATCCCATTCAACCGTATCCTGAGCCTTTCTCATAATTTTAATCATCTCTTCTTCTGACAAACCAGTTGAAATAAATTCGTTAGCTTCTAAAGCTTGAAAACGAATTAGTTTTTGCCTAGAAATTTCACTGGGTAGTTTTTTGTAAATATCGTTCAACATATTGGCAATCTTATCAGGTCGGTAAGGTTCATCGTCCCAGAAGACACTTTTCCACAATGTTTGGTTACTGACTCGTGGTTTAAGTTGAAAACGAGATGATACAATAAGATTGTTCAATATGTCGTAAATTACTTGTTCCGACCTAGGAGAAATTTTTGTTTCCGAATCATCAAAAGATTCTACGATGATATTCGTGAAAGTTTCCGTCAGCAATTCTCTCTCGTCCCGTTCTGTTAGAAGAACCTTGTTATATTGCAAAAAATAGTACGATTTCAGTTTCAGATTTTTTCTTGCTTTCTGCATTATGTACCTCGTTTTCGTTTGGATATCGTTGATTTATTCGACCCATTAGTTCACCTGCCATAATGTTTTCAACTCGTATGACTACGTCTTGACGTTGAGTTGTTTGGGATGAGAGACTAAAGATAAGCTTAAGGTGTTCAAACTGGTAAGGATTGGATTTCATGTCGTTTGCCAAATAATCACAATCTTGAGGCGAGCGGTTACTTGGGCAGACAAGAGAGAACCACAAAAATTGGTGCCGCTGGTAATGATTCCACACATTAGGTAGCTCATAGTTGTCCGAGAAGATTTCACTTGATAATTGAACCTTCTCCAGAGGAAGCACTCTTATCTGTTCTGGTTTCAGAGAATACCCCACAAGCCTTGAAGTGTAATTCAAGACTTTCTCTTCTAAGGCATCGTTCCACATTTCTACTCGAAAGAGGACTTCGGCTTTTCCGGTGACGTTATTGAAAGAGCTTACTGCACTTTGGTGGTTTAACTCACAAATGGGTGTATAGTAGTACCGCTTCTTGGATTCGTCTGGTTGTTGAGCGTTACCCGAGTGACCATAAATATTAAGACCATAATGGCCGTAAGGCATTGAACCGATTTCGTCAGGAGAAATTTGGAGTTTGGACCAAGTTGACGACTGAAGACTAGATGCTGGTTTTAAAGAACCTAAGCTAGAACTTTTACTATTTGTACCGCTTTCATCAAAACCTTGTCTACGGATTCTTTTAGAATTCGCTTTGTTTGAATTTAATTTTGCAGGAAATATCAGTCCCATCACTGGAATTGTCTATTTAAAAAAATATATTGCATAATTAATAATAAGAGAAATCAATTTTTAAACATTGGAACTTATGCCAAGTAAAAAGTATTAACAAATACCTGTTTTAAAGTGTCATTTAATGTAGCTCTGTCAATTTCCGGTTTATCAATTCCATGTGTATCTATTGTTTTATTCATTTAAAAAATAAATTAAGATTGTCGAATTAAAAATGTAAAAAAAAAATCAGATGGATATTTATATTATTTCACAAAGCGAATTATCTTTTGTGTCTTAATTTCAAGGTGATTTCTACTATAAAGGGTCGTTCAGACGGTCGCTTTTTACGATCTTAAGCTCTTAGAGAATTTGGAAAAGAACATTTTTCTTAAAAACTCCTATCTTCCAAATTCGTTCAAACATATTTTTTACCCAGGAAATTTGCTTAAGCACCTAATGACTTAAGAAAAGGCCGCCGTCTGGACGACTCTTAAACAGTAAAGGGCAAATATAAGTAAGTTCAAAAGGTTAATTTTTATATATTCAAAAACGAATTAGCTAACGTATGAAATCATTGAAGTCTTACCTTCTTCCCTAGTTGGCATTGCTGTGGCCACTAATGATAGTGACATGATAAAAGTAAGAAAATAATAGAATTGGTGCATTCTTATTCTTATTTTGAGAATCCGTATTAGCAGTGTGTAGTGTTAAGGAGTCGAATTGTGAATTAGAATAAAACCACACGGCGCGCTTTTTTATATTTGAAAGAGTCTCTTTAGTATCTACTCGCATTCGTTCATATAAGTTCGGAAATGAAACAGTTGCTCTGGATCTCAGTCTGTCACTATCCTTGTCGCCAGTTTTAATCTTGTTTGTGTCTCCTTGCTGCTTTCAGAATTTCTAAATGTCTTGTATCAAATATCTGGAACTGAGTTGCAAAACATGTTTTCAAAATTTAATGGAAATGTTTTTTACTTAGTTACTCTTGAATATTTATGCTCAAATCAATGACGCGGTTTCTAATATTGCAATAAATGTAATCGTAGAAATAAATCTAAGTTGTCAGTAGAGTTAATACAATTCAAGACAATAATCCCCGCAGTAATAAGGTAAAAAATCCATGTGACGATGCCTGTTCCAAAGTCTGAAATTGACTTGAAAAGCTACAAGGATAGTTGAAATGCAATGTAGACATCACATTTCGGCCACGGGTTAAAAGTCATAGGCCTTGAACCCCAGATGATGTCCAGACTTTCATTCTGTATCTTTTAAATTTATGTTTGTATTTTTTTAACTAGCGGCAATATTCTCAAGAATTTTATAAAGTATTGAATTTCAAGTATGGACCGATGAATGTTTTGCGCATCAACTCTAAATAAATTCGAGGCCACACATTTTTAGTAAAAATGATTAAATTAAGCTTTTACTCAGCCTATGCCTGTGGTAAAACCACTTTGTAGTCAATAATCGATTTTGGTTGTTAAAATATCCCCCGCAAAAAGTATAACAACTCAACCTCACGTTTTCTCACTGTTTTGATTTGGTGAGGGCTAGTCGTCTTCATCCAATATTTGAACGCTGCCTAAAAATGAGCAATGAAGTGAGGTGTTATTTAACAAGTCTTGATCGAGAGTGCGAAAACTTTGGTGTAGCTGGGAGGCGGAGTGTCGTTATTACACTGCTGTAAGAGGACGACCGCCGTCATTGAAACGGCAGTGCTCCGTCTATTAGAGACACATTCTCCTGCTGAATTCATTTATAGGGAATCTGCCATCTCTTGCTGGTGAGGAGCATAATATGAAATAATGACCAGCAAACCTGATCAAAATAGATAACAACTCGATTTAATATAACAAAAAAAACAAGAGTAAAAAATACGACGGTCCGTTAGTCCATGCATAGCTGATTGGAGGGTTAAAAAGAACTGTTTTCACTGATGAAACTGGATAACTGAAATGAGTAAATTTGTATTCCTGTGTTCTCCTATGTTTTATTTACTGCAGCTGTATTGCTTTTTTTTAGTAAGGAGAGTCGAAAGACGACTTCGTGAACTTTGAAGAGGACTTGGAAGCCTTCATATTCGACTATTTGAAGCATAGCCTTATTAATCCTATTTTGAGAGGAAAAATCGACTTGGGAAGTCAAGTTGGGATCCGAGTCAACTTTGGAGTCGGCTTGAATATTAAAGAATTGAAAAATGGCCGTATAAGGTGCTGCCATCTGGGGAAAGAGGAACTGTAGCATATTTTTGAAACGTTGACGTGTTATGTGAAAGGGAAAAAAGGGTTCATAGCTTACATATATCAACGGTTTTGAGAATGTGTGAGAAGGAAATCACGTTTTTATAACATGGCTTAACAGCGACTAGGATTCATTATGCGTCGTGCCTTTCTCATATTTCTTCTTGCTGCGAATAATAATAAACAGACTACAGAATGTGGGCGTAGACTAAATTATAAACAGCCAGCAGATCACTTAAACATTTAAGCATGCGCTTAACTATCATTCAAATAATAAGATTCCGAACAAAATTTATTTTTTTAATTTATCAGAATATTCAAATCAATTATTTAATTAAAACCAAAATAATAATAAATATAACAATTTGATTTTTTCTACTATCGATTAGATTAATTCTTAAGTTAATGTGTTTTTATTTAAATTCATTTTTATAACCACTAACCTTAAAATTAATCCATGTCCATGTATATCATGGACTGCCTTTAAAATGACGATGATTTTTTGTGATACCGGAATGTGCAGCCATCTAGCGGTAATATATATAATTACGTGAAAGAATTCGACTTCATTTCTATTCTGTTTTTTTCTTTAATTATACGGCGAATGATTTGATATTGAAATTTCTAAATTTAATTTTAAAAAAATTTATCTTCATTTTTAACCCTATACTATTTCACAACTTATTTTGCAAATCATAAATCAAAAACCAAATCAATTCAAAGGAGAATAATAAAGAAAATATTACATTCATCACGTTTATTTCGTGAAATGTCGCAAATAACGGAATTTATTTTACATTAAATCTTCCTCGACGAGCCACCCGCAAAATTGAGTGACCACTGCCATCGTAGAGCATGCCACTTCCCCAATTGTACAGGTTAACTCTGTTGCCTCTTGCAAATCGCAAGGGGCGCTCAACGAAACGACATCCTCTCTCCCAGTACCAGGTTGGTTAGTATAAACACGACGAACATTGACGCCGTTCACTTGAAGATGAATGGAAAAATAAGTACTACGTGCATATTTAAGAAACAAATAATTCGAAATTTTAATATTTTTTCGGGTTTCTTAAAATTCATTTTTATTAAAATTCACGTGAAAATTAACTTGATGATTATAATGGGCTGCCTTATAGTTCTACTCGTCTTATAGTTCTCCCCCCCCCGCATAGCGCAGCCACAACAACGAATAACATTTGCTTCCTCATCTGCTACTCGTCGATTTGAACGATATTTTTCAGTCATACTTCTTCTTACAGTTTATGTAGAAGCAGAAGCCAGAAGGTTTTGGGCGTCAGAAGTAAGAATACCTTGTTACACAGAATATCTACCGACCTAATACTATTAGGTCGGTAGATATAAAGGCTTTCCGAGTATTTGGGCCTGGTGGTGATCAAGAAATACATACCCAATCAGCGGAGAAAGTCGCTGAGAGCGATGATGAAAGCGGTTATGAAGAAAGCGGCTCCAATCTTGAAGAATATATCGAACTCGGCTCCATTCTAGATGGTGGAATCTTGGTGTACGAAGACGGTGAAATGTGTAGGCTTCCAATGCATTGAAAATGCGCCTGTCATCTTCTAAGCCTTATAGCCACTGCAGACGCGAAGGAAGCGCAAGAAGATTATGTTTTCAAGAAGAACTACCGGTCCGTGTTTGCCAAGCTGCAGTCGCTTTTTAATAAGCAAGGAAGATCCGGACAATGTGCAGAAAAAAATAAAAAAAGCTCTTGGTAATATCCATTATTTATTTGAATTGTAAAACTTAAATCCTTTTCATTTAAACCAATTAAAATTTAATAGGGTTTTTTTTTGTTATACCGAAAGCTAGTCGTTGGAATTCTTGGTTTGATGCCATCCGTCACGTCGTCAAACTAATCGATTGCAAACCTAGAACTGTGGCCAACAAGACTGAAAGAGACAAGGTATCTAAACAAAAGCTAGTGAAGCTTGCAGCCACTTTACATCCAAAGTTTAAATTATCTTGGCTTGAATGAGAAGTTTTATAGAACGCTTTGCGATCCAAAAAAACCTTCTCTAGCTGTAACTAGACAATCTATTAGTGGAAAGCTGGAACAAAAAATGGAAGAGCTTCACGATTCGTTGGAGGATAGCAAAATCTTATCAACGTTGGAACCAGGGGCTGTGGTAGGTCTATAATTAAAAATGATAAAAGTGCTAATAATATATATATTTTTTTAAAGGTAAGCCCTGACGATCCCAAAGACTTTTTCTCGTCACTCACAAAGCGTCAGTCATCCTCAACTAATCTTCAATGGAAAAAAATAACTAAGCAGCTACTTAGAAGCAAAAGAAACCAGCAATATTTCTGTACTTTACTCTTTTCCGTTAGTCAAAAAGCTTTTCGTGAAATGCAACGTGGGGCTACCAGCAAGCGAGGCATGCGAACGGCTTTTCTCTTTGGGAGGACGTGTATTTTCTCCGACCCGGAGTATGTTGAGTGACAACCATTTGGAAATGCTAGTATTTTTTAAGGCCAACAAGCAATTTATTTCTTCTTAAGTGATTCTGTATTCATCTTTTTCATTTATTTCCAAAAATACACCATTTATAGAAGAAATCAAATGATGGTGATTAAAAGTAATTAAAAAGTAACGGAAAAAGTAACGACTATCGTTATCGGCGTTACTTTTCAAATTCTGTAACGATATCGGTAATGGCGTTACTTTAAAACAAACTAACGGTATCGATAACGGTTACCGTGGAAAAGTAACGATGTACAACCCTGCTCATCACCAAACTTCAACGCATCCAGAACTTCGCTGCTCGCATCGTCACGAAGGCCAATCGGTTTGCGTCGACACAACCACTGCTGGCTCGCCTCCACTGGCTCCCTGTCAAGCGGAGGATACTCTACAAGATCGCGCAGTTAGCTTATAAGTGCTACTATGGCCTTGTTCCTTCTTATTTGTGTGATATGGTCTCTCTATCGTCCTGGTCAATCCCTCCGTGCTGCTGATTCTCTTTTACTCACTGTACCTCGTGTCAGACTCGATTTTTATGGTACTAAGCTTTTCTTTCGCTGCCCCTACTGTGTGGAACTCTCTACCACTTGATCTCCGCAAGTTTTCCAATGTGAACTCTTTTTCTTCCGTTCCAAAGACCCTCCTCTTTGATCCTCCTCCTATGATTTCAAGTGCGCTTAGGGACCTACTTTGAGATTTCTTTTTGGATGCTTAATTGTCTTTTGTTCTCTATGTACTGCGAGCGCTTTTGATCGGTCTTCAGTGACTGTAAAGGGCGCTATATAAATCCAAATATATTATTATTATTATTAACGGCATGTTCTAAATTAAAGAAAAACAAATAAAGGTATTAGTTTTGTAAGATTATGGAGGACTTACCCGGTGATTCGAATTTGCAGTAGACGGTCTGCACCTTTTTGACCGCCTTGTTGTTAACTAAGTAGAGTCCGTCCAAATAGTTACCCATCTTTGATCCCAAATTTTAAAGAACCCCATAAAAAGTCCCATAAGAACCTGTAGATAACATTCCACTAGCTTTCCCACAAATTTTTGCCACGTCCCCTTTTTCAGAAAGGTGCAGCTTTTGCTGACTTTGAGCGTAAATAGCTCAGTCGATTTAGTATTTAATTAGAAACAGGACTTTTTCTTTATTTTTCTATACCATAATGGTTTTTGCATAATCTCTAACAATTGTATTAATTCCTTATTGTGAAAATGAAATTAACATGGGACAATTGAACTAAATAAAACCATAAAAGAAACTGAAAAAAATGCGTCAAGTTGAAGAAAAAAATCTTTTTTTTATCCAGTGCATGGCAAATGAATCAGCTTACATCAAATCCTCCTCGACAAGCCAACCGCTGAAGAGGGTATAGTGACCACCACTGATATCTTCGATCGCCCCATATTTTAAATGGAGGATCACTGTGTCACCTACTGCCAATCGCAAGGAGGCACTCAAGCAAACGGTATCAAAACTCCCCGTATCTTTTTGGTTAGTATCAGCAATAGCAACATCTGTGCCGTTTACTTGGAGAATTATTTGCAAAAATTTGACTGATTCGTGTTTAAGAGCAGAAAACTGGAACTGATAAATGCCTTTCACGGGCGCAGTAAAAACGCCCGTATTTAACTTGAAAGCATCGCCCTCGTTAAGGTGCGCCACTTCAAATGGGATTGTACCACTTACAAACAAACCAGAATTCCTCTTGACGTAGAAATGGACGCTTTTTGTCTTGACGTCCACAGTGCCGACAATTTGCTGTGAAACTGAAAAAAGATTGACAAACATTTAGTTTATTTGTTATGTGAAAATTCTGTTTCGATTGTTTTCCCCTTTGTTTTGGGAATATTTAAATCTTCCCTTGTTTAAACACAGTTACATTACAATTCATCGTAATAAAAACACAATGTTCAAGAGAACATTAATTCTTATATAAAAATGATCATGCACTTTTAGTATTGTATTTCGTTCATAAAACAAGAATATCCGATTAAACAGAATATATATTGAAAAGATGACTACGTCAAGCCTTCATCATGCTATTCTAAGACACTTGTGTTTTTTACAAAATTATTAACCAGTCATTTACTTTCAATTTTCAATACTCGGTCCGTTAGGAAACTTAATTCGGTTTTTTATTATAAAACCGCGATAGCCGATATTGTTAATACAAGCGACCATTATGATAAATCGTTAATTAAGGAAGTAAAAATGGTTACTGTATGTAAAAATATTAAACGATTAATTTAATTTTAGTTATAAGCCTGTCTTTCAGAAGAACAACGTATTTTTTCTTAAAATCTATAACCTATGACCATTTTTTCGAATGCTTTAACGGTATATTCTAATTTAAAGTAAACAAAAAGTATAAATTTGTAGGATGGGTGACTTACCCGAGGAGCCAAATTTGCAGTAAACGGTCTGCGCCTTTTTGGTCACCTTGTTTTTAACTAAGTAAAATCCATCCAAATAGTGGCCCATCTTTGATAAATCCTGACAGGACGAGGGAGGGGCTTGTAAAGACGGTCCTTTTCTTTTCACGTGATCTAGTTCTATTGCATATTCGAAATAGTTTATATCACATTTTATGCTACAGTGTTTAATAAAAATTTACTCTCATTCTATTTAAACTAAATTACTTTAGAGTTTTTAAAGTAGAAATTTGAATGTCAAGAAGCTATATGATTTAGAAAACGGTTCAAACGTACCTCTAATGTCCTTATTTAGTTTTTCAAAGTTGGCGGTCAAATCTGTTGATTTAATCATGAAGCAGATTAATAATATAAACACGAGTTTTTGATTTATTGGAAACAAAAACTATACAGCATATGCAACATGGTAATTCCAATAATAAAAAGGAATGTTCGAAAACCTAATATTTCTTAATCCAATAAATGTGAAGGGTTGAAATTAAAATTAACACAAGAAGGAATAAGTTTAATTTAAAATAAGCAATTAGAATTATCTAAAAATTCTCGGTGAAGCTTATAGCTTATAGCGTTGAAACTTGAAAATAAAATAGAATGGCCTTAGTTATCACATTTCCCCCCCCCCCCCCCTCAGACTTAGTATACGTCAAGAACGACAGCTACCCTTTTGAGAGACGCTGAGAAGATGAATTGGGATTCGATTCAAAGTTAAAGCCAATTCTAATTGATAAGTTGAATCCATTAAAGTACACCATGTCTTATTTTTGTCTAATCAAGAAAAAAAATTTGAAATTGAAATAATAAAGAAAAATAGAACACAGCAGCCTGGTTTTATAAATCGGATTAATTAGCTATGAATAAAAAAAACCGTTAATGTATATAATTTTCGGCTGGATTCCCTTGTATCAATATAAATTAGAATAAGATAAATAAACTTAAAAAATGCAAGATTAAATGCGGGATCTTTGATCCGAAAGTATATGAAGATCTATAAAGGAAGGATCTAAGGGAGATTTTATTCATTAACGTTCTTTCCGTGTGAATAACTATCTTTGACTTGAAAGTGTACTTAATTAATAGATCTTCTACTTAATGTGTTTGGATGTAGCAATAAATCAATAAAACCCTCGGCTAAACTATAGAATGCGACTACGGTTTTTCGTCAATTATTTTATCAAATCACTTAATTCTCTTAATTGAAAAAACATGGAATTTTGTATAGGAGATACTTAATTAACTTCAATCATTGAAATAACTTAATTTCTTCATAGCATTTAAATTACTTCAAATCCGTCAATTAATGGAATATAATGTTATCCCGAATGGACTTAGAAAACAAATCTTTAAAAAACTAAAATTTTAATTAAATTAGTATTTTAAGTAAATTAAGCGATTTAACTATATTTACGATATAATTCGCCGAGAATCCAACCTAATATCTTGCTCTCATGAGCCTAGTACTATACCAATGAGCCAGCTTGACGACGAAAACCCAGCAATTTATTAGGTAGTAAATTATGTATCTTACATTCACATTTATATATTATATGTATATTAAATTAAATTAAGTATTTTCACAATTTTAAGTATTTAAGTTTTAACGAAAAAAGCGTAGTTACATTCTATAGTTTTACCAAATCCTCAATTTAATACAAAAAATAATAGGTTGATTGTCATTAAACTGCTTACTAGAAAGTTGTGCTCCGAGTTTGAAGAGTTCACTTGATCTGCTAGAGTCGAGTGATAAATCATATCGGACGTCAATGCTCAGCATGGAAGTCCTATAGGAAACTTTAATGTCCGTATCTGTAAACGCATTCTTATTCCTCAAATTTGCCATGTTCATTGAATACAATTCCATCTGCTTTGGAACGAATTTCACACCGTCCCATTCAACATGATCTTTGGTCTCATCAAACAATTTTTCTAAATTTTCTTTGTTGTCAGTTCCAGCTCTGGAAAAGTCAGCAGCTAATTTAGCATTAACTGAAACTCCCCATCCTGACCCTCCTACTTCTGCTTCCACTTTATTCGTGTTTGAGTATGACGATGCCAATTTGTTTTGTTTTCTTTATCCGATTTCTTATAAAGTTCGTTCATGGTTTTTGCTGATTTGTCTGGTCTGTAGTTATCGTCATTCCAAAAGACGTTTTTCCAAGCATTTTCATCACCTTTTTGGATGGTGGTACGGCCGAAATTGAGCATCTTTTCAAGTATGTTGTAAATTTGATCTTTAGAGTTCTGTGATGGAACTTCAGTGCTGTCGTCGATAGTTTGAATGATTACGTTTTCAGATGTCTCCTTCATGAGGTCTTTCTTTCCATCAGCCGTGAGGAGTACTGGCTCCCTCCCTTTGTATTTTTGGTCCAACTTGTTCATCATGTTTCCGTTCATGATGCTCTCTATGCTGATTTTGGTGTCCCTCGTTTGGGAATTCTGCGACGACACACTGAATCTCATCTTCAATCGAAATTGTTTTGGATTGAACTTCATTTGCAAAGCTAAATCTTCACAAGGTTTCTTGCGGTCACATATGAACTTGAAAGTTAAATACTTGTCACTCTTGTAATCGATCCAATTTTGTTCGATTTCAAAATTTGGTGATTGTTGCACCTCGTTGTGCATAACTACATTATCTAGTGGTAAAACACGAACAAAGTTTTTATTAACTGGGCCCAGTTTCATGTCGTCCGAAATGAATTTGTGCACTGCATCTCTCACAGTGTCATCCCACATATTCACATTGAAGGTCATTTCGTATTTCTTGGAGACATTGTTGAAGACGCTCTCTGCACTAAGATGATTTAATTGTCCTATGGGTTCGAAGTAATATTTCTTTTTTTCATTTTTCATGTTGACTTCTTTATTAGAAGCGTGGTCAAAAATTTTAACAGTGTAGGTATCATAATCCATGTACCCGATAACTCGATCAGAAATTTCGAGTTTCGCCCATGAAGTTGAAGCTGTATCGGTGATAGCTGATTTTGCTTGAGGTTTGATTGCTGGTTTTGTTGTTGCTGTCGTCTTTTTTACTGCTGGCTTGGAAGTTACATCAGCTCTCACAGTTCTTTTATTGGAGTTACCGAAAGAAACGTTACCCATCCCCTGGTTTAATGAGTAGTTTTCATACTGTACGTCTAGCAAGTGTTCTATTGAAGATTTGAGTTTTGCAATTTCTTTTCCCTGGAGTACTTTCTGGTTATTCAAATGATCAATTTCATATTTCTGGTTTTCAGATTGCTTTTTGAGTAATTGGTTTTCTGTTTTCAACCAGTTAATATCCTTCTCCATGAAATCCAATCGGGACAGAACATCAGCCTAAATTCAACGCACACGACATCAAGTGGAAAATATTCAGTACAAGAGTTTAAAAAAATTTAAAGAAAACTTTATCAAACCTACATACCATAAGAAATGTAATATTGCCTTGCGTTGCCTGTTTCTGATTTAAACTGTCGTACTGTTGCAATTTATCATCTATTATGATTGAAAAATATATAAATAATATATTTTAAAATAAAGATACCAACTTATAAATTCTAACGAAAAAATATTTTTTGTTATAATTTGAAAACACTTTTTTTCATTTTTTTTATAAGATCGATAGCAACCATTTGGGCCTAATAATTTTGTTTATTTACCGTCATATTTAAGAATGATCGATGCACTGGAAAAGGATACCATCGGGAGAAACAATAATGAAGCGAACCCAATCAATATGAGTACATTATTTACTTTGAATGAGAACACGGAGAATTCCATTTTCAGCTGATGCCGGAATAAGACTGAAGAAAGATGGATACTGTGGGTGCTTTTTTCACGATTTCCCAACATATTTTATGATTGGTCTTTTAGATATCCTCTTACATCCTACAGTCGTCTACTGAGGTTTCCATCATGTTCATACTCACGCGCCAGAACTGATAGGAAGCTACAGAAAAAAATCTAATGCGCAGTTAGCGACTAAACTGCACATGTAGATAAAAAGTGGCCCCTGGAAACAAAATGTTTTATATAAGTGTAGATATTTTACTCTATATGTATAAAAAAAAGTAATTTAAAAAACTTGGAAATTACAAGATTCACAGCATCATCAGGCATAACCGAATTGTATTTTAAAAATAAATGTTGAAGTTTTTATAACCAGTAAATAAAAGTAAATGTAGCTTGAGTTTTCATGTTCAAAGTCTGTGATGTTCAACTGTGTTTTTTTTCCAATGAAACTTGATCTCGGCATCTCGTCCGTATGCGCAGTTAGCGACTAAACTAACTCTGCACATGTAGATAAATACTAGCCCCTGGAAACGAAATGTTTTAAACCCATCTGATAAAAATGTCGAGTAGAATATTTAACAGACTTCTTTAAAAAGTTTGATTTTGCCCTAATGTATATGGAAAAATTAATTTCTTGAATGGATACAACAGTATTAACAGCACAGGACGGAATACGGAATTGTATATTTATCAATGAATTTTAAAGTTTTTGAAACCAGAAAACAAAAGTAAAGCAGGTTTTTATGTTCAAGGTCTGTATTGTGCAACTGTGTGTTTGTTTCCAATGCAACTTGAACTCGTCCTTGGCACGCGCTGAGTTGTTTTATCACTGAATGTTTGAAATTCAACAAGCCCAATGAGCTGATAAATGAACCAACAAAATGCGCAGTATGTTTTCCATGTTGCAAAGAATCTTTTTTGAAGCTTATTAATGATTGATATTGTTTTATTTCTTCTTTCCGTGTTGTTAAGATTCTATTGAAAAAAACAACAATTTATATATAATTCCAGCATAGGCTACTCTCCCCCATTTCTCGAAGTTTTAAGCACATTTCAATTAGCGATGACTTTTTCAAGGGCGTAATAGAACAGGAAAAAAAATGTGGGGCGTATTTATGTATCCTCTGTGATATTGCCTGTCATGACAGAAGGAATCCGTTGCAGTCTTCGTCAACATGTTCCAATACATAATTAAGCGTTCTCTTGCCTCTGGTCTGTGTGTTTTGTTTTTCTCTGTTTTCTTAATGGATGTGCAATCACAATCACGCAGGCCAGCAATAAGAACTACAACCGCTCGACCTATTTGTAAGTCCACTTTTTTTAACAATAGAGCAGAAAGCGGAAAGTTTCTATACCTTAAAAAAAACATACACAGATAATGTCACAGATGACGAATTGAAAACAATTTCTGCGCGGCTCTTTTCGTTGGACGATGAAGGGCTCTACAACTATTCCGATTTGGACATTCAATATAAAATTCGTACACTTGCAACGAGGGATTTGGCACCAAGAAAGTATAGATACGAACTATTTCCGATCAATAGCATAAATACTTATATTCAACCATTTATTATTGAACACATTTACATATAATCATTGATTCACATTCAGGCTGTTCAATAGTACCAATATCCCTCCTAATTGGAGTGGTAGACCAACTTTTGACAAACTGCTGGAGACGATCAGTAGCTCCAGTTCTAGTAGTACTTCATACATCACTTTTCTTGAAGCTATTATGAAAACTCAAGTCATCCTAGAGGCTCATAAATTTCTCTTATCGAAAGGTGCTTCAAATATCTTTACTATTCTAACCATATTGCTTGTTTTAAAATTTAGTCTTTTTAAAATCAGGGTTCCATGTTGGGCATACGAGAAGGGCGCGTTCTTTCAAAGATTATTTGAAAACTATTTGGTTCGACAATTATAAAAAAGGGAGATATTTTTCTTCTGGGTTCAAGCACGTCTTTTTAGGTGTGTTCTGATGCCATAAAAACATTTCAAATTAATGATCGAATAATCACCATATTTCATACTTCAGGAGAATGGCATGATGGCAGAGTATCCGGGTTACATTATTGGATGAAATACCAGCTTGAGGAATCTAAAGGGAAAATAAATTATCTGGGCTACAAAAAATTAGTGAAAATAGGAAAAGTAGGCTACATACGCTATATTATCCCTCCTTTATGTATAAATAATACTACAAATATTGAAAATATGTGTAGATGAGGTCCTGCTTGATAGATTTACCATTGCAGTGGGAAGGTGTTACAAAGAATCTTACTACCATAACGACATGCAGCAGCCCTGCGCTGGACATAGCCTTGTATACCGTCTGTTTTTTGGCTCGTCCGAATGCTACCTGCCCGGTTCAGGCAGGACCCAGCTTTCACGGCTCTCACAAAATAAGAAGTCCTTTGCGTACTTCATATTCTATTCGAACGTATCAATTTATACAAGACAGTAAGACTTATGTTGGCACTGCATTTCCTATCATTAACCTGCCTTAAGCTGAATTGAGATAGCAGAAGATGAAAGAAAATGAATTCATACAAAAAAAAAAAATGAAAGACCTTTACAACACTATGTTTTAATGGAAATATGCATATTATATTGTATCCTCTAATTCTAATACTCTTAGTTTAAAATTTTTTTTATTTACTGTTGTTTTATATATCATTCTTTTAGTTAATAACCCGTGAACGATAATGTGCTTGGCGCGAGCTATTTATTGTCACCCCTTGATTTTGTTCCCTGCAGGGTCGCATCAACTCTGGTTTAGCAAACTGTTTTGACACCCAATCAAGTATCCAAAATGCAAGGTTCTACAAAGTTACATTTTGCCTACCAGCTTCCCACGCTAATTGATACTAGTAAAAAGAAGCTTTTTGCTTATTGCTTGCCACCATCTGCAGTAAGGATGCGTAATGCTATCTATGCATTCATTCCTTATAAATCAATACATATTTTAGAAACCGCCTCCCTCCCTACTGTCCTCTTTTCCCGCTAAAAATAAAACAAACAAACAAAATAATTCAGATGAAATTAAATTTCTTTATTTGATACACACTAGACTATTGATGTTTAGACTACTAGACACAGACACAATGAAATATCGACTAAGAAATGAAGATCAATCTTTAAGATAAAACATTTGAAAATTAATTATTGTAAATACTGACACTTAAATACAGACAAATTAAATTAAATAAGTCGAGAACGGGTATCCAGCTTTATATAAGGTATCTTCGCTGTTCTTGTCGCCGTTTCCACCAGCATGACCTCCTTTTTCTCCAACAGTTTCACTTTTCGGCCGAGTGTTGAGCGCGTTTTATCGCAGACGTTGAGCCCTTGTATGGGCGTTGAGCAAGTTGGCTGTGATGAAAGCCGATACGTCAGTATCGATACAAGTAGCAACAGCTGAGAGCACCACACCCTTGTCAATCAATATGCCTACCTTCAGCGTCATCTATAAAATATAATAGCCTGGTATCATAAATATTTTTTTTAAAATATGATAAAGTAGATTACCAATAGTTTTTGGTGCTACCAGGTTGAGAAGGTGGCGGAGGCGTCAGTGGAAAATTCGATTGGCAGGCTGATTCTGTTGAGTATCTAGTAGGGCTTTGATAGTTGAGGATATATATATTTACGCAATTTTGAGATAAACAAATAAATAAAAAGTTTCTATAGAAGAAAACAATAACTTTACCAATTTAGGCTGGGTTGACCTCAGCTAAAAGACGATCAGCACCAGGAGACTTCCAGTAAAAAAGACTTAAATATTCAATATGAAAATAGGTATTGATAAACGCACCTCTTCGAATGGCCTCTCATTGCCCCCAGTAATAGTCTTTTTTGAAGAGGACTTTGCTTGGACAGACTCATCACTGATATTTTCTTTTTGTCCTGTGACCTCTTGCTGAGATGCTTCAAACTTTAGGGTTTTAACAAAAGTTGGATGAGCTTGTAAATTTAAGAATAGAATGGATTTCTAATTACAACTCTAAGCCTTCTTGCGAAGATCATCCATATAATCTTAATCTAAAATGTTATTTAAGAAGAGAACAACGATGGGTAAATAAGATGAAGTTTACCAGATATCAAGATCGGTGTCCGACAACAAATTTGTCAATCCTTCAGTGGATTGCTTGGATTGTAAACTGTGGTAAAAATCAGCAACTGTGAATAATCTTGAGACCATCTACAATATATACACAATGCACAAGCCAAGTGCTGCATAGTCATTAGCATCTTCGGGTAGAATTGGTTGACAAACTGAACTAATGGTTTCAACTGCAAGGGACCCAAAAATGCAATCAAATACCAAAAGATTTTGAAACGAAGCCATTGTACATATTCAGGGATAACAATATATACAAAAGTTAAATTTCACAATATGTGAACAGCTGCCAAGATATATATTTAAAAATTAAAGCGCAGAAAGCAATTATACCTGATATAACCAAGTAAAAATATTCAAATGTGCAGAAATACAATCAACTACGGTATATTATGATAGTTATTAATTTAAACTGAAATGCAATATGAGCATACATTTTTTTATCTAAATAGAATTATAAATTATTCATTTATTTTAACAACATTTGACAAAATGAAATAAATATGCTAATAACTAAATGTAACATTAACAATTGTCAAAATTTAATATTGCTATTTTGCGAAAGCTTGAATTCTTTATGGTTAATTCAATAAAGTAGAAGCATCTCTACGCGCAACCCCAATACAAGCTATCAGGTGCTAGATTATTTGCAAGATATAAAACGATTCCTTGCGCATGTACGACGCAAGCATTGCTAAAAAGGCACAATCTCGTTTTCATTCACGGGAAAACCACCATTATGCTAAATTATGCATTCCGTTTAGTTGAAATGGCTTTTAAGCAATTTCGAATCTACAACTAAAAAAAAACAATGTTGTGCTTTTCTTCTTATGCAAATGTTCAGTGTAACTTTATTTGGGCGTTTTTTTTTCTGTACACATTATTCAGGATTTGTATGATTAAAGATTTTATATTTTCGACTAGCCCGACTACAGAATAACATAGTAAAGTAAACATTATGCGGACGAGTCTACTGCTGAGCATGGTATCATGTAGACATTCATCCGCCTAAAATTGATAACGACCCTCAAGAGGAAATGCGCCCGGTCCTCGTGTCTGTAAAGAAAGAAACATGAAATAAACTCTTTACATTTAGATAAATCGAATTCCATGGTAAAAAAAAATATTTGTATACTATTCTAAAAAGTTTTTACATATAAAATTGAACGTTTAGCTTAAGGCGATGTGTTATTAAATAAAATGGCGCACACACTTACCGTTTATCCTTTTTTTCTTGTTCACTAAATATTTTCAAAAGATGATAGTGAAAACTGAAACGTGGAGTGCGATTAAAGGGCAACGATGGGCATTGCAACACGTAAGTAACGGATTGCTCTAAAGCCCTTTATTAATGCGCAATTTTAAATAACATGTAATATATGTAGGTACTTTAGCTAGTTGTACGAATTGTAAGAACGGAACACGCTTGAAATCAGACTCCTTTCTTGGAATAATACTGAACATTAGGATAGTTTTTATTTTTATAATTTATCCTTCATCTGGCAGAAACATTTACTTACAAATGTTGCTTGATTTCTGGTCTACTGCCATACGGACGATGTCGCATAGCCTTCGTCTTAGTGATGTGTTTATTTATGTCACTTATTTAAATCTTGCATCTTATTTCTCTTTTTTAGAAATCAATTAAAAAATAGCCTGATTAAGGCCTGACGTAGTCTTCTTGTTTTAAGAAAATCCTGTTTAAGGCACGTGATTTATTTTATGGATAAAAAAACGAATAGAATTGTTGTACAGTACATGTTCCAATTTATACACATTTCAATGATTAAAAATTCTATTTTTATTTTTTAGCGTCGGAAATAAATGTTTGCTTCTTCTTCGTTAGCTTATGCAATATAATTTGTTGGTCGTAGTCCTATAGGAAAATTGTCTGATGAAAATACCAAAGCTTTTATTTTTTAATTAAAATATATTCAACCTTCTAAAAACAAATAAAATATTAATTTAATGAAATATTTTAGGAACTCTATTATATTATTCAATATATTGTGTAATGCCCCGATATTATATAGTCCTGTAGAAAAGCTTTTCTATTATTCTTTCGATACCTAAGATTATTATTTAGATATGTATGTCGCATTGTCGCTGGAAGATTAGAAAGTATTTTAAACTAATTTTACGTCAACTCCACATTCTGAGATAAAGTTCTAGATCTCTTGCTTTAGGTATGTACGCAGACTGTTTATATAATCGAATGATTACGTCAGGTCTTTATCAAACTATTTTAATTGATTTTAACATTTTTAATTTTAATATTAATGAAACAAAAATGCATTCGCTAGATGGCAGCACTGTTTTTAGAATGTTGTCGTAACCAAATCGTTTCGCTAGATGGCAGCACTGTTTTTGGATATAAAGATGTGGAGGTCTAAACGCACCCATCGCTTTCAGCGCTAAGAGGTTCCCGAAGGGATCGAGGGATTCTAAACATTTATAATTTTTTTAACAGCCCATGCACAATCCATCATGATATGACTTTAAATTCAGCAATAGGACTTTTCGGTGTTCACCTGTCTTGGTGAGTGCTCTTTTCGCTCACATTATTACAATAATGAGCGAACTTGCGTTTATTCTGAGCTCATTTTTTATTGCATTGGAATGATCATTTGAACTTATAAAGCATAGTAATGCTTATAAAGTATAGTGATGCTGGCTAAAAATTAATATGGCCAAATGTTTACTCACGCGTTACTTGCGTTACTTATCAACTGAATTGGCTTTGCCATTCTGACCAAATGGTTTTGGCCAATGTCAAAGAAACATTTGTTAACAAACTGATTACACACCCTTATTTTACCGTAATTAATAGAAATAAATGGAGCATTGTGACAGTTTTGATGATGTTTGAGAATACGTCAAACGCTACAATAAAAAAAGCTACCATCATAGTTCTCTCTTATAATAAAAACATCAGCATCGCATGAAAAATAATGATCAATTCTCAAACTAAACGTCGAGTTTACATACATTTTTTAAATAGCGAGATTATTGAAAGAATTACCATTAAGAAGCTCCGCCCTCTTCATGAGAATGCTTATTTATTAATTCAAACATTGTTTTGACTGCTAGACGTAAACGTCCAGCAACGAAATACTAGAAAAACTTATTCCTTCCTTAAAATTGAAATTAACTGTTTGAAATACAGTTTGTTTTGCGACTTAATCGGACTTAATATCACATCAAGTATTGTAGGACCTTTTATGATTTCTTGTAAGTACCTGAGGGGGGAAATGTAGGCAGTAGTTGAGGTGATGGTGATGTGGAACACTGGGACTCATAACGTAAAATTTGATGTGAATGTCAACATCATACATCAGAAATGAATTGGCGTAAACTTTACGTTGATGTAAACACTATTCATCATCACAATTAGTTATGTATCCAAATTCCAACGCTATTTGCACAAAGAATTCAATACGTGGGAAGATAAAATGTTTCAAAAATAACGCGCTAAATTGTTTTCGTCGGTAATGCACATTTGAGTTGTGGCTGCGCCAAAACAGTACGATGTGCCATCTGTCGACAAGTGGTACTCGGTCGACGACGAGCGCCTAGAATCCCTTCGGGAAACTCTCTAGGGCGCCACATTTAAACACAGTAAAGCCTTAAGTAGTAAAATACATTTTACTACGTCAGGGATAAAACATTTAAGCCCCAACCCACCCAGACCGTCCAATTAAACTATCTAGTCTGTTATCGTATCTGCATATGTATTCTTATTTCAATTTTTTTTTTAGGAATATGAGGATTTTAATGTTTGGTGAGAACTGGAACGAGATGACAAAATCGTATATACAAAAGCAGCAAGCGTAATGCGTGAAATCCGTCTTCCCCATTGAAAAAATGGAAAATATTTGTTTAAAAAAAAATAGTGGTATTGAAAACGAAATTAAAAGTTAAACTAATTTATTATTAATGCGCTTGTGACTTGATTAATTTTTCAGGAGCTTACTATTCTGTGCTTTACTAATTTTTATTTTTATTCATTGTAAATTTTGAAAAGTAGAGTAATATGCTGTTTATTATTAAAGAAAACTAAACTATTTGACAAACAAAATCTAGAAGAAGGTTAACAAAAAGTTTAGTAGGAAAGGAGTAATCCAGAGAAATGTGTATAGCCGTCATTTACCAGCCAAACTCTTTCTCTGCCAATGAAAATGCCAGCTTGGTCACCATTTGTCACCTTTACAACAGAGGAAACAATAAGGGAATCGGCATGGTTGTATGGTGGTGTAGCTGACGCGGCTTTTGTTGCGCCGTTAACTCTCAAGTAAGCTCGGGCAGTGTTTGCTTTAACAAGAGTGTGAAAGAGAAACAAGTAAATGCCGGAAGTCTTTGCAGTAAATATTCCAGTCAATCGGTCAAATTGGCCGTGCTGCCATGCCAAAGTGTCACTGCGTTCTCCAATTTCCAAATTACGGTAGGTGACGTACTGATTGGGTGGAAGAGTGTCTGTAAATGTGGATGCCATAAATACTGGAATAACTCCACGATTGGTTGCAGTCATATTCTTCATTTCCGTTCTTAAATCTGCGATTAAAAAATCAATAATATAAAAGAAGAGGAAAATAAATCTAAAATTTAATACTTTCCGTAATTCCGGTAACAAGATCAGAAAGGTTTCTACCAAAACCCACGAAACGTTCTTGAGTATCATTTTGGCGAATTTCAATAGTTTTTAGGTTTCCATTTATTTCTATAAATAAGTGTAACAATCTTAAACAAGATAAGTAATTCAAGTATTTAAAATGATTTACCTTGTGAAACCTTTGAAACGTCTTTTTTCATTTCTATTAGCTGTCTATTTAATTCTTTTTTGTCATTATCCATCCGAATATTTAATTCGTTTTTCAAGCCTTATTTTTGAAAATATATATTTAATATAAGTACATAAAAAAGCTTCTATAAGATAAATTTTTAAATAAAATACCTTCAATGTTCCCAGCAAGATTTTTCTCAACAACTGTATGTGAAATAAGAATTTTAATTTATTAGTATTTTCGTATTTTGCAATAACGAACACCAAAATAAATATTCCAAAAATTAACTTAGCTTTATTACATTGAGTCACATTCAAAACTTTATTTTCTGTATTGAATATCTGATCGTTGAATTGTTTGTTATCGCGTTCGTTCTGCATCTTTACATCTTTTCTCATACCTTGATATGAGATAAAACATTAAAATAGAAAAAAATACTTCCAAGGACGACTATTGAATACCTTCAATGATTTCAGAAAACCTTTGCTTTAAGTCTGCAAAAATATACTTTAATATTTCGTGCATTTTTATTTAAAAGAGATTAAAAGGAATACCTGATATCTGTAAGGTAGTTTCTTTTCTCCATTCTGTTGAAATATTAAGTTTCATGTTCGATCAAACGATTTTCCAAAGAAAAAGAATTAAAATTTTCACCTATCATTTGTTTAGCCAAATCTTCATTCGTCTGTGGTAAGCCCATCTTTGTTCTATCCTCTTCTTTGTTGATGTAAAGTGATATATAGAGCACCGCAGTGATGTAGGAAACGCGAATTTTTCGATCTTGAAAAAAATTCTTGTTTCTTAACTTCCCCAAATTAATTTTGGAAAGTGTAATGGTCTCGGGGACAAAGTTATCTCCATCCCATTCAACCGTATCCTGAGCCTTTCTCATAATTTTAATCATCTCTTCTTCTGACAAACCAGTTGAAATAAATTCGTTAGCTTCTAAAGCTTGAAAACGAATTAGTTTTTGCCTAGAAATTTCACTGGGTAGTTTTTTGTAAATATCGTTCAACATATTGGCAATCTTATCAGGTCGGTAAGGTTCATCGTCCCAGAAGACACTTTTCCACAATGTTTGGTTACTGACTCGTGGTTTAAGTTGAAAACGAGATGATACAATAAGATTGTTCAATATGTCGTAAATTACTTGTTCCGACCTAGGAGAAATTTTTGTTTCCGAATCATCAAAAGATTCTACGATGATATTCGTGAAAGTTTCCGTCAGCAATTCTCTCTCGTCCCGTTCTGTTAGAAGAACCTTGTTATATTGCAAAAAATAGTACGATTTCAGTTTCAGATTTTTTCTTGCTTTCTGCATTATGTACCTCGTTTTCGTTTGGATATCGTTGATTTATTCGACCCATTAGTTCACCTGCCATAATGTTTTCAACTCGTATGACTACGTCTTGACGTTGAGTTGTTTGGGATGAGAGACTAAAGATAAGCTTAAGGTGTTCAAACTGGTAAGGATTGGATTTCATGTCGTTTGCCAAATAATCACAATCTTGAGGCGAGCGGTTACTTGGGCAGACAAGAGAGAACCACAAAAATTGGTGCCGCTGGTAATGATTCCACACATTAGGTAGCTCATAGTTGTCCGAGAAGATTTCACTTGATAATTGAACCTTCTCCAGAGGAAGCACTCTTATCTGTTCTGGTTTCAGAGAATACCCCACAAGCCTTGAAGTGTAATTCAAGACTTTCTCTTCTAAGGCATCGTTCCACATTTCTACTCGAAAGAGGACTTCGGCTTTTCCGGTGACGTTATTGAAAGAGCTTACTGCACTTTGGTGGTTTAACTCACAAATGGGTGTATAGTAGTACCGCTTCTTGGATTCGTCTGGTTGTTGAGCGTTACCCGAGTGACCATAAATATTAAGACCATAATGGCCGTAAGGCATTGAACCGATTTCGTCAGGAGAAATTTGGAGTTTGGACCAAGTTGACGACTGAAGACTAGATGCTGGTTTTAAAGAACCTAAGCTAGAACTTTTACTATTTGTACCGCTTTCATCAAAACCTTGTCTACGGATTCTTTTAGAATTCGCTTTGTTTGAATTTAATTTTGCAGGAAATATCAGTCCCATCACTGGAATTGTCTATTTAAAAAAATATATTGCATAATTAATAATAAGAGAAATCAATTTTTAAACATTGGAACTTATGCCAAGTAAAAAGTATTAACAAATACCTGTTTTAAAGTGTCATTTAATGTAGCTCTGTCAATTTCCGGTTTATCAATTCCATGTGTATCTATTGTTTTATTCATTTAAAAAATAAATTAAGATTGTCGAATTAAAAATGTAAAAAAAAATCAGATGGATATTTATATTATTTCACAAAGCGAATTATCTTTTGTGTCTTAATTTCAAGGTGATTTCTACTATAAAGGGTCGTTCAGACGGTCGCTTTTTACGATCTTAAGCTCTTAGAGAATTTGGAAAAGAACATTTTTCTTAAAAACTCCTATCTTCCAAATTCGTTCAAACATATTTTTTACCCAGGAAATTTGCTTAAGCACCTAATGACTTAAGAAAAGGCCGCCGTCTGGACGACTCTTAAACAGTAAAGGGCAAATATAAGTAAGTTCAAAAGGTTAATTTTTATATATTCAAAAACGAATTAGCTAACGTATGAAATCATTGAAGTCTTACCTTCTTCCCTAGTTGGCATTGCTGTGGCCACTAATGATAGTGACATGATAAAAGTAAGAAAATAATAGAATTGGTGCATTCTTATTCTTATTTTGAGAATCCGTATTAGCAGTGTGTAGTGTTAAGGAGTCGAATTGTGAATTAGAATAAAACCACACGGCGCGCTTTTTTATATTTGAAAGAGTCTCTTTAGTATCTACTCGCATTCGTTCATATAAGTTCGGAAATGAAACAGTTGCTCTGGATCTCAGTCTGTCACTATCCTTGTCGCCAGTTTTAATCTTGTTTGTGTCACCTTGCTGCTTTCAGAATTTCTAAATGTCTTGTATCAAGTATCTGGAACTGAGTTGCAAAACATGTTTTCAAAATTTAATGGAAACGTTTTTTACTTAGTTACTCTTTAATATTTATGCTCAAATTAATGACGCGGTTTCTAATATTGCAATAAATTTAATCTTAGAAATAAATCTAAGTTGTCAGTAGAGTTAATACAATTCAAGACAATAATCCCCGCAGTAATAAGGTGAAAAATCCATGTGACGATGCCTGTTCCAAAGTCTGAAATTGACTTGAAAAGCTATAAGGATAGTTGAAATGCAATGTAGACATCACATTTCGGCCACGGGTTAAAAGTCATGGGCCTTGAGCCCCAGATGATGTCCAGACTTCTGTATCTTTTAAATTTATGTTTGTATTTTTTTATGAACTAGCGGCAATATTCTCAAGAATTTTATAAAGTATTGAATTTCAAGTATGGGCAGATGAATGTTTTGCGCATCAACACTAAAATTCGAGGCCACACATTTTTATTAAGAATTATTAAATTAAGCTTTTACTCAGCCTATGCCTGCGGTAAAACCACTTCGTAGTCATTAATCCATTTCGGTTGTTAAAATATTCCCCGAAAAAAGTCTAACAACTCAACCTCACGTTGTCTCACTGTTTTGATTTGGTCAGGGCCAGTCGTCTTCATCCAATATTTGAACGCTGCCTAAAAATGAGCAATGAAGTGAGGTGTTATTTAACAAGTCTTGATCGAGAGTGCGAGAACTTCGGCGTAGCTGGGAGGCGGAGTGCCGTTATTACCCTGCTGTAAGAGGACGACCGCCGTCATTGAAACGGCAGAGCTCCGTCTATTAGAGACACATTCTCCTGCTGAATTCATTCATAGGGAATCTGCCATCTCTTGCTGGTGAGGAGCATATTATGAAATAATGACCAGCAAACCTGATCAAAATAGAATTAAATTAATTATTTTAAAATTAAATTTGAATTAAAGTAATATGGATAACTTAAACAGATTGCAAGGAGATTATATTTGAAAATTATCCCCGAGTAGTAAGAGTAAGGATTAGAATTTAGAATAAATTTGTTCAACTCTACGGGGGTTTAGAGGTCTTTATGGCCGTCGGAGCAGACGACGGAGTGGGAGGACGGTGTAGTGGAAGGAAAATCTGGCTATTCTCGGAACAAGCCCACTTCACCTTCGGGACTCCACTATGGTACTAATCGGGAGAATAATGGAAATGAAATTGACATGCGACATGCGCCACCTTGCGATAGAAATCGAAATTATTTAATTTTAGGTTTTTAAAGTTTTACGTGCTCACGTGCTGTAGCCATTACCCAGAATGGGCATAGACATATGGCCTATCTAATGGTAATATATAGGTGGTATTGCACGGTATAGATGAATAGTAATAACACCAGCACTCGGCTCTTACTAAGGTATTGGATGCCTATTAGGCTCTCTTTGTGAACACTTTACTAATCTGTTTTGTTATGTATTAAAACAGAAAAAGGAGCGAGCACCGAAGGTGCGAGCTGAGAGAAATACGTATTATTCAAAAGACAAAAATATTTTAAAATTGTATTACATAACAAAAACATAAAAAAATATTTTAAGTATGGAAAATATTTTTACGTTGATACTTTTTGTTAAAGGAATTGGGATTTAAACAACGGTAATAATAATTTGTACAATAACGTAATCAAATACTCGATTAAATATAACAAACAAAACAAGAGTCAAAAATACAACGGTCCGTTAGTCCATGCATAGCTGATTGGAGGGTTAAAAAGAACTGTTTTCACTGATGAAACTGGATAACTGAAATGAGTAGCTTTGTATTCCTGTGTTCTCCTATGTTTTATTTACTGCAGCTGTATTGCTTTTTCCTAGTAAGGAGAGTCGAAAGACGACTTCGTGAACTTTGAAGAGGACTTGGAAGCCTTCATATTCGACTATTTGAAGCATAGCCTTATTAATCCTATTGTGATAGGAATAGTGGACTTGGGAAGTCAAGTTGGGATCCAAGCCAACTTTGAAGTCAGCTTGAATATTAAAGAATTGAAAAATTGCCGTATAAGGTGCTGCCATCTGGAAAAAGAGGAACTGTAGCATATTTTTGAAACGTTGACGTGTTCTGTGAAAGGGAAAAAAGGGTTCATAGCTTACATATATTAACGGTTTTGAGAATGTGTGAGAAGGAGATCACGTTTTAATAATATGGCTTAACAGCAACTGGGATTCATTATGCGTCTGGCCTTTCTCATATTTCTTCTAGCTGCGAATAATAATAAACAGACTACAGGATGTGGGCGTAGACTAAATTATAAACAGCCAGGAGATCACGTAAACATTTAAGCAAATAAGTTATGCGCTTAATTATCATTTAAATAATAAGATTCCGAAAAAAATTTATTGTTGGAATTAATCAGAATATTCAAATCAATTATTTATTTTAAACCAAAAACGAAATCATAATAAATATAAAAATTTTATTTATTCTACTATCGATAAGATTAATTCTAAAGTAAATGTGTTTTTACTTAAATTCATTTTTATAACAACTAACCTGAAAACTAATCCATGTCCATGTCCATGTATATCGTGGACTGCGTTTAAAATTACGTCATAATCGGTTTTTGTGTGAGACCGGAATGTGCAGCCATCTAGCGTTAATCTATATAATTACGTGAAAGAATTCGACTTTATTTCTATTCTGGTTTTTTTTCTTTAATTATACGGCGAATGATTTGATATTGACATTTCTAAATTTCATTAAACAAATTTTATCTTCACTTTTATCCCTATATTATTTCACAACTTATTTTGCAAATCATAAATTAAAAACCAAATCAATTCAAAGGAGAATAATAAAGAAAATATTGTATTCATCACGTTTATTTCGTGAGATGTCGTAAATAACGGAATTTATTTTACATTAAATCTTCCTCGACGAGCCACCCGCAAAATTGAGTGACCACTGCCATCGTAGAGCACACTATTACCCCAATTGTACAGGTTAACTCTGTTGCCTCTTGCAAATCGCAAGGGGCGCTCAACGAAACGACATCCTCTCTCCCAGTACCAGGTTGGTTAGTATAAACACGACGAACATTGACGCCGTTCACTTGAAGATGAATGGAAAAATAAGTACTACGTGCATATTTAAGAAAATTCGAAATTTAGCGTTTTTTTCGGTTTTTTTAAATTCATTTTTATTAAAATTCACATGAAAATTAACTTGATAATTATAATGGGTTGCCTTTATAATTCTAGGCGCTCGTCGTCGACCGAGCGCAGCCACAACAGCGAATAACATTTGCTTTCTTATCTGCCGCGCGTCGATTTGAACGTTATTTTTCAGTCATACTTAACTTCTTCTTACAGTTTATGGTTTATTTACTGACAGTTTATGCAGAAGCCAGAAGGGTTTGGGCGTCAGAAGTAAGAATATCTTGTTACACTGAATATCTACCGACCTAATAGTACTATGTCGCAGAGTGTATTCAACGACATAAGTCGTGTTATTTAGAAGGCGACATAAGTAAAAAGAGTACAAATGTAATTCTAAAATTACAAATAAATCGAACGCCATAGATGTTTGAACTCGAGCAGGGTGTGAAAAGAACACCACAAGATCTAAAATTATTTTAACTGTTCGGCCATAGAGATAATGCGTCAGACAAGCCATTTGCTTATGTTCAAGTTATTGCGGTTATTGACTTAAATTCAAAGAATTCAATTTCGCAGTTAAATTATTGGTAATAGGCACATGTATCCATTCTCTTGTATTTGTATTTGCTACATTCCACTAACACTAGTCTAGTTCTCGAGATCCATGTAAATCGATGTGAAATATTTCCGACCAATTGGAAAAGTACACGAAGAGTGCTGACGATCACACGAGCCAATAGAAATGCTACATGAAGCAGAAGGGCGTTATGGAAACTGAGCACGCGCCATCTGATTTATTCATAATGTTTTCGTGTTATTTTATTTTATTTAAATCAGAATTTAGATGTGTTGGCCAATTGGAATTGCCCATTGGGGAAATCGAAGAACCAATAGGCAATTAAACGATACTTGAAGCAAATATTTAAGAACTGTTCTGGTCGAAATTGAATGAAAGAAATTGACTTCTTTTGCTTGGTTTGCTGTTAATTTTAACGTGAATGTAAAAACAAAATATTTTGTAGCGATGCAATACATAGCTAAATCATAAGATGTATTTTAGGCAAGCATTGACATAATTCAGATTCAAATAATAGTAATTAAAAGGTTTTTGATTTGAAAATATTCATCCTAAATCGTTCACGGTGATAGATTTAGTTTTTAATTCCGTCATTTTAGTTCATCACTTCGTATCGTCTCTTCGTAGGAATCATACCTTCATTTTTGCCATATCGTATCACACACGTCTTTAGAAGAAAAAGAGCTTTCGACCTTTCTAGGAACGCGTCAGTATGAAAAAATCGTGATTTTTCACTCTTTTTTTGCTTTTAGTTTCAAAAACTGTTAAAAGTCGTTCACAGATAACGATGATGGCGATTGCTTGAGAACACTACGAAACCAAAAAGTTTAATCATTCTATCTTTCAATTTATATTTATTTTTATTTAAGAACGTATATTTATGTTCTTCGCAGAAGTAACTGTTAAAATATAGATTGACAATAAAATATTCAAATGTAGAATTAGATGAGATCGAGTCGAGGCTTACAATTGTGCTGTCTTTTTTCCTCGAATCTACACTCTCCGTGGAGAGTGTAGACAGTTTTCCCCTAAATTCTTTGTCCTAAAATGATATAGATTTTAATTTTTTGCTTAAACAATTGATTTTTCCTTAAACTATTATATATATATATATATATATATTTACTAGCGATGTTCCCGCCCCAAGTGGGTGGTGTGACCAACTTTTTAGTACTGCGCATTTCATTTTTAGCAGAAATCGTGATGTATAATTAATGTACAATCACGCCTTTTTTTGGATTCAAACTTTTAAAAATTTAAAACAGAAAGGGGAATAACTGATTGACCACTTATTTTTAAAGAAGCGAGTTTATGGATTAATTTCAAAACATAAACAAATCAATATCCCAATAAAAAAACTTCCAAATGATATTTGCTTTGACAGAGCCATAAGTGAAGAGGTCCTTTAATTCACGACCAATAATTAATTATTTTATTATGTCATGATTACCAACATAATTATGATGTTCTGACAATGAATAATTGATAAACTTTTAACATTCGGCATCTCTTTTGACGTATTTTTAGGTTTAGGTATTTTGTTTTATTACATACGGAATTAAACGTTATATTATTATGCAATAACCAATTAAAAATTAATATTTAGAAATATTAAGCCTAATGAACTCCTATAATCTATATAATACTATCATACTACCCACTAAGAATCCCGAAGCATCATGAGAAGAGGCTAAAACTAAAATTAATAACCTTTTTTTTATTATGTGACAAAAGTTATGCTAATAAGGTATATGCTAATAATAAGATGCGGTTGCTAGTTGCAGTATTATACAACGCATTATGTAGTAACCCCTTTCATTTAGGCCGTTTGGCCCGTGTGGTCCCAGGGGAATAGATCGCCGAACCGACCTACCTGGATCGAGGAGACCCTTAGCCCGAGGGGTCCCTGGGGATGGCGACATTGCTGGGACGCAGGAAATTATTATATATATAGATTTTTACAATGTATAGAAATGTGCATTGAACTGTGAAGGAGATAAGTTATATAAGGTATACATCCAATAAAGCCGCTGCCAAGTCAACGTACATAACCTAAACTAAACTAAAATATAAGAAGACAAGCTATATCGCTTTATATAGATAACAAAATAACAGATAAATATTTCTAACTAGCACATATTTGCTAGTGAATATAGCCTCTTATTGGCTAGTGAACTGAAATTTCGGCCATAAAAAGGATTTTTCATATACTTTGGACATCATTGACATTGGTAAAGGAAATGGTACCTGGTCAAAAACTCGAACGTCGAACATAGAGAAATATTGCATAATTAATACAGCAAAGCCGGTTGATATGAGTAATTCAGTTTCGCTGAATCATCTTTATAACAACTCAAACATATGACGCATTTGTTGATAAACCGGCCGTCAAGTTAGCCGGTAAACCGATCGGTAAGTAAGCCGGAAAACTGACCAGTATATGGTCGGATTTATGGGGCTGTGGCCGGCCAATTTGTCTGTAAAGAAGCCTAACCAAGTGTAGTTGTTTAAACAGTCCAGGTGTTTGAATAAGTATGTGGTTAAAAAAACTTAAATTACATTATTTGAAAAATGCAGACACAACAAATTTACAGTTCATTTTGGGCGAAGCCAAAACACGGACCAGCTAGTATGTATATATTTCGAACTAGCACATATTTGGTAGTGAATATAGCCTCTTATTTGCTAGTGAACTGAAATTTCGGCCATAAAAAGGATTTTTCATTTACTTTGGACATCATTGGTAAAGGAAATGATACTTGGTCAAAAACTCGAACGTCGAACATTAAGAAATATTACATAAATTGAATATAGCAAAGCGGGTTAATATGAGAAATTCAGTTCCACTGAATCATCTTTATATCAACTCAAACATATGACGCATTTGTTGATAAACCGGCCGTAAAGTTAGTCGGTAAAGTAGGCGGAAAACCGGTCGGTAAGTAAGCCGGAAAATTGACCGGTATATGGTCGGATTTATGGGACTGCGGCCGGCCAATTTGTCTGTAAAGAAGCCTGCAAATAACTGGCCAACAAAGTAGCCAGCAACCTGGTCGGCTTTGTATTTATTGGGCCTGCGGCCGGCAAATTGGCCGGTTATGTAACCAATAAATGTAGTACTCTAATCGGGCCTGCGAACGGTAAAACGGTCGGTAGAGAGCCGGCAAAATTGGCTATTCAATCGGGACTGCGGCCGGCCAATATGCCGTATATAGGTATGTTCAATTTAACTTCATTTGCAACTGTTTATCCCCGTAAGATGACGTTGACACTAGCGCCACCGCTAGTTTTAATCACATTTTAGTTTATTTCATTAACTTAAACTAAATACTTTTTTTTACCGGATTGCAACATCACAAAGAAATATTTTTTTTACATCTCTTGAGCCCTATTTTGTCAATTTTGGGTATGTAAGACGACACTGACTCTAGCGCCACGCTAGTTTTTAACACTTTTTAATTGATTTAATTTAAAATTAAATTAAATTCAAGTTTGTTTACCTGATAACACTCCATGGAAGGGGAAAAAATTCTGAAAACAGCTAACGATGATTGCAATTGCTTGAGAACACTACGAAACCATAAAGTTTAATCATTTTATATTTCAAATTTTTAACCGTCAGATCCTAAGTTTACTATTCTAATATAGTAATCTTGTTCCGTCCGTGAAAGTACCAGGTTCACAATGCCAACCAGTTGAAAATAATAATAATTAATAAAAATAGATTAACAGTCATCTTCCATCAATCATTGTTTATTTTGCTGTGGTATTTTGCAAACAAACGCAAATCAAAATCTGAGATTATCACTCCAAATCCTCTTCCACCAGCCAACCGCTAAAGTGGGTAAAGTGATCGGTGTGGTGTTCGTAGAGCTCCCCGCTGTATAAGTGCAGATTAACAGCGTCACCTGCTTTCAACCGCAGGGAGGCGCTCAATGAAACGGTACCGTAACTCTCCATAAGTTCCGAAGTATGAGCCACACCGACTTTCACTCCGTTCAGATGAAGAAAAATAGACAGTTTTCCATGATCGCTTTCTCCCTCGCCGTTTTTAACACCGGAAAATTGAAAGTGGTAAATTCCGGGAACAGGGGCCTTAAATACACCCGACTTCAAGTCGAATGCGCCACCCTCATTCAGACGCTCCAATTCAAAAGGAATGGCGGAGGTTTCATCGTCAGAGAACCAAGTATTTCTCTGGACGTAGAAATGGACGCTCTTAGTCTTGACGGGAAGAGTTCCGACGAGCTCCTGTACCACTGTTTAAATTCATTCAAAACGTAAATTACAGGTGAAAAAACTGAATAAATTTAATTCAAGGGGTTGGCTACTCTGCATCTTGGTGTACGAAGATTTAAATCCGAAAAAAAGAAAAAAAACTCGTGGATTTTCAGACTTTTTCGTTATTTCTTTTCGGATTTTTTGCATAAATTTTTGTAGTGGTCAACTCCTCAATTCTTTTTAGCATTCTGGTTTAATTTAAAAGAAGAGAAAAAATCACCTGAGGAATCGAATCGGCAGTAGACGGCCTGCACTTTTTTGGTCGCCTTGTCTTTGATTGCATAGAGACCGTCCAGTTGGTGACCCATCACCGACAATTCATGACAGGATGAGGGCGGAGTTTCCGATGATGGCCTTTTTCCTTTAACCTGTCCCAATTCTATAATATTAAATTGAGACATTTTTCCCCAAAGAAAACAAATTCAAGTTATGTGTAATAAGACACAATCAGTTTTATTATGTGCGGTTATACCTTGAACCTCTCCCTTAGTTTATTCACGAAGAATTCGGTTGAATTCATTTTGACCTTTAAATTTTCCACCCCTTCATTTACATTGGATAATGACGCACTGCAAAAGGCATTCAAACCTGTTATTCAAAAAAAGAAATGTGTACTTGTTGACAAAGACACTAAATTAGGCTTAAAGAGTATATATTTTTAATAACAATAAAATTGATTTCACCTGAAACTTTTCTTTCGAGTTCGCGGATCTTGTTCGATAGCAGTCTATGGTTGGCTGCTTCACTGGTAGAGGAGCTACCAGAATGCAGTCGGATGAGTCGATCTAGGAAATAGTGTGCCAAGGACTTGAGACCTTCGTTCTCTTTTTTCATGCTGTCCATGTCCTTCTCCATTGAATCCAAACGAATTTGAATTGCATCCTTTATTAAATAAGGCAGGATAAAAATTAAAGCTTTTTTTAAAAATAATATATTATGCATCATACGACAGCAGATGTTGCAATCTCTTCTTGTAGTTCGTCTTGGGATGCTATGTAATTCCAACTAGGCGAGTGCTTCAACTCATTATCTATAAAAAGTTTAAAATCGTGTGTTTTAACTGCTGGGGAAATAACTTTTCAAATACTAAAAAATTAAGAAAATTAATAAATAGTTGTTACCAGATGATTGTAGAATGATTGATGCACCAGAAAGAGACATTGCTATGGCAATGATTAAAAAAGTTACACGGCAAATCGTCATTCTCGCCAAGTAATTCACTTATCAATGAGAGAAATGGAAGTTGAATTCGAATGGCAATAAATGCGGAAAGCAGACTGAATATAAAGGATTACACTGCACACTGCGTGCTGTTCTGTGAAGATTTGATGGTGCAATCATCACAAGACGTACTTCCCCACTTTCGATGACCTTTTTATGACAACTTTTTAAAATGTAAAGTCGCATATTGTGCATTTCAACATCAAACATGCTGTAAACAGTCTTGTTTACATAAAAATATATGCATTTCCATCAGCAGTTTTAGTAAGTTATGCTTTCATCATCCCACATTTGCGAAAGTTTTTCGTTAAAACGACATACCAGGTCAACTCCAAATTTCGTCAGAATAAAGAAAATGTAGATCGTATATACACATAGTATACTAGTTCTGATTTGTTTTTCTCGAGTGTTTGTCGATTTCTTGGTAGCGACGATTTGATGGTGCAATATTCACAGCACGTATACTTCCCCACTTTCGATGACCTCTATAAGATAACCTCATATATTTCAACGCGCATATTGCACATTTAAACATCGAATATCCTGTAAACAGTCTTGTTTTTATGTTGTATATGAAAATCCACCAGCAGTGATAACATAAGCTTACATTTTTTCGCATTTACGCAAGCTTCTATGCTTCTGGTTAATATGACACACTAGACCAACTCCGAATTTCATCAGAATTCAAAATATGGAATGTTTTTTTATCGCATCTAAAGATAGTAAACTAGGCGTTATTTGTTTTCTCGAGCGTTTTTCGATTTCTTGTAGTGTAACTTACAGCTTTTGGTTAAATAAGTCCACGAAAATCGACCTTTTTTGTGAACATCAAAACTATGTCTAAAGAAAGATCAAAGAAATGCAATCAATTTGGGAAACACGAATATATATATATAATGAGTAGGGTAACTTTTGCGATTTTTTTTCTCATATACTTGAGATAGCTATAACCTGTTTTTGTATATAAAGATAGTAAAGCGAGCTTTTCTGCTCGCGGTTAATAGGATAATTCAGATTATGATATATGATAACTTTATATATTTCAACACGCATATTGCACATTTCAAAGTCAAATATCCTGTAAACAGTCTTGTTTTTATGTTGTATATGCAAATCCAACAGCAGTCCAGCAGTGATATCATATATGTTACTTTAAGCATACGTTTTTATTTATTTTTCGCATTTGCGCAAGTTTTCAGTTAATATGACACACCAGGTCAACTCTGAATTTCAGAATTTAAAATACATAATGTTGTAGATCCTATAGAGAGATTTAAGCGATATTTCATTTGTTTTTCACGATTTTTGTCGATTTCTTCTTGTTTAATTTACAACTTTTGGTTAAATAAGTCGTCGAAAAGCTATCTCTTTTTACATAAAAACATGTCTAAACTCTAAAGAAAGGTTGAAGAAATTCCATCAATTTTGCAAACCCAAATATAAAATTATGAGTGTGGTAGCTTTTCCGATTTATTTCTCATATAATTGAGATAGCTATAATCCTTTTTGGGTAAAATAAAACAAGGAAATTCGTATTAGGTGGGCGAAAATATTCAGAAAAAAACTTTTATTGCTGGCTCGGCTTGGTTGATGTCTGCCTGTACACCTGTCAAATAATAAACACAAATAGCAAGAATTATTATGTCTTTTTATAGTTCCTTTTTATTTAAATATTTATGACAACAAGAAAAATGCGTACCCAAATCAGGGTGGAACAAATCCCTAACCACTTCAGTATTGTTGATTTTTTTCGCCTGAAAAATTTGAACCACGATTTTGTGTCGTCCATAGAGTCCACTATGTGACGAATCTTCAGCGATGATGGCTATACGATATTGATGATTGACACAAATTTATAAATCAAAAGATGTGATTTATTTCACTTGTGATCTCTTGAATTGTAAGGCAATAAAGGATTTATTATAGCTATTTACCTATTTTTTCGGGAAATTACAAACAGCCATCGCCACTTTGAAACAGACTTTCGATAAGTCGATCGATATTGTATACTTGGCAGAAAATGGTTTTGCAGTTTCCTACTCCAATATTTATGGTCTTCGCAGACGTAACTGTTAAAATATAGATTGACAATAAAAGATTCAAATGTAGAATTAGATGAGATCGAGTCGAGGCTTACAATTGTTCTTTTCTTAATACGGCTCCGTGGAGAGTAATCTTGGAGACAGTTTTCCCATAAATTCTTTGTCCTAACATGATAAAGATTTTAATTTTTTGCTTAAACAATTGATTTTTCCTTAAGCTATTACATATATATATTACAATATATAGAAATGTGAATTGAACTGTGAAGGAGATAACTTATATAAGGTGTCCAATAAAGCCGCTGCCAAGTCAACGTACATAACCTAACCTAAACTATGTATATATACAATATAGACTTGATATATATAGCTCTATATAGATAACACAATAACAGCCTTCTTTCAAATTGGGCCATGGCAATGAGATCAGTGGAGCGGCCTTTACGTCGGATATACTTCCGGCGTGAGAAGAAAACAAATGAAATTGTTTTCCCCTAATTGTTTATAATCGCATTTTCCCTTTATTTGTATAGGTTTTTCAAGTATACTCTGTTGAGGTATATATTTCTATTTTAAGTTGGTGAAGAACAAAATGCTAATTTTCTAAAATTGTTGGATTTATTTAAGTTTTAACAAACTAAATTTTGATTCCCTTATATGTATATATTTCGAACTAGCACATATTTGGTAGTGAATATAGCCTCTTATTTGCTAGTGAACTGAAATTTCGGCCATAAAAAGGATTTTTCATCTATTTTGGACATCATTGGTAAAGGAAATGATACTTGGTCAAAAACTCGAACGTCGAACATTAAGAAATATTACATAAATTGAATGTAGCAAAGCGGGTTAATATGAGAAATTCAGTTCCACTGAATTATCTTTATATCAACTCAAACATATGACACATTTGTTGATAAACCGGCCGTAAAGTTAGTCGGTAAAGTAGGCGGAAAAGCGGTCGGTAAGTAAGCCGGAAAATTGACCAGTATATGGTCGGATTTATGGGACTGCGGCCGGCCAATTTGTCTGTAAAGAAGCCTGCAAATAACTGGCCAGCAAAGTAGCCAGCAACCTGGTCGGCTTTGTATTTATTGGGTCTGTGGCCGGCAAATTGGCCGGTTATGTAACCAATAAATATAGTACTCTAATCGGGCCTGCGACCGGTAAAACGGTCGGTAGAGAGCCGGCAAAATTGGCTATTCAATCGGGACTGCGGCCGGCCAATATGCCGTGTATAGGTATGTTCAATTTAACTTCATTTGCAACTGTTTATCCCCGTAAGATGACGTTGACACTAGCGCCACCGCTAGTTTTAATCACATTTTAGTTTATTTCATTAACTTAAACTAAATACTTTTTTTTACCGGATTGCAACATCACAAAGAAATATTTTTTTTACATCTCTTGAGCCCTATTTTGTCAATTTTGGGTATGTAAGACGACACTGACTCTAGCGCCACGCTAGTTTTTAACACTTTTTAATTGATTTAATTTAAAATTAAATTAAATTCAAGTTTGTTTACCTGATAACACTCCATGGAAGGGGAAAAAATTCTGAAAACAGCTAACGATGATTGCAATTGCTTGAGAACACTACGAAACCATAAAGTTTAATCATTTTATATTTCAAATTTTTAACCGTCAGATCCTAAGTTTACTATTCTAATATAGTAATCTTGTTCCGTCCGTGAAAGTACCAGGTTCACAATGCCAACCAGTTGAAAATAATAATAATTAATAAAAATAGATTAACAGTCATCTTCCATCAATCATTGTTTATTTTGCTGTGGTATTTTGCAAACAAACGCAAATCAAAATCTGAGATTATCACTCCAAATCCTCTTCCACCAGCCAACCGCTAAAGTGGGTAAAGTGATCGGTGTGGTGTTCGTAGAGCTCCCCGCTGTATAAGTGCAGATTAACAGCGTCACCTGCTTTCAACCGCAGGGAGGCGCTCAATGAAACGGTACCGTAACTCTCCATAAGTTCCGAAGTATGAGCCACACCGACTTTCACTCCGTTCAGATGAAGAAAAATAGACAGTTTTCCATGATCGCTTTCTCCCTCGCCGTTTTTAACACCGGAAAATTGAAAGTGGTAAATTCCGGGAACAGGGGCCTTAAATACACCCGACTTCAAGTCGAATGCGCCACCCTCATTCAGACGCTCCAATTCAAAAGGAATGGCGGAGGTTTCATCGTCAGAGAACCAAGTATTTCTCTGGACGTAGAAATGGACGCTCTTAGTCTTGACGGGAAGAGTTCCGACGAGCTCCTGTACCACTGTTTAAATTCATTCAAAACGTAAATTACAGGTGAAAAAACTGAATAAATTTAATTCAAGGGGTTGGCTACTCTGCATCTTGGTGTACGAAGATTTAAATCCGAAAAAAAGAAAAAAAACTCGTGGATTTTCAGACTTTTTCGTTATTTCTTTTCGGATTTTTTGCATAAATTTTTGTAGTGGTCAACTCCTCAATTCTTTTTAGCATTCTGGTTTAATTTAAAAGAAGAGAAAAAATCACCTGAGGAATCGAATCGGCAGTAGACGGCCTGCACTTTTTTGGTCGCCTTGTCTTTGATTGCATAGAGACCGTCCAGTTGGTGACCCATCACCGACAATTCATGACAGGATGAGGGCGGAGTTTCCGATGATGGCCTTTTTCCTTTAACCTGTCCCCAATTCTATAATATTAAATTGAGACATTTTTCCCCAAAGAAAACAAATTCAAGTTATGTGTAATAAGACACAATCAGTTTTATTATGTGCGGTTATACCTTGAACCTCTCCATTAGTTTATTCACGAAGAATTCGGTTGAATTCATTTTGACCTTTAAATTTTCCACCCCTTCATTTACATTGGATAATGACGCACTGCAAAAGGCATTCAAACCTGTTATTCAAAAAAAGAAATGTGTACTTGTTGACAAAGACACTAAATTAGGCTTAAAGAGTATATATTTTTAATAACAATAAAATTGATTTCACCTGAAACTTTTCTTTCGAGTTCGCGGATCTTGTTCGATAGCAGTCTATGGTTGGCTGCTTCACTGGTAGAGGAGCTACCAGAATGCAGTCGGATGAGTCGATCTAGGAAATAGTGTGCCAAGGACTTGAGACCTTCGTTCTCTTTTTTCATGCTGTCCATGTCCTTCTCCATTGAATCCAAACGAATTTGAATTGCATCCTTTATTAAATAAGGCAGGATAAAAATTAAAGCTTTTTTTAAAAATGATATATTATGCATCATACGATAGCAGATGTTGCAATCTCTTCTTGTAGTTCGTCTTGGGATGCTATGTAATTCCAACTAGGCGAGTGCTTCAACTCATTATCTATAAAAAGTTTAAAATCGTGTGTTTTAACTGCTGGGGAAATAACTTTTCAAATACTAAAAAATTAAGAAAATTAATAAATAGTTGTTACCAGATGATTGTAGAATGATTGATGCACCAGAAAGAGACATTGCTATGGCAATGATTAAAAAAGTTACACGGCAAATCGTCATTCTCGCCAAGTAATTCACTTATCAATGAGAGAAATGGAAGTTGAATTCGAATGGCAATAAATGCGGAAAGCAGACTGAATATAAAGGATTACACTGCACACTGCGTGCTGTTCTGTGAAGATTTGATGGTGCAATCATCACAAGACGTACTTCCCCACTTTCGATGACCTTTTTATGACAACTTTTTAAAATGTAAAGTCGCATATTGTGCATTTCAACATCAAACATGCTGTAAACAGTCTTGTTTACATAAAAATATATGCATTTCCATCAGCAGTTTTAGTAAGTTATGCTTTCATCATCCCACATTTGCGAAAGTTTTTCGTTAAAACGACATACCAGGTCAACTCCAAATTTCGTCAGAATAAAGAAAATGTAGATCGTATATACACATAGTATACTAGTTCTGATTTGTTTTTCTCGAGTGTTTGTCGATTTCTTGGTAGCGACGATTTGATGGTGCAATATTCACAGCACGTATACTTCCCCACTTTCGATGACCTCTATATGATAACCTCATATATTTCAACGCGCATATTGCACATTTAAACATCGAATATCCTGTAAACAGTCTTGTTTTTATGTTGTATATGAAAATCCACCAGCAGTGATAACATAAGCTTACATTTTTTCGCATTTACGCAAGCTTCTCTGCTTCTGGTTAATATGACACACTAGACCAACTCCGAATTTCATCAGAATTCAAAATATGGAATGTTTTTTTATCGCATCTAAAGATAGTAAACTAGGCGTTATTTGTTTTCTCGAGCGTTTTTCGATTTCTTGTAGTGTAACTTACAGCTTTTGGTTAAATAAGTCCACGAAAATCGACCTTTTTTGTGAACATCAAAACTATGTCTAAAGAAAGATCAAAGAAATGCAATCAATTTGGGAAACACGAATATATATATATAATGAGTAGGGTAACTTTTGCGATTTTTTTTCTCATATACTTGAGATAGCTATAACCTGTTTTTGTATATAAAGATAGTAAAGCGAGCTTTTCTGCTCGCGGTTAATAGGATAATTCAGATTATGATATATGATAACTTTATATATTTCAACACGCATATTGCACATTTCAAAGTCAAATATCCTGTAAACAGTCTTGTTTTTATGTTGTATATGCAAATCCAACAGCAGTCCAGCAGTGATATCATATATGTTACTTTAAGCATACGTTTTTATTTATTTTTCGCATTTGCGCAAGTTTTCAGTTAATATGACACACCAGGTCAACTCTGAATTTCAGAATTTAAAATACATAATGTTGTAGATCCTATAGAGAGATTTAAGCGATATTTCATTTGTTTTTAACGATTGTTTGTCGATTTCTTCTTCTTTAATTTACAACTTTTGGTTAAATAAGTCGTCGAAAAGCAATCTCTTTTTACATAAAAACATGTCTAAACTCTAAAGAAAGGTTGAAGAAATTCCATCAATTTTGCAAACCCAAATATAAAATTATGAGTGTGGTAGCTTTTCCGATTTATTTCTCATATAATTGAGATAGCTATAATCCTTTTTGGGTAAAATAAAACAAGGAAATTCGTATTAGGTGGGCGAAAATATTCAGAAAAAAACTTTTATTGCTGGCTCGGCTTGGTTGATGTCTGCCTGTACACCTGTCAAATAATAAACACAAATAGCAAGAATTATTATGTCTTTTTATAGTTCCTTTTTATTTAAATATTGATGACAACAAGAAAAATGCGTACCCAAATCAGGGTGGAACAAATCCCTAACCACTTCAGTATTGTTGATTTTTTTCGCCTGAAAAATTTGAACCACGATTTTGTGTCGTCCATAGAGTCCACTATGTGACGAATCTTCAGCGATGATGGCTATACGATATTGATGATTGACACAAATTTATAAATCAAAAGATGTGATTTATTTCACTTGTGATCTCTTGAATTGTAAGGCAATAAAGGATTTATTATAGCTATTTACCTATTTTTTCGGGAAATTACAAACAGCCATCGCCACTTTGAAACAGACTTTCGATAAGTCGATCGATATTGTATACTTGGCAGAAAATGGTTTTGCAGTTTCCTACTCCAATATTTATGGTCTTCGCAGACGTAACTGTTAAAATATAGATTGACAATAAAAGATTCAAATGTAGAATTAGATGAGATCGAGTCGAGGCTTACAATTGTTCTTTTCTTAATACGGCTCCGTGGAGAGTAATCTTGGAGACAGTTTTCCCATAAATTCTTTGTCCTAACATGATAAAGATTTTAATTTTTTGCTTAAACAATTGATTTTTCCTTAAGCTATTACATATATATATTACAATATATAGAAATGTGAATTGAACTGTGAAGGAGATAACTTATATAAGGTGTCCAATAAAGCCGCTGCCAAGTCAACGTACATAACCTAACCTAAACTATGTATATATACAATATAGACTTGATATATATAGCTCTATATAGATAACACAATAACAGCCTTCTTTCAAATTGGGCCATGGCAATGAGATCAGTGGAGCGGCCTTTACGTCGGATATACTTCCGGCGTGAGAAGAAAACAAATGAAATTGTTTTCCCCTAATTGTTTATAATCGCATTTTCCCTTTATTTGTATAGGTTTTTCAAGTATACTCTGTTGAGGTATATATTTCTATTTTAAGTTGGTGAAGAACAAAATGCTAATTTTCTAAAATTGTTGGATTTATTTAAGTTTTAACAAACTAAATTTTGATTCCCTTATATGTATATATTTCGAACTAGCACATATTTGGTAGTGAATATAGCCTCTTATTTGCTAGTGAACTGAAATTTCGGCCATAAAAAGGATTTTTCATCTATTTTGGACATCATTGGTAAAGGAAATGATACTTGGTCAAAAACTCGAACGTCGAACATTAAGAAATATTACATAAATTGAATGTAGCAAAGCGGGTTAATATGAGAAATTCAGTTCCACTGAATTATCTTTATATCAACTCAAACATATGACACATTTGTTGATAAACCGGCCGTAAAGTTAGTCGGTAAAGTAGGCGGAAAAGCGGTCGGTAAGTAAGCCGGAAAATTGACCAGTATATGGTCGGATTTATGGGACTGCGGCCGGCCAATTTGTCTGTAAAGAAGCCTGCAAATAACTGGCCAGCAAAGTAGCCAGCAACCTGGTCGGCTTTGTATTTATTGGGTCTGTGGCCGGCAAATTGGCCGGTTATGTAACCAATAAATATAGTACTCTAATCGGGCCTGCGACCGGTAAAACGGTCGGTAGAGAGCCGGCAAAATTGGCTATTCAATCGGGACTGCGGCCGGCCAATATGCCGTGTATAGGTATGTTCAATTTAACTTCATTTGCAACTGTTTATCCCCGTAAGATGACGTTGACACTAGCGCCACCGCTAGTTTTAATCACATTTTAGTTTATTTCATTAACTTAAACTAAATACTTTTTTTTACCGGATTGCAACATCACAAAGAAATATTTTTTTTACATCTCTTGAGCCCTATTTTGTCAATTTTGGGTATGTAAGACGACACTGACTCTAGCGCCACGCTAGTTTTTAACACTTTTTAATTGATTTAATTTAAAATTAAATTAAATTCAAGTTTGTTTACCTGATAACACTCCATGGAAGGGGAAAAAATTCTGAAAACAGCTAACGATGATTGCAATTGCTTGAGAACACTACGAAACCATAAAGTTTAATCATTTTATATTTCAAATTTTTAACCGTCAGATCCTAAGTTTACTATTCTAATATAGTAATCTTGTTCCGTCCGTGAAAGTACCAGGTTCACAATGCCAACCAGTTGAAAATAATAATAATTAATAAAAATAGATTAACAGTCATCTTCCATCAATCATTGTTTATTTTGCTGTGGTATTTTGCAAACAAACGCAAATCAAAATCTGAGATTATCACTCCAAATCCTCTTCCACCAGCCAACCGCTAAAGTGGGTAAAGTGATCGGTGTGGTGTTCGTAGAGCTCCCCGCTGTATAAGTGCAGATTAACAGCGTCACCTGCTTTCAACCGCAGGGAGGCGCTCAATGAAACGGTACCGTAACTCTCCATAAGTTCCGAAGTATGAGCCACACCGACTTTCACTCCGTTCAGATGAAGAAAAATAGACAGTTTTCCATGATCGCTTTCTCCCTCGCCGTTTTTAACACCGGAAAATTGAAAGTGGTAAATTCCGGGAACAGGGGCCTTAAATACACCCGACTTCAAGTCGAATGCGCCACCCTCATTCAGACGCTCCAATTCAAAAGGAATGGCGGAGGTTTCATCGTCAGAGAACCAAGTATTTCTCTGGACGTAGAAATGGACGCTCTTAGTCTTGACGGGAAGAGTTCCGACGAGCTCCTGTACCACTGTTTAAATTCATTCAAAACGTAAATTACAGGTGAAAAAACTGAATAAATTTAATTCAAGGGGTTGGCTACTCTGCATCTTGGTGTACGAAGATTTAAATCCGAAAAAAAGAAAAAAAACTCGTGGATTTTCAGACTTTTTCGTTATTTCTTTTCGGATTTTTTGCATAAATTTTTGTAGTGGTCAACTCCTCAATTCTTTTTAGCATTCTGGTTTAATTTAAAAGAAGAGAAAAAATCACCTGAGGAATCGAATCGGCAGTAGACGGCCTGCACTTTTTTGGTCGCCTTGTCTTTGATTGCATAGAGACCGTCCAGTTGGTGACCCATCACCGACAATTCATGACAGGATGAGGGCGGAGTTTCCGATGATGGCCTTTTTCCTTTAACCTGCCCCAATTCTATAATATTAAATTGAGACATTTTTCCCCAAAGAAAACAAATTCAAGTTATGTATAATAAGACACAATCAGTTTTATTATGTGCGGTTATACCTTGAACCTCTCCATTTAGTTTATTCACGAAGAATTCGGTTGAATTCATTTTGACCTTTAAATTTTCCACCCCTTCATTTACATTGGATAATGACGCACTGCAAAAGGCATTCAAACCTGTTATTCAAAAAAAGAAATGTGTACTTGTTGACAAAGACACTAAATTAGGCTTAAAGAGTATATATTTTTAATAACAATAAAATTGATTTCACCTGAAACTTTTCTTTCGAGTTCGCGGATCTTGTTCGATAGCAGTCTATGGTTGGCTGCTTCACTGGTAGAGGAGCTACCAGAATGCAGTCGGATGAGTCGATCTAGGAAATAGTGTGCCAAGGACTTGAGACCTTCGTTCTCTTTTTTTCATGCTGTCCATGTCCTTCTCCATTGAATCCAAACGAATTTGAATTGCATCCTTTATTAAATAAGGCAGGATAAAAATTAAAGCTTTTTTTAAAAAGGATTTTTCATCTATTTTGGACATCATTGGTAAAGGAAATGATACTTGGTCAAAAACTCGAACGTCGAACATTAAGAAATATTACATAAATTGAATGTAGCAAAGCGGGTTAATATGAGAAATTCAGTTCCACTGAATTATCTTTATATCAACTCAAACATATGACACATTTGTTGATAAACCGGCCGTAAAGTTAGTCGGTAAAGTAGGCGGAAAAGCGGTCGGTAAGTAAGCCGGAAAATTGACCAGTATATGGTCGGATTTATGGGACTGCGGCCGGCCAATTTGTCTGTAAAGAAGCCTGCAAATAACTGGCCAGCAAAGTAGCCAGCAACCTGGTCGGCTTTGTATTTATTGGGTCTGTGGCCGGCAAATTGGCCGGTTATGTAACCAATAAATATAGTACTCTAATCGGGCCTGCGACCGGTAAAACGGTCGGTAGAGAGCCGGCAAAATTGGCTATTCAATCGGGACTGCGGCCGGCCAATATGCCGTGTATAGGTATGTTCAATTTAACTTCATTTGCAACTGTTTATCCCCGTAAGATGACGTTGACACTAGCGCCACCGCTAGTTTTAATCACATTTTAGTTTATTTCATTAACTTAAACTAAATACTTTTTTTTACCGGATTGCAACATCACAAAGAAATATTTTTTTTACATCTCTTGAGCCCTATTTTGTCAATTTTGGGTATGTAAGACGACACTGACTCTAGCGCCACGCTAGTTTTTAACACTTTTTAATTGATTTAATTTAAAATTAAATTAAATTCAAGTTTGTTTACCTGATAACACTCCATGGAAGGGGAAAAAATTCTGAAAACAGCTAACGATGATTGCAATTGCTTGAGAACACTACGAAACCATAAAGTTTAATCATTTTATATTTCAAATTTTTAACCGTCAGATCCTAAGTTTACTATTCTAATATAGTAATCTTGTTCCGTCCGTGAAAGTACCAGGTTCACAATGCCAACCAGTTGAAAATAATAATAATTAATAAAAATAGATTAACAGTCATCTTCCATCAATCATTGTTTATTTTGCTGTGGTATTTTGCAAACAAACGCAAATCAAAATCTGAGATTATCACTCCAAATCCTCTTCCACCAGCCAACCGCTAAAGTGGGTAAAGTGATCGGTGTGGTGTTCGTAGAGCTCCCCGCTGTATAAGTGCAGATTAACAGCGTCACCTGCTTTCAACCGCAGGGAGGCGCTCAATGAAACGGTACCGTAACTCTCCATAAGTTCCGAAGTATGAGCCACACCGACTTTCACTCCGTTCAGATGAAGAAAAATAGACAGTTTTCCATGATCGCTTTCTCCCTCGCCGTTTTTAACACCGGAAAATTGAAAGTGGTAAATTCCGGGAACAGGGGCCTTAAATACACCCGACTTCAAGTCGAATGCGCCACCCTCATTCAGACGCTCCAATTCAAAAGGAATGGCGGAGGTTTCATCGTCAGAGAACCAAGTATTTCTCTGGACGTAGAAATGGACGCTCTTAGTCTTGACGGGAAGAGTTCCGACGAGCTCCTGTACCACTGTTTAAATTCATTCAAAACGTAAATTACAGGTGAAAAAACTGAATAAATTTAATTCAAGGGGTTGGCTACTCTGCATCTTGGTGTACGAAGATTTAAATCCGAAAAAAAGAAAAAAAAACTCGTGGATTTTCAGACTTTTTCGTTATTTCTTTTCGGATTTTTTGCATAAATTTTTGTAGTGGTCAACTCCTCAATTCTTTTTAGCATTCTGGTTTAATTTAAAAGAAGAGAAAAAATCACCTGAGGAATCGAATCGGCAGTAGACGGCCTGCACTTTTTTGGTCGCCTTGTCTTTGATTGCATAGAGACCGTCCAGTTGGTGACCCATCACCGACAATTCATGACAGGATGAGGGCGGAGTTTCCGATGATGGCCTTTTTCCTTTAACCTGCCCCAATTCTATAATATTAAATTGAGACATTTTTCCCCAAAGAAAACAAATTCAAGTTATGTATAATAAGACACAATCAGTTTTATTATGTGCGGTTATACCTTGAACCTCTCCATTTAGTTTATTCACGAAGAATTCGGTTGAATTCATTTTGACCTTTAAATTTTCCACCCCTTCATTTACATTGGATAATGACGCACTGCAAAAGGCATTCAAACCTGTTATTCAAAAAAAGAAATGTGTACTTGTTGACAAAGACACTAAATTAGGCTTAAAGAGTATATATTTTTAATAACAATAAAATTGATTTCACCTGAAACTTTTCTTTCGAGTTCGCGGATCTTGTTCGATAGCAGTCTATGGTTGGCTGCTTCACTGGTAGAGGAGCTACCAGAATGCAGTCGGATGAGTCGATCTAGGAAATAGTGTGCCAAGGACTTGAGACCTTCGTTCTCTTTTTTCATGCTGTCCATGTCCTTCTCCATTGAATCCAAACGAATTTGAATTGCATCCTTTATTAAATAAGGCAGGATAAAAATTAAAGCTTTTTTTAAAAATGATATATTATGCATCATACGATAGCAGATGTTGCAATCTCTTCTTGTAGTTCGTCTTGGGATGCTATGTAATTCCAACTAGGCGAGTGCTTCAACTCATTATCTATAAAAAGTTTAAAATCGTGTGTTTTAACTGCTGGGGAAATAACTTTTCAAATACTAAAAAATTAAGAAAATTAATAAATAGTTGTTACCAGATGATTGTAGAATGATTGATGCACCAGAAAGAGACATTGCTATGGCAATGATTAAAAAAGTTACACGGCAAATCGTCATTCTCGCCAAGTAATTCACTTATCAATGAGAGAAATGGAAGTTGAATTCGAATGGCAATAAATGCGGAAAGCAGACTGAATATAAAGGATTACACTGCACACTGCGTGCTGTTCTGTGAAGATTTGATGGTGCAATCATCACAAGACATACTTCCCCACTTTCGATGACCTTTTTATGACAACTTTTTAAAATGTAAAGTCGCATATTGTGCATTTCAACATCAAACATGCTGTAAACAGTCTTGTTTACATAAAAAAATATGCATTTCCATCAGCAGTTTTAATAAGTTATGCTTTCATCATCCCACATTTGCGAAAGTTTTTCGTTAAAACGACATACCAGGTCAACTCCAAATTTCGTCAGAATAAAGAAAATGTAGATCGTATATACACATAGTATACTAGTTCTCATTTGTTTTTCTCGAGTGTTTGTCGATTTCTTGGTAGCGACGATTTGATGGTGCAATATTCACAGCACGTATACTTCCCCACTTTCGATGACCTCTATATGATAACCTCATATATTTCAACGCGCATATTGCACATTTTTAAAAACATCGAATATCCTGTAAACAGTCTTGTTTTTATGTTGTATATGAAAATCCACCAGCAGTGATAACATGAGTTACTTCAAGCATATTTACGTTTACAGTTTTTTCCGCATTTGCGCAAGCTTCTCTGCTTCTGGTTAATATGACACTAGACCAACTCCGAATTTCATCAGAATACAAAATATGGAATGTTTTTTATCGCATCTAAAGATAGTAAACTAGGCGTTATTTGTTTTCTCGAGCGTTTTTCGATTTCTTGTAGTGTAACTTACAGCTTTTGGTTAAATAAGTCCACGAAAATCGACCTTTTTTGTGAACATCAAAACTATGTCTAAAGAAAGATCAAAGAAATGCAATCAATTTGGGAAACACGAATATATATATATAATGAGTAGGGTAACTTTTGCGATTTTTTTTCTCATATACTTGAGATAGCTATAACCTGTTTTTGTATATAAAGATAGTAAAGCGAGCTTTTCTGCTCGCGGTTAATAGGATAATTCAGATTATGATATATGATAACTTTATATATTTCAACACGCATATTGCACATTTCAAAGTCAAATATCCTGTAAACAGTCTTGTTTTTATGTTGTATATGCAAATCCAACAGCAGTCCAGCAGTGATATCATATATGTTACTTTAAGCATACGTTTTTATTTATTTTTCGCATTTGCGCAAGTTTTCAGTTAATATGACACACCAGGTCAACTCTGAATTTCAGAATTTAAAATACATAATGTTGTAGATCCTATAGAGAGATTTAAGCGATATTTCATTTGTTTTTCACGATTGTTTGCCGATTTCTTCTTGTTTAATTTACAACTTTTGGTTAAATAAGTCGTCGAAAAGCAATCTCTTTTTACATAAAAAAACATGTCTAAACTCTAAAGAAAGGTTGAAGAAATTCCATCAATTTTGCAAACCCAAATATAAAATTATGAGTGTGGTAGCTTTTCCGATTTATTTCTCATATAATTAAGATAGCTACTACCCTTTTTGGGTTTAATAAAACAAGGAAATTCATCAGGTAATGAGGAAACAGATGATCTAAACATGTTTGACTATATTAAACTAAATTATATAGTAAAACTATATACAGCCATCACCACTTTCATGCAGACTTTAGAGAAGTAGATCGATATTGTATACTTGACAGAAAATGGTTATACAGTTTCCTACTCCAATATTTATGTTCTTCGCAGACGTAACTTTCAAAATATAGATTGACAATAAAATATTCAAATGTAGAATTAGATGAGATCGAGTCGAGACTTACCATTGGGTTTTTTTCTTAATACCGGATCTTGGAGAGTAATCTTGGTGACAGTTTTCCCTAAATTCTATGTCCTAAATTCTAAAATGATATAGATTTTTTTATTTTTGCTTAAATAACTGATTTTTTCTTAGAATATTATATATATATTTTTACAATATATAGAAATATGTCTAGAACTGCGAAGGAGATAAACTATATAAGGTATACATCCAATAAAGCCGCTGCCAAGCAACGTTCGTAACCTAACTTAACCTGTATATATATATACTAGCTGGCCATTGTTTCGGTTTTTTACGAAATAACTTTAAATTTTAAGTAATTATTTTCTCTTTAACTTATGTTAATCGATCTTTCAAGTATGGCCTGTTCAAACAACTACACTTCGGCTTAAAATTCCCAGCTGACCGGTATTAGTCGTAATGTCTACTATTTTTCTTTTTTATTGTGCACATTTGGTTTTTCTCAGGCAGCTAAAGGCCATTTTTGCTCCATGGCTTAAATACGTTTTCTTTGTAGCCCATGAAAATAGTTTCGAGTTAAGTTTTGTTCTCTAAAACATATATATGCAAGTTAATAAACGTGTGACTCTTAGCATTAATTGTGTTAACGTTTATAAGCTCTCATATTTCCCTTAAGTACTAAAATTATATTTGCAAGTTAAAAGTTCAACTGCATTCTCTAAGCCTCTCCCCCTAGAAAAGTCAGACCAACCAGTGAATTTCTTGAAACAGAAAACCTTTTTGTTTTGTACATATAGAAGATATAATGTAAGGAGACTATATAACTTTATATAGATAACAAAATAACAGCCTTCTTTCAAATTGGGGCATGGCAATGAGATCAGTGGAGTGGGGAAAAAAATTAAATATTTTTTTTCTAATTGTTTATTATCGCACGTTCCCTTTATTTTATAGGTTTATCAAGTACACAAGTATCAAGTAAGAGCGGCCACTTTATGATCATCAGGGAAAAACGGCTGAATTGTTAAATTTTGACTACTGATATTTTTTCTAGATTCCGAAAGATCGACAACCGATCTGTGGTTAGTTTTGCCAAGGTCTTGTCATTCACTTGTCAATCACGCAATAGAAATCGTCGACGAAAAAAGACCAAAAATCTGTTAGCTGAGTTTTCAGGCTTTAGAAAAAAATAGAATTAGTTAAAATTTTGCTGTTTTTTTTTCAATGACAAAGAAGTTTAATTATAGAATCTTTTTTAACCACTAAGGTCCCTAGAGTTTAACCTTGACTAGAGGATTCCTAATATCTGAGATAAAACGCTCGTTGGCATCAACCCAAGTTCACTCTTATTTAACTTGATGTGGCTGTAGCAGGTACGTCTTCGAGTGTGCAGACCAGGAAGCAATCTAGTAACAGGTATATTTATTTCCCCATTCATCGAGTATATTGTTATTACTGCATCTTTTCCAAGTACTGTAAATTATTCTGAGTGACTGAGTTGACTACTTTAAATACTTGTTTATTTCAGTTTAGTTCAGTTCAGAAGGCCTTTCAAAGGAGTAAGAATCGGTGGGGCTGGTTCGATTTATTTGATACCATCGTATGCTGCCATTTAGATGTATGGTACTATACTTAAACCTACTTTCCATGCTGCATAAGACAGCTTGGCAATAAATAAAAACATTTAAAACTTTAAATATAGAAAATGCGACTAAGAAGTTGTTTGAGAACAAATGAAATTTGAATTAATCAGTGGTTGTATTATTGTGGTGACAAATAAAACAAATAAAAATCAATTCATATCAAATCTTCCTTGACGAGCCATCCGCTAAAGTGAGTATAGCGTCTGGTGGGTTCATCGTAGAGCAGCCCTCTGCAAAGCCGCAGATTGACTCTGTCAAATTTTGCCAACCGCAAGGAAGCGCTCAAAGAAACACCACCGTAGTATTGAGTCAAAGAATAACTATATATTTTGCCGTTTACCTCAAGAGAAATCTCCAAAGACTTGGCATAGTATTCTTTAACACCAGCGAAATCAAAATGATAAATCCCTGGTACTGGAACGGTGAAGATTCCATTTGTCAATTCGAACGCGTTGCCTTCGTTCAGTAGTGCAGAACCAAAAGGAATAACGGCATTGTCCGTACCAAAGTTTGAACTCCTTTGAACGTAGAAATGAACGTGTTTGGTCTTAACGTCGACATGTCCAATAACATCTTGTGAAACTAAAAATCCAATTTTTAGAAATAAGACAAAGTAAAAATTTATTTTAAAATGGAAACTAAATTACTCAATTAGAAATTTAATTTCTTAAATAATTCATAATCACCATTAATGATTCTATTAAGAAAACTATAAAACTTGTGTGGTCGTCTTCCAGAAGATGTTTAAGAATTTTAAGAAATGTTTTTAAATTAATAAAAAAAAATTAAATCAAAAGAAAATTTAGGTTAAAAAATAAACTGAAAATATCTCAAATATATCTATTGTCGAATTATTGTCCATGTTTTAACTTGATTATTTGCAATATAAAATAGTATTCCTTAAAATTATAATGAAACTAATCCATTGCCCTCACGAATGGACTTGAAAAAAAGAAAAAGGAAAAAAACAGACATAAAGTATAATGTTTTTTTAAAATCTAGTACTTCCAGCAAACTAATGAATTAAACAAAATAAACCATAGCTGACACCAAGAATTGATTCCGTTATCTTGTTAATACGAAGGAAAGTACTGTACAAATAAGCCTAGAAGAATTATTATTTGAAAAAGAATTAGAATTTAAAAAAGCGTAGTCGCATTCTATAGTTTTACCAAAAATCCATTGTTAAATGGTCAAAGTTGTTCAAAGAAGAAAAAATAGTTATCAGGTTTACTTATAAAGCTACATAAGTATTAATTTGTTTGTTTGCTGATTTTATTACCTGACGTGGATTGAAATTGACAGTAGATAGTCAGAAGCTTTTTGGTAGTACTTTCTCTAATTAAGTAGAGCCCGTCCAAATAGTGGCCCATTTCTGATAATGTCTGACATGACGAAGGTGGGATACGCGACAATTTGCCTTTCCTTTTAACGTGCTCCATTTCTATAATAAAGAAACAAAAGTTGGGGAAAAGTGTCAGAATACAAATACATGAAATATTTTGACATTTTTTAAATAAAAATAGAAGACACCTTTTAAACAAACAGGTTAAGTTCAAAGAATTCAAAATCTAAATTATGAATTTCTATTAACTAACCTTACTTATTTTTAAAACATGTGAAAAGGAATAAGTTAGTGTACCTTTAATTTCAGCCTGCAAGTTTGATATTCCGTTTTCAAGCTTCAAAAATGATGTATCGAACTTAGCCGTCAAACCTTTTATCCGATAATGAATAAAAACACAAATAATACATCGTAACTTTAAATAATGTTGTGAATCTATAGATGGGCTTAAGTAATCGAATCGTAACAATTTTGATATCATGATGCAAAGTGCAGCAAGTGCTAACATTCGCGTATGAATTGAAAAAAAAGTATAATCAAGACCAGTAGGCCAAATTACATGGTAATATATTATCAAAATAGTAATACAATAAATATTATGAAGCATAAAAAACGACAATTTGGATATAGGCCTTTACAGACTAATATAATACAAAAAATTGAAAGTTTATTGTCACCAACTACTTACTAGAGATTTGTGTTCCGAGCTTCAAGAGTTCACTGGATGTGCAAGAATCCATTGATAAATCATATCTAACGTCAATGCTCAGCATAGAAGTCCTATAGGAAACTTTTATGTACGTTTCTGCGAACGCCTTCCTGTCCCTCAATCTTTCCATGTTCAAAGAATACAATTCAATCTGCTTTGGCACGAATCTTTCTCCGTACCATTCGACACAATCTTTGGCGGCATCTAACAGTTTTTGTAAATTTTCTTTGCTGGTACTCCCTCCTCTGGACGAACCCGCCGCAAATTTAGAGTGAGCTGAAATTATCCTTGCTTTTGCCCCAACTTCAGTTTCCACTCCATTCGTGCTTGTAAATGACTCTTCCAATTTTTTTCTGTTTTCTTCATCCAATGTTTGATGAATATCGTTCAGGGTGTTTGCTAACTTATCTGGTCTATAGTTATCTTCATCCCAGAAAACGTTTTCCCAAGCCTTGTCGTCTCCTTTTCTTATTATGATATGGCTGAAATCGAGCATATTTTCAAGTATATTGTAAATTGCATCTTTAGCATTCTCCGACGGAACTTGAGTGTCGTCGATAGTTTGAATGATAACATTTTCAGCTGATTCTTTAATGAGTGTTTTCTTCCCCTTACCCGTGAGGAGTACTTCTACCTTTCCTTTGTGTTTTTGGTCCAGTTCGTTTATCATGTTTCCGTGAATAATGCTTTCTATGCTGATTTTCGTCTCCCTCGTTTGAGAAATCTGCGATGACACGCTGAATCTTATCTTAAATCGAAATTGTTTTGGATTAGACTTCATTTGCAAAGCCAAATCTTCACAAGGTTTCAATCGGTCGCAGATGAACTTGAATGTTAAATATTTATCACTTTTGTAATCGATCCAACTTTGTTCGATTTCAAAATTTGGCGATATAGCGATTTCATTGTAAATTGCCACATTATCCAGTGGTAGAACAAGAACAAAGTTTTTGTTAACTGGGCCCAGTTGCATGTCATCTGAAATGAATTTGTACACAGCTTCCCTTACATTCTCATCCCACATGTTCACATCAAAGGTCATTTCGAATTTCTTGGAGATGTTGTTGAAATCGCTCTTTGCGCTAAGATGATTCAGTTGGCCGATGGGTTCGAAGTAATATTTTTTATTTTCATTTTTCATGTTGTCATGTTTGTTTGAAGCGTGATCGAAAATTTTAACGGTGTAGGTATCGTAATCCATATACCCAATAACTCGATCAGAAATTTCAAGCTTCGCCCATGAAGTTGAAGCTATATCTGTGGCAGGTGATTCTATTTCAGTTCTTTGTTTATCTGTTGTAGAGTTTTTTGCTGTTGGTTCGGGGGTTATATTTCTCACAGTTCTTTTATTTGAGATTCCTAAAGAATCATTAGAACCTAGCAATTGTTCTATTGTTGACTTCAATTGTAAAATAACTTTTTCTTGTAAGTCTTTTTGGTTATTTAAATGATATATTTCTTGTTTTTGGTTTTCCGATTGATTTTTTAGTAGATGAATTTCTTCTTTCTGGTTTTGGTTTTCGGTTTTCAACCAGTTAATATCTTTTTCCATAAAATCCAGTCGAAATTGAATGTCAGCCTAAATTTAAAGCCATTTTTTCATTGTGATTACTGATTATAATATTTATATATTTTAAAACCTAACTTCTTACCATGACAAAATTTGTATTCTCTTTCGTAGCATGTCTCTGATTGAAGACGTCGTTCTGCTGCAGTTTAATATCTAATGATTGAAAACACTACAATTATTTTAGATTTTTTATTTGAACGCAGAGTTTTTTGTCACGTAAATATAGAATATTAAAAAATAAAAACACAATCATTTTGGATTAAAAATAATTTAAAAAGTATTTTTATGCTAAGGTCTATAATCTATATTTTACAGTTAAAAAAGAGGCACGAAATGCCCAAAATAGGGTGTCGAAGGTAAACATGCTTTTTGAAAAAAAAACGGTTTAACTTAAGAGTGAAACGGTTTAAGGGGACCAAAGAAGTCATACTTTACTTTAAGACCAATTATTATATTCATTATGTATCACTCAAATGCCTAAGAAGCTCTACCGAAGTTGCATAACCCTTTTAATTTTTCAAAAAAACTCTCCTCGACAGGGAAATCCAGTGTTTAAAAAAATGGTAGGAAATATGTTTAAAAAAATCAAATTAGTTATCTGAGAAATTTAGAAAATAGTAAGCCAATTGGAAAAAAATCGATCAAATGATTGTGTTTCAATTGAGTATAATGAGAATAATAATTTATTCACCATCAGATGTAAGAATAATCGATGCATCGGAAAAGAATTGTTCATGGTTAAATAAAACAAGAAATCCAATCAATCGTACGTAATTCACTTTGAATAACATCGTGATAAATTGCATCCTTCTTTCAGTAATGTCAAAATAAAACTGAGTAAAAATGGATACAGAGGGTGCTGAATATATATATATATATATATATATATTTAGATTTTTTAAAGTGACCTTTTGGACAGACCTGTTTTTCTAGCGTGTTTAGCATATTCTTGGTTCCATCTGCTGAGGTTTGCATCATGTTGAAATTCATACGCCAAAATTTATGGTAAGCTGCAGAAGAAAATGCGTATGTGGAGTAATATGAGACTCAACTAACTCTGCGCAGTTCGATAAATCGCTGCCCATGGAAACAGAATCTTTTGGCTTATAGCATATTCTTGGTTCCATCTGCTGAGGTTTGCATCATGCTGACATTCATACGCCAAAATTGATGGTGAGCTGCAGAAAAAATGCGTATGTGGAGTAATATGAGACTCAACTAACTCTGCGCAGTTAGATAAATCGCTGTGCATGGAAACAGCATGGAAAAAGCACTAAAACGTAAAATACACAAATGTTGAGCAAGCAATATTTTTAATATTCTACGCCCTACGATTATTTTTACCATAAACTTATTTTTCTCAATGAAAACTATAATGGCTTAGAGCATCATGAGAAAAGGCCCATTGTGTTTTTTCACAGTTTTTATAACAAAAAAAAAGTGAATAAAAACAAGTGAATTGTGTTTTCCTACCATCATAACCAGGGATCATGACAAATTAATGACGAGCACGCAGAATATTTTATTTACTAAAAAAAGTTTTATGTTACTCGAGGCTTAATTTTGTCAATGGAATCACAGGATTTGCAGTATCATGAGACATTGCTAGATGGCGTTTTTGATAAATTTCAAAGTTTTTGTAAAAAAGTTGGGATAGATCTTGAATAGTAAAGAATGGCAAAATGGCAGTATAAGGTGCTGCCACCTGGGAAAGAGAAACTGTAGCATATTTTTGAAACGTTGACGTGTCATGTTCAAGGAAAAAATAAATGAGTTTGTAGCTTGCATACAAATTGCCTGAGTAAAACCTGACGCAGTCTCTCATTTTTCTTTTATAAAAAATATTTTGTTTTATAAAGTTAGAGATTATAGAACTAGCCATAGTTATTTCTGATAAGGTCGCAAGGTTAAATGTATTAGCAAAATAGGCGAGAATAGCTCTCATAAAAATTGTTAAACCGAGATGTCCTATATTTTAATTTTATTATAAACTCTTAAGAAATTCATTTTGAATGAGCTGTAATTTCTGCATCGTATACAACAAATGAATTAGACAATGATTCAAAGGGAAACCAATAAGTATAAATAGTAAACGTAAAGATTATTGTCATAATACAATTAATTTTCCCGTATAAGATTATACGATCAAGTTTTAATTGTAGTTAATAAGCTAATGAAGTCGAAGTAAATTTATTTCGAATGATACAAGAGAAAACTTTCTGATTTTTGTATCATAATAAAATATCAATTGAAATGCACTTATATTTCTTTTCAATTGATAAAATCGAAGATAAAATAATATTAAAGTCATTAAGAGGAAATTCCTTATAAAAAATAAGACTATATTAGGCCATCATCATCACGCTATTTTAAACATTAACACAAAACATAATAAAAGATTACGTTATAGACCTTCTCATGCTAATTTTTAGCTTCGTTTCAACTTTTTTTTTATTTATCAATTATTGGTTTTTCTCTTCTCATAGATGGTGCCATTCAAATAAAACTTTGCCACCTAAAGTTTTTTTTTTCAGAGATGGCGCCTCTGTTTTACCATATAAAGATGTGGGGGCTACTCTCTAGGGCGCCACATTTAAACCCAGTAAAGCCTTAAGTAGTAAAATACATTTTACTACGTCAGGGATTCACGGTTTTATTGGGAATGTGTGCGATATTATGCAAGGAAAGTATAAACAAAGGAGATCAGGTTTTATTAATAGGGCTAAACAGCAACTGGGATTCATTACGCGTCTGGCCTCTCTCATATTTCATCTATCTGCGAATAATAATAAACAGACTATGTGGGCGTGGGCTGATTGTAAACAGCCGGCGATATAATTACGTGAATATTTGAGGAACAAAGTTATGCGCCTAATTATCATTGGAAATTATAAGATTCTACACCAAATTTTGTTGTTGTAAAATTCAAATTAATTATTTTACTAAAACGACAAAATGAAATAATAATCTAAATTTTAAATATTATTTTAAAATTCATATTTATACAAATTAACATGAAATGGACTGCCTTCAAAATGACGTCAGAATCGGTTTGATTTTCGTTTTATACTGGAATGTGCATCCATCTAGCGGTAATGTATATAATTACATGAAAGAATTCAATTTTGCTTCTTTCCCGCCTTTTTTAAAAATTCTTTTTTTTTCATTAGACAAAGAATGATTTGATATTGATCTTCCTAAATTTCATTTATATTTTTCTAAATCTTCATTTTTATCCCCATTTCATTTCCCAAGTTATTTTCAAATTAGAAATTCAAAACCCAATCAATTCAAAGAAGAATAATTGCGAGCGTAGCGAGCTTAATAATCCATTTCTTCTATATGTATCCTATAGTAGTCATCTCAGAACTTTTCGGACCCCTGAGGCATGTGGTTCCTTCCAGATTATTCTAGCCTTTCAGGGATTTTTCTTTTTACTAAATTATAGTTCATTCGAAAGGGAATTTAATTATCTAGGCGCGTTTTTTTGGAATTTTCGTTTAAATAAATAAAACTTTAGTTTTAACCGATTCCTTTTTATTTCTATAAGAGCCCATGTTAATTCTGTGCCTAGCAACCGTGGAACTTCCACTTCCATGGAAAAGACAGACCCGTTTCTAGGGGGAATTTCGTCTGCTTGCTTGTTGACATACTCATATGTCTCGGCTGAGCTAAATGTTTTTTTCGGTTTCCACATGGCCTACGGTTTCCACGACTTTCAATTTAATTATCGCACAGCGATCATGGATTCGTGGATAGTTTAGCCGTTGTTTTCGCATTCACGACCACGAATACTAGTGATGAGGCTACAATAGGCCCAAAGAATAATGGATTATGGCTATGTCAAAGTTGCTTCACGTCTACTAATGCATCAGGCAACATGAAGCCTACAGAGTATTAGTCAGTCTATTTCTTTATTTGAGATAATCTGTAGGTATACCGTATACGGTGATATTAAAGTAACAACCAGTTTTTTCTGTTTGACTTGTTCCTGAGTTAGTCTATATCCTATAGGCCTATGTATAATGGTAGCTATAATATATGTATATGGTATCAATCAATTTTCTAACTATTATTTTTACTGAGCATTACTAGTCAGGAATATTAAATCAACATGACATTCTTACATGAAACCACCGCAAATATATACAACTAGTTTTTAATTAAACCATAACATGCCGGTAATAATAATTTAATTTAAAAAAACAGGAAAAAATTAGTTTCATCTATTACCCATTAACGAATAAAAAAATTATGAATGAATTCGCTGTTATTTATTATTATCATATCTATTACGCAGAGAGAACCGCTATTACGTATTATTTCCTATAGCTACTTCACCTATTCCACGGGGATTGAAACCAGCGCCACCGTTATATAACTAAGACACCGGCCAAAAATATATATAGCTATTTTTCATATCTCTTTCCCACTAGTCCTAGCAATTACCTCCAATTCAATTCAATCGGAATCTTTCACGTCTTATTGAGATTAATTCAGGCGAAGCGAATTATACTATTAACCGCGAGCAGAAAAGCTCGCTTTACTATCTTAAAATAAATATGCGAAAACACAAGATTTTTTCATTATTCATCACGTCTATTTCGCGTCATGTCGCAAAAACGGAATTCAGTTTACATCAAATCCTCTTCTACCAGCCACCCGGTAAAGTGGGTCCAGTGACCGTGGTTATCGTAGAACACACCACCACCGTCATTGTACAGGTTAACTCTGTCGCCTGCTGCCAATCGCAAGGACGCGCTCAAGGAAACGCCATCGTAGCTCTCCGAATAAGCAGATTGTTGAGTAGCAGCACAACCAACAGTGTCTCCATTTACTTGAAGACAAATTCCCAAAAAAATGCCAGAGTTAGATTTAACAGCAGAGAAATCAAAATGGTAAATCCCCGGGACTGGGATTGTGAAGATCCCAGATTTCAAATTAAAAGCATTGCCTTCGTTAATTCGAGCCACTTCAAAAGGGATTACGGCACTGCTACCCACCGTACCAAAACTGAAATTCCTTTGGACGTAGAAATGAACGGTTTTCGTCTTAATTTCGACAGTTCCGACAAGTTCCTGAACAACTGCGCATAATAAAAAGAATTAATTTAAAATGTAAAATGCAACTGATCAACAAAATCCTGAAACCAGATGTTCATTACTCAAATTTTAATTAACCAAACATTATCTGATGGACTTTAATGCAGGTAATCAACCTCGAATCCTCGATCTCCGTCGAGCAATCAATTTCTTTTTTCTCCATAACTTTAGATAGAACTTTACCCTAATAAAAACAGATTTACCTTTATCGTCTGCTGAAAATTTGCAGAAAACGGTCTGGATCTTCTTAGTTTGTTTATTTTTCACCAGGTAGATCCCATCTAAGTAGTAATCGAGGATCTCTAGTTCCTCGCAGGAAGATGGTGGGGTCGAAGATTTAGAATCCAAGCCATTGTTATCAGAAGCTCCATTTTTCATATCTCCTTTGACATTGCCTCTCGTTGGCATTATGTTTTGAAGAATTGCTACTTTCTGCTCCAGCTGATCGGTTTTCTTTGATTGGTCTCTATTCAGTGTTTTCAATTCCTTTATCATCTCAATGCTTTGGTTCAACAGTTGAGCAAGTTTGGGCTCCCAGCCCATAACCTTGGCAATTTTCTCATTCTGGTCTTTAATACTCTTATTGGTCTGTGTCTTGAAATCTTCAATTTTCTCCCGAAATTCAGCTTCCAGTTGGTTAAGTCTAGAAACAAACTCGATAGGTGGTCCAGAACGGGTCTGTTGTTTTAAAATATTTTTAAATGATTTGGTAACAATGAAGGAGTTGTCATAAAAGAAGATACCGTTAGTGATGTCGATTGATCTTCCAAGTCCACTTTTTGTTTCCCGTTGAGATTTTTCAGGTCTTCTTTTGGAATAGGAATGCCATCAGAACCATTTCGCGAACCAACTAAAATAGTTAAATGATTAGATTTATATTTTACTCTACTCATATTTTCGCATAACTGGTCGGTATTCCGATCTCGTTTATACTTTGTTCATTTTGCAGCATTTCGGCGGTGACTGTCGGACTATATGTTCCTTTTTTACGACTAGCGTCAGGATGATCCGGGTGATAATGGGTACAAAGTGAGCTACTAGTTGAGCATATGCCTTGTAAGGCTTTAGGGACGTCTCTTTTCTTTATTCCTTTAATAAAACTATGGTCGTTATTTTGTAAGTTTTTGCCATTCTTGTCAACCTCAAGTCGATCAACTTTAGCCTTGAGCTCGTTAACTTGGTCTTGTAAACCAGCCGTATATTGTTGGCATTTTAAATTTACGAGATCCTCCTGCAAGAATGTTACAATTTCCATATTAAAAAATTTATATCGAGTATTTGAAATTTTCAATATACTTTCTGGTATATTAAAATAATACTATTTAAAAGAAATACCAATAAAGAAGAGCTGGACGAAAAGTTATGGCTTGAAGGAATCATTATATTTCCTGTATCTGGAAAATAAAAAATAAAATAATACAATCGACCTGTAGCGAATTGTTAAGCTTTTATTATATGATTGATTTTTATTTATATCTATATTATTGAAGGTTGGTCTTTTAATAATTTTTTTTATGATATCCTGTGGATATCCTTTCGCCATAAATAATTAAATATATATATATATATATAAAATTGTTGTAAAAAATATTTAGATATCGCATTCACAAATATTTTGTAATTATTTTACACAATACATTTATTCCATATTTATATTCAAAGAGATAGATTCGGACGAATAATTATAATTTTCGCATTAAAAAATCATTCCATTTCAAAAATATGAAATATCATTTAACGCATGAATGGAATTAAATTGAATCCATTCTAATTTTAATTGATTAAATATTCAGATAACATACGTTTGATATTGATTGGTCATACATTTAGAACTCTAAATTCATGATTATTTCTCCAAGCTCAGGATTATTTCTCAAGAAAACGCATCAAATCAAAATCAACATTATAAAGCTTTTTAGAATGAAAAAGTCAATTGGAGGATATTCATAGCCAAATGTTCACGAAAAAACCCTAATTTGGTCTATCTTCATTTAGTTCCAGACTAACTAAAGACGACAGCTTTGAAATAAAAACACATAAAAACACAAAAATTGGCCCATTTTGGTTTAATTTACGTTCTCGACTGAAAATAAGAAAATAAACTAAAATGTGAGAGGGGCTGAGAAAAAGTGTGAACGATGGTAGAACGATTACTAAGCGCTGTATTGATGAATTGTTGTGAATTAAGAAATAAATGTTAATAGCCTACCTGCTGCTGCTGAATCTACGCTGCTTTTTAAACAGGAGCCGGTTGTCACTAACATTGCCAAGAATATCATCAACGTGGAAGTGATCATCCTGATGAACTGAGCTTAATTTTCTTTCTAATTATTTCAAAGGTTAACTATACATGTTTTAAACTAAATCATAAGAATACTCGTCTTTATACCTTTTGGTAGTGCGCTGAAGTTGCCCTTCTATCTGGGATTACTTACGCTGTCGAAAAGAAGGGTTTCAATCTGCTTCTTCTATTTATATTATCAAACTGAAAATTTACCACCAATCATATAAATGAAGGTTGGAAAAAATAATCGTTGCTGGCAGAACCAGTATGTTTCAAGTATACATAATGTAACGGGGACCAATTTTATTGGTTGAATCTTTCAATCTTTTTTCATGGAAATTGTATCCCTCATCCAAAAGTTACAGCGGCTTTAAAGAGGTGTGTGGAGATCTCCTGAATTTTCGCTTCTATAGTAGTTTTACACAATTAAAAATCGTAATCATAATTAGTCTCTGCACTCATAAAAAAGTGAGTTCACTAAAAGTAAACATATGTTCTCTCATGGTCTTCAAAACATGTATCTAAGCCATTGTGTTTTGATGACCATGAGAGAACATGTGGTTACTTTTAGTGAACTTACTTTTTTCAGAGCATGACTAATTACGTTAGCTGTAACCTGTTTAGGGGTATGATCAAACAAGGTAGCATAGACTCTTATGGGGAATCCATCGTTTTTTAATTTCTATTTTGGTGGAATCATGGTAGTATGTTTGCATTGATGTTGTAATACAGCTATGCTGAATTACTTTATCAATACACGGTTGTAAATACACTCCTTTCAGGCAAAACCTGGAGCGTAAGAGCGTTGGCATTGCGCTTCTATTTTAACTTGATGACAATTATATATACTGACACGTGTACTGACAACCATGTTTAGCTATTCGAAAAAAAATATATATATATTTATTTGTCGAATTTGAATTGAAATGAGTCGAGTTAGAATAATAAACAAATTGAGGGAAGGATTTGTGTTTCTCTCTGTTCTCTGGTGTTTTACTTACTGCAGCTGTATTGCTTTTTTCCTTGTAAGGAAGAGCCGCAAAAGTTGACTTAGTTGGCTTGGTAGTCGACTATTTAAAATTTAAGCTGTCATTCTGATAGCTAATGGTCGACTTGGGAAGTCAAAGTCTACTTAGAAGTCGACTTGGAAGACTTTATATATAGTCGTATTCCTATGATTCTGATAGGAGTAGTCGACTTGGGAAGTTAAAGTTGGGATGGAAGTCGACTTCAAAGTCTAACTTAGAAGACTTCATAATCGTGTTCCTATGATTTTGATAGGAAAAGTCGACTTGGGAAGTTGGGATAGAAGTCGACTTGAATAGTAAAGAATGGGGAAATGGCCATATAAGGTGCCGCCACCTGGGAAAAGAGTAACTGTAGCATATTTTTGAAACGTTGACGTGTCATGTTCAAGGAAAATAAAAGAGTTTGCAGCTTGCATACATTATCGGTTTTGGGAATGTGTGCAATATTATGCAAGGAAGTAAATAAACAAATGAGATCAGGTTAATAATAGGGCTAATCAGCAACTAGGATCCATTATCCGTCAGTGCGTCTGGCCTTTCTCATATTTAATAAACAGACTATGATGTGGGCGTCGACTGATTATAAGCAGCCGGGATAAAATTACGTAAACATTTGAGCAAAGTTATGCGCCTAGTAATCATTGGAAATAGTAATGGAAATAATAAAATGAAACCTAACACAATTTATAGTTGAAATTAATCAGAATATTAAATCAATTATATTATTAAAACTAAAAATAAATAGTAATAATAATTCTAAATTCAATATATAAAAAAATACAAATTAACATGAAAAACCGCCTTTAAATTAAAAATATCGCCAGTAACCAGAATCAGGTTTGATTTTCCGTAATTCCGGAATATGCAGTCATCTAGCGGTAATGTATAAAATTAAATGAAAGAATTCAATTTTACCTGTAAAACTTTGACAAAGAAGGTCAGGTTTTACAAATAGGGCTAATCAGCAACTGGGATTCATTATGCGTCAGTTCGTCTGACCTTTCTCATATTTCTTCGGGCTGCGAATAATAATAAACAGATTCTTTGAGCGTCGGCTGACTATAAACAGCCGGCGATATGATTACGTGAATATTTGAGGAGCAAAGTTATGCGCCTAATTATCATCGGAAATTATAAGATTCCACACCAAATTTATTGTTATAAAATTCAAATTAATTATTTTGTTAAAACGACAAAACGAAGTATTATTTTAAATTTATTTTATTATTAAAAAAATCATTTTTATTCAAATTAACATGAAAATTTACTTGATGCCTATCATGGACTGCCTTTAAAATTACGTCAGGATCGGTTTGATTTTCGTGTTATACTGGAATGTGCATCCATCTAGCGGCGATGTATATAATTACATGAAAGAATTCAATTTTGCTTCTTTTCCACCTTTTAAAAAAATCTTTTTTTTTTCATTACACTGTTAAAACTGATTACGATTTTCGATATCTACTTTAAATCGAAAAAAGAAAAACGTATCGAAAAGCGAAATTTGAAAACCTAAATTCGTAATATTCCGAAAATCGATGAAACCTATCGATAAAAGCAATATATATTTTGTAAAGTGATAGGTGAAATTGTCGAATTTTTTTTTACCGAATGACGATATTAAAGTAACGCTAATTATGATAAATCATTTTTAAAAATTATTTAAAATGCTAAAATAAAACGCAATTTAGTTAATCTCACAAAACCAACTGCAAATAATGATGCTTTAAGCAAATTAACAAGATCCTTTAATTATCATCCCTCGGGTTTGATTTTTTTAAAATATATGTTTTTCAATGCAACTTCATTTTTTTCAATTTGGACAGATAAATTGTATAAATAATTAGTTTTCGAGATGCAACCGACTCTGTTTTTTTACTCATTTAATTGTAGTAAAGTGAGTAAAAAAGTGTGGATAAAGTAAACATTTTAGAAAACTAAGAAAAAGTGGATTTTTTTTACTTAATGAAGAAAATTTGCCAGATTTTTTCGTGTTTCCTATTCATTTCCCCTCCTTTATAACATTTATCCTGGAAATCTCCAATCATAATTCATAAACGTTTTAAAATAGTTTTTTGCACCTCGTTAATTGGTTCTAAACCCTTAGTTTTTAGTCTAGTAACAACTGTCCTACTATGAGGTGCCAATCGGAACTATTTATATATTTAAATTATGTTCATTGACCTTCGGACCAACAGTATAGAGTTGTACGCGATCATATAATTTATTTTAAATAATTGCACAAATACATTATTATTCTTTTTATTTATCTTTTTATAAAAAAAGGAATGTATAAAGCCATATTATAATGAACAACAAAAATTAAATATGATTGAAATAACCCGCAAAATTGAGTAATCCGTACGATCGCGTACTTCCACCTATTTATCTTTTTATTCAAAAATAGAAACGAAATCTTGGGACAATCTTGGAACGAAATCTTAGAAAGCCCACAATACATAACATTTAACTCTTAAATAAAAGGTATGTCTAAATGATAAGTTAATCCGTTCGAGTTAACGCATCAATTAGATATGTATTTAGAACAGCCATAAATTTCGTAATTGATCTAACTGAGCCGCCGACTACCGTATTCATGCATGTTGCAGTCACCGCGGGTAATAACTCACCGGTGGCGATTGGAAGAGCTATTATGTACTAGATTTCTTCAATATTAGAAATTTCTTTAAAAAATGAAAAATAAAAGCCAATGTTACATTTAAATATAATCGTTAGATCCTAAAACTCAATTCTTAGATATTGAATATTAATCTTAATGTTAGATCTTAGATACATAACTTAATAGTTGGATATAATGGCACCTTCTAGCCCAAAAATCAATGTTTTAGGAAATTCAAATCTATCACTTTTATTTTTTTTGTTTATTTAAAAATTATTTTTTTTGCTCTTATTTATTGTGGCTAAAATTTTATGACTAATTATAAGACTATTACGAAGTCTACCCGGCAAACTCCCACTCCGCTTGTCGAGGGACCCGCCCAGCGGGTTCCCCCCCCCCCCCCCCCCCCCCTCGCCAAGGTCGTAGTCGCTTGCCGGGCTTCGGTCTTGCAATCCACCGTTTTGAAAATAATTTAGATACATAAAAAAATTCAAGATATAAAAATAGAATGCAGCTTGGCGCAAAGCGCGATAAGGAGGGATCCTCTTTGTTAAAATAAAAATGAAATTTGAAAAAAAATCGATCGATTGGAAAGATTCGAACCCACTACCGAGACATACGAGTTTCTCATTTGCAACGCTTTAACCATCTACGCTATGAGACACTATGTAAACGGTTTAATTTTAGACTAAGTAAAAGAAAAATAAGTCTTTGAGGGATGACAGACGATCAGCTGTGTTTTGAAGTCAAACTTGACAGATCACAACACAGTTGACTTATTGACATAAATATATTTTTACATCACAGATATGGCCCAAAATGCAAATCCCCGAGGAGTCACTGGTGTTCTTTATTCACACCAAGTTTAGATAAGATCTAACTTAAACTCGTGATTTCTATAGAGTCGAAACTTCAAGATCTGAAGGCTTCAAACACTTCCATTTAACTTCAATTAAAATTACTTACGAGTGCTTTGAAACTTTAACATAAGTCTATAGGTATATTTTTAAGTAATTGTAAATTCTAAATACTTTTCACTAAGTAATTTGATCAAAAATTACTTTCATAATATCTAAACTGGCAATCACTAGTGTATTAAACAGGCCAGAGTCCCTGGTAGGGGTCTAGCAGACTACAATTGCACTACGTTTATTAATCACCTTTCGGTATTTACTAAAGTAAATATAACCCTCAGGGATAAAACATAGAATTAATCACTCTGAAAAAGGTTTTCAATTTTAGGCAAGATATACTAGGCAAAATAGTTCATAACCATGCATCGTATGGTGGCGCATCGGTAGCACACCCGCCTACGACACTACAGAAGGTTGGTTCGAATCTCCATACAGTCAGAAGATTGAACCTTGCAATGAACGCAGCAGAAACAGTTGACAGTCAGGTTGTCCGAGTAACACAGATTTACTTCTTTTATTTTATTTATATAATTCGCGCATCCATTGAGATCTCCGTTTTGCGGTATTTATAATTTCCGGTTTTCGTTAGTTGTCGTTTTTCGATTTATGTTTTTATCAATTAGCGCTCCAATTAATCGGTCTAAAAATATCGAGATTAAAATATATCGCTTATTTGGAAATCATTTTCCGATATTTATTTTTACGAAAACCGTAACTTTTTTTTAACAGTGTACACAAAACTGTTAAAACTGATTACGATTTTCGATATATACTTTACATCGAAAATTATGGAAAAGTTATCGAAAAGCGAATTTTGAAAACCTTAATTCGTAACATTCCGAAATTCGATGAAACCTATCGTTAAAAGAAATATATATATTTTGTAAAGTGGTAGGTGGAATTGTGGAATTGTTTTTTACCGAATGGTGATATTAAATTAACGCTAATTATGATAAAATCATTAATAACATTTTTTAAAATGCTAAAATAAAATGCAATTTAGTTAATCTCACAAAATCAACTGCAAATAATGATGCTTCAAGCAAATTAATAAAAGATAGAACTAGTCACTCTGAAAAACGTTTCCATAATAAGCAAAATAACACCATACATCGTATGGTGGCCCATCGGTACCACACCCGCCTACGACACTATAGAAGGTTGGTTAGAATCTCCCTACAGTCATAAGATTGAATCTTGCAATGAATGCTGAATAAGGAATTATCATATTATATATTAGCAGTCAGATTGTAGTTCAGAGTAGATATACTAAAAGTATATCTCGAGTAACGTAAATATACTATTTTTATTTTATTTATATAATTCGCGAATCCATTGAGATCTCCGTTTCCGTTATTTGTAATTACCGGTTTTCGTTTTTAATAATTGTCGTTTTTCGATTTATGTTTTTTTTATCAATTAGCGCTTCAACTAATCGGTCTAAAAATATCGAGATTAAAATATATCGCTTATTTGGAAATCATGTATCGATATTTATTTTTACGAAAACCGTAACTTTTTTTAACAGTGAAAGAATGATTTGATATTGATATATCTTCCTAAATTTCATTTATATTTTTCTAAATCTTCATTTTTACCCCCATTTTACTTCCCGAGTTATTTTCATATTAGAAACTCAAAACCAAATCAATTCAAAGAAGAATAGTAAAATAAATATGCGAAAATTAGATTTTTTTTCATTATTCATCACGTTTATTTCGCGGCAAGTCGCAAATAACGGATTTCAGTTTACATGAAATCCTCTTCTACCAGCCACCCGGTAAAGTGGGTATAGTGAGCGTTGTTATCGTAGAGCATGCCGCCACCTTCATTGAACAGATTGACTCTGTCGCCTGCTGCCAGTCGCAAGGAGGCACTCAAGGAAACGGCATCAAAGCTCCCCGTAGCAGATTGGCCAGTCATAGCAGTACCAACCAAGTTGCCGTTTACTTGAAGATAAATGAACAAATAAGAGACGAATACATCTTTAACAGCAGAGAAATCAAAATGGTAAATCCCCGGGAATGGAGCCGTGAAGATTCCAGTTGTCAAATTAAACGCATTCGCTTCGTTGATTCGCACCACTTCAAACGGGATAACGGCACTGCTACCCGCCGTACCAAAATTAGAAATCTTTTGGACGCAGAAATGAACGGTTTTCGTCTTAATGTCGACAGTCCCGACAGGTTCCTGAACAACTGCGCATTAAAAAAAAATAATTAAGTTAAAATGTAAAATGCAACTGGTCAACAAAATCCTGAAACCAGATGAAAATTACGCAATTTTTTATTGCCTTAAGTATTTGTTTTCTTAACCAAAACTTATTTGATAGACTTTAATCCAATCTATTTATTTTGAAGCAGGTTATCACCCTAAATGCTGTTCTTAATTACTTTTTCAAATTATAAAGAAGAGAAACCAACAATAATTTGTTTTAAATCTTCCATTCACATAAATGAAAACAATTGTAAATCAGAAAAATCTAGAAGAATTATTTGAAAAACAACCTAAATTATTATCTCCATCGAGCTATAAATTCCTTTTCCCCCCATAACTTTAGATAGAACTTTTTCCTAATAAAAACAGATTTACCTTTATCGTCTGCTGAAAATTTGCAAAAAACGGACTGGATCTTCTTAGTTTGTTTATTTTTCACCAGGTAGAAACCTTCCAAGTAGTAGTCGAGCATCGCCAAATCCTGGCAGGAAGATGGTGGGGTCGAAGATTTAGAAACCAAGCCATTGTAATTAGAAGCTCCATTCTTCATCTTTTCTTTATTATTGCCTCTTGTTAAAGCTGACGAGGTTGGTGGCGTATTCTGCAGCGTTGCTACCTTCTGTTCAAGCTGGTCGATCCTCTTTGCTTGTTCTTTGTTTTGTGTTTTCAATTCCCTCATCACCTCCATGCTTTGGTTCAAAAGCTGAGCAAGCTTGTGCTCCCAACCCACTACTTTAGTAATTTTCTCATTCTGTTCTTTGATACTCTTACTGGTCTGTGTCTTGATATCTTCCATTTTCTCGCGAAATTCAGCTTCCAATTGGTTTAATCGAGAAGACAACCCGACAGGTGGTCCAGAACGGGTCTGTTTAAAAATAATAAGACGGCATTGTTTTGTTTTTATTAGAAAATTTAAAACTATTTTTTTAAGATTATAGGGTAAAAAGATACTATTGGTGATGTTGATTGGTCCATTTTCTGTTTTTCGTCGAGATTCTTCAAATCTTCTTTCGGAACAGGAACGCTGGTAGAACCAATTGACGATGAATCAACTAAAATAGAAAAATTATAATAAATTTTCTATTTTATTTAAGGAACGATTTAAACTTTACCTTGGCCCATGGAAGGAGCTGCCACGTAAGATATTATTAGAACAACAAACGGCAGTTTGAAATACATCTTTCTCTTCTACGAAATTTCTTTCGTAAAAAAGTGCCTTTTTAAACAAAAAGAATATATTTACTTTGGGAAAGAAGAGCCCGTTGCAGGAAAAGCTATGAGGACCACAGTGTTCGATGTCTCATTTTATAGACATTTCATTTCAAGCGGTGATGTCGATGTGGAATAGCTTCGACCAATTAGAAAAGTACATGAAGATCGCTGACGCTAACACGAGCCAGTAGAAATGATACATGAAGCAGAACGGCGGTATTGAAATCGAGCACGCGCCATCTGATTTATTAATTATTTTTTCATGTTTTTTATTATATTTCAATCAGAATTCAGATGTGTCGGCCAATTGGAATCGCCCATGAGGGAATCAAAGAACCAATAGGCAATTGAAACGCTACTTGAAGCAAACATTCAAGTACTGTTCTTGTCGAAATTGATTGAAAGTAATGGACTTCTTATGCTTGGTTTATTGTTAAGTTTAGTGTTGTTAACGTTAAAAAGAAATATTTCAAAGCGCGATGCAATACACAGCTCAATCATTTGATGCATTTCAAGCAAGCATTGTCGTAATTCATATTTAGTTAATGATAATAAAAACAGATTTTGGATTTTCACCCAGCATTGAAATGTATGACGTGTAGGGGCTTTGCCGAATTGAACACGTCCATTTCCAATTTTATCTAAATCCTTTTTTGAAGTGAAATATCATTTTAATACTTTTTTCCGCTCTTCGGTCATCGCATTTTTTTAATCGTATAAAATAATTTAACTTCATTTATTGAAACTATACTTTTTCCATCGTATTATAAAATATTGAAAAGTCAATTTAGATGTAAAATTTAATGAATTGAAAGTAAAACTCGACATTAAAATAAATATAAATGACGATAAACCATTCAGATTTCTTTCCTTTATTAAAAATTTCTAAAACCAATTACCTGGAAAAAATAGGTAGCCTACCAGCATCCTAAATCGTTCATCAATCCTTACGTTCAGAAAGCACATATGCAACATTATGATTGTATATATAACCTTTATATAAAGTAGGTTGCCATTGTCTTGGAGTAGCCAAAAAGATTTTTTTAAAAGTGGATATAAATGCGTATGATATAATGTGATTTTTATATTTAAAAAAAGTTTTGTCAAGTACGGCCCTAGTAAGCGCACTGGGTATTTTTCTATGTGCGTATAAAAAACTCGGTTAAACACGAAGAAGTTGCAGTTTTTCTAAACCCATTTAACAAAATTTAATAATTTTACGTTGAGTAATTGAAACTCAACATATACCTCTTTAAAAACTCAATTAAATAACATAAAAATGTGGGTTATTGGAACCCGATCTTTTCCTATCCTACAAGACCCGCTCCGCTTAAACCCTCGCGAAATTGTTGTTGTTCGGTTAAGAATCGAAATAATTAAAATTGAATGCGCATAATCAAAGTTAATTTTGACACAGAATGAATTTTAAATTGATTGCTTATCACAGGAAACCCCCTGTTGTCCAACGCTTCACTTCTCCATTTAATATATAAGTGCTGAATAACTCTATTTCTTCTAATATTCTGTTTTTTTCTTCACAAAATGGTATCAGTTGCTCGAGGCTTCGGCGCTCGCCCCTCTTTCAGTTGACAGTTGAGTCATATCATTCAAGTGAATCTTCGCAACATTTTTAGATTACGTGATATGATTTTTAAAAACCAATTTTGTAAAAGCTCGCGCCTTCGGCGCTCGCCGCTCCAGTTCAATTTTCCTATATCGAGTATAGTATAATATAATCCCGATTACTTTTAAACTTGAAAAGGTACAGTTGACTTTATTAACACGACATCAAAGCGGGCATTTTGGTTGAACAATTAATTAAATTAATTAATTAACTATCACACAATTCGTTATCAATTAATTTATTCTCGAACTTATTTGAAAAATGTGAACATTGAGTCGGTAACCAGATCATAATGAAACTGACATAATATATGCCATCTTTAATTTATTACTCATTGAAAGGCTCATGCACAATTGTTAGTGAAGACTGCGAATCAATACCACAGCCGCTGAACGTTTCTTAAAATTTCTTAACTTAGGCCTATGTTTCATTCAATTTTAAAATAGTTATAGAAAAAAACAATATTGATATCAATTATTAATAAGAGTGCAGTGCAAGATGCTTGACCTTGTTCTTAGTCGGGGTTCAAAATAATATATACATACTGCAGTAATTAAAATCTAATCAGCTCTGCCCTCTGAGTTTGTTCCCCCTACCACCCTACTATTTCGCTCTTTATTGCATACATTGCCATGGTTGCCGAAACATCTCACGTTAAGTATAGGCCGAACATTATTTTATTGATTACTCAAGTAATATACGGAATATAGCTTCCACAATAGGAGGTGCAAAACTTCACACCTAAATGAAAGTTCACAAAAAAATTCAGTTAAATCTGTTACGTCGTTTAACCGGAACTTGAATCACAACAATCTGGAAAAATCTGAAAAACCCTGAGGCGTTTGCAATGTTAAACAGTAGGGCTATACCGGGAAGGCTTTCGTCTGCTCAAAAATTAAACGCCTATAAACCCTCGTAGAGTATGATTACATACTCTTCACTCGGGGATAAATAAGTTGGATGTAAATACTCTACTTGTCCGCGTTTTTTCTTGGTTAAATTTGTGTTTTACAATCCTCTTCATCTATATCCGGAAAACAAAACAAAAAAAACAAAAAAAAAATAATCTCGTAATAAATTTATAATTTATAATTAAGGCTTATCTTTTCTACTAATGTGACAAATTAACTGTATTCTCATCGATTTTACGAAGGCTATTGAATCACTTAGCTGTATTTACTATAACTTGTTGTTATTTGAAATCATGATCTTAAAACGACGAAAAACTCTTCGTGTTTAACAGTATTGAAACTACAAGATAGTGTAGATCCAGCATAACTTTAGGCCTTGAATGATACGATTAATACAATTATCAGCCTAAATTAACGAATATCAGCCTTGCTTTGCCTTTGCCCAAGAGTTACGCTGACTGTGAATAAACTAGACATATTATAAATAAAACTTGAATAAATTTCAAGTTCCGAAATGGGTTTTTTAAACTCGTTTAAAACCAGAAATGTATATCAGGATAACGCGGGTATTTAAAACTCGTTGTAAACCAATAAAATTTCCTTCAGTGACATGGGTATTTAAATGGTTTGAAAAACTCCTTTACTACCCCTCTATGAAGCAGTATTCTTTAAGAAATGAAAACGGGTATTTTTGCAGTTTTTATACGCTTATTCGGCAGTTTTATACCATCAGTTTTTAAAAATAGGAAATTACAGTACACCCGTTCTTCAAACTCGTTTTAAACCGGGTGCACTTACTAGGGTATTTTTTCACAAGTTATTCTGCAAACTAGAAATTAAAAAATAAATCAATTCAAAAGAGAGAATAATAAAGAAAATATTCATATTCGTCACGTTTATTTCGTGAGATCGTCGCAAATAACGAAATTCAGTTTACATCAAATCCTCCTCGACGAGCCACCCACTAAAGTGGGTGTGGTGATTGCCATTATCGACGAGCACCAAACCATAGGGATTGAACAATTTAACTGTGTCGCCTGCTGCCAATCGCAAGGAGGCGCTCAAAGAAACGGTTGCGTATATCATAGCTTCAGATACAGAAGACCAAGCCAAACCAACATTGACGCCGTTAACTTGAAGAACAATGTGTAAACCAGAGCTGGATTTCTCTTTAACAGCAGAGAAATCAAAATGGTAAAAACCCCGGGACTGGAACACTAAAAACCCCAGACTTTAAATCAAACGCATTGCCTTCGTTAATGCGGGCCAATTCAAAAGGAATTACGGCACCGGGCGTACCAAAATTCGAATTCTTCTGGACGTAGAAGTGGACGATTTTCGTCTTCACGTCGACGTGTCCAATAAAATCTTGGGAAACTGTTACAGAAATCGAATTTGTATAAATTGGGTAAGGAATGCGAAAAATGCCCTGTAGGGGGTTTGTCAAAGTCTAATCGTTATTTTGCATTTTTCATGATTAAAACATTTTCAGAAAAGGGGACTTCACACATGAAAAAAATTCAGATTTGAATTCCCTATCTGCCCTGTAATTTAAAAATATGGGTCATAATCTTATTTTTCGAGATATCCGCAAAAAACTGCGTTCGTTCAAAAGCTTCTGTATAAAATCCCTCCAAAATTTATGACCGCGCACGGGTTAAAATTTCCTGTAGAAGACATTTCTGCACCCCCCCCCTATATATAAAGAATAAAACTGGCTGTATGTATACTATAAGTTAAAATTTGTCTAAAATATCGTTTTAATTTGGGCAATAACCATTACTAGCAAAAATATTGGTCCCTCACTTTTTCAACCCCCCCCCTTCCTTTACTTAGAAGCTCTCGCTTAATCGTGACAACCACCTTTTCGATGGTAATGACCAAAACAATGGTAATGACTAAAAATATATTCATTCTACCTTTATCATCATCTGAAAATTTGCAGAAAACGGTCTGGATCTTCTTAGTTTGCTTATTCTTCACCAGGTAGAGCCCGTCTAAGGAGTAGTCGAGCATCGCTAGATCCTCGCAGGAAGATGGTGGGGTCGAAGCTTTAGAAAAGAGGCCATTGTTATTAGAAGCTCCATTCTTCCTCTTTTCGTTGTTATTGCCTCTTGTTAGAGCTGACGAGGCTGGTGGCGTGTTCTGCAGCGTTGCTACCTTCTGTTCCAACTGATCAATTCTCTTTGATTGTTCCCTATTCTGTGTTTTCAATCCCACCATCTCCTCCCTGGTTTGGTTCAAAAGTTGAGCAAGATGTCGCTCCCTCACCCTTATTATAGCGATTTTTTCCTCCTGGTCTTCGCTACTTCTACTGGTTTGTGTCTTGATTTCTTCGAATTTCTGTTTGAATTCAGCTTCCAATTGGTTTAATCGAGAAGCCAACCCGACAGGTGGTCCAGAACGGGTCTTTTTAAAAATAAGATTATATTGGTTTTTTAATATTTAAATTGTGAGGTAAAAGCTTAGGAAAATAAGGTAAAAAGATACTATAAGTGATGTTGACTGGTTCATTTTCTGTTTTCCGTCAAGATTCTTCAAATCATCTTTCGGAAAAGGAACGCCGGCAGAACCAATTGACGAATCAACTAAAATAGAAAAATTATAATTAGTTTTCTATTTTATTTAAGGAACGATGGAATTTTTACCTTGGCCCATGGAAGGAGATGCCACGTAAGATATTATTAGAACAACAAACGACAGTTTGAAATACATCTTTCTCTTAATATTCTACGAACTTTCTTTCGTAAAAAGCTGCCTTTTTAAAAACAGTTAGAATATATTTACTTTTGAAAAGAAGAGTCCACTGCAGAAATATTCTATGAGGACCACAGTATTGGAGGTCTAAAGTTATAGGTATTTCATTCCAAGCGGTGTTGTCGATGTGGAATATTTTCGACCAGTCGGAAAAGTACATGAATAGTGCTGACGATAACACGAGCCAATAGAAATGCCACATGAAGCAGAAGGGCGTTATGGAAATTCAGCACGCACCATCTGATTTATTATATTTTTCATGTTTTTTTACTATACTTAAATCAGAATTTAGATGTGTTGGCCAATTGAAATCACCCATGAGGAGTAAAAGCGAAGAACCAATTGGAAAATGAAAAGCTACTTGAAGCAAATATTCAAGTACTGCTGTAGTTGAAATTGAATTAAAGAAATCGACTTCTTGTGCTCTGTTTGTTCTTAAGATTAGTCTTAAAAAGAAATAGTTTGGAGCAATGCAATTCGCTAAGCTAAATCATTTGATGTATTTAAAGCAATTACTGTCATAGTTCAGATGAAAATAATATTAGTAATAAAATATTTTACATTTTCAAATATGCATGCTAAATCGTTCACGGTGATAGATTTAGTTTTTCATTCAATACAAATGTATGGTAATTCGTAATTTTCAAATCGTATAAAAATAATTCAATTTAATTTATTCCAGCGATATTTTTTCCATATTCTAAAATGTTGAAAAGTAAATTTAGAAGTGAAATTAAATGAATTAAGAGTAAAACTTGACATTAAAATGAATATAAATGACGATAAGCCATTCAGATTTTTTTTTTTTCATTCATTAAACTTTGATTGATAAAACTCTCGTTTAAAAGCGTTACAACATCGTACTGGAGCTACCCGGCTATATATATACGACATACGCACCTATATCGTTAATTAAAAAGGAAGGACGGCCGACTTGAGCCCTATACAAAAAAAAAAACATATTAAAATGTGGAAATCTGCCATCATCTCAGCTCTTCTTTTAGGTAATAGTTATAACAACTGGTGTACGAATAATAAACGCAATAAACGATTTATCTAATTACTATTGCATTTGATTGTAATTTATACGACACATGAAGGATTTCTAGTGGACGGCACTTCATCCTTTTCTGTAATTACGTAGTCACATTAATTGATGATAATTACACTATTATTATGTATTAGGCTTATTAAAAGGAGTTAATATATTTTCTTAGTTTCGCTTTACCTGCCCACCAGAAGATGGTCCTTACGGGAAACCAGGTAGTGTAAAAGCTATGCCAACATTTATTTTAAAAAAAACTATTTTCACCATAATCGAAGGCATTATGGTTGAATTTGTAACATTTATGTATTTTTTTTTACCAGGTGAATGCTCTGGCGAGTACTATCTTTGTTTTAGTGGCGTAGCGTATCCCCAAGTATTGTTTTAACATTTAAATACTTTAAAGATCAAAGTTTGATCGAATTACTAACTACACGCGTTTAATCAATAGAACTGCCCAGGAAATCTTGTCTTCGACCCAGCTTTAGGTTTTTGCGTCGGGTTAGACCAGGCGTCCTGCAACGGTAATAAACTAATAACAATAAAAATAGCCACGATTTACGATAACATAATATTTTAAATAATTAGCTGATCTCTTCTTAGCTAAGCTCAGAATTACATTTTGTTTTTATATAATTTTCAGACTTGACTACTCCATCTGGAGTAACTACAACGAACTCTTCAATAACAACGGGAACGGTGCCCACTATTCCAGAGGGTTACGTTTGCCCAGAGGAAAACGGATTTTTCCCTGTCGATCCAAGTAATATGCAAAACTTAACTGCAGTATTTTGAAGTTGCATACATATTTCAGAGAAGCTTGCCTATATTATTTTTTTTAATGAAAAAGACAAGTGTCTTCCGGAATATTATGTTTGCGTCAACGGAGCTCCTAGCATAGGGGTAAAATATAAGATTGCATTTTGAAATAATCGAAAAAGTATTTTTATTTATCATTATTAATATTATGGTTGTTTTTAAAATGACGATATTCAGACATGCCCACCAGGAGGCCTTTTCGACCCAGCTGTACTCTATTGCGTGCCCGGGGAGCAAGCTACCTGCAGTATGAATTACATTTTTCTAATAAATTCTTTATTACCAACTTGAAAATGTAAAGTAGGCCATTATAGGAGCTCCACTTTCATTGGACAAAGCAAATGATTTTATTTTTGTAATAGTCCAAACGTTAAGCGTCACTGTTCAAACGCGTCATAAGAAATTGATTTGAGATGATTTTTTCAAGTAGCGTCAAGTAAATTCACTATTTAGTGTCTTTTGCAATTCTGGCACCCAAAACCTGCGTTTCAACTTAACTGTTAGATCCATTTATTACTTACTGCATCAAACGAAATGATAATTTGTCATACTGTAGTACTGTTTTGATTTAGAATAGTTAAAACAAAAGTTTTATTTTGCGGTAGCTGGTACACCTGGAACCAACCCAATGACCACCTCAACGACGAAGACGACCCTTAGCACGACACTCGCAAGCACAACTATAACTAGCAATCCGGGTTTTACTTGTCCTAGTAGTGGGAATTTCGAATACGCAAATTGCAGTCCACTTTACTACCTCTGTTACGGAGGTCCTGGCGGGAACTACGCTATTGCTGTAAATGAAATTTTTTCAGCTCATGAAAATCTTGTTTCCTGATTTTCTTATTTGCAACATTTTATTTAGCAATGCCCACCAGGAGAAATTTTTGACCCAAGTGAACAATCTTGCCGGAATCCAGATTTGGTTCCTGGATGCAACCAGAAAACAGTATTCCAACACTATTTGGTAATATATTACTTAGTTTACTTACTCTACAAGCATTACCATTTGACACAAAGAATTATTAAAATTGTTATTACTAGGAATCAAAATAAGTAAACGTGACTGATGGTGAAAATGAACATGCAAGGCTAAAGGAGCTTTATCCTCTTTTTTTTAGAGTGGCGGGATCTTTGCGAATCCAGATACCGAGTTAAACCATTTATTATTCTATTATGGCAAATTATGTTTTCCTTCCCATGGTATTAGTATGATTGTGTTGAACTTTTAGTTCCACACAATCCAAACAATAAAACAGTTCTGAACAGTTTTGTTTCTATTGATGGTCCCAAAATAAAATCTATTTACGCTACTGAATAAATTTTTAATTCAACGCTAATTTTTCTTGTTGAATAACATGATGGTTTTTTTATTCGAATCCACTTTCTTTGTGTTATGATATGATCAGTCTATGATATATAAATAAAGGTTTCCCACACATAATTTCTCGTGAGATTATTAAACGGACGTATTTTGCTAGAAATTGCTTGCGTACATTATCTTTAAAAAATATATATGTTATGATTTAAAATCCATTCGCAGTGACTCGAGAAAGCTTGAAATAGATAAGCTAGAAAGCCGAACTAAAGACCTTCAAAGTGACGTCGTTGTCGGCGGGATTCGTCGGGCTGTTCAAATAACAAAATCAATCTAGCGGTCGAAGCTAGGCTATTTGATAATCCAGCCATCCTGCCGATGTTCAATCTCTTTTATTTAACGCTCATTCAATTAAACTGAATGAACCATCTTATTGGCATGCCACAAAGCGCGCTGGGCTCTTTTTAATTCAATAAATAATACTGCTTCAATAATTTTGTTTTTAAAATTCATTTTTATTCTAATTAACATGAAAATTTACTTGATGCATATCATGGACTGCCTTTAAATAAATGACGTCAGAATCGGTCTGCTTTTCGTGTTATTCTGGAAGGTGCATCCATCTAGCGATAATATATATAATTACATAAAAGAATTCAATTTTGCTTCTTTTCCGCCTTCTATCCTTTTTCCGTTAGACGAAGAATGATTTGAAATTGATCTTCCCAAATTTCATTTATATTTTTCTAAATCTTCATTTTTATCCCCATTTTATTTCCCGAGTTATTTTCAAATTAGAAATCAAAAATCAAATCAATTCAAAGAAGAATAGTAAAATAAATATATGCGAAAATTAGTTTTTTTCATAATTCATCGCGTTTATTTCGCGTCATGTCGCAAATAACGGAATTCAGTTTACATCAAATCCTCCTCTACCAGCCACCCGGTAAAGTGGGTGTAGTGACCGTTGTTATCGTAGAGCACGCCACCATCGGCATTTAACAGGTTGACTCTGTCGCCTGCTGCCAGTCGCAAGGAGGCGCTCAAGGAAACGGCATCGTAACTCCCCTTAGTAGATTGTTGAGTAGCAGCAATACCAACATTGGCTTCGTTCACATGAAGAGATATTAACAAATAATCGGCAAATGAACTTTTAAAGGCAAAGAAATCAAAATGGTAAATCCCCGATACTGGAGCCGTGAAGATCCCAGATGTCAAATTAAACGCATTCGCTTCGTTGATTCGCGTCACTTCAAAAGGGATAACGGCACTGCTACCCACCGTTACAAAACTGGAATTCCTTTGGACGTAGAAATGAACGGTTTTCGTCTTAATGTCGACAGTCCCGACAGGTTCCTGAACAACTGCGCATTAAAAAAAAATAATTAAGTTAAAATGTAAAATGCAACTGGTCAACAAAATCCTGAAACCAGATGAAAATTACGCAATTTTTTATTGCCTTAAGTATTTGTTTTCTTAACCAAAACTTATTTGATAGACTTTAATCCAATCTATTTATTTTGAAGCAGGTTATCACCCTAAATGCTGTTCTTAATTACTTTTTCAAATTATAACGAAGAGAAACCAACAATAATTTGTTTTAAATCTTCCATTCACATAAATGAAAACAATTGTAAATCAGAAAAATCTAGAAGAATTATTTGAAAAACAACCTAAATTATTATCTCCATCGAGCTATAAATTCCTTTTCCCCCCATAACTTTAGATAGAATTTTTTCCTAATAAAAACAGATTTACCTTTATCGTCTGCTGAAAATTTGCAAAAAACGGACTGGATCTTCTTAGTTTGTTTATTTTTCACCAGGTAGAAACCTTCCAGGTAGTAGTCGAGCATCGCCAAATCCTGGCAGGAAGATGGTGGGGTCGAAGATTTAGAAACCAAGCCATTGTAATTAGAAGCTCCATTCTTCATATTTTCTTTATTTTTGCCTCTTGTTAAAGCTGACGAGGTTGGTGGCGTATTCTGCAGCGTTGCTACCTTCTGTTCAAGCTGGTCGATCCTCTTTGCTTGTTCTTTGTTTTGTGTTTTCAATTCCCTCATCACCTCCATGCTTTGGTTCAAAAGCTGAGCAAGCTTGTGCTCCCAACCCATTACTTTAGTAATTTTCTCATTCTGTTCTTTGATACTCTTACTGGTCTGTGTCTTGATATCTTCCATTTTCTCGCGAAATTCAGCTTCCAATTGGTTTAATCGAGAAGACAACCCGACAGGTGGTCCAGAACGGGTCTGTTTAAAAATAATAAGAAGGCATTGTTTTGTTTTTATTAGAAAATTTAAAACTATTTTTTTAAGATTATAGGGTAAAAAGATACTATTGGTGATGTTGATTGGTCCATTTTCTGTTTTTCGTCGAGATTCTTCAAATTTGTAGAACCAATTGACGATGAATCAACTAAAATAGAAAAATTATAATAGATTTTATATTTTATTTAAGGAACGATTTAAACTTTACCTTGGCCCATGGAAGGAGCTGCCACGTAAGATATTATTAGAACAACAAACTTCAATTTGAAATACATCGTTCTCTTATTCTACAAAATTTCTATCGTAAAAAAGTGCCTTCTTAATCAAACAAAATATATATACTGGTGAAATGAAGAGTCCGCTGCAGAAAAACTATGAGGACCACAGTATTCGATGTCTCATTTTATAGGTATTTCATTTCAAGCGGGGATGTCGATGTGGAATAGCTTCGACCAATTAGAAAAGTACATGAATACTTCTGACGATTACCGAGCCACTAGAAACGATACATGAAGCAGATGGGCGGCATGGAAATCGAGCACACGCCATCTGATTTTTTAATAATTTACTTATGTTATTTTATTATATTTAAATTAGAATTTAGATGTGTTGGCTAATTAAAAGCGCCCATGAGGTACATCGAAGAACCAATTCTCAATTAAAAAGCTACTTTAAGCAATTATTCAAGTGCTGTTGTAGTCGAAATTGAATGAAAGAAATGGATTTCTTATGCTTGGTTTATTGTTAAGTTTAGTTTTGTTAACGTTAAAAAGAAATATTTCAAAGCGCGATGCAATACACAGCTCAATCATGCGCGATGTATTTCAAGCAAGCATTGTCGTAATTCATATTTAAATAATGATAATAAAAACAGATTTTGGATTTTCAAATGTGCATCCTACATCGTTTACGGTGATAGATTTATTAGTTTTTCACCCAGCATTGAAATGTATGACGTGCAGGGGCTTTGCCGAATTGTACACGTCCATTTCCAATTTTATCTAAATCCTTTTTTGAAGTGAAATATCATTTTAATACTTTTTTCCGCTCTTGGGCCATCGCATTTTTTTTAATCGTATAAAATAATTTAACTTCATTTATTGGAACGATACTTTTTCCATCGTATTATTGCGAGCCAGCAGAGTTTTTTAGAGCGAAGCGGGAAGAAACGAAGCGTAGGCGGAGCTGATAAGTCGTGCGTAAGCGTGAATAAAAATTTCTATCTACGGACTATATTCTTTTATGTGTCCCGTGTCTGTTCAGGAGTTTTTTTTCAATTTACTACCTGCCTAGGGAGTAGGGACCAAATTATTTCTGCTGTTCCGTGTCTGTTCGGAAGCTACATATATTGATATACATATAATGTTTTTAGATGACAATTTACTTCCTGCCTAGAGACCAAATTATTTCTGCTGTCCCGTGTCTGTTCAGATGCTACATATACTGATATACATTTAATGTTTGAAAATTTACTTCCTGCCTAAGGACCAAATTCTTTTTGCTGTCCTGTATCTGTTCAGGTTACAGTGTTACACATACACACTTATGCTATGTTTACTGTGTGCAAAGAACCATATAATTTTTTGTCAAGCGCAGCGATTCTTTGAAGAAGAACTGGTATTAATAGAAGGAGTTCATATACACATATACGTTTACGAACATATAACATTACTTGCAAATGTTGTAATTATACTATTCCTCTAACCATTTATACAATAAGATTCTAATTAAGGCACTCCCCTGTATACTTTTAAAAGAATAATACAGCTATGATGGATTACAATATCATTAAGGCGAGCTGAAAAGCTCTGCTTTACTATCTTAAAATATTGAAAAGTCAATTTAGAAGTAAAATTTTATGAATTAACAGTAAAACTCGACATTAAAATAAATATAAATGACGATAAACCATTCAGATTTCTTTCCTTTATTAATAATTTCTAAAAACCAATTACCTAGAAAAAATAGGTACCAGCATCCTAAATCGTTCATCAATCCTTACGTTCAGAGAGCACATATGCAACATTATGGTTGTATATGTAACCTTTGTAAGTAAGTTGCCATTGTCTTGCAGTAGCCAAAAATATTTAAAAAAAAGTGGATATAAATTCTTATGATATCATGTGATTTTTAGAAAGAAGTTTAGTCAAGTACGGAAAGGTTGGAACCGGAAGAGTCCAAAGTCGTTCCCAAGAAACCTCTAAATGACAAAGGAAACCTCTTTCTGAGTAAAGAATAAATTGCGAGTACATACCTATTACCTAAGCATGTAGCATATCTCAAGTGATCGCTGCAGGTCAATATAGAAACAGATTGTACCACAGAAAACACAAAATAAATTAAAAGCATTCTTATTCATAGCATTATGGAACTAAATACATACAATACTTACTTTCCATATTTGAGTAATAGTAAAAGAGTAACTTACTGGAAAAAAGTGTTCGAAAATTGAATTCACCAGTATCATATATTTATTTTAAATGGTTGGCAAGTACAACTTATCAAAAGGGGTCTTATGACGTCGAGTTCCTCCCGGTTTTTACAATTATAGTCACAATTATGTGTAAAATAAAAACTTACAAACAAACTTTTTAGTTTTGGTTCTTTGCTGTTTTGGTTTCTTACTAGATTATCTCTCTCGAGTTCCTGAATGGGGAAACCTACTACATAGTATTGATAAACTACGGTACAATCAGTCTTCATTTTACAAGCACGAGGACAAATATGGAAAAAGAAGAGAGGAATCAATACTGTTAAATGACCAAATGGAATCATCCTTTACAACTTTGACGAAACAGGCGTCGACCCGAAAGGAAATTGGTTAGGTAAGTTAACTATTTTTAATTAATCAATGTTTATAGTTTTTGCTGTATATTGTTTATTCACTCCAAAAATAGATAAACAATGGCAAGCTATACAAATGGCGGGATTCGTGCTTTTATGACAACACATGTTGCGTCCGTTTTGTCCCTCGGACCACGGAGAAAGACTATTTAACTTAATATAATTTAACTATTTAACTAAATATATTTGAAACATAAAATTAATTATGACTATAAATCAATAAATGCATACAATTAACATAAATTTTTGTATATTTTTATTAGTTGCCACTCAGGTGTTGACCGAGGAGGAGGTCGAAACGTTGACCTGTTCAAGGAAAATAGTTTATAGCTTGCATACATTAACGGTTTTGAGAATGTGTGCGATATATGCAAGGAATTAAATAAACAAAATAGATCGGGTTTTACTTATAGGGCTAATCAGCAACTGGGATTAATTATGCGTCAGTGCGTCTGGCCTTTCTCATATTACTTCTAGCTGCGAATAATAATAAAGATAGTAAAGCAGAGCTTTTCAGCTCGCCATTATGATATAGTAATCCAGCATACCTGTATTAAACTTTATTTAATTTTTTTAAGCTGCAAGCTAAGTTTCACTTCATACAAAGTTTATATGAAACCCCCATCCTCTAACACTACTGTTACTATCCAGCTGATAGTAAGCGGCATAACAAAGATTCGTCGTAGATACAAACATTATAACGCGACCAGAAACTTTTTCTGGTAAGACGAAAACCGGAAAGCAAACACAATAAAGTAGTCCCTAGGCGGAAATCTGTGTTTGTTTGTACGTTACTGAAAATAAATTGTGTGAGTGACACTGACACAAACACTTGTCCACAGACGGAAACCAAAAATTAAAATAAGATAGTAAGTAAAAAAATAATAGTAAGTAAAAAATACAGTCCCTCGACGAAAATGTTATGTGACTTTGACAAACATTCTAGTCAAAGACGGAAACAATCCCCTGAAAAATAAGGGCCCTAGGTGAAAATTTGTATTCACGCTTATGCACGACTTATTAGCTCCGCTGGCTCGCAATAAACATATTCTGTGGGCTTCGGCTGACTGTAAACAGCTGGAATATTATTACATGAATTTTTTAGGAGCAAAGTTACGCGCCAAATTATCATTGGAAATAATGTGTTTCCACACAACATTTATTGTTGAAATGATAAGAATATTCAAATATTAAATTAAAGCCAAAAATATCATGGACTGCTTTTAAAATGACGCCAGAATCGGTTTGTTTTTTGTGTACTACCGGAATGTTGTAGCCATCTAGCGGTAAAATATACAATTACGTGAAATAATTCAATTTTGCTCCTGTTCTGCTGTCCTTTTTAAATTAGACGCATCAAATCATTCGTAGTAACAATGAGTTGTATTGACATTTCTAAATTGCATAATTGTCCAATTCAAATCTTCACTTTTATCCCTATTTTATTTCACAAGTTATTCTGCAAACTAGAAATTAAAAAATAAATCAATTCAAAAGAGAGAATAATAAAGAAAATATTCATATTCGTCACGTTTATTTCGTGAGATCGTCGCAAATAACGAAATTCAGTTTACATCAAATCCTCCTCGACGAGCCACCCACTAAAGTGGGTGTGGTGATTGCCATTATCGACGAGCACCAAACCATAGGGATTGAACAATTTAACTGTGTCGCCTGCTGCCAATCGCAAGGAGGCGCTCAAAGAAACGGTTGCGTATATCATAGCTTCAGATACAGAAGACCAAGCCAAACCAACATTGACGCCGTTAACTTGAAGAACAATGTGTAAATCAGAGCTGGATTTCTCTTTAACAGCAGAGAAATCAAAATGGTAAAAACCCCGGGACTGGAACACTAAAAACCCCAGACTTTAAATCAAACGCATTGCCTTCGTTAATGCGGGCCAATTCAAAAGGAATTACGGCACCGGGCGTACCAAAATTCGAATTCTTCTGGACGTAGAAGTGGACGATTTTCGTCTTCACGTCGACGTGTCCAATAAAATCTTGGGAAACTGTAACAGAAATCGAATTTGTATAAATTGGGTAAGGAATGCGAAAAAATGCAAAATAACCAATGAACTTTGCGCATTCTCCCATAAGCCCTGTAGGGGGCTTGTCAAAGTCTAATCGTTATTTTGCATTTTTCATGATTAAAACATTTTCAGAAAAGGGGGCTTCACACATGAAAAAATTCAGATTTGAATTCCCTATCTGCCCTGTAATTTAAAAATATGGGTCATAATCTTATTTTTCGAGATATCCGCAAAAAACTGCGTTCGTTCAAAAGCTTCTGTATAAAATCCCTCCAAAATTAATGACCGCGCACGGGTTAAAATTTCCTGTAGCAGACATTTCTGCACCCTCCCTATATATAAAGAATAAAACAGGCTGTATGTATACTATAAGTTAAAATTTGTCTAAAATATCGTTTTAATTTGGGTAATAATCAATTACTAGCAAAAATATTGGTCCCTCACTTTTTCACCCCCCCCCCTCCCTTTACTTAGAAGCTCTCGCTTAATCGTGACAACCACCTTTTCGATGGTAATGACCAAAACAATGGTAATGACTAAAAATATATTCATTCTACCTTTATCATCATCTGAAAATTTGCAGAGAACGGTCTGGATCTTCTTAGTTTCCTTATTCTTTACCAGGTAGAGCCCGTCTAAGGAGTAGTCGAGCATCGCTAGATCCTCGCAGGAAGATGGTGGGGTCGAAGCTTTAGAAAAGAGGCCATGGTTATTAGAAGCTCCATTCTTCCTCTTTTCGTTGTTATTGCCTCTTGTTAGAGCTGACGAGGCTGGTGGCGTGTTCTGCAGCGTTGCTACCTTCTGTTCCAACTGATCAATTCTCTTTGATTGTTCCCTATTCTGTGTTTTCAATCCCACCATCTCCTCCCTGGTTTGGTTCAAAAGTTGAGCAAGATGTCGCTCCCTCGCCCTTATTATGGCGATTTTTTCCTCCTGGTCTTTACTACTTCTACTGGTTTGTGTCTTGATTTCTTCGAATTTCTGTTTGAATTCAGCTTCCAATTGGTTTAATCGAGAAGCCAACCCGACAGGTGGTCCAGAACGGGTCTTTTTTAAAAATAAGATTTATTGGTTTTAAATATTTAAATTATGAGATAAAAGCTTAGGAAAATAAAGTAAAAAGATACTATTGGTGATGTTGATTGGTCCATTTTCTGTTTTCCGTCAAGATTCTTCAAATCATCTTTCGGAAAAGGAACGCCGGCAGAACCAATTGAAGAATCAACTAAAATAGAAAAATTATAATTAGTTTTCTATTTTATTTAAGGAACGATGGAATTTTTACCTTGGCCCATGGAAGGAGATGCCACGTAAGATATTATTAGAATAACAAACGACAGTTTGAAATATATCTTTCTCTTAATATTCTACGAACTTTCTTTCGTAAAAAGCTGCCTTTTTAAAAACAATTAGAATATATTTACTTTGGAAAAAAGAGTCCACTGCAGAAATATGCTATGAGGACCACAGTATTGGAGGTCTAAATTTAAATTTATTTCATTCAAGCGGTGTTGTCGATGTGGAATATTTACGACCAATTGGAAAAGTACATGAAGAGTGCTGACGATAACACGAGCCAATAGAAATGCTACATGAAGCAGAAGGGCGTTATGGAAATCCAGCACGCACCATCTGATTTATTATATTTTTCATGTTATTTTACTATATTTAAATCAGAATTTAGATGTGTTGGCCAATTGGAATCGCCCATGAGGAGGAAAAGCGAAGAACCAATTGGCAATTGAAAAGCTACTTGAAGCAAATATTCAAGTACTGTTGTAGTTAAAATTTAATTAAAGAAATCAACTTCTTATTCTTGGTTTGTTGTTAAAGACCAGTCTTACAAATAAATATTTTAGAGCGGTGCAATACGCAACTAAATCATGTGATGTACTTAAAGCAAGCATTGTTAATAATAACATATTTTAATTTTTAAATATGCATCCTACATCGTTCACTGTGATATAATTATTTTTTCATTCAATACAAATGTATCACCCAAAGGTGCAGGGGCTTTGCCGATTTACATCACGCACAATTCCAATTCTATCTAAATCCTTGTTTAAAATAAAATATTATTGAAATGAGTTCCCAATTACTTTGTCCTCTCTAGGCCTTTGTAATTTTTAAATCGTATAAAATAACTAAATTAAATTTATTGGAGCGATATTTTCCCATATTCTAAAATTTTGAAAAGTCAATTTAGAAGTAACATTTAAGGAATTAAGAGTAAAACTTGACATTAAAATAAACATAAATGACGATAAGCCTTTCAGATTTTTTTCATTTATTAAACATTTTATAAAAAACATTATATAGAAAAATAGGTACTATCATCCTGAATCGTTCAACAAACCTTACGTTCACAAAGAGCAATAAATTATAGTTGTAACCTTTTTTAGTAGGTTTCCGTTGTCTTGAAGTAGCCAAAACGTTTTTTTTTCTGATATTAAATCGTATGATATCAGGATTTTTTATTTAAAAAAGTTTAGTTTAGTTTTATAGGAAGATAGAGTAAAGTTTTAAAGAAGATAGTTTCCATGTAGAGAAATTGAAAATTAGTCAAAGGATATCACTACTTGGCGCTGGAGGGGGGGGGGGGTACGAGATTTGCGCTTTTACGCAATCCATCACAGGATGTTGGGATTGGCAATGCTATCGGGGATGCTGATTTTTTATTCGAAACCACCTTCTTTGTGCATGAATCTGTCGATTTCTTGGAAGATGCAGATAATTTAATTCTTTAAAACTCTTTTTCCAACTGAAGAATAGTTTCAGTCTGTTTTAAAAGCCGGGCTTTCAATTCTTCGTTCTCAGATTTTAATTCTTTAACTTTAAATTTCTTCTCTGCTTGAAACGCGTCAACTCTCTCAATGAAATCCTTCTGATTTTTATAGCCATAATCAAAAGTTAATTAGTTTTGCAATCAATCATTGTTACTTATAAAGGGATTCGTACCAGTTTGGTGTTTTCTGTGCAGATGCTGCACTCATCCGAAGATTGAACCACTGCCAATAAAGAACAGCAAGAAAAAATAAAAATAACCATTAAAATAAGACTTTCTACCTGAAAAATCATTTAAAAAATCATTTATAATCATAAGAAAATAACAAGGTTCATGTCACACTGTGCCTTTTTGCTCGATGTCGTATTATCGCTTTATATAATTTATTCCTATGTACACACTTGTGTTTTAACATGCCAGTGCTATGTATCCCCTTTGTTTGTTCATCCCTCATTGAAACCCTAATGGCTTATCAGCTTTAAAGCAAAAATCGGTGATTACTCACTATCGGATTATGTATTGATGTGCTGTTAAGATCTTCTATAGCATAAATTTCGTTTTCGGTAGTTTGTATTTTTGTACATTTGGTTTATTATAAAATCTTCAAAAGAGATTTGGTTTTAATTTATTTCAAATCAATTTAAGACAATTATTCACTAAATATATAAAAACATTATGTAATGAGTAAACAATCATTTTTAAATAAAGGTTGCCCACGCATAATTTCTTGTGAGATTATTAAAAAGATTAAACGGAAATCATGTGTTTTGCTTGAAATTGTTTGCGCACATTATCTTTAAAAATATATTTTATGATTTGCTCAACCTGGTTCAGTAGGAGCTCAACCCGGCTCAGTAGGAGCTGAACCCGGTTCAGTAGGAGCTGAACCCGGTTCAGTAGGAGCTGAACCCGGTTCAGTAGGAGCTAAACCCGGTTCAGTTGGAGCTAAACCTTGTTCAGTAGGAGCTAAACCCGGTTCAGTTGGAGCTAAACCTTGTTCATGAAGAGCTAAGCCCAGTTCAGTAGGAGCTGAACCCGGTTCAGTAGGAGCTAAACCTTGTTCATGAAGAGCTAAGCCCAGTTCAGTAGGAGCTGAACCCGATTCAGTTGGAGCTGAACCCGGTTCAGTAGGAGCTAAACCCGGTTCAGTAGGAGCTAAACCTTGTTCAGGAAGAGCTAAGCCCAGTTCAGTAGGAGCTGAACCCGATTCAGTTGGAGCTGAACCCGGTTCAGTAGGAGCTAAACCCGGTTCAGTAGGAGCTAAACCTTGTTCAGGAAGAGCTAAGCCCAGTTCAGTAGGAGCTGAACCCGATTCAGTTGGAGCTGAACCCGGTTCAGTAGGAGCTAAACCCGGTTCAGTTGGAGCTAAACCTTGTTCATGAAGAGCTAAGCCCAGTTCAGTAGGAGCTGAACCCGGTTCAGTTGGAGAGCCGAATCCAGTTTAGTAGGAGCTAAATCCAGTTCAGGAGCTAAACCTTGTTCATGAAGAGCTAAGCCCAGTTCAGTAGGAGCTGAACCCGGTTCAGTTGGAGAGCCGAATCCAGTGTAGTAGGAGCTCATATCACTGATAAGAACGGCAGTAGGCGCGCAATTTTTTCTCCCTATAATTGGATTTAGCTCACAAAATGCAGTTATCTTTTAGGATATGACAGCATTCGAAATCAAAAAAAAATTGTCATTTAATACAATATTTAATACTTAATGGTGTAATTACTTTAAGTCGATAGCAATGGTTTGAATTCATTAACTGTCTAGTTAGTCTAGTCATTAACGATGTAATTGACGATGTCTACCGAAGCTACAGAGATATATTAGCAGAAGTTCAGTATTAAATGTTTAAGCTTTTACGTTGCATATAGAAGAAAATATTTGAGTTACGGTCATCATTGGTCATTCAAAGTAATCGACGATGATGAGTAGATTACATCATTCGCATAAATCTTGAATATTTCAATAATAATAAAAAATAGAATCACACAGTTTCATATTAAGCAGGTTTATTATTTTAGGTAAGGCTAGGCCCTTAAAAAATAATTTTTACTTTTAAGATGGCTTTTAATGATACTTGCTACTGTATACATAAATTGAAAGAGATATATGGCTGAAAATTATCATGAATAGGACCAATAACGCTATTAGAGTTCAACACGCGGCTTTCAAAGTTTCTGTTCCATTTACTTATGGTGAAATTTTACCGCTGTCATCTGTCATCTGAAATCTTCCGTGTCATTAACAACCAACAAGTTATAAGCAGTTCCTTGTTTTTGATGTACGATAACCTTCCAAATGCTAAAGCCATATCTTCTATATACCCAAGGCCCTTACATACATTGCAAATGATCCAGCTCTCTATATTTGAAGGGATTGGCTTCTTTTCTTTAAATTCGGCTATAAGCCGTTTTGTATAGAAATGGAACTGAGTTATAGATTGATGACTGCTATTCATTCCCCTCCACTGAAGCTACTTGATTCTTCGCTTTCTGTCATTCTCCTTTCTTCCAAAATAGTAAATTAACGCACAACTATAAAAGTTTTCCTAATTTTAAAGTGGTGAACTTCATATACTATCAAGTGGGCTTTTTAATCTGGGTAGTAAACATTGTCTTGAATTGATGGATTGTCTTTGTTGTGATGAATATGAAATTATAAATATTAAATCAGTGTTACTTATAATATGATTCGTACCAGTTTGGTGTTTCTGTGCAGATGCTGCACTCATCCGAAGATTGAACCACCGCCAATAAAGAACAGCAAGAAAAAATAAAAACAACCATTAAAATAAGACTTTCTACCTGAAAAATCATTTAAAAAATCATTTATAATCATAAGAAAATAACAAGGTTCATGTCACACTGTGCCTTTTTGCTCGATGTCGTATTAACGCTTTATATAATTCATTCCTATGTACACACTTGTGTTTTAATATGCCAGTGTTATGTATCCCTTTTTGTTTGTTCATCCCTCATTGAAACCCTAATGGCTTATCAGCTTTAAAGCAAAAATCGGTGATAACTCACTATCGGATTATGTATTGATGTGCTGTTAAGACCTTCTATAGCATAAATTTCGTTTTCGGTAGTTTGTATTTTTGTACATTTGGTTTATTATAAAATCTTCAAAAGAGATTTGGTTTTAATTTATTTCAAATCAATTTAAGACAATTATTCACTAAATATATAAAAATATTATGTAATGAGTAAACAATCATTTTTAAATAAAGGTTGCCCACGCATAATTTCTTGTGAGATTATTAAAAAGATTAAACGGAAATCATGTGTTTTGCTTGAAATTGTTTGCGCACATTATCTTTAAAAATATATTTTATGATTTGAAATGCCCTCGCAGTGACTCGAGAAAGCTGGAAATAGATAAGCTAGAAAGCCGAATTTAAGACCTTCAAAGTGATGTCGTTGTCGGCGGGATTCGTCGGGCTGTTCAAATACTGAAATCCATCTAGCGGTCGAAGCTAGGCTATTTGATAATTCAGCCACCCTGCCGATGACGAAACTACCTCAACAACTTCGTTCTACAAGTAATTGAATGTACTTACGTTATACTAAGAGAAATTAAATATAAAAAATAAAATAAAAACATTTATACAAAACACAAATTTTACTTTTTTCACCTTTATTTATTCAAATGGAAATGGCAATCAGTTTATATCAAATCCTCCTCGACCAACCAACCAGTAAAGTGGGTAAAGTGATCATCGGTCTCTATCAATAAACCATTACCGTTATTGAACATGTTCACTTTGTCGCCTTCTGCCAATCGTAAGGATGCGCTCAAGGAAACGACATCCTCATTTCCCGCGACATGGCCAGTATGAGCAGCACCAATTTTGACGCTGTTTACTTGAAGGAAAATGTTCAAAATATTGGATTCGTAATATTTAAAAGCAGAGAAATCAAAATGGTAAATCCCCGCTACTGGAGCCGTGAAGATTCCAGAAACCAAGTCAAATGCATCTCCCTCGTTTAATGGGGCCAATTCAAAAGGGATCACGGCATCGGCCGTATCAAAAAAGGAATTTCTTTGAACGTAGAAATGGACGGTTTTGGTTCTGACTTCGACAGTTCCGATGGCTTCCTGAACGACTGCGTGAATTGGAAAATAACATTTTAGTTCAAATTTAAATTAAAATGGTGACAATATTGAAAAAAAATGGTTTGTGCCTTTTGAATTATAAGTTTAGAAGACCTCTTTTAAAAGATATTTATAATTATTTTTTAAAAATTTAATTCATTTATCTATATCTATAAAACAAAAAGAGCATCGTTGGATCGTTATGTGGCAAGAAATTCGTGATGGTGGTCGAAATTTTAGAGGGGGAGTATGGCAAGCCGTTAAACTCCACTTAACCTGCTAACGAGGTTATTTTAATTAATTTGTTAACTAAAGAATTATACTTACGTCTATTTAACTTAGTAATGAAATAACTAAATCAGCAATGAAACTAATAATCAAATCCTTAACCAATCTAATGAAACAGCTAATAAAATGCTAAATCATTAACGATTCAATCTGAAATAATCTATTGAAATCTTTTACTCTTTCGAAAGCTTTAACAGCTCATTTTAACTGCTAATAAGCCACCCCGTGCCCACCCTTTTACCAATCATATACTAAACCAACTGCTGAATAGTTAATCAATTCTTAATCCAGCAGCTGAATTGCTATTTAAATCCTAAACCAAAAAATAAATGGCTAATCAAATCTTAAATAATCAACAGCTAAAGAACTAATTAAATCGCAAAGAAACAAAAAACCTGAAACAATAAATTGAACTAAACCTCAATCGAATCCTTTAACAACCCTTTTAACCCTGTCGAAACGAGAGGGTTTGAGAAATTCCAGATTGGTAGAATAACAAAAATAGTTGTTATTACGCGTTGTAACACTCAGTGTTCTTAAAATTCAAAATAAAATTGAATCGATTCAAAATTCAAATTCAATTTCTGTTTTTATTTTGAATTGTGTAATCCAAATTCATGAATATTCATGAATATGAATTTTTAATCGAGATTCAACTCAAAAAGATTCAAAAATAATTCAAAATTTTCGGCCTATAACTAAAGTATGTTTTTATGGTTAAGCCAAAAACCGGTTGATAGATCTAATACGTGAGCGGGAAAATAAATATTTAATGATAGCTAAGACTTTTTCCTCACTAAAAAACGACATAAATATGTTTCTTGAGTAATTTTCAATAAATTTTGCTATGCCTGATGGGAAAATTTCCATCAGTCGCTATGGTTACGCAACATTTAGATTGAATTAATTCATTTGGGGACTTTTGAATCGATTAAAATTCAGATTCACACTTTTAAAAATTGAATCGATTAGATTCAGATTCAACATTTTTTTGAATTAATTCAACATTGAATTTTAAGAACACTGGTAACACTGCGATTCAAAGCATGTTCACGGGCACAATTCAATACAAATTTAAAGTCATTTCGGGCAAAGCCGAGAGGGGCCAGCTAGTTTCTTTTAAAGTTAAAATCATAAAGTTAAAATTGAATTTTTTAAATTGAATTAATAAATTTTATTTTTTTAACTTTAATTATCATCAAATAATTTTTTTAGATGGCATTGCTAAGAGGTGCACTATTCCTAGAACACCACCACGAACTAATACATCGAATTAAGATTCCATATTCGCATCAGGTGCATGCCAAATTATTAAGTGTTAAATTTTCATTATGACATTTTTATTTAAAATATTTTATTAAATCTTTATTCACTTATGCGGTATGCTAATTTATTGGAATTACGAATAAAAAAAAAATACATTTCATACTCCGAAGGTATATGTACCGTAACGGGATCTTGCATCTGCTTTACACAATAATACTCTTTTTTCAACGCGAATTGATATAAAACAGATAAAAAATAAAATAATAAGACTCAAAATAGACTTTACCATACAAAAGAAATTAAATCAAAAGAATCTCAAAACGCCTTTAAATTTACTAAAAAAATGTAAATAAAACTTCCTAAAGGAAGATAATCCTCCTCTAATCCTAAAGAAAAAAAAATTAAAATCCCAATTTCTAATAATTTACTAACGCAACGCGCTTACCGGCCAGTAGAGCCGAAGTTGCTTACATAAATGTTACCAATTAGTCTATTATATATAATCTATCAACTTACTAGAAGTTCCAAAAGTGCACAAGACGGTTTCGATTTTCTTCGTGTCCTGATTTTGAACCATATAGAGCCCGTTCGAAGAATGGCCAGCTACTGCTAGTTCCCTGCAGGACGAAGGCGCTACCGCTCTGGTCGAAGAATGACCCGAAAGATTTTCTTTCTTGGGAATGGTGGAGCTCATCTGGTTGTCGTTGTTTGAATGAAGATAGCGCTCATCATCGAAAGATCCAGAAGAATGGCCTTCTTCCAATTTGGCATCAATCTTGGCCTTAAGTTGAGCGATTTCCTCTTCTTGATTCGATATTTTCGTCTCATGATTCGAAATTTTCGCCGCCAATAGGTTAACATTTTCAATATTTCTAGCTTCGAGAAGGTCCACCTTGATTCTCAAGCTATTCAATTCCACCTTCAACTCTTCCTATAGACATAGAGAAATATCATTTTAATTTTATTAATAGGGTAAAAATAATTTTTAGGCATCGTATAGTTTAAAATTGATTATTCATACCAGTAACTCGTTTTGAACGGGATTGGCCGAAGATGATTCGACCAGAACTAGTAGAGAAGCAACAAATGCGACCAGAAAAATGTTTTCAATTTTACGAACCATTTTACGGCTATTAATTTGGCAAGCTGTATATAATAAGACCAGATCTACCAAGCTATTATTCCTAAGCACACTCTACGGTGGGTTATATATAGGCCTCATTTTCACAAATTTTTTTTTACTTTATTCTTATATGGTCTAGACTAGAAAAAAATTAAACTTGTTGATAACAATTTGATTGACATTTATAAATCCTTATTTATAAATGTATTGTAGATCCTAGCAGGCTTAATACTCTTTCAAGTGATGACGTACGTATGAGACGATGAGTAAATAACGCATTGTGAAACCTTATTTCTTTCTTTTAAAATACATTTTAAGATAGCTGACGTAATCTGAATGGGTTTTTTTCTCTCTCTCTCTTTATATAATGATAACAACAATCCAAATAATCTCAATTTTCTTATGGCCATCGTCTGTATGGGGTTTCATACGGCGATACGTGTTGCACCAATATTCAGAGCCAAAAATGGCAACAGTTTCCGAGCTGAATAAAAATTCCAAAACCGTAAACGGAATACTAAAATGGATAATATTAATATTAAAGCAGCATAATGACCTCTTAATATTTTAAAACTCATTGATGGCAATAATAGATCAGATTTTTTAAAAATTTTGATTGGATATAGTTCCCCAATTTTATTTTGTATTCAGTACGTAAGCAACAAGTCACTTTTTGCAATAATGAAGATTGAATCAACATGAACAGAACGATGTAAGGTGTTTGTCAGGTCATCTGTCATGACATCACTAAACAAAACAGGCAGGGCCTTCGAGAGGGGGGTGGGGGGAGAGGGGGCAAGTTGACCCGGGCGCCAGGCTTTCAGCCCTATAATAGCCCTATGATAGGGGCGCCACAGGCTGGAATACACTATTAATTTTCTCCGGGCGCTACTCACGGTCTTGAAGGCCTTGAAAACAGGTATGATTAAGTTGTCTTTGCGCTTTAAAACTTTGAAAGATTGAAAATGAATGTCAAAACAGATAGTGTGATACATTTCACATAGGAAGATAAGAGCCTTTTACTTTTAATATCGATTTGACCAGACCAAAACTTTTCGATTCAGATCCAACTAATCGACGAAGGAGCACTGTCTTAGCTACTTTTACACAAGTCGATGCATCTTTGGCCCAGGAAATTTGGGGAACAGGGAAATCAAGGTCAGTAATAGAAAACATACAAGCAACTGCTCCACAAGATTTAAATGTATATAATGAACAGTGTTTAGGTTTGGGTGTATCGATAAAAACACTAAGCACTGGTTGAGAAGAATGTAAATTTTTGCATTGCCATTGCTGGTGCCTAAAAGAGAGAGAGAATGGCAAATTCATTGACAATTCAATGTTCAATCAAGGGAAATAATATTGCTGGGAGAGATCCTTCTAAAATATCGTACATCAAGTCCGGCACCAATCCATCTATTACATGAAAGTGCTCGAACTCATTAAGAATTGACTTTTCAGCGAGTCCGTAAAATTTCGCTCTGTGCACAGCAAGCCCTGGAATTTCTAGACATTCACACTGCCTATCGTGCTCCTCTTGGGTCCGAGCCACAAATTCAACGTCGCTAAATAATGCTTGAATTTCGAGATCCGTAGCTAAACAATGTCTACCCTTTCTAAATCCCGTAGCAAAACCAGCTTTAAATCCTCCAATTTGATGTTCTCCCAAATTATCCCCTGTAGTAATGACTAAAGTTCAAAAAAATTATTCAGTTAAACGACCCAAAAATAGGTGCTTATTCTGATGACGGTAATCCCCTAAGTCTAGAGATAAGGTAAGACGAGCTGATAAAGCTCTCGTTTAAAAGTGTTACAACATCGTACTAGAGTTACCCGGCTATATATATACGACATGCATACCTATATCGTTAATTAAAAAGGAAGGACGGCCGACTTGAGCCCTATACAAAAACAAATACCCGAATAATACTATCCCGTACGAAAGTGGTGGCCGACAGTCAGCTGACAACAGGCTGTTTTTAAAGATGCTAGTCAGCCGTTGAAGTCTGTTTTTAATCCAGACTGTTTTTTGATCAAATCCGTCCGCAAAATAGTTGGCCGTAGTAAGCAAGCAAATTGTATGACAGTAGTCAGCTAGATTAAAACCGGTCTGCGCGCCACATTTTCAGCAAGCAAAAATAGGGCTAAAGTATTCTACTGTACGTTATATTATTTATCGGCTACAGTACTACGGTACAAATTTACACTGGCGTTTTTAGCAGCAGTATGAGAGCTTCATTCTGTATTATACACTAAAAGCCGGCTAACTATTATTATTCCTCATCCTGCTGCAGTACCCCGTATTTTTAAAACCTATTATTTATTTTTTTGGTTCGGCAAATAATATAGTAATTTTTTTTTGTAATTAACCCCAATAAGATCAATAAAAAATTTGATAACAAAGAAAATAAAAGACGACTTCTTGTTTATTTGATACAAAAACATTGAATACACAAAACAAAACATAAAAAAAAATCTGCGATAATAGCAAATTCTTGCGCATTTCTGCGGATATTTAAAAGAGGAAGAGAAAAACTAAAATCGAACTAAAAAAGGGTTCCCACTTGACTTCCGGGAGACTTGATTAATGACTGATGAACGTATTTGCCGCACCTAGGCGGATAAGAAATTTAAAAAAATTGAGGAAAATGGTTGAGATTTCAATAACAGGAAATTTCAGATCAGCCGATGATGACTCATTTAAGGTCCTACTGGCCGCTGTTTCTGCGGGACTCCTCCAGCTGCTCTAGACGTTTTCTCTCCGTCTCGGCCTTCCTGTGGATGAGTCCCAACTTTCCATAGATTGCACTCCGGACCGTCTTGTCCTCACAATCGAGTTTATGCCACTCTTTCCACTGCGCCTTGATGAATTCTGCATAGAAAGAAAGAGGATTAAATAGGATAAAATAAATTTATATTGAAAAGAATCAGACTTACGAGTGATCGCATCCACATCTTCCTTGGGCAAGGCCGGCTTCGCTTCTTCTTTCGGAGCTCCTGGAGCCGGTCTTCCGGTGAGCGAGTGAGAAGCCATGAACTCGTCCGAGTAAATTGACTCCATAATCTTGAAGACACAAGCTCTCTTGCCTTTGTCAAGTTTGTCAGCTATGCCGTAGCTGCACGCTAGTTTAAGATGAGTAGAGCTGAGCTTGAGGTGGCATCCTTTGTAAAGCGGGACCATCTAGAAGAGGAGTAAAATATAAAATATATCAAGTAATCTAAAACTAATAAAGGGAGAACAAATTTGCGAATGTAGTGCATAAGAAGCTGAAACTTTACCTTGGCCGGCTTGATACGGTCGTTCTGATTAGAGCTGGTCGATCCAGGTGATGACGATCGCGACGATCCGGGAGTCGGCGGGAAGGATCCATTAGTGGCAGAAATCAAAGATTTCGCCATGGCCAAAGAAGCTTTCAAATCTAAGGAAACACAACTAAAATAAACCATTCAAACACGTGAATTAAGTAGGCAAAAAAACCTTCGATAATTATTCCAGGATTATTTTCCATCCTTTTGTTTGCAGCTTGTAGTTCACGTTTCAAACCAGCAATTTCTTTGTCTTTTTGAAGAAGCAGCTCTCTCAAATTGCTCATTTCACTTTCCTCAGGGAAAGCATCCTAGTATATTTCAAAATATAAAAAAATATATTTAAATATAAATAAAAAGTATGATTAAAAATAAAATAGATTATTAGTAAAACATTTAAGTTTAGACTAATAAAAAAACAGTTAAAACTTGTTAATTTAAAATGAATAAGTTTAGAAATTAATTCGCCACTATAAAATAATTCAACAATATTATGGCTATAAATTTCTATTTAAAATATAAATATTTTTAAATAGACTAAAATATTTTTGAAAATTATATTACATTTTAAATTAAATTTAGGATAGAAATAAATACAATAAACTACACAATAAATAGGGATTTTTAAAATGAATAAGTTTAGAAATTAATTCACCAAATTTCTATAAAATTATATTTAAATTATAAATATTTTTAAATAGACTAGAATTTTTTTTACAAAATTTTAAATTTACTTTAAGATAGAAATTAATACAATAAGCTACCCAATAAATAGGAATTTTTGTTATTTAACAACTTGATTTGTTACCTTTTCCTCGTCTTTTTCTTCCACAATTAGTGACTCTGGCGACGTCTGTAATTCACCAGACCCCATACGTTGTAGTTCAACGACATCGCTCGCATCATCTTCTTCTAAAAATAAAAAAAATTGAGATTACTGCAATGCACAACTAGTTACATTATATTAAAAAAGACTACCTTCGTTATCAGATGGAAACATTGACGGCGATAGTGGATGATCAGTTGCGCTGCTAGATGCCCTCGAAGTTTTGGAGTTTTTCCATCCTAGATCGTCGTCGCTGCCACAATAGTCATCAAAATCATCATCTTCTTCATCTGAAGATGCTGCTTGGAGAACATCAGCAATTTGACTATCAGTCTGAGCATCTTTCTGGAGGCGAGGTTTCTTTGCAGCAGGTTGCTTGGGTCCAGAAGCTTCCGTTTTGGGGTCAGCTCGGCTCTTAACAGTGGTGGAAGATGAGCTGGCTCCAAGTGAGCAGACTGAAGAGGACACAGAGCTGCCACGATTGTTGCTGACTGTTGGGCTTGATTTTTTTGCAGTGATCTTGCGAATGAGGTCCTCTTTATTAACTGCAAATTTAAAAAAAAAAAAGATAAAATTCTATGCTCTCTTAAAATAAAATTGATTTATTATGGAAAGAATACCTGAGAAATCAAGAACAGTTACGGTAAAAATTCTAAAATCTTTCTCAGCAACCATAGATGGATCTAGATGCTGAAGGGACTGTTTGGGCCACCTAAAAAATAATCACCGTTTCATCAGGATAAGTCAATAATACTACACACACCATTGAAAACTGCTCGCCTTACCTCATCTTTATTTCGGTTCCACCTGATCGCCATTCACCCAGACTTTCACTCACTTCCTTCAAGCCCATAGTCATGCTGTGATGTAACAGGTCCTCGTTCCTTGCGACGACGATATTTTCTAAAGACTTGATTCTCACCAAGATGTACATTGTGGTGGAAGCCATAATAGCGACGAGTTCAGCCTATAAAATAAGAAGTGTGATTACCTTTTTTTTAATCCAACACAATAGGCGTTACAACGAAAATTTCAGTTAACAAAATAAAATAAATGACACTTATTAATTAAATAATAGTAATACCTGGCAAAGTCACGACAAGAACCAATAAATTAAGACGAAAATCGGCACCATAAATTGGGAGAACGTTTCACTGACAGGTAGCGAGGAAGAATGGCGACTTTACCAGGCGCTGATGCTATTGTCTTGGCAAAGCGCGCGAAAATAGTGCGCCAAATCAACAATGTTGCCAAGTCTATGTATTTGAATTTCGCATACCACGCATGACATTTTCTAGAACAAAATCCACTAACTCCAGATTTGAAGCATTGTAAATTATATATTTTTTTAAATAAGACAAAATATACATGAATAAAAACGGAGACGATATAATAATAATGTCATAATAATATAATAATAATACGATAAAATAATAATGTCATAATAATGTCATACTCCAGAATTATTATTTACTCAATTGAATTTTTTTTTAATAGGGCAAAATATGTATGAAGAAAAACGGAGACTATAAAAAATATAATTTTATACTAATGAAATACTAGACAATTTTTATTAATGACATTAATTGTTAAATTTAGCAACATATTAATTGACGACAGCAGTCAGAATTGACAGCACCACAGCAGTCCCAAAACAGCTGTTTGTATAAACAAAGAGCTTTGTTTTTACTATCAAATCGCTTATACTTATAATACTTACTTTCGTGATGAATAATCGTGGTGAAAAATCAATTAGAGGTTCTGGAAAAGCTACGTTTCGAAAACTAGCATTGGCTGAAGCCTCTTATACCGCCGAACAGTTGGTAAACTCTCTTATCGACTGCGAAGAGGGTGAAGATATTTGTGATCTACCTTCCAATATAACACAAAAAGACGATTTAGACGATCCTGCGGTTAAAAGAATTCGCCTTTCCGAAGCTTATTTTGAAGAACCTTCCCCATCATGCAGTGCTCTATTAGAACAAGTAGGTTTGCTGAGAGTAATTCGCTTTAAAATATGATTTAGAATAAATAAATGAATGGGTTATATATTGCTGTATTTGTAGGAGCCAAACAGTGAACCAATTGCTTCTTCCTTATTGAAACCTACAGAAGAATCCCCGGATTACCATGTTGCTGACCATTCTGATCGCTATTTAGTTGAAACTATTGATGGTAATGGATCAGATAGTGATTCTTCCAGCAGTGGCGATGATAGCAGTTCCGACGATGATTCAGACTCTGCAGATATCCTCGATCATGATTCGCTTATTACTGCGGTAAATATTTCATTTATATATTTATCTTTTTATTGTATATCCCTTTCGACTACTTTGATTATCATATACGACTGGGTTCTGATTCTAATAAACATTTACAATTTTAGGTCGATCCAGTAGTGGCCCAAATCAACAAGGCAAAAAGTCTCCGTCTTTTAAGCTTGGCTTATTACCTAAAACATGGTCTTTCCAAAGCTGCTCTGAAGGATTTTCTAGGAGTAATAAACATTGCTTCTGAAGGTGTTCCGTCAAAAGAAATGAGGAGCCCATTCACACTCTTTCAACCTTACGAGCACTTGAAGAGAGATATAAAAAGAATCTACGTCTGCCGTCGATGTCCGAAACTTTTGGTGAATGGGCAAGATGGATTTCCATTGAAACAGCAACCTTGTGGGCATCCTTACTCCAGAAGTGAACAACACTGCTATACGCTGCTGCTCGACGTTGAACATCAAGTTAAGTACTTTCTGGAGCACTATGGAATCAAGAAGCGCTCCTATAGTGCTCAGAAGATTGGTGATGTAACCAGCGGAAAATGCTATAAGGCCTTCACTGAGAACAGAGCAAACGAAACTCGGATTTTGACTTTACAAGCCAACATCGACGGAGCCCAAATGTACGAGAGTAGCAAATGGAATTTTTGGCCATTTATGGTTCTCATCAATGAAGCTGATTACCATATTCGAAGAGATAACATTATCCTCGTTGGGATTCAACATTGTGAAGGCAAGCCAATAGAAAAGGCGTTCATCGTGCCTTGTGTTGATCGGCTGAGAAAGTTAGAAGAAACTGGAATAGAATTCAATGGTCAGAAGTACGAAATCCGTCTACTAATTATCTCAACTGATACTATCGCAAGGCCTGTCCTGAGAAATACCACCCAGTTTAATGGCAAATTTGGGTGTGATTTCTGCCTCCACCCAGGTAAGCTCAGCGTCTCTTATCAATAATGATGAAATAAAGCGAGTAATTGATCGATGATCTATTTAAATTATAGGCTACGGAGTTAGCAGAGATGCTGGTAAACGGGCTCTTCATTGCTACTGCGAAACGGACGAAAAAGGAATTGTCATCAAGTATCCACTTAGAACTATGGAACAACATATGCGAGACGTCGAAGTAATGATTCAGTGCTTTCATTGAATTGTTATGAATCATTCTCCTTATTTATATATTTAAATGAATTCAGGCCGTTATGAAAAAGAAAGGAAAAGATCCCCGAGTCCATGGCATCAAAGGAGCGAGCGCCCTTTTAGAAATTGAAAACTTTGATATGATCAAAGCTTTTGTTCCAGGTAAAATATTTAGATGTGATTTAACAAAATAACGAGGGCATCTAATCTAATTTCACTCATATTTAACTAAATATATATATATATATATTTATATAGAATACATGCATTCGATGTGCCTTGGAGTCATAAAAATGTATGTACACCTCTGGATGGATAAGACTATAGAAAACAAGAAGAAACCTTGGTTTATCGGTGACAAAGTTGCTATCATCAACTCTCGATTATCAAATGTCCTACCACCAATGGAAATCAAGAGGACACCCAGCAAAGACTACATCCTGAAAACTGCTTTCTGGAAAGCTCACGAGTATAAGGCTTTTGGATTGTACTACTACCCTGTCCTCGAAGGGATTTTACCCGAACCTTACTTCTCCCACTTTTCATTATTCTCTCACGGGCTTTATATATTACTTCAAGAAGAAGTAGATTTGGAATCTGTTAAGCAGGCAGGAATTTTGTTCGATCACTTTGTGACACAGAGTGAGAAACTGTATGGACGAGAGCGTACAACTTACAATCTTCATTTAGTTACTCATCTTAGCCAGAGTTCACAGGATTGGGGTTGTCTATGGGCATCGTCCACGTTTTTGCCAGAATGGTTTAATGGTCAGCTTCAAGGTATGGTTCATGGGACTCAAGCTCCGGTAGAGCAAATGGTCAGCACCCTTCTTATCCGAAGTGCTGTCAGAGATGAAGTAATTACGCTACTTAAGGATCCTTCGGTACACTTGCCAAAGGCTACCGTTTCTCAATTTAAAAGCCTACTTCATCTTCCCCCTTCTATTTTATCGTTACATGGGCACTTTATGAAACACAGAAAGGTGATGACCAATAATGTATCCCTCTTAGGCCAACCATCCTCAAAGTATCTCTCTGTTGATGAAAGAGAATCAATCAAAAATTTCATCCAGCAATCTGCCTCATCTCCAGATTTTGATTTCTTAAACCCTACTACATCATCAAATTGTATTCAGCAATCTTTGAATTCAGTTGCCTTGTTCTACCCACGAATTGAGCTTATGAATGGTGTCGTATTTACGACAAATTCCTACACTCGATCGAGGAAACGATTGAATTACTGTGCTTTTCTTAAATCTGGGATTTTTATCTATATTCAGAACATAGTAGTTATTCCACAATTGAGCGACCAGCATTGCTTCATTTTAGGAAATATCTTAGGGAACGAGGGACAGGAGTATTATGTTACCAATCAAATTACTTTGCCTTCCAATCCAACAAACCCCATTATTATACCTCAAATACCTGGTCAAATGGTTAAACTTAGGGGTAGATCTTCTGTTCTTTCCGCATTTGATTGTAGTTGTCTTCAGAAAAAGTGTGTGATTACTATGCGAAATGACTTGAGTGGTGTAATTGTTGCTGCAGCTTTGGCAAACAGTTTGGAAACAGATTAAAGTGCTAATAATTGTATAATTGCTCCCTTATTATTGATAGCAACAACATTACGTATATATGATGATGATCTAAGATCTATCATTATCATTAAATATAACTCTTTTTTAGTTGTTTCTTTGAACTACCGTCCCCGTGTTTTCCTCTTATGATCGCCCTCCTGATAATGTGAATAAATAATACCGTTTTAAACTAGTATTGATGATTCAAAACCATTATTATTTTTAGACATTATAAAATCTTACTCTGGCAAACACGGATTACTATATGGAATTACACATCCACAAATACGGTCGATCATTAAAATCATTGAAAAATGTAAAACAATCTTAGGCTATGTGATATCGACAAGATTATGACGAATGTTCTTTATTCTATTAGTCTTTAATGGATCGTTATTATTTAAACGAAATATTTATTTTAGGCTCATCCATCACGTATTTGATGATCATCGCGCTCAGAGGGTAAAATAATTATCGTATAATTATCCAATTTATCCATGTGCGTACTATAGGGTTCCAGTTATATTTAATATGGTGAGATGAGTAACATGATTTAATATACATTATATAGTATATAAATAAAGGTTCTAGTTATTCAACCTGAACGTGTATGAAAAATAAAGAAAATCCGGGTTATAAGATTGTATACCGACCGATCATGAATAACTGATGCTGATACTTAACGACGTCATGTGGTGTTATTATTTTTAAAAAAGTATACAATATATGCTATTGCTATACAATATATGCATATATTGTATAATATTGCGGCTATTTGCTATAAGATTTTTTACGTAGAATCTTTCAGCTTTACGCATCCGGCCGTATATATGAATTATTGTATAAATCCAGCTTATAATATTGATTTGCATGCGCGCGCTATTAGAAAAATGCCTGCACATTTTCGGCCGAAAATACATATCAGCTGAAGAATACCTGTTATTAGGTCTACTTGATGTCAACTATATCAAATTTGCATTAAACAATGTAAGTCGTCGTCTAGGTATATATAAGTAATGACGCAGCCGTATACCCATCATAATTATTGTGCTTAAATATTGACATCAGCTACGAATAATATATAATTAGTATAATAATATATGGCATATGGGTTTTACATTTATAGCCAATCACGTGTTATTTATGTCATACGTCGGCTAATAACAATAATTATATATCACATATTCGCCGCGCGTGTATTTTTTTATTTTATTTGGAGCGTTAATTTGAAGGCCTCAAGTAGCCATCATCAGCCTACTCTGTATATGCTAACATTTTGACAGCTGAAAATAGGCTAATGTACATATAAATTAATCAGAGTCATCTGAGAGGTATTATTTGTCAGATAAATCCAGCCGTATTCAGCCGACATTTACTGTGCTAACTTTCCACCCAATGAACTCAAGAGTAATCAGCCTACTTTTTGTATGCCATCATTAAGACGGCTGGATGTTGGCAAACAAATGACGTGCAATTATGTGAGACATCGTGAGATTTTATTTTATGGGCTACCGCCAGCCGTATTTAACCGACATTTACCGTGCTAACTTTTAAACCGCTTCATTCATGAAATTGCGGGCGGCTTTTTTTTAGCCTACATTTTGTTATGTGTATGAAGAAGTGCTTACACTGAAAAAGCGAGCGCGCGTAGTAAATTTATAGCGGTTCGTTAGGAAGACAGCAGACAAAAAAAAGGGTATCAATTTATAGGCCGGGTAAGTCGGCTATGTCGGCTACTGTCGGCCACCACTTTCGTACGGGATTCCCGTATTAAAATGTGGGAATCTGCCATCATCTCAGCTCTTCTTTTATGTAATACTTATGACAACTGGTGTACGAATAATAAACACATTAAACGATTTATCTAATTACGCTTTATATATAATTTATTCCTATGTACACACTTCTGTTTTAACACGATAGTGTTATGTACCCCCCCCCCCTTGTTTGTTCATCCCACATTGAAACCCCAATCGCTTATCAGCTTTAAAGCAAAAATCAGTGATAACTCACTATAGGATTACAGCATAAATTTCGTTTTCTGTACTTTTTTACATCGTTTCCAATTATAATAAAATCTTGAAAAGAGTTTTGGTTTTAATTAATTTCAAATCAATTTAAGACAATTATTCACTAAATATACAAACATATTATGTAATGAGTAAAAAATCATTTTTAAATAAAGGTTGCCCACGCATAATTTCTTGTGAGATTTTTAAACGTATGTGTTTTACTTGTGTACATTATCTTTAAAAAATATATATCTTATGATTTGAAATGCCCTCGCAGTGACTCGAGAAAGCTGGAAATAGATAAGCTAGAAATCCGAATTTAAGACCTTCAAAGTGACGTCGTTGTCGGCGAGATTCGTCGGCTTGTTCAAATATCGAAATCCATCTAGCGGTCGAAGCTAGGCTATTTGATAATTCAGCCATCCTGCCGATGACGCCTCATCAACTTTTTATATTCAATCAATTAAATAAATAGAAAACTACAATCGATGAAATATTAAGAAATTCATTTTCAAAAATAGAATTAAAAACCATTGGAGTAGAATTCTTTCACTTTTCACCTTTATTTAAATTCAAACGGAAATCGCAATCAGCTTACACCAATTCCTCCTCCACCAACCAACCGGTAAAGTGGGTCAAGTGATCAGGGTTCTCTATCAATACACCATTACCGTCATTGAACATGTTCACTTTGTCGCCTTCTGCCAATCGTAAGGATGCGCTCAAGGAAACGACATCCTCACTTCCCGCGACATGGCCAGTATGAGCAGCACCAATTTTGACGCCGTTTACTTGAAGAAAAATGTCCAAAACATCGGATTCGAAATATTTAAGAGCAGAGAAATCAAAATGGTAAATCCCCGCTACTGGAGCCGTGAAGATCCCAGAAGGCAAGTCAAATGCATTTCCCTCGTTTAATTGAGCCAATTCAAAAGAGATTACGGCATCCTCCGTACCAAAATATGAATTCCTCTGGACGTAGAAATGGACGGTTTTGGTTCTGATGTCCACAGTTCCGATGGCCTCCTGTACAACTGTGTGAATTGGAAAATAATTGAGTTTATGGCGTTTTCCAATGGCAAGATTTTTCAAAGATTTCGGTCTAAAAATCCACTATAGATACTTTTTAAAATATATTTTCTCTCCTCCAGAGCAGATATTTCGAATTTCTCTTTTTTTCATTGGAACAACTTTTCCTATACCCCGTACTTTCGTTATTTCCCTTGATTTCTCCTTGGCGGATCTGAAAAAATCTGTCGAGCATTGGAACAATAGTGTTTTCCCATTGGAACAATTTTTTAAAATCTACTATGGATGTGCGAAATCTAATGAAAATCTTGTCATTTTAAAAACGCTATTAGTTAAAATGTAAATTAAAATGATGAAGATTTTTTTCTTTTTCTGATTAAAATTTTTTAAAGGTTTTTAAAAAAGAATCCATTACTGTATTTGATTCCTACTTACCTTGTCTGGCTCCTGGAAATTGGCAAAATACTGCGTCAATCTTGTTGATATCCTCGTTTAGTACCAGGTAAATTCCGTCTGCAAAGTGGCCTTCTTTCCGCAATTCATCACAAGACCTTGGTAATAAATCCAGCGATGCTCTCAGTGATGCTGACTTTTTGTTTCTTTTAGTCACCACATTTTCCGTCTTGGTTGTATAAGAATCAGTCGGTTCAGGAGGATCAAATATTTTTGGTTCGGGCATCTTACTCATCTCCAGTTGAAGAATCTTTTGATCCTGCTGTGACAGTTTGGCTCTCATTTCTTCTACCTCAGATTTAAATTCTATATTCCTAGATTTCCATTGATTGATCTCAGTCTTCTGAGATTTCAATTCGGCTTTCAATTCTTCGTTCTCAGATTTCAATTGATTGATCTCAGTTTTCATTTCTGCTTGCAGCATGTCGAATTTCTCAATCAATTCCGTCTGTTGCTAACTCACAATCATCACAATTCATTCGAGGTTAAAAGACTGTATTAAATGTAGTTCTTACCAGTTTTTCATTTTCTATGCAGGTTCCACACTCGTTGGAAGATTGAACAACCGACAACAAAAAATAGAAAAATACGACTAAAAGAAAGGGCGGATGAATAAAGGAGTTAATCACTTTATGACACATTTTACAAATAGAATTGTTCGCTTTTATTTGAAAAAGTCAACTTCTACGTAATTATAAAGAACCTATTTCGATCGAGCTGGACTCTCGTCCTGTACATATAATGTTATCATTTATACTACCAATTTCTTTCAGACTGATTCTGGTGCAGCTTAATACACACAATAAACACTGTGGATTATATTTCATCATGTCGGCGAGTTATAAAAGAACTTTTTATTGCATGTAATCCATGTAGACCGAAACTATTATATTAGATAAAATTATAAATTTATATTGCCCAATCATATATACGTTTATTTCAAAAGGCTTATATATACGTGCAACCATATTGTGCGCCATATTATTGTTGAGAAGGAGGAATAAAAGATAAACGCTGGAATTTAAAACACTTTATATCCCCCACACAGTGATAATTAATACATGAACGCAGTTATAATGATTGTAATGAAGAAAAAATAAACGTGGATATGCACAACATATATAATGTATTTAGAACTGTGAAGGAGATAAGCAATACACACTATAGGCCTATTCGATAAAGCCGCTTCCAAGTAAATGTACTGTTTACAAATGTAGGTGCGGTTGCTACGCTTTATTACCTATTAGGTAATAAAACAAATTTAATATATGTATACAATATAAAACGACTATAGCTCTATAGATAACAAAATAACAGCTTACTTTCATACTGGGGCATAGTAATGAGATCAGTGGCCTCTAGGGTGTCCCATTTTTCCGACTTATTTTTTGTTTTTAATGGCGCTTGTAATTATAATGTGAAATGGTAAAATAAACATCACTTTTAAAAATTATTGGAAAAAAAAAATTTTTAATCGGCCCCGGTTGCATAAAACTGCAAAAATGGGTGATTTTTAGTGGTTATTGGGTAATATCTCCGAAAATAACGATTATTTTTTGACGGCATTAATACACAACGTAGACATGGGCAGAAAATATATTCCCTCCAAGTTTCATCAAATTTGAAGAAACATTACCCACCCCCGTGATCAAATTTATAACGCGCACTTTTTAACACAGGGTTTTATAGAGCTATGTATTTCTTTAAAAAAATCATCAAAACTCGAAAAATTATTGCAATATACCATAGTTTTTACCTGTTTCTAAGATTAAACTTGATTTTGAACACGATCCCGTAAAAAAATTAAAAAATTAAAAAAATTAAAAAATTAAAAATTAAAAAAAATTATTTGATCACGGGGGTGGGTAATTTTTCTTCAAATTTGATGAAACGGGTTACAGTATGGTTACCAAATATGGGATTGTGCTGTAATCTGTGATTATATGTTTGGGGAAAATCCCTTCGGGAATCCCGCACAGAAAACGGTGCAACAAAGAAAAAATGCGAGCCTGGAATTTCCCAAAGGGATACTAGGGCGAAACGGACCCTCAGTTTCTAGAAAATACAGCAGATGGCGAATACGTCGTCGGTGTAAGACACCGGTGCCAGACTTACTAGTGGGTAATGCGGATAATGAAATCGTTTTAAAGAATATGGAATGACTGATTTGGAGATATACGAAAGCTATCATTTCTTTCATTGAGCATTTATATCTTGTTTACTGGTTATCCAAATAATTGTAACAATTTTAAAGAAATTATAAATATCTTGTTTAATCTTTTTATTCTCCTCAAATAAGGAAATACTTATTTGGAGATGTACGGAAGCTCTAAGCTATTTCATTGAACATATTGTTTAATGATTAAATATGAAAATTAAAAATAATGTTGCCTTTATAAATATTATTTTTCTCTGGTTTTACGTGGGATTGTGATGGATACAAGCAACACAATCGAAAAATGGTTCATCATTAAAACTCTTTTAAGAATAGTTAATTTTTATTCAATATTTTTTACACCATAATAGTTAATGATATTTGGGCTTATAGCGCTTTATTTACTAATTTAGAGTTGGATTCGGAATGCCGGAATCTCGGATTAATTCATGGACCTGATCTTGTGTTGTTCAAATTTTATTCAAGAAAAATTTGAATGCGTATTCGCATTTACATGCAGTGTCCAGTGTGTATTTGAATTATTAGCAAATGGTAAACGAATACGAACTTAATCGAATATAAATAGGAATATGGTTTTGCGTGTTTGGCGTGCCCTACTACGCAAAAATGACAATAAGTTGCTAAATATGCATTGAAATCCCACCAAGGAGCCTACATTTATATATTATTGCCACCGTCAGAAAATAAGACAATGGAGATTGAATCAATCACGGTACCAAGCGTAATATGGTTGGTTTTGAACTATGCATTTGAACAAAAGTTGTTATAGGAAATACGCTCTTTAAAAGTAATAATTCATGATTTATGCCACCATAAGAAAATATTTGATATATTAGAGGGCATAGCTTAATGGTAGACATTGTCGAGCTATTTCTAATAATATTAATGGGGGTCCGTTTTACCATATAATCAATGCTCCCTAATTAAGTAATCATTGTAACTAATGCAATCAGCTAAATCAACTGTTGCTATTAATGAAATAACGGAGAATAATTAGCAAAAACAATTTTTAGATCACATCAATTTAGGGTTTATTCAAAATTATTTAATAGACAAGAACAATTTGCAAATTATTGAAATTGATATTCAACTTTGAATGTCATCGTAGTTACTCGAATTTTTCTACCAATTCATATACAACATAAGCAAAGGTATGGGCATACGCTTGCGTTTATAGTTACGTGACCTTTCTTTCTAGACTATAAGTGTACCGTTACACCGAAGCAAATAGGAAAGCTGCCCTTTTTCTATTCCATGGAATTGATAACAAGATATTACTATATTAGTTTCAAACATGGAAAATGGAAATCAAACCAAATAATACGAATTCAACATCCCTGTCTATTAAGTCCTGTTAGTTATATCTCAATTAAAATTCGCCGAAAGATGAATTTGTTTACTTGATAGTTTCCGCATGATTCTATTACATCAATTGATTTCAGTAGTTAGCATTGTTCACAATAATTAAAAGATATCATTGATTATGTGGTAAAACGGACCCCTAAAAATATTTTATGATTCTGATCCTATAAGCATTAAGATACAAATCCCATTTATTGTGCAAAAATGACTTTTATGAGTTTAAAATATATTGAAAAACAGATTATATTTAGTGCCGTACATAGTTATTAGACATCAATATAAGACTTCGAAATCAATCTTATAGACACCAATAAGTGGTCTTATTCGTGAATAGGGAACATTCACTCGAATGAATTTGCAATATACTAACCAATGAATTCGAATAAAAATAAATATACTATAGTATATTTGTTATACGGTAACAAATATGAATAATAGTATTAGTTGATCGAATTCATTCTCAAACTTATTTCGATTCTAAATTCTTCGTTATAGTATCAGCAGACCCCTAATCTTGCAGGGTTTTTGTACAAAAGAAACCCCCGTGAAAACTTCGCAAAACCGGAGAATAGAGATCCCAAAAATTCGCGTCAGATCTACCATATGAATTTTGAATCGATTCCAAATTTCCCCAGTCACTCAGAATGCGAAAGGGTGGGCCTAATTTATATAAAACAATGAACTTTATGAATTTGTGTTCACGGTTCACGGTATTCATCGCAATTTGTTTAAAGCTCCGCTCAACAACTGGCTCAGCATATTTAAAAATGCAGCATATAAACAACAATACGAAAACTATAGTATACGAGTTACTGCTTTGCCGAATAATTTTCCGGCCGCATTCCCAATTAGTTATTAAATTTACCAGTTGCTTATAAAGCGACTAAAGAATTAACTTTCCGGCCATGCAAGCCCCCGAATTGATTAGTTTGCCCATCACTTTACCAAACAACTTTTCGCTGAATAAGGCTTCAGTTAAGGCTGCGATGATTCGTCAGTGGAATTGAATTATTCATAATTAAATACCAGCGAGCCACAAAGCGCGCCGTACTAACTTATTTTTTCTTTTCAAATTACTCCTTCTAAATTTAAAAGATGTTGCATAGTTCCCACATATTGAGCTTGAGTCAATTAAAGATCCAAAAACGTTGCGGCCTCAGGCATGGAATATAATTTTAATTGAAAATCGGGAATATTTTTGTTATTTTCAATCGTTTGTTTTACAAAGTTTTACACGATGTTATTGTTTTTATAACAGCAGTGGCCATAGGCGTCTGCTTTCAGCTTCCAATACCATTATTAAGATAGTAAAGCGAGCTTTTCTGCTCGCGGTTAATAGGATAATTCAGACTTGCCTGATGAATGAATCAATAAGATTTGATGGATTTCGATTATAGTAATGTGATCATGAAAGAGAAAAAGAAATTCTATGAGAATGGAAGTAGATTTTCCGGAATATTTTGTGTCGGTAACAAGATAATTATGGGTAGAAGTGAATGGTTTGACCAAATGTAATGAATACATGCATTTAGTCAATTGTATAGGAATGTACTCTTCATCATTGGCTTTTCCACTGATATGAATTATGTGTAATGTACGCTTGATTTTGAATAGAATCTATCGAATCGCAATCTAACGTAACCAAAACTCTCCGCTGTGCCAGTTTCTTTCGACTTTCGTCACCACTCACCAGCACCAGCATGGACAGGAAACTGCTGGAGGGGTCCGAAAAGATTGGAAAGACTATATACTGCAGATAAGGATTCATATGGCCCCAAAAGAAATGTATAGCAGGGAAATGACATATTAGGCTCGCTTCGCTTGCAATCAAAGCCCCTAATAATAGTATTAATTGCTGCTACAGGACCGCCACAATAATAAGCGTCTGTCATACTTAATACCATTGGCCTATTGGCCGAAACTTGAATAGAATTTGAGATAAATCTATTACCGATTTGTAAAACTAAACTAATTGATGTCATGACTGTAGTTGTAATCAGTAATATTAATAAATTTGAGACTTAAATTTACTACAACAAATGATAGGAAACCAGGTGGTGACGCGGTGTTCACGATTCCGTTTAAAAACAACCCAGAATATTTAAAATCCCGTTTACCCTTTGGGAACCACGCACCGTAAAACGGTGCCTCTAAAAATGCGTGATCTGCAATTTGAATCTGTGTAATAATACCGGAATGTGTAGCCATCTAGCGGTAACATATAAATTTAGGTGAAAGAATTCAATTTCGCTTCTTTTCTGCCTTTTTTTATTTGACGACGTATGATTTGATATTTCTGAATATTTTATTTCAATCTTCACTTTTACCCCTATTTAATTTCACAAGTTATTTGCAAAAGAAAATTATAAGAGCGAATCTATTCGAAAAAGAACGAATAAAAATGGAAAAAAATTAGATTTTATAACTCATCACGTTTATTTCGTGGGATCAACGCAAATAACGGAACTCAGTTTACATCAAATCCTCCTCGACGAGCCACCCGTTGAAGTGGGTGTAGTGCAAGCTGATATGGTCGTAGAGAACGCCACTACCTTCTTTGAACAGATTCACTATGTCGCCTGCTGCCAATCGCAAGGAGGCGCTCAAGGAAACGCCGGCGTAATTCCCAGTAGCAGATTGGAAAATACCAGCACGACCAATATTTATGCTGTTTACTTGAAGATTAATCCACAAACCTTCGACACTTTTATCTTTAAGAGCAAAGAAATCAAAATGGTAAATCCCCTGGACTGGGACCGTGAAAATTCCAGATGCCAAATTAAACCAATTGCCTTCGTTAAGCCGCGCTAAATCAAAAGGAATTACGGCGAAGGGCGTATTAAATGGATTATTTCTCTGGACGTAGAAATGGATGTTTTTCGTCTTGACGTCGACAGTTCCGACAGGTTCCTCTACAATAACTGCGCATTAAAAAACGAATGTAGTTAAAAATTTAAAATGGAACGAGTGGAGGAAAAATCTTTAAAAAACCAGATGTTGATTACGCAACTTTTAATTGTATTAAGTGATTATTTTCTTTATTGATATTTAATTGAATGGACTCTAGTCCAATTTTCAGATCATTGAAAGAAAGATTTAGAAGAATTATTTTAAAATCACCTTAATTTCATCATCTTCGTCGAGCAATCAATTTATTTTTTTAGACGTTCATTTTCATTGATTAGGAAATAACTAATAACTGACGATTACTGGCAAAACGATAAACAACGAAACCCCATTTTTTACGAGCCCCCCCCCAATATCTTTTCCCTAAATAGTATAACCAGAACTATGCAATCTGTTAAAAAAAACATTTCGATGGTAATTTTGATAAACATAAATTCATCCTACCTTTATTACCATCTGAAAATTTGCAGAAAACGGTTTGGATCTTCTTGGTTTGCTAGTTTTTCACCAGATACAGCCCGTCTAAGTAGTGGTCAAGCATCGCTAGTTCCTGGCAGGACGACGGTGGGGTCGAAGCTTTGGAAACCAGGCCATTGTTATTAGAAGATCCATTTTTCATCTTATCTTTATTATTGCCTCTTGTTAGAGCTGACGAGGCCGGTGGCGTGTTCTGCAGCGTTGCCACCTTCTGTTCCAGCTGGTCGATTCTCTTTGCTTGGTCTTTATTCTGTGTTTTCAATTCCCTCATCACCTCCATGCTTTGGTTCAAAAGCTGAGCAAGTTTATGCTCCCAACCCATTACTTTAGTAATTTTTTCATTCTGTTCTTTGATACTCTTACTGGTCTGTGTCTTGATATCTTCCAGTTTCTCTCGAAATTCAGCTTCCAATTGATTTAATCGAGAAGCCAAACCGACAGGCGGTCCAGAACGGATCTGTTTAAAAATAATATAAAGATGATATTGTTGTTTTAATATTTGAAAATGAGAAACTAATATTTAAAGATAATAAGGAAAAAAGGTTGCTATAGGAGATATATGTTATATGATATACTATTGGTGATGTTGTTTGGTCCATTTTCTGTTTTTCTTCGAGATTCTTCAAATTTTCTTTTGGAACAGGAACGCCGACAGAACCAATGGACGAATCAACTAAAATTAAAAACAATAATTAGTTTTCTATTTTATTTCAGGAACGATTCAAACTTTACCTTGGCCCATGGAAGGAGCTGCAACGTAAGATATTATTAAAACAACAAACGGCAGTTTGAAGTTCATCTTTCTCTTATTGTACGAAATTTCTTTCGTAAAAAGGTGCCTTTTTAAACAAACAGAATATATTTTCTTTGGAAAAGAAGAGTCCGCTGCAGAAAAATGCTATGAGGACCACAGTGTTCGATGTCTCAATTTATAGTTACTTCATTTTTAAGCGGGGATGTCGATGTGGAATATTTCCGACCAATTGGTAAAGTAAATGAAGAGTGCTGACGATCATACGAGCCAATAGAAATGCTACGCATGAAGCAGAAGGGCGTTATGGAAACTGAGCACGCGCCATCGGATTTATGTATAATTTTTTCGTTTTATTTTATTGTATTTAAATCAGAATTTAGATGTGTTGGCCAATTGGAATCGCCCATGAGGGAAATCGAAGAACCAATAGGCAATTGAAACGCTACTTGAAGCAAATATTCAAGTACTGTTCTGGTCGAAATCGAATGAAAAAAATTGACTTCTTATGTTTGGTTTGTTGTTAAGTTTAACGTTAACGTAAAAAAGAAATATTTGGAGTGATGCAATACACAGCTAAAACATTTGATATATTTTAAGCAAGCATTGTCATAATTCAGCTGCAAATAATAATAAAAAAGGAGATTTAGGATTTTCAAATCTGGGTCCTATTTTTATAAATAACTTTGTTTTTAAAAAAATATTCAATTCAATAATTTTTTAATTCACCAATTTATAAATTCAATTCAACTTTTACTTCTAAATAAAATTGCTTTATAAATATTTTAGAAGATGGAAAAAAATCGTTTCAATACTTAAATTGAATTGTTTTATACGACGATACAAAGAATGCAAAGAGCGGAACAAGTAATAAAGAACTTGATTTCTCGATATTTCATTCCAAACAGGGAATTAGATAGAATTGGAATTGAACATGATGAAAATCGGTGCGAACCAATTGAAATGCTACATGAGATGCAAAAGTATATTAAACCAATTGAAATAGAAAACTGAAAACGATGGAAGAAAATTAATTTTAAGCAGCAAACATGGTCATAATTCAGATGCAAATAAAAATAATTTTTAAAAAAGTGGATTTTCAAATATGCATCCTAAATCGTTCACGGTGATAGATTTAGTTTTTCATTCATTAAAATGTATTAACCAAATGACGTGCAGTGGCTTTGCCATTTTTGTTGATTTGCATCACGTACGATTCCTATTCTATATCTTAATCCCTGTTTGAAATAAAATATCATTGAATTGAGTTCCCAATTACTTTTCTCAATTAGTACTCTGCTCTTCGGTCTTCGCATTTCTTACATCGTATAAAATAATGTAATCTAATTTATTGGAGTGATATTTTCCCATTTTATTCTAAAATATTAAAAAGTCTAAGTAGAATTTTTTTTCAATAAATGAAGAATAAAGCTTGACATTAATATTAATATAAATGACGATAATCATTCAGAATTTTTTTATTTACTTAACATTTTAAATAACAAATTATCTAGAAAAAATAGGACCCAGCATCCTTAATCGTTCACCAATCCTTATACGTTCAGAAACATAAATTATGGTTGTATATGTAACTGGTAAATCCAAACAATTTAATTTAAATATTATTTTAACATCTTTAACTTTCTTTTAACATTCTCCCGCCGGACGGATGAGGTTCTCCCGAGGCGGTCAAGCCGGGTCCGGGCCAGAATGACATCATCTATGCTTCCGGAAATGCAAAATCTTCACAGATGGAATGGTTGGCTACTTGGCTTCGATTATATGAACGGGCGGCAACGGTTATTCCTCCTGCCATACTGATAGTAAAGTCAATTTGCGATTTTTAGCTGTCAAAATTGGAATTAATTATCACACGAAATCTGAATAATGAACATTTTAGAAATCAACGATGAGATTGTACAAAAAAAATTCCCCGTCGCTTGCTTGTGGGGAACATTTTTAAAATTCAAATTACGTTGCGTAATAGTGTGAAAAACATAAATAATATCATTAAAATATGTGAAAAATGGTTAACCTGAACAATATTTTAATTTTGAGAAACTTTCTCAATCATATTGCTGTATAAATGTTTTTAGTTTAACCAGAAATCTTAATAGTTGATTTTATATGGACAGGCTTGTTAAAGGAGTGGATCCCAGGGGAAAACCATCTCAAGTTGAGTTCACCGCAGCCTACGACGAACTCTATGATTCATAGAAAGTTATCTGATATGTATTTTGATTAATTGAAAATATTAAAAATGATTGCTGACGCTGAGTCGCTTCAGTGTTGCTTAAACTATATTTACAGTTTCTAGGGCCCAAATAAAAGTTTGGACAATTTAGCAAAAAAAGGAAAAATTATAACGCCGTTTCTTAGTGTTTGTTTCAAGTTCGTATCTTGATTAGGAGCGCCACAACAAGGAATCTAAAATAGGGCTAAAATGGGCCTTTTCACGAGTTTTTCCAATCGTTTAAGGCTAACATCTAACTATTGCTGTGGCCATCCTAATCACGATAAGAAATTGAAACATAGACTAAAAGATGAACATCTTTTGTTTAAAACTTGTTTTCAAATTTTGACATCAAGTTTTTCGGGAAATTTCGGGAGTTTTCGGAAGCGTGCTTCCGCCAAACGCCCCAGGTCTGGTTCATAAGCCTTTACTTTTCTTTTTCGTTGGATTTTTCTCTTTCAATTGATATAAAACATCCTTCTACTGATTACAACGTAGGTTTTATGTCGTGGGCTCTCGTACTAACAGTAATAGCGGTCCACCAAGTCCAAGCGAGACAAATCGCGCACCCTCATTTCTGTCTTACTTCACGGATAGCCTCACTTTGTGACATCATATTCGATCAACACATGCCGAGGTTCGGCAACATGTATCAGTGGCAACATGGACCAGTAGTAGCTACCAATTCGTTCATATATATTAATAAATCAAGACTCTAAAATTATGACGTCTAAAATATATTTGTTTATTTTGTGGTCACACTTTATTAACGGCAAGTTTATATACTATAGGTACCGGCAGAAACCCGTTCGATCAATAATTTTTAAACTCGATGCTTCAATTATTTTCTTTTTCAAACAAATTGATTCGTAAATCTTACCAACAAGAAATGGTCCAATTGATTTTTGAATAAATCGTAGACTATTGGCAAAAAAGAGGTTTTTTTAACATACATAAACTTATTCAACTCAATATACTATTTTCTAGAAAGAATTTCAACACTTTTACTTCTTATACTTTCTCATAAATTAATCTGAGAGCAATCCAGAGGTAAACATTTTCAGCTCCTAAATCCCTCCGGGAAATTAAATTACAAAAGGAAATGTCGAAGTCGATTTCTTTCACTTTTTACAAATAAAGAAGGAAAGTGGAAATGAAAATGATACCATCGTTTATTCATATGGAAATCAAAATCAGTTTACACCAATTCCTCGTCCACCAGCCAACCGGTAAAGTGGGTGTGGTGATTACCATCATCGTAGAGTTGACCATGATCCAAGAACAGATTCACTCTGTCGCCTACCGCCAATCGTAAGGAGGCCCTCAAGGAAAAGACATCTCTACTATTCAAAGCAGATTGGTCAGTATAAGCAGCACCAACATTGATTCCGTTTACTTGAAGAAAACTCCCAAAAGTTTTGGGAGAGGCTTCTTTCATGCCAGAGAAATTAAAATGATAAATCCCTTTAATTGGAACAGTGAAGATTCCAGACGTTGAATTAAATGCATTGCCCTCGTTCAATCGAGGCAATTCAAAAGGGATTATGGCATTGGACTTATAAAAATTGGAATTCCTCTGGACGTAGAAATGGACGCTCTTCGTCTTTATGTCAACAGTTCCCATGGGCTCCTGTACAACTGAACATTTAAATTTTGTAAAAAAAAAAATTAAAATCTGGAAGGTAATTTAACACAAGAAAGTTTAAGAAAATTGCGCAACGTAAAATATTAAATTTTGTATCTATTGTAATTTTTACTATAAATTGAAAAATTCAACTTATGATATAATTACAACAATCATTTTTTAAATTGTTGCACTAAAAGGTTACATTGGAAATAACACGTTTTATTGAATACATTTAAACTAATTACCATAACCAAAGACAAATGGGGGAAATAACTTTTAATTGAGTTTTTAATCTTTTTCACAGTGAAGGAATACAAAAGAGGATTAGACATAATTTTATATAAAAAAATTAATTAAATATTACAAATCCCAGAATGAAACTGTTCCACTTAAAATATAAACCTTTTTCTATTTTTATCAAACTTAAACAAATAAAAAAAAATGAAACAGATAAGATAAATTTATATATTATGATGATAGTTTAATTTTATTAACTGATTTTTAAATACAAAAATGTTATATTATATGTATTTACAGGTAACCTTAAACAGTAAACACTGTTTTTTTTCATTATTTATTTCAAATTAGAAACAAAAGACACCTTAAGTATACAGCTTTTTTTTAAAACCTTGTATACTTACAGATATTAGAGAAAATTCAAAAGAATTATTTTTAGAAACCGAATTTATTTTTAGTTGATTGGGCAATCGAATACTAGCAAAAAGTTAAGCAAAATTGAAAACTTGCCGTTGCATTTTTTAAGAGGAGGCCTTTTTTACAATCCCATCCCTTGTAAGTTAAATGGTTTCCCTTAATCGTAAAAACAGACTTTTCCAATCTGTTAAAAGCCATTTCAGTGTTAGTAGTTAAAATAAATTGATCCTACCTTTATCGTACGCTGAAAATTTGCAGAAAACGGTCTGTATCTTCTTGGTTTGCTTGTTCTTCACCAGGTATAGCCCGTCTAAGTAGTATTCGAGCATCGCTAGTTCTTCGCAGGAAGATGGTGGGGTCGAAGCTCGATTATTCATTTTTTCTTTGTTATTGCCTCTTAATAAGGCTGACGAGGCTGGTGGCGTGTTCTGCAAAGTTGCTAGTTTCTGTTCCAGCTGATCGATTCTCCTAGATTGGTCCCTATTCTTAATTTTCAATCCCACCATGTCCTCCCTGGTTTGGTTCAAAAGTTGAGCAAGATTTCGTTCCCTCACCGTTATAATTGCAATTTTCTCATTCTGGTCTTTGCTACTTCTACTGATTTGTGTCTTGATTTCTTCAATTTTCTGTTTGAATTCAGCTTCCAATTGGTTTAATCGAGAAGCCAACCCGACAGGTGATCCAGAACGGGCCTGTTTAAAAAATAATGATGATGAATATATTTGAGAATATTTGAAAATTAGAAAGTATAATATTTAAAGAATAAGGTAAGATACTATTGGTGATGTTGATTGTTCCATTTTCTGTTTTTCGTCGGTATTCTTCAAATCTTCTTTCGGAAAAGGAACGCCGATAGAACCAATTACCGAATCAGTATATAAACAATAATAAGGTTTCTATTTTATATTAGGAACGATGCGAGTTTTACCTTGGCCCATGGTAGGAGCTGCCAGTGTTGCCACGTAAGATATTATTAGAACAACAAACGATAGTTTGAAATTCATCTTTCTCTTTTTCCTACGAAATTTCTTTCGTAAAAAGGTGCCTTTTTAAACAAACAGTATATATTTACTTTGGAAAAGAAGAGTCCGCTGCCGAAATATGCTATGAGGACCACAGTACTCTGAGCTCAATTTACAGGTATTTCATTTCAAGCGGGGATGTCGATGTGGAATAGCTATTCGACCAATTGGAAAAGTACACGAAGAGTGCTGACGATAACGCGGCCCAATAGAAATGCTACATGAAGCAGAAGGGCGTTACGAAAATTGAGCACGCGCCATCTGATTTATTTATAATTTTTCATGTTATTTTATTATATTTAATTAAAAATTTAGAGGTATTGGCCAATTGGAATCGCCCATGAGGCAAATCGAAGAACCAATTGGCGCTTAAAAATCTACTTGAAGCCAATATTCAAGTACTGTTGTAATCAAAATTGAATGAAAGAAATTTACTTCTTATGCTTGGTTTGCTGTTAAAAAGAAATATTTTGGAGCGATGTAATACACAGCTCAATCATGTGATGTATGTCAAGCAAGCTTTGTCGTAATTCATATGTAAATAATGATAGAAACTAATTTGGATTTTAAAATATGTATCCTAAATCGTTCACGGCGATAGATTTATTAGATTTCCATTCATTGAAATGTATTCATTCTGATATTTTCCATTTATTAAACATTTAAAGAAAACAATAACCTACAAAGAAAGAACTAATCTTTAATTGTTCACCAATCCTTACGTTCAGAAAGCGCAAATTGTGGTTGTATAATGTATATGTAACCTTTCTAAGTTGGTTGTCATTGTCTTGGAGTAGGCACAATTTTTTAAATTTTAATGGATATAAATTGTTTTGATATCATGTGATTTTTATAAAGAAGTTGAGTCAAGTACGGAAATGTTGGAACCAGAAGAGTCCAAAGTCGTTCCCAAGAAACCAAATGACAAAGGAAACCAGAAAACTCATTCTACCGAAAAGAATAAATTGTTAGTGCATATCTATTACCTAAGCTTGTAGTACATCTCAAGTGATCGCTGCATGTCAATATAAAAACAGGCCCATTTAACTACAGCAAGTTGATTAAGAAAAGAGCTATAAAGCCATTGAGTTGGATAGAAATGGAGCATATAATGACGTGAATATTTGAGGAGCAAAGTTATGCACCTAACTATCATTGAAAATAATAAGACTCTACACAAAATTTATTGTTGAAATTTTTTAAATCAGAATATTCAAATCAATTATATTGTTAAAACTAAAAAGGAAATAATTTAAATGAACCGAATGATTCTTTCAATTACCCATTAAATTTCAGATGCTTTGCTTTTGATTTTTCTATTATCAAGCTATTTGCACATTATCAATTAAAAACAAAGTTGATTCAAAGAAGAAGAATGTTTTAAAAATATGCGAAAATTAGATTGTATAATTCATCACGTTTATTTCGTGGGATTGTTGCAAATAACAGTATTTAGTTTACATCAAATCCTCCTCGACCAGCCACCCGCTAAAGTGGGTGTTCCAACCATCATTGTATATCACGCCATAACTACCGGAATTGTACAGGTTAACCCTGTCACCTGCTGCCAATCGCAAGGAGGCGCTCATTGAAACTTCATTGGTATTCCCTTTACCGGATTGGTAAGTAAGAGCAGCACCAGCACTGACGCCGTTTACTTGAAGATCAATGTACAAATTATTGACATTGACATGTTTAATAGCAGAGAAATGAAAATGGTAAATTCCCGGGACTGGAACGCTGAAGATCCCTGACGACAAATTGAAAGCATCGCCCTCGTTCAATTGAGCCATTTCAAAAGGGATTACGGCATTGGGTGTACCAAAATCGGAACCCCTGAGAACGTAAAAGTGGGCACTCTTTGTCTTTACATTGACAGTTCCGACTGGCCCCTGTGCAACTGCAAATTAGAAAAATGTTGACGGTAATTAAAAGAAAGGTTTTTGAACATTGCACAACATAAATCAACGTAATTGATTAGATAGACTTTCTAATCTAATAATGAGAAATTAGTTTTAAATCTTCTTTTTCACATTTATACTCGCTTTGAAGTGAGTTTCTTTTCACTATTCTTATAAAAAAATACTGGTGTAGACCCCAGAGAGTAGGGTTTTCAAAACCCAATTCAAAATCCGCCACTATAGCTTATTGCAAAAAAAACCTATAATACCATTAACTGGTGACTGGAAATTGCAGAAGACCGTTTCAATTTGATTTCTTTGGTTTTGTTGCGATGTCTTGATCAAATATAACCCGTTCAGTTTGTGGCCAAGTAGTTGAAGATCTTTACAGCTCGATGGCATTCCTTTCACCTTTTTTGGGTCCTGCAGCATTTCATTTGCAACGGTTGAGCTGTAACTTCCCTTCTTACGACCCGCATCGGGATGGTCAGGGTAAGCGAAAGTACAGAGCGAAGTGCTGTTTTCACAAAAGGGCCGTGTTGATTTCAAAGTATTACTCTGCCGTTTATGGATTTCGTGATGGTGCTCAAACATCCCTACATGGGCGGTCTTGCTTACTTCTAGTACAACGACTTTACCTTTTAGATCGTTTATTTGACCTTGGAAGTCAGCTGCTAGTAGCTTGAATCGGGAATCGACAATATTTTCCTGCCGGTAATAAAAAAATGCGTTATGCAGCACACTTAACTTCCTGTAATATATAAAGTTTTTTTTAGAAAGTAGAACAAACTTACAACTAAAGGAATGAAGTGTTGCTGATCGGAAGGAATCATTGGCTCATTTATTTCTGCGAATAGAATTGAAATGAAACATGATAAGTTCACAATAATAAATTATGTTTATATAGGAAAGTATATGCTTTAACAACAACATATTTTGTCATAATCTGTAATGATAATCAGTTCCATTTTAAAACATTATATTTTTACTCGAATATGTTGTCGGGAGAGATAATAGCGTTGAAGTTATTACGATTCCTAGGAAGAAACTTAGGAAAAGGCTGTAGTCCGCCATCGTGGTTATGAAATACACTTCCTTAGAAACAAGCGTTTTATTCTAAAAAATGAAAGAATAAACATTTAAAAATGCAAATTCATTAATCTTTTTGGCTTAAGAAACATGGACAAAAAATATTTACTTTAGAAATGAAGAGTCCTCTTTGAAAAATGCTACTAGGATGACAGTGTTCGAGGACTTCAATTTATATGTAATTCATTTCAAGCAGGGGTGTCGATGTGGAATATTTTTGACCAATCGAAAATGTACATCAAGAATGTGGTGACGATCAAGAGCCAATGGAAATGCTACGTGGTGAAGCTGGGCGTTTTGGAAATCGAGCACGTGCCATTTAATTTATTTTAAAGCTTTCATATAATTTGGTATTTCCAGCAGAATGGCAAATGGTGTTTATCCCATTGAGCAAATTGTCGAACCAATTGAAACGCTTCATGTAACAAAGTGTCCTACACGTCATTTAGTGTTTCTGTTCGTGTCGCATATTTTCCACACATTTTCAATTTTTGTTAATGACGAGTCAAGAATTAAATTAATATTTCGAGTAATATATGCGAAGTTTAATCATGCAGTCATGTTCCTTTGGAAACATTGTCATAAAACAAATTAAAATTTTTAAAAAATCAAGTTTTGTTTTTAAATGTGGTTCCAATTTTTTAGATATAAATAAATGTGATCTAATAAATGAGAAGAGGAATAAAACTACTGAGAACTCAATTTGTTGGTTAAAATTTGTTGGGGAAATTGTTTCGAACAATTGGAATCGTAAATGATGCAAACCGCTCTGAAGTGCGAACCAATTGAAAGGCAACATGAAACATAGCTCTATGCACGTCCTTTGGTTGATACATGCATGTCTAGCTTCCAATTTACATCATGCTACCTAGCATCATAATCGCAATTGAGCAGAGCAAACTACCAGTCGACTACTAGATGTAGACACTAGATGTAGCAAAGCGTTCTGGAACCTATCCCCACAAAAAGCATGGGGAACAATATGATACCTTATTTTTTCCATTCCCCACGGTTACTTTAAAGAACACCAAAATATATCATTAGGTTAGCGGATGTTGTATCTTTGGCTGCGTCGTAGATTATCTCAGGATAACCCTCATGGGACAACATGATTCTCATTTCAGAATAAAATTAAAACAAATTCAAAAGTTTTCAAAAATAATTTCTTTCCTCGTCCTCCCCTTTCGGTACTTCTGACACTCAGTCCTTCATGGTCTTAAGTCAATTGTGAATACACAGGCTGAGTAGGAATCGAACATGAAATTTCTGGCTACAATGCCGGAAAATAAGTCTTCTAGAAATAATAAAATGATATTAAAATAATCGTCCTTAACTGTTGCAAAGCATTGTCAACACTGAGCTGCTTTCGTATATGCGGAACCCTTTACAAATAAGTAACGGAAACCTGGAAATACTGTTAGCATTAAAAATGTATCCTAAAGCTGAACGAAAAAGGCACGAGACAACTTTCAGATTAGAATAATACTTCGGGTTAACATAGGGATATCATGATCAGAGCAATTCAAGTAATCACGCCAATTCTTACGTCATTTTAAAGGCCGTCCGAAATGAACTCCTCGATTTTGAAATCCACAGAATAAACTCAAGTTTTAATTATCACACAAAGTTTCGGAAAACGGAGTCAGCCAACTTTGAGGCTTAATATAAATAGAAGTAGTGAATCCTATTGTTTTAATAACATAATCTGAAAGTACATATTATTATTTGCATGTGAACTTAACTTTAGCCCTATAAAAGGAATATTTCACCCCTTTCACTAGGGTAAACAAAGTTATCTTCCCATAAGTTTACATTATGGCGTCGGAATAGTGTTTAATATTTGTGCCTCATTCTCCTGCAATATGACTATTGATACTAAATTTACCCACGCTTATCAATACGTTTATTAGCTTTTTCAACTCCTTCACTTTTTTCCTCCCGAGAAGTCTTTAAACATGGCCACTTCTGAATTTAAAAAAATGCTAAATTCTTCTGCATAGCCCTCGGCAATCCAAAAATTCAATAACACATTTTCCCCCATTTTAAAAAATTGGGATTTTTTTTCCTATTTTTATCGACCCGACTATTTTGCCTTAGTTTCAGTTTCTTTTGAAGCTGATTCAGTGGAGCTGGATTATTCATATCCTCCCGGTGAGGCACAAAGCGATTTACTGTCTTTATAATATTGAAAAAAGTCTTATATATATATATATATTTTTTTTTTCAAATGACAATAGAATGCACCTGTCAAGCCTCGTAGGTTTTTCGGACATGACTTTGGATTTTCTTCTCCTCCCCCCCCCCCCAAAAAAAAAAAAAAACTTCAATATGACACAGAAACCCAGTGTTAAAGTGTTAAGTGTCCGGATTCAATTATTCCTCTTCTCCCCCCCCCCCCCCCCCAAAAAAAAAACTTCAATATGACACAGAAACCCAGTGTTAAAACAAAGCTTAATAAAAAAACAAAACAAGATTTCTAGTTCTAGGCCCTATAGTTAAAATGGAAAAACATTGGAAAAATAGCAACATTCGATTATCTTCAATTTGTAATACGCTTGTCTTCCCTGTAAGCAGAGTATATCTGTAAGATATCTTATTGATGAATTGAATTGGACTGGATTTTTATCTTAAGATATCGAATAGTTATCTCATGAATAACTAATTGACAGTCTATATGGTGGCTTATAAGATAACTTGAAGATCTCTTAATAATTTAAAATTAAAATCAATAAAAAAAAATAAAAAAAATTAAATTTCTTCCCTCTCCCTCCTCCCTGTCTCCCTACCGTGCACGACACCACGCTCATGTTCACAGAAATTCTGCGCCGGTAGTGAGATTCGAACCATTAACCCTCGGCATGAGACGTCAGGCGCTTAATCCACCCAGCTATGACCGGTGTAGGATGGATAACATCAAACATGTATTTATATTGTAAGCCGTACTAGTATACATGAATTTATTTTTATTTTTATTTTTTTGAAAAATAACTTGAGATATCTGAGAGAAATCAAGATTTATGTCAATAAAATGAGATATCTTTGAGACATTCAAATGCTATTTAAGTAAGCTATGACTATACTCTAGACCAATAACTTAGCGACAAAAATAAGATATCTTATGGATATCTTAAGAATATATTATAAGAGAAAAGGTCCAAAGATAGTAACAACACTTGAAACTATCTCAAAGATATCTTATAGCTATACTGTGCTTACAGGGTTGTAGCAAAGATCTCATAAATATAGTTTACCATAATCATTTCCGGGTTGTGACAATAAAGTTGAATCTATTATGATTCCTAAGAAGAAACTTAGGAAAAGGCCATAAAATGCCATCGTGACTTCAGCGTATACTAAAACGATTTAATTACTTTGCTTAAATAAACGTTTTGGCCTAAAAAGATATGTATATAATAAGATTGGAATCCTTACTTGTTGAATTCACAAAGAATATTGGACTCACAAATTCACATTCACAATCACAAATTAATTTTTAAAAATGAGAACTAATAATATAGACTCGCTGGAAGGTATGGAAAAGTTTCTAACAGTCTTTTCACAGTTTTCTTCAATGTTATTTAGAGGAATTTTAAAAGCAAGAAGCCCATTTCTGACTGCCTGTGAAATGACGTAAGAATCGGCGGAATTGATTAGACTCCTCTTATTCTACGAAAAAAAAATCGTAAAAAGCTTCCTTTAAAAAAAATGGAATATATTTACTTTTAAAATGAGTCCGCTGCAGAAAAATGCTATGAGAACCAGCACAGTGTTCGAGGTATTTCAATTAAAGTGGGGATGTCGATGTGGAATATTTTCGACAATTGGAGAGCTACAGGAAGAATAGTGACGATCACATGAACATGAATGGTAAAATTCTTTCACTTAAAATATAAATATAAGCAAATGAGCACATGTAATGATTTTCATCGTTTATTCAAGCGGAACTAATCAAATCAGTTTACATAAGTTCACCAGCCAACCGGTGAAGTGAGTAAAGTGACGGTCGTCATCGTAGAGAGCACCACCTGCATTGAACAGATTCACTTTGTCGCCTGCTGCCAATCGCAAGGAGGCGCTCAAGGAAATGGAACCATGAGTTCCCGCAGTGAAATGATTAGCATGAGCAAGGCCAATATTGTAGCCGTTTACTTGAAGACGAATTAAGAAAGCACTGGTAGATCTAAGAGCACAGAAATCAAAATGGTAAATCCCCGGAACTGGAACGGTGAATAAACCTGATGCCAAATTGAAAGCAATGCCCTCATTCAATCGAGCCAATTGGAAAGGCATAACGGCATAGGTCGCACCAAAACTCTCTTTTCTCTGGACTTAGAAGTGAATGGTTTCTGTCTTAATATTAGCGTGTCCAATTAGATTTTGGGAAACTATAATTAAAAAATAAATTGTAGAAATCCATTCAAGACATTTTAAAGTAGTCAAGTTAAATTTTAATTTTTAGTCAGTATTTGGATTGCCAGCACTAACTATATCTAAGCCTTAATAAAACTAAAAATTGACTTGAATACCTCCCCATACCTAACGAAATTCTAAATAATCAATTCAAATCAAATTCAAATCAATAAACAAATGTTATGCTATTATGTGCTATTATGTTATTATATTTTACAAAATAAAACATAAGTATTCGTAAAACACTTTAAAATGTCGTTTTCTATACGAAAGGAACGAGGTCACCAAAAAATAAATGACAAATACTTAAAAGGATAGCTACATATTCCATATATACAACAGCATATTACTTTGTGGCTATCTCAGCATGAGTAATTACTATAAATTAAAGTAATCATAAACGATCGATACTAGAACTATGCTATGATGAACTATAAAAAATAAATGCATCCTACCTTTACTATCATCTGAAAATTTGCAGAAAACGGTCTGGATCCTTTTTGTTTGCTTATTCTTCACCAGATAGAGCCCGTCTAAGTAGTGGTTGAGCATAGAAAGTTCCTGGCAGGAAGATGGAGGAGTCAAAGCTTTAGAAACAAGGCCACTATTATCAGAAGCTCCATTCTCTATCTTTTCTTTGTTATTGCCTCTTGCTATAGCTAACGAGGCTTGTGGCGTGTTCTGTAGCGTTGCTACCTTCTGTTCCAATTGATCGATCCTCTTTGATTGGTCCCTATTCTGGGTTTTCAATTCCCTCATCACCTCCATGCTTTGGTTTAAAAGCTGAGCAAGTTTATGCTCCCAACCCATTACTTTAGCAATTTTTTCATTCTGTTCTTTGATACTATTACTGGTGTGTGCCTTGATATCTTCCATTTTCTCCCGAAATTCAGCTTCCAATAGGTTTAATCGAGAAGACAGCCCAACTGGTGGTCCAGAACTTGTCTGTTTAAAAATAATAAGAGACATGTTGGTTTTTATTGGAAAATTAACAATTATTATTTAAACATAATAAGATAAAAAGATACGGTTACTGTTAGTGATATTGATTGGTCCATTTCCTGTTTTTCGTCAAGATTCTTCAAATCTTCTTTCGGAACAGGGACGCCGATAGAACCAATTCACAAAAGACAAGTCAATAAAAGAAAATTATTAGGTTTCTATTTTATTTTAAGAATGATGCAAGTTTTACCTTGGCCCATGGAAGGAGCTGCCATGTAAGATATTATTAGGACAACAAACGACAGTTTGAAATTCATCTTTCTCTTTTTCTACGAAATTTCTTTCGTAAAATGGTGCCTTTTTAAAGAAACAGAATATATTTACTTTTCAAACGAAGAGTCCGCTGCTAAAAAATGCTATGAGGACCAGCATAGTGTTCGAGGTCTAAATTTATAGGTATTTCTTTCAAGCGGGGATTTCGATGGGGAATATTTTCGACCAATTGGAAATGTACAGGAAGAAGAGAGACGATCACACGAGCCAATAGAAATACTACAAGGAGCGAAAAGGGAGTTATGGAAACTAATGCCGTACCATCTGATTTATTTTTAAATGTTTAAAGTTATTTTATATTTAAATCAGAATTTAGAAGTGTTGGCCAATAGGAATCGCCAGTGAGGAAAATAAATCGAAGAACCTATTGGTAATTGAAACGCTACTTGAAGCCAATATTCAAGTGCTGCTGTCAAGTTTTGTGTTAACGTTAAAAAGAAATATAGTTTTGAGCGATTTAATACGCAGCTAAATCATATGATTTATATAAAGCAAGCATTATCATAATTCAGATGAAAATACTAATTAAAATAATAATTAAAAATTAAATTAGCTTTTAAAATTGCATGCATGCAGGCATTTAAATCGTTCACGGTGATAGATTCAGTTCTTCGTTCATTGAAATACAGGGTCGCCGTGAGGGGAGGGGGGGGAGAGGGGATCTACTGGAGGGGGTCTACTGGGTGGTTTTGTCCCGGGCTCTAAATCCTTGTTTGAAATTAAATATAATTGAATTGAGTTCTCAATTACTTTTTCCGGCTCTTCGGCCTTCGCAGTTTTTACATCGTATAAAATAATCAATTTAATTTATTGGAGCGATTTTTTCCCATATTCTAAAACATTGAAAAGTCAAATAAAAAACCAAGTCTTAACCAAAAGTTCCAGATTTTTAAAGTTCACCAACAACTTTTCCCCCATACCCCCTGTAGGAAAAATATCCGGTCATTTTTACCTTTTGTTTACTTGTATAAGTATTTTTTAAATTACTGTGTCTTGTTTTGAATGGAAGACATGTTTTTTGTACAACTTTTGAAATGTGTTTAGAACTTTGGAGGATAGATGTATAAGCTATGCAGTATATTATATTCAATAAGTTGCTGAAAAAAGCAATAACGCACAATTTATAAATGTATTAGGCTGTCGCTTTACGATGTATTGAGACTAAATCCATTGATAGTAGTTTGATATTAGAATATTACTTGCGTAAAAAATATAATAACTACCCGTCGATTGTTGTATACAGCTATCGTTTTAGTCGTATACTCAAATATAATCATTTTTCTGTATTTACGATCAACGAAAATAAGGTGAAATAACTTTCTCAACTTTATAAGTTTAGATTCTTGACCACTAGAGGGCCTCACTGATACGTTTTTTTACATTCCCATCCATAGTGCATCCACCAAGTTCACTTAACTGTCGTAATGTCTTGGATACTTTTTTCTAATCGTGTGAATTATTAAATGTTTTCGGAAATTTTGAGGTCAATTTTTGAAAACTATCCCATTGAACTTTACTCGAGAGTATTTTTCGAGAATGATTTTGATTATTATAAGCACTTCTTACTAATAACATTGTTATTGATTTTTTTTTCTCTTCATGAGAAAATCACCACTGAAGTTGACCATACATTAAGCCGTTGATTTACATTTTCGAATCGAAAAAATGATGGAGGCAGGCGTTTTACAATAATCTCAAGTTGAACTACTTGAAAATGATATGGATTTCCATTTAATTCTATTACCTAACTGAAATCTTCTCGGAGAAGAAGGGAACTCTTTAACGGGTAAAGCTTCCAGTATAAAAATTTAGTCTTCACGAATTAAAACTGCGATGAGGAATTTTCACTATTGGGTAGATTGTAATTTTTAAATAGGAAGTTTTGCATCGCTATAGCTTCCACTATGGGCATACTGCAACGGGTGGGATCTTTCAACTTCAGAAATAAGTTGATATCCAATTAAACTTTATTGTGCAGCCCATGGTATGAACAGAAAAATCATTCTAATTTCATTCATCATTCTAATTTTTCTATGACTTTCTATGACTTTCAGAAATTCATCATTCTAATTTTTCTATGACTTTTTAAATAAGTCATAGAAAAATAACTGGCAAGCGGGTAGCTAGTAACATATAGTATATAACCTGAATACCCCTCAAGGGTTTTAGCTGCCTATTCCAAAAGAAAGAAAAAAACAACTTGATGAAATGAATGGTTTTCAAGGGTTTTAACCTTTGATATCCAAAACCCTTTTTAACAGTGGTCATACAAGATATAAACATCCTGAAAAAAAGACCAAACTTCGGATAGAATTTGCTGTTTTCTGTAATTCTGATCATCATAAAGCTGAATCTAAGACCTTCAAAATGACGTCATAATCGGCAAAATTCATCGGACTGTTATAAATACACAAGTATTCTACTTCTATACACCATAACGACAAAAAAATGAGCGCTCGAATATAGTTGACATCTCCCAATATGAAATTGAATGGTAAAATTCTTTTACTTTAAATATGTATATATATATATATATATATAAATATATATATAAATAAATGAGCACATCAAATGATTTCAGCGTTTCCGCGCTAATATATTCAAACGGAATTAATCAAATCAGATTACATCAATTCCTCCTCTACCAGCCAACCGGTGAAGTGAGTAAAGTGACGGTCGTCATCGTAGAGAACACCACCTGCTAGGAACAGATTCACTTTGTCGCCTGCTGCCAATCGCAAGGAGGCGCTCAAGGAAATGGAATCATGAGTTCCCGTAGTGACATGATTAGCGTGAGCAAGACCAATATTGTAGCTGTTTACTTGGAGATAAATTAACAAAGCATTGGTAGTAGCATCTCTAATAGCACAGAAATCAAAATGGTAAATCCCCGGAACTGGAACGGTGAATAAACCTGATGCCAAATTGAAAGCATTGCCCTCATTCAATCGAGCTAATTGGAAAGGCATTATGGCATAGGTCGTATTAAAACTCTCTTTTCTCTGGGCGTAGAAGTGAATGGTTTCTGTCTTTATATCGGCGTGTCCAAGTAGATTTTGGGAAACTACAAAAAATGTTGTAGAAATCTATTCAAGTGACATTTTAAAGTAATCAGGTTATTGCTATCTGTAAGACTCAATAAACTCAAAATTGACTTGACTACCACTCCATACCTAATGAAATTCTATATAAACAAAAATGCAATTTAAAATTTTTTTGTTTTATTTTTTGCGTAAAAAACTCTAAATTTCGTGTAAAAAGCAGTTAAAAATTTTGATTCCGCTTTTAAAATTTCAACATACAAAAAATTACTTTTAAAAATTAATTAAAATGAAATAGAAAATAAAATAAATCAAGTTTCGAAATTCCAATTTAATTTTTTATATATAAAATGAATTCTTAACAAATTAATAAAAATATCAAATTTTCAGTTTTGAAGTAGGGCTTATTGAAAAAAAATCAAGAATTTTATTTGGGTTGATGAAATTTGATTTAAAATTAAGGATAAATCAATAAAACAAACCCCAATACTGAAATTGCTAAAATTTTATTCAATGAAACTCAACTGTTTCTTATCCTAGAATCATAAAAAAATTACTTACTTCCTTCTGTTACAAAAAATTACCCAAATAAGTTCACTCTACCTTTACCTTGATCTGAAAATTTGCAGAAAACGATTTGGATCTTCTTGGTTTGCTTGTTTTTCACCAGGTACACCCCGTTTAAGTAGTAGTCGAGCATCTTTAGTTCCTCACAGGAAGATGGTGGGGTCAATAAAGCTTTGGAAACCAGGCTATTGTTATTAGAAGTTCAAATTCTCGAATTATCTCTGTTATTGTCTCTTTTTAGAGATGAAGAAATTGGTGATGCATTATGCGTATGAGCATTATCAGTTTCTGTTCCAACTGCTCAATTCTTTTTGAATGGTCCGTTTTCTGTATCTTTAATTCCTCTATATCTCTCAATAAAGGATCTATACCATTTGTTAGCGTGTTTTTGACCTCAGTTGGGTCTTGTTCCTTTTGATTATTCGTAACGGTTGTGCTATTGTTACTATTTACTACACCAACACCATGATGATCAGGATGCATGAAAGTACAAAATGGGGTACTATTCTCACAAATGGGTTTCATTGATTTAGACTTATTATTCTCTTGTTTCTTATTTACTTCTTTTCCAGCCTTCAGCATTTCAATAGTGACATTTTTACTTTTCTCGAGACCAGCATCGGGATAGTCTGGATAAAAAAATGTGCAAGAAGAGTTCATATTTCCAAATTTTCTCTGTAGTGCTGAAGGCGAAGTTTTTGTTTGTCGTTTTTTTATTTCATGCATATATTTGCTTTCAAACACTCCTTTATTGACGGTCTGGCTTTCTTTGACAAATTTACCTTTCAAGTAATCAATTTGAGCTTGAAAGTCAGCCGCAAGTAATTTGAATCTAGAATCAACGATGCTTTCCTGTTATAATATCAACGTAATTAATTCACTATTATTTTTCTCCCATTTAAAAAAAGCTTGATAAAAAAATTCATAATTAAGTTTTTACCACCGAAGAAACGGAGTAGAGGTGGTCAAAATTAATTCTATGCCCTATATTTAAAACAAACAAAAAACATTAGAAAAAATGGCAAAATTGGATTATCTTGTATTCTTGTAATATGCTTGTCTTGTAGCAAGATCTTTTAAATATAATTTACCATAATCATTTCCGGGTTGTGACAATAAAGTTGAATCTATGAAGATTCCTAGGAAGAAACTTAGGAAAAGGCCATAGAATGCCATCGTGACTTCAGCTTATACTATCTAAAACGATTTAATTAGTTTACTTGCAACTTAAATGAACGTTTTAGCCTAAAAAATATATGTATATAATGTGATGGGAATCCTTACTTGTTGAATGTCAGAAATAATATTGGACTCTATTAGAAAAAGAAATAAACTTCGCCACATTTAAAAAGTCGAGTGAGAACCAAAGTAATCGAGGATTCAATTACAGCAGTGGATTTTCAACCTATAGGAATTCGAGCAGGTGTAGCGGGATTTTTCATTTTTAACTTATCCGAATCATGCATGCATAAATAAAATGACGAGCTGAAATATTGAATAGTGAAGTTACACAGCATAATATTTCTAAAGTTTACTGCAAAGTGTGAAATATCCAATCAAATTAGATTTCAATTGATGGTATTCATACTTTGAAATAAAAATGGTTGTCGTCTATAAGGGGGGGGGGGGGCATTAGTACGCCTATACTTTATTTGTGTATACAGTCAAAGGGGGTTGGGAGGAATAAAATGACGAGTTGAAATATTGAATAGTGAAGTTACACAGCATAATATTACTAAAGCTTACTGCAAAGTGTGAAATATCCAATCAAATTAGATTTCAATTGATGGTATTCATACTTTGAAATAAAAATGGTTGTCAACTATAAGGGAGGGGGGCATTAGTACGCCTATACTTTATTTGTGTATACAGTCAAAGAGGGTTGGGGGGACGATAAGCGTAAAAGGTGCTGCCACCTGGGAAACGAGAAATTGTAACATATTTTTGAAGAGTTTTTGCTTACATACACTACCCGTTTAAACGTTTGCGATATTGCATAAGCACAAATAAAAAAAGGAAATCGGATTTTAATATTTGGGCTATACAGCAAATGGCCTTTCTCGTGTTTCTAGCTGATAGTAATAAACGGACTTTGTGGGGGTCTACTTATTTTAAACAGCTGGGAAATCGCGGCATCATTTGAGTAAAGTTAGTAATCCACGCAAATGAAAAATTCACTTGAATTTTTTAAAATCTTATCAGATTATTTTAATTAAATAAATTAAAATTACAATTTTAAACATGAGAGCTAATTTGGCCTCAGCCTCAGTTGGAAGGGGTGAATAAGATTCTTACGGACTTTTCACAATTTTCTTCAATTTTAATTAGAAGGGTTTTAAAATCAAGATCCTCATTTTTGACGCCCTTTGAAATGACATAAGAATCGGCGGGAATCATAGGATAGACCTTTTATTCTACCAAATATCTTTTGTAAAAAGCTGACTTTTTAAACAATAAAAAATATTTACTTTTGAAATGAAGAGTCCGTCGGAGAAAAATGCTATGAGGACCAGCACAGTGTTCGAGGTCTCAAATTAAAGGTATTTCACTTCAAGTGGGGATGTCGATGTTGAATATTTTCGACAATTGGAAAGCTAAAGGGAAAGCGAGAGGAGAATAGTGACGATCACACGAGCCAATAGAAATGATACAAGGAGCGAAAGGGCACTATGAAAACTGACGCCGTACCATCTGACTTATTAAATTTTTGAAAGTTATTCTATATTTAAATCAGAATTTAGATTTGTTGGCCAATAAGAATCACCCATGAGAAAATAAATCGAAGAACCAATTGGTAATTGAAACGCAAATTGAAGCCAATGTTCAAGTCCTGTTGTGAAATCGAATGAAAGAAATTGACTACTTATGTTTCCTTTGCTTATAAATCTGATGATACAGCTAATTTGTATGTGATGTATTTAAATATTTAAATAAGTATTGTCTATGTGTATTGTGTATATGTGTAATAAACTAACTAATTAATTAATTACTTTTTACTTCAAAACTGATTTATCAATATTTTAGAAGATGGAAAAAATCGTTACAATACATTAAATTGAAGGATTTTATACGATGCAAAGAATGCAAAGAGCGGAACAAGTAATCGAAAACTGAATTCATCGATATTTCATTTCAAACAGGGATTTAGATAGCCTAGAGTGATGATAATCGATGCGAACCAATAGAAATGCTACATGAAGCAAAGCCCCTTCACGTTATTTGCTGGTTGATTGTTGAAGCATTTCCATGAAAAATTAATCCGTGAATGCAGACTCATTTAATCAGTCCCGTTCTGGTACAGTGAGTACCAGAATTATTTGAACACCCCAACCCTCCGCCGTGTTATCTTATGGGGAAATGCGTTTGCGCCGGCGCCAATTTCTACAAGAAATATCGGTCGCAGATTTTTAATTTTTTCCCTGTGTAGATATTAGAATGAGCTAGACATTCCTTAATCTATGTGTGAAGCCATTTTGATTTCCTAAGGAGTTATGCAAGCGCCCACATTTATTTGAACACCGCCGACGGCCGCCATGAATTCCAACGGTAAAAGCCCTCTTTTAAAAAAAATCATATAAATTAATCTAGAGCTCCGATTTGATTCGGATTTGTGTCATTGAAATAAAAAAAAAAGACGCAACTAGAGGATTTTTGAAAAAAACATATTCAAATTAGTCCAATTTAATCGTTTTTGAAGGCATGTTTTGAGAATTTCCGGTGGGGGTCCGTATTCTGTACATACACAGATAGAGAGAAAAAATGACCTTGACAGAAATTCTCTACTTCCGGGAAAAATGCCTTCAAAAATGATTAAACCTGCCGAATTTCAATATTTTTTCAATAATCCTCAAGTTTTGTCTGGAGTCGAGTTAGAATAAAATTTTTCTTGGAAAGCTAAAAAACGATTCTATAAGTGACGTGAATAAATGAATTATCTGCCGCCACGTTAACTTATAAGGAAAACAGGTCTTAAGTTCTCTTGTTACCTTAAAGAAAATTGTGAAATGTTCTTTTTAATGGGCTTAAGTTAAGTTCAAATGCAAATAATAACACGCGCTTCCGATTCTGCTATTAAAAAACGAAATGTTGACTGAATCCGTTTTCAGCCACCTCTGGCTTTAAATTGCTATAGCTCCTTGATTATATCTCGGTGGAATGGCCTGGCGGTTGGATTCTCAATCAATTTTTTTAATCAAGAACAAAATATCTCAGTAATCTAATTACAGGAAATGGCTAAAGGAAACCTTTTTTTGCCCTCATCATCTCACCCTTGGGAAAGGGGAAAAATGTTTTGGTATGATATTATGATAAATTGCTTTACTTCGTTTTCTTAAGTAGTCCACCATAAAACATGTTTTTTGTAGTGTAAAAAAATTGGAAAAATGAAATTTCTTAATTTGACTTAATTCTACTTAGTTATCTAGGATAAAAGAATTTTCATAAAGTTGATAAATTATTTTGTCCAAAAACTATATAAATAATAAGTTAACTTTTAAAATTCAAATGCCTATGTCGCCGGAAGGTATGAGAATGCTATAGAAAAGCTTGCAGATTGTGGGGGGGGGGGGGGGGGTTTGTATTTCGATAATAAAAAAGCTTGTTAAAGATTTTACGAGGAGTCATTACAATTTCTCTTTTAAAAGCCATCCAGTATAAAAGTGAATAGGACTTTCTATTCCAAGAGGGAACCTCCCATTCTCCATTTGTTCCCTATTGGCACAAGTTAGATTTTAAACAGTTATAAGATATTTTCTAGTGTCTTTCATGGCTCAGGCTAAATTGATATAACATAGGTATATTTCCATTCATATCTTTTAGACTTCCATTAAAAATTTAGTTCATTGATATATATATAGTCGCTAGTTTGAAATTTTTGAAGATATCTTAGAAACATCTAAAGACATTTTCCTTTGTTTTTGTTATTCGATTAATTTTACCTCTGAATGTGGTTATCGAAAATTTTGCTAATGAACCTCCCCGCTTCCCTCTACTTGAAATTCACTGTTGCTATAAATGCAGTCGGAAAACTGAATTCCCTCCTAGAATGCTGATGCTTGAGCCGTCTGCATTCCATTGAAATGGCAGATTATGTAGACCGCACACGTGACACGCCTCATACACAGAGCCGATGATGGCAAAGAATGTACGGCTTGTGCTCGGGAATCGGAACCAAGCGACATTAAAATATCAGACAATCGAGAGCTTTTATACCTATAGCATCCAGCCTACATTAGTAACTGCATCACTCCTATTTAAAAAACTGTGAACTCTTTTTTAGTCAAAAACGTTTTTTTAAATTCGTTCATCGTACTGCAAATTTATTGATTTGTACTGTTCATTTAATACTTTACTGAAATTACATAGCGTTCCCTCAATAATGAGCAATAATATCAAACAAATATTCATTTTTAACGTAAAGCGTCAAATACGATAGTAGTCTTAGTAGGCCTAAATAAAAAAACCGGATCCGAAGGGACGTTTTTCTTTTTAGTATTTCATGCAAGATGTAATATTTTTATTCGTATAATGAACTATACTATTTGAGCTGAGATCAGTACTCCATCTTACTCAACAGCTGTTCCAACTTGAAAATGTTACATAAAATGTAAAATAAAATAAAAATACTGTCTAAGTTTGATTTTGCGCCATGTCATGTATAAAAAGGGCGCTCATATAACCAGAAATTGTTATTCACGGGCTTCCTATGCTCTTACACAACTTTCTTAGAGGTGTGTTTGTAGTGCATGCGCGCGATGTTGTATGTGCCCAACCCAAGGGCTGCTGAGCAGGCTTATATAGGCTACTCACTCATTATTGGGATACTTGGTCATTTCTGCTGTAGTAATGAATACTATAGCCAATTCAAGCAGTTGAGACAAGGTAAATAAAAAATATGATGATGTATTAGGAGGATAAAATTAAAATAATAAAACCAAAGAGTTCACTATACGATATACAATTAAATAACAAGTAGATGTTTTTTAGCAATCTTGTATATCTTATAATCATGGTATAGCCGGACAATAAGCTATCTATGAGGTGTTTAGAAAATATCATCGTGATATTTAATCAAAGATAATCCGATATCTATGAGCTATATAAAACCAGTTCTTTGCCCATAGGGTAATTTCATTTACTCTCCCTTTTTGCAATCGCAATGAAGCAGTGAATCCAACTGGGTCAGTATATCCGGTTGTGATTCCTCGTTTTGCATAGTAAAGAGAAGCAACTGTTCCACCTGCGCCCCGACGAAGTCGATGGCCCCACCAATGTTCAGTAGTGCGTTTAGGAAAGGGATGCAGCCGTTGCATTTGCTATCATACAGGAAAAGATGACGAGACACTGAAGTATACGTTCTGCGTCTTTACCTCGGCGGTGCCGATTAAAGTATCCAGAACTGTATTTAAAAATATAAATAAAATAGTATGTTTATGAATTGTTATATTGATTTATAAATACTCGTAAATCAATTAAATTCTTATTAATGTATAACCGTAATTTTTGCAATAATAACAATACGTGTTTAATTGAACGAAATCTTTAAAAAATACTAAAAGTAATCTTAGTAGACCCATCTTCTTTTTTAATTTTTCAAATTTTTACTTAAAGCAAAATATTTATTTTCTTTTTAATTCATAATCAATCCGAAAAACAAACACACTCAAAAAATGCTTACATTATTTAAAAGTAAAATACAATAAAATATTGTAAATAATATTATAACTATATTATTGATTTATTTTAAGTCTCATTCCCATCTTACTATCATTAGATCCTTGAAATTGGCATAATATTTCGTCAGTCTTTTTAGTTTCCTCGTTAAGCACCAGGTTAACTCCGTCTGAGAAGTAATCTTCTTTTCGCAATCCTTTGCAGGACACTGGAAATGAGGACAAGGCTCTCGACGATGGCTTTTCATTATTCTTTTTCCGATGCGAGCCCAACAAGCGCATCTGGCCTCTTACAGTAGGCAGCAGAAATATTAAGCCTTTATTTTTACTCCCATAAGCCGCCGTGTTAAGGGCTTCTCGGAAGAGGTAAAAGAGGTAGAAGGAGTTGTGCTAGAATTTCTCTGCCGCGTGTTAGCTTACGGAAAAATAGGTCTCAGTAAAGTCTAAAAAAAGGGTGAAATACTGCTTTTTATGGGCTAAAGCTCAGTTCAGAGGACTATGATACAATATTCTTTCAGATTTTGCAAATAAAAATCAAATCGGTTTACTACTTCTATTTTTATTAGGCCCCAAAGTCTTTGGTTGCGGTTTTTCGCTGTTTTTTCGACCTCTGCGGAGGTAAACACAGGCAGGTATAGCAGTTAGAGGCTAAAGATGTCGAAAAATCCGCAATTCACCAAACACCAAAGGAAACAACAGCAACTAGCTTACTAGC